>BSBM01000101.1:6598750-7270833 GCA_027924585.1 Larix kaempferi | reverse complement strand
ATAGGAGGTGCCTCTAATGAAGATCTTAATATAGAAGACAAAAATCATATTGTGTCAGTGGTTTTACCAAAACTCCACTCCTAATCCCTCAAAAAAGTTCTAGGCATCTCAATATTCATTTTAAACAGTTCAAAATTTGGATTAAACACACGCAACTCCATGATCAGACATTAGGAGCCCAAACTCCTGAGCAAGAGGTCTCCACTCTTTCTACAACTTTATCCCAGAGTCCCATAAATCACACCAATAGAACTCCATGATCAGACATTAGGAGCCCAAACCCCTGAGCAATAGGTCTCCACTCTTTCTACAACTTTATCCCAGTCCCATAAATCACACCAATAGAAGATACCATTCTGACTCAACCAACGTGTTTGAAATGCAACATCTTTGCTACACAAACTCCTTGATCACACCAACTCTAGATCAAAACAGAAGGCAAGATCCCACTCATCCCCACTACCCTCCCACTTCCATCATACTAACCCAGACACCAATCTCCAGGCCACCCAGATGCCTTTTAACCCATCCACCTGGAACAATGAAGGAGAAGAGATGATATCATATAAACCAAAGCCCCCATGGATATTGCCAATATACTACACTGAAAGAACCCGATGCCGAAACAAACATGTTTAAAGGGGTCGATTCCTTTAAACATCTCACCACCCACTTAGCGGCCAAAATGTTGCCCTAAGTTGCAACATCAATCAGGCCCAACCCCCTTCACCCTTGAGAATGGTGCAAACATCCTAAGCAACTAAGGCTATACCTTTAGCACCTCCATACTTAAACCACAAGTATGATTGGAGAATCTGCTCAAACCAACGAAACTGAGCTCGACTGGGGATCCAACAAGACACGTAGTAAACATGGGAGATCTACAAAATACAACCCACCATCGTCAGCTTTCCTATGAAGGGGAGATCTTTATGATGTCAAACATGAAGCTTGCCATCCAGTCCCATAATCGGGCCCAATCCGAGCTAGAATTCAGAGCATACGCTATGCAAAATGCAATCACTTGGTACTATATCAAATGAGTGACCCAAACACATATGTTCCCTAGATCCGACCCAGTTGCAAGTGGGTGTTGCAGAGATTCCTGTTGGGTGTGGTTTTCTTGCAAGAGGTCAAATCATCTGGTTTTGAGCTTAGGATCAGGATGAATTATTGTTGGAATGGGCCTTTCTAAACCTCAAATCATTGTCAGGGAAGTGGTGGTGTAGTGAAATCCATATTTGCAAAATGAAGCATATGTACAAAATGATCTGAATCATCTGAGTTTGTTTGAAGGATTTGTTTTGGAAACCAGAGTGGTTTTTCAATACACCTCAAATCATTGTCAGGGAAGTGGTGGTGTAGTGAAATCCATATTTGCAAAATGAAGCATATGTACATAATGATCTGAATCATCTGAGTTTGTTTGAAGGATTTGTTTTGGAAACCAGAGTGGTTTTTCAATACAATGTAGACATGTTCCAGTAAAACAAAACTACTTCATGTGAATAACTAATCCAGATATAGAAAACCCAATTCAAAAAAACAATGGAAGTCAAAGGGAGCTTGCCAATGGTGAAGGCACCAAGGTTGAAGTCTCCCAACTGGCAAATTAAACAAACAGCTCCACAAAAATTAAATTATTTTAAAATAATTTAATTAAAAAACAACTAAATAAATTCCAAGCTTTCTTCTGATTAATCATCCATAGTTTTGGATAAGGCCCAGAAGCTACTGTGATGTATTAAGCATTATACCCTGTCAGATAGATTCAATCAGGGCCTGAGGTTTCTTTTGATTAATCAGTCCTAGTTCTGGATAAGGCCTGGAAGCAACTGGGATGTATTAAGCACTGTATATTGTCAGATAAATTCATTCAGGAACTGTATCCTGTCATGAGGCATCAGGGTTAACTAAAAAGCTCTTGATTCGTCGGATTTAGGTATAGCAATTCTTGTCAAAATTGTAATTTGGAGTGTTCAAATGGTAATTTGGGAAATCAGGATAGTTTTAAAATTGGGTAATTAGTTTAGAACAGACAATCCCAATAACAAAAATTATAAAATTACGAAAATAATAATTTCCACCAAGAATTTTAACCCGTTTTTATCCCAAAATCGCCTGAAAGCAGGGCGTTTTGGTTGTCTTTTATCCTACGCACTGATCCGTCATTCCAAAGGGAATTCCTTTCAGCGATGACTTTGCTCACACTATCAACAGTTTTGAAGACAAATTACAGACAGGCCAGTATATGTGAGATTCTATCTTCAAAACTGGTAGCAAGTTCTAAGTCTATTTAGTTACTTCTTTAAACTCTAGTTGGCTCTATCTAGCTCAGATTTCAAAATGCCCTCTGCCTGCCACTGTTTCGTATCCCAATGCAGCAAGATTACACCTTCCCATTGTGAGAATATTGTCAATAAAGAAAAACCAAGGCTCTATCTAGCTCAGATTTCGAAATGTCCCGTTCCTGCAACTGTTTCTTATCCCAATGCAGCAAGCTTGCACATTCCCATTGCGAGAATATTGTCAATAAAGCAAAACCAACCTGCAGCATTCATCTACTTAATCTTCTTCAGCCAAGCTGCAAGATAGGTATCTATCTTGTACCTAAACCCAGTCCCTTTCACTGCTTTCAGCTACCCAGCAAGCCACCAATGACACCCACCGCTAATTTTAATTTCAATGTCATCTGTTTTTACCTGCTTTTGGGGAAGAAAGAATCAACAGTAATCTATGACTAAGAGAATGGAAAAGCAGAGCAATCATTCATATGCATTTTCAAATGAGAAAACCAGAAGTTGGTTTAAATGGCAATAAAATGTACCATTGAGCTGCAATAAATCGGACTGGACTCCACCCCAAACCATGGCTCCCAAACGACCATTTCCCACAGGCAATGCGTCCGTCCAGTATGCAGCCGGGCTGAAAAACTCCACTTTAAGTTCCTCGTGATCATCGCCTGTTTCCAATCCCACTGCATTACCAGAAACTACGACACAGTCATACTCAGAGGTCCCAGTTTCGAATCCCACATCCCTCCTCCTGCACACATTCTCCATGATCCCCCAAATATTCGCTGGACTGTTTCTCTTGCAAGAACTGAATAACAATCCCAGTACTACTAAGAGAGCCGGTGCATCTTCAACTACGAATTCCCTGGCTTGTCACATGAGCCTGCTGGGGATTTATGTTTTATGCCGGGACTGCCCCAACAAACCCATATGTTTAAAATGGCAGCTACCGGCAGCTTCCAAGTTCCGTATATGTAAGTCTGTCCACTGCTTACTATTCACTCACCATAGTCACCTGTCACGCAATAAAAGCTTGACAACAGAAAACGCTTGTACTTCACCCATTCCGCGGACCCCATGTTTTAAATGTCCAAATTAAAAGAACTGAAAAGAGCAGATATTGAAATTTCAAGACCGCGTTGGATGCGGCCTTCTATTGCCGGGGGTAGGGTGGCGGTGCATTTCCGACGTACAGTACAAAGCATTGTGGAAATTTTTAGATCAAAATGTCTATTAAATACATTTTTTTATAAAGTTAAATCTACATAACAATGATGGAAAAACTTTATATATTTTTTATCATCTTATTTGAGAGCACGTCACTCTCAACTTTTTAATGTCACTATGGAGTGGGTGGAAAACATAAAGAATATCTTAAATTCATTTTAATATTAAATTGATGTATAAAAATTTTGAATAAAAACAAGGTTAGTTAAAAAATAGAGTAGTTTAATTATTTTAAGTTTTGGATTTTTTTTTAGATTACCGTTGGAATCAAGTAAAAAAGATTTGGTAAAATTTAAATTTGGAAGTGTGTAAATTGTGTTTTTGAATCCATAAACAGATACCTCAATAGCATCCACATTATGCAATTCTCATATCTAATATATGTGACGCTCTACAGTCCAATATGAGGGAAATCTTGTAACATTAGTCGAGTGTTTGTCCAGTATTTATCGAGTAACAAAATAATACAAAGTAAACAAAAAAGAATAATACAAAGTAAAAAGTAATAAATATTATGTCGACCATAAACAAAAAACAATAATACAAAGTAAAAAGTAAATATGAGACTTAAAGTAGAGACTTTAGAGCTTAGGATTAGGTGATAAATATTATATTGGTCATAAACAAAAAAGAATAATACAAAGTAAAAAGTAAATATGAAACTTAAACTAGAGACTTTACTTTTTACTTTTAATACAAAGTAAAAAGTAAATATGAGATTTTAGAGTGTTTGTTACAAAGTAAACAAAAAAGAATAATACAAAGTAAAAAGTAAATATGAGACTTAAACTAGAGACTTTAGAGTTTAGGATTAGGTGATAAATATTATGTCGGTCATAAACAAAAAAGAATAATACAAAGTAAAAAGTAAATATGAGATTTTAGAGTGTTTGTCGATTAACAAAATAATACAAAGTAAACAAAAATGAATAATACAAAGTAAAAAGTAAATATGAGAATTAAACTATAGACTTTAGAGCTTAGGATTATGTGATAAATATTATGTCGGTCATAAACAAAAAATAATAATACAAAGTTAAAAGTAAATATGAGACTTAAATTAGAGACTTTACTTTTTACTTTTAATACAAAGTAAAAAGTAAATATGAGAATTTAGAGTGTTTGTCGAGTAACAAAATAATACAAAGTAAACAAAAAAGAATAATACAAAGTAAAAAGTAAATATGAGACTTAAACTAAAGACTTTAGAACTTAGGATTAGGTGATAAATATTATGTCGGTCATAAACAAAAAAGAATAATACAAAGTAAAAAGTAAATATGAGATTTTAGAATGTTTGTCGATTAACAAAATAATACAAAGTAAACAAAAATGAATAATACAAAGTAAAAAGTAATAAATATTATGTCTGTCATAAACAAAAATGAATAATACAAAGTAAAAAGTAAATATGAGAATTAAACTATAGACTTTAGAGCTTAGGATTATGTGATAAATATTATGTCGGTCATAAACAAAAAAAAATAATACAAAGTTAAAAGTAAATATGAGACTTAAACTAGAGACTTTACTTTTTACTTTTAATACAAAGTAAAAAGTAAATATGAGACTTAAACTAGAGACTATAGAGCTTAGGATTAAGTGACTCAGGTATTACATTCAAGAAGCTATTCAAAGAGAGGTTTGCACCTAGAGAGATTTGATTCCTCTAGGTGCTTGATAGAGCCTAGGATTTGGATCTATGCTAATTATACTCAAACAAAGTTAAAAATGTAGAATGTTTAGACTACACCCTAAAAAATTCTTTGTTGTAAAGATTTATGTCAAAATTATTTATTTTGGTTTTCATTTTATTTTTTTAGTTTTATTAAGTATTTAGAAAGATAAAAATAGAAAATAAATTAATAGATGGATAAATTTAATTTTTTTAATGAATTTTTTTTTCAAATTTAATGGAATTTGTGTTAAAATTTATAATTTTATTTATGAGAATTTTGATTATAAAACTTTATTAAAAAATGAATTATTTAAAATGTTGAGTTTGTTTACTTATTAACTCAATCCAAAATCAAATAAATTGACATATATCCATGTGATTAAAAAATAAAGACCAAACATTTCATCCACATTGTAATGTTAACTAATTTTAAATACATTGATGGGTTATTAATACCATGTCCGTATATCCAAAATAAGAAATTTGAAGATTAATTATGATACATTAAATAATTATATAAAGAGAATCCTTTGTCTCACAAACAAAGATACTTCTTATATCAAATTTATCTCGATAATGTGATAGTGAATTTAAATATACAATTTAAAAAAATTAAAATTAAAATTAAATATACCATTTAAATAAATAAAAGATTATATAATAAGCTTCTTACCATCAATAAAGAAGCATATAAGCTTCTTAGCATCGAATATAACTTTGACACACAAATAGATAGATATAATTAATTTGTGTTATTATTAGTTAATTTTATTTTCCTAGATGCGTCCTTTCCTAAATTTATAATGACTTTTGTATTTTTAAAGTAATGTTTACACTTTTGGCCCTTTATTTAGCTAGTACTTTATGTATCTATGGTTAATCTTGTATGGATAGAGATCGTTGTGGTTTGACCAATGTGAGAAAATTTTAAAAATTATTGTCTGGATAGAGATCGTTGTGGTTTGACCAATGTGAGAAAAATTAAAAAATTATTGTAGTGGTCATTAGTGAAAAGATTATATAACTTTTGCTTGTTTTTGTTCATAATAGTACGCAAAGTGTGTATTTTATGTGAGATTTGACCGTTCTAAAGACGTGTGATCTATATGGGACTTATATAAATTCTTAGCCAATAACCAAACCAAACCCACAAGTATAACGTGACAATGCTCAATAATTTGGAGCAAGTCTATTGAATTTAAGACGAATTTGTTTATTGAATATAACAAGAATTTATTTATGGGTGGTTTGACAAAATAGAGTTGCCAAGTAAAGCATATTGTTAGGGTGATGTCTATATTCTTTATATTATTTATTTTATAGAAGAGTCTCAAGTAAAGATAAACGGCTTTGTCTTTTTGTTGATTATATTTTCAATGAATGAGTATTAGGAAAGACGTATCATTAACACTTAAAGAATGTAGGTATTCCATATAAGTTGGCTAAGATCAATGTTTTAATGGGACATAACCATTTAATATGAGATGCAGAGATCTGGATGAAGAGCAGGGCGGTTTGGCTTACTTTAGGGGATGAGAATTCAATTTATTTTCATAAAATGGTAAGCCACAGGAAAAGAGTTAACATGATTTGGAATTTACAGGAAGATAATGGAGAGATTTTAAGTGGTTTCAGTAAGTTGGCTAAAGGTGGGGTTGATTTCTTTGAAGAGATTTACAGTGAACCTATTGGCAATAATCTACAGGAAATCGTTACGACTGCGTCTAAGTTTGATCATTGGATCTCGGCAGCTGATAATGAAGTTCTTTGTGCCCCGGTTTCCTTGGAGGAGCTGCAGGCATCATTACATAAGTTAAAGAAAGAGAGGAGTCCGGGGCCGGACGGGTGGACTTCAGAGTTTTTCATAGCCTTTTTTGATCTGGTGGGTGCGGATCTTATGAGGGTTGTCGAGTTGAACAGAGTTACTAGTAAGCTACTTACAAGTTTCAATTCTACATTTCTTGTCTTAATACCGAAGTTGGATTTTCCTAAGTCTTTTGGAGACTTTCATCCGATCTCTTTGTGTAATGCTCTTTATAAGGTGATCTCTAAGATAATAGCAGAAAGAATTAAGCCAATTCTGTCAAGGCACATCACGCCGGAACAGTTTGGTTTTCTGCCTGATCGTTGCATCCATGAAGCTATAGGAAGTGCTCAAGAAAGTATCCATTCTTAGAAGACTAGGAAAATCCCTGCAAAGGTGTTGAAAGTAGACCTTTCCAAGACTTACGATCGGACCTGCTGGCTATATTTAAGGTTGGTCCTGATTCAAACAAGGTTTGGGTTGCTCTTTGTAAATTGGATTTGGTCGTGTTTGACTACGATAAGTTTTGTTGTTCTTATTAATGGGGCTGCTTCGAGCTTTTTCACTCCTGCTCGAGGGTTGCGCCAGGGTTGCCCGTTATCCCCCTATCTCTTCCTGTTGGTGATGGACGGGCTGAGTCGTCTTTTTAATGAGGCTATGGACAGTAATCAGATCTTTGGGATAAGCTTTGGTGCTATAAGGGTAACACATATTTTCTTCGTGGACGATGCCTTGTTTTTTCTTGGTAATTCTATTGAAGAGACAAGGGTGGTAAAAGATTTGTTTTGGATGTTTAACAAAGCTACTGGGATGCAAATTAATTTTGGGAAGTCAGCCTGCTACATTAATGAAATTGATGATAATGATCTTATTGGCTTCCTGGAGGTTATGTCGATGGACTATTTTCAACTCGCGGATGGTTTTAAGTACTTAGGTTTTCATCTAAAACCTAATTGCTATGGTATCACAGATTGGCATTGGCTCATTGCTAAGGTGGATAGACGAATCCATTTCTGGTGTAACAGGTTTCTTTCTAAGGGCGGAAAAGCAGTACTCATTAAGAGCGTTTTAAATGCAATCCCAGTCTATTGGATGATTATTGCCAAAGTTCCACAGGGGGTTCTACACTCTCTTAGAAAGATTTTCTTCGGATTTCTGTGGACTGGTAAAGATGACAGAGGCATCCATTGGACGTCGTGGGTGTCTATTTCTAAACCAAAGGAGGATGGAGGATGGGGATTTAAAGATTTGTCTATGTTTGGAGCGTCATTGACAGCCAAGTCGGTGTGGCAATTTATGATAAAGGATGGGAAGTGGCAATCTATTCTTCGCTATAAATATATGGGGAATGGAACATTGTTAGACTTGATCCGGACGCCACACAAGAATAGTCGAGGAGGGTCGCTCTTCTGGAAAGCGATAGTGGCAACATTCCCTGTAATAGGGGATCGGCTTGTTTGGGATGTGGGGAGTGGAAGGGAGGCTCGTATTGGTAGAGATTCTTACAAAGAAGTTAAAAAGTTGCCTCAATTCTCCCAGGACTTCCTGCTTTTTTTTGGAAGAAAGGGGCTTAACGGTACTAGCAGATGTAGCGGATGGGGGCACTAGTTATATTCAGAAGTGGAAATCGGCTACGGAGTTGCAGATTCCTGAGATTTGGTCTACAAGCTGGAAAATTTGGACAGCGGAGTTGGTAAAAGGTTTTATTATGTTAGATAATAGTCCAAATACTTTACAGTGGCAGGGCAGTTAGGAAGGAGGGACCTTTTCAGTTAAGGAATCCTATATCTCGTTTTGGAGGAACCGAGCTCAAGAAAAGTCTTGGTGGTGGCAAAAACTTTGGAAAACTCGGGCGACCCATAAATGTAAGATCCCGGTATGGCTTATTTTAAATGGCAAGGTTTTAACTTGGGACATGTTGAAAAGAAGAAACTGTCAAGGTCCTGGTAGGTGTAGCCTGTGTAGGAATGTTGATGAAGATGTCGAACATTTGTTCTTGCACTGTCCTTTTGTTCAACAGGTTTGGAAAGGACTAAGTCTTGATCTTCAGCTAAGGCTTTTGGGTGAAGGTAACTGTTTTGAAAGTTTTTTAAAAACCTGGTACAATGATCCTGTTCTGAAAATTTTGAGATGTTTACCTTTTTCGGTAGTTTGGTTTGTTTGGTTAGCAAAGAATATTTCCATCTTTGAAGATAATTACCTTCCTAGTTTCTATGTTATATCCCAGATTCTTTCAACCTATAAAATGTTTTTGGGATAGGAAAGTAAGCTAAAGGAAAGACACAGCATAAAGATTTAAAGATTGATGAGGGAGATATAGTGGGGTTTTTTTATGGCGCCTGTGATAACAGTAGGTGTGGGTTAGGAGGATATTTGAAATTGTTAGAATCTGTTACTATCAGTTTTGAAGCAAACGGAGGAGAAGGTACTAACAATAGAGCTGAAGGACTAGCGATGAGAATTCTCCTGCTATTGGCAAAAGAAAAGTTGGCGGACTCTCTTAAAGTTTATGGAGATTCAGAGATGTGGATTAAATTCATGCACCAGGAAAATAGTTTACGCAACCACTCTTTACAGAACCTTGGAAGCAATTTGGAGTCTATGGTTGCTCTTTTCAGCAAAGTGGATTTTGTTCATGTCTATAGAGAACATAATGTGTTAGCCGACGAACTATCTAAAAATGGATTACTTTTGGAAGTTGGTAAGTGTAAGTTCATTACAATCAGCAATGGCAATCAGGAAATCAACTGGAAATCTATGGATATTTTGACAATTTAACTGGATGATTGGGAAAGAACAGAATTTTTCATGAAATTTTTTTTTGCAATGTAACTATTAAAACAAGTATGAACAGTTAAAGACACAGTTTTAGTCTTTATTTCTCTTATCGTGTAGCAACACTTGTGGAATGTATTCTCTGCTCTTTATGATCAATGAATATGATTTTTTCTTGGGAAAAAAAAAACCATTTAATAACATCATAATTCAAGTAATATTATTAAGAATGTCGCAATGAAACATAACGTTTAATGAACGTTGTAATTCAATGTAACAATTGGGCATAGTCAAACATGGTCAACAATAGTGACCCATATTCATCCAAAGTTAATCATAGTCAAACATGTTCAATCATAATCAACATGATCCACCATAGTCAACATAATCATCATGCTCAACCATAGTAAACATGGTCAACCATAAGCAACATGGTAAACCATGGACATCGTGTTCTACAACCAAAGCCAACCATGTTCAACCATAGCCAATTCAATATAACACTTCAGAAATATCATAATGTAACGTAAACATTCAATGTAAATGCAATCCAACACAACTCCACATGTATGTATTTATTATATATATGAATATAACAAACTCCACATAAAAATTAATATAATTATGATATTTTGTTGTAAATATTATAATATTGTGAATAAGCTCCTATACTTTATATGTTAATATATGGTATCTAAGAACAATATGAATAATTTTAAAGATTATCATATTATTGTTTTGATCATATGTCTATGTGTCAGCTGATAACTAGCAACAACCACATTGATAATATTAATAATGTGTCTAGTATGCATTGATAGGCATATAATTAACACATTCTAAGAAACTTTTATTATATATTTAGCACATTAAGAATAAAAAACTGTATATAATGTGTTAAGTATATTATATAGGACACATTAATATTATTAATGCGGTTGTTGTTGGTAATATAGAAATTAAAAATAACAAAAAAAGTAGAATAACATGTAGAGGAGCGAAGCAAATTCTTAGATTAACAAGGATTGTATATTGCTTATCCGTTTTATCATATAGTCCGAAGTAATGATGGAAGGCTTTACCATTCTGTCGATTGTGACATCAATGAGTATTAGGAATGATGATATCGTTAATAATTCAAGAACATGGCAATTCAACATAAGTTAGCCAAAATCCATGTCGTAATGGAACATAAACCACTTAGTGACACTGTTATCCAAGTAATGTCAATAAAGAATGTCATAATGCAACATAATTCTTGATGAATGTTGTAATTCCATATAACTATCGAAGCGTTGTCAAACATGGTCAACCATAGTCAACATGACCTACAATAGAGAACATGGTGATCATGTTCCACCATGGTCAACATGGTCAACAATAAGCAACATGGTAAACCATGGTCATCATGGTCTACCATTATCAATCATGGTTAATCATGGCCAAC
Organism: Larix kaempferi; assembly: GCA_027924585.1. NCBI lineage: Eukaryota > Viridiplantae > Streptophyta > Pinopsida > Pinales > Pinaceae > Larix > Larix kaempferi. The sequence goes on along the minus strand of BSBM01000101.1, from coordinate 7,259,608 downwards.
CATACTCAACCAAAATCAACCTTGTTCAACCATAATCAATCAAACATTACCTTCAAAAATGTCATAATATGACATAAACATTCAATGATAATAGCAATCCAACACAACTCCACATATATATATTTATTAACATAATAAACTCCACATAAAAATTAATATTATCATGATTTTTTTGTTGTAAATATTATAATATTGTATATCTAAGCTCCTATACTTTATATATTAATATGTTGATATTAAGGATGTATTTAGCACATTCTAAGAATTTTTTTATTATATATTTAGTATATTAATAATAATAATAAAATCTATATAATAGGGTAAGTATATACTTATTAATATATAATGTGTTTGTTGTTAGTAAGATAGAAATTGAAAATAATAGAAAAAAAATAGTTTGACAAGACTTGCCAATCAAATTTTTAAATTAGTAAGAAGTTATATATTACTTATAATTTATCGAATAATCCCAAATTCCAAGTAAAGATGAAAAGCTTTACCATTCTGTCAATTGTGTTGTCAATAAATATTAAGAAAGACAATATGGTTAAACCTCCCAACCTACTTAGCAAAATTACAAGTTTCCAAGTCAAAAATTATAAATCTTCATAAAATTAAACTTAGTGACGACGGCTGGCATGAATTATTCCTACTTAGAACCCATTGTCAATCCATGAAGACAGAGCCAAGAGAGTTCACAAATCTAACCACTTTGATTCCAAAAAGGTTGCATAAGAGTTAAAATCTGCATTTTAATTTACAATGAGTCCTTATGAAAACGTCTCCAATGGGTGGGTTGAGATTAGAAAAAGTGGGATCAATGATTTTTTTTCAAATCTCATAAATGAAATGACTATTAATTATATATTATTTTTTCTTTATTAATGGCATATATATACATTATCAATATCATTTCTATTCACTCAATGGAAATGATGGTTTTTTTTTGAAAAATAAAATATATTATAAATATATATAATTAAGGTTTAGATTTTCTTTATTAATTTTTTTTTTCTAACGGTGGGAACCTTTTTAAATCACTCAGCGAGCATTGTCAACTGAACCTGGATACCAAACCCACGGGCCGGAGTCAACCTTAATGTTGGACAGGACGTAATCAACGGGAGTACAACCACCACCCAGCCTAACCTTAATGTTGGATAGGACATAATCAGCTGGAGTACAGCCACCACCACAGTGGTGGAGTTTTTTCTGGGATACAGCCTACATATACCACACCTCCCCACAGGGACTTCCGTTGAGGCAACCATCAAACCCCACCGCTGTCCCTTGCCCTCAACCCCTTTATTAATTATATATATGTACATCATCAATGCAATTTTCATTCACTCTTTGACTAAAAATAATGATTTTTTCAATGTCATTTCCATTTACTCTTTAACTAAAAATGATGATTTTTTTTTGAAAAATAAAATATATTGCAAATATACACTAACTAAGATGCATATCATATCTGGCTTCAGCTAGTAAATATTGCAAATATGCAAGATGTGTATGCAATCCTCTCTCTGCAAGCTTTTGAACTAAGTTGATGTGATTGTCAAGATTAAAGCAATACAAGGCAACATGTATGGATGAGTGGCAATATCCTAATGGGTAAATCTAAAAGAGGTGATAGAGAATGGAGTAGGCCAGCCTACACATAGAATAGGATTAGGATACAATAGGATAAGTGGTGAATTATATCTATCAAGTGGTTGTGAATCTTATTTCATTTATGAAGCATATAAATACTATGTTTTGACTTTGTTTAGAATCTGTTTCAGAAACCAAAATTTAATTTTCAATACAATGTAAGAATTGAGTGTTATCCTTTCTATTGACTTATGTTTGTGTTATAAAAAAATTAAAAATTGCAATGCCCAAAGATTTACCAAAATAATAATTACTTAAAAAAATTAAATTAAACAAATCTATTCTATAAAAATAAGTAATGACTACTCCCAATAAAAAAACAAAGGAAGTCACTTGTGATTGGTGAAAGCACCCAACAGGGTTTAAATGTCCCATCCCCACTTGCAAATAAACGGCTTCACAAGACTTCAGGTTTTTTTAAATAATTTTAAAAAACTACCAAGGAAAGGCATGGGATTCCAAGCTTTTATCGATTTCCTAGTTTTGGAGAAGGCTGGAAGCAACTGGATGCACTCAATACTGTAAACTGTCAGATAAATTCATTCAGGGCCCCCATATATTCAATACTGTTCCAGCTATGGCTTTGCTCAGACAATCAATAACTCATGCAGTAGATGTGAGATTCTATTTTTAATTACAGCTTTGTTTAGTTAGCGGTTTAAACAATGATTAGCTCTGTTTAATTCAGATTTTCAAACGCTTCAATATATACTATTGTTTTTGTGTTTTAAAATGTAGTTTAAATATTCTAATTTTTCAACTTTTTTTGAGCATATTTTTCATCCATTTTATTTTGTTAATATTCCAACTATTTTTTTAACATCTATGCATATCATATCCCAATGCAGCATGCTTGAAGAAGTGGGATTCGAAACTGGGACCCACATCCCCCAGCACACATTCTCCATGATCACAAAAAAAGTTGCGTGGGATAAACACGAGGTAAAACGCCCGGCTTTCCAGCGTTTTGGTATAGATCCTAATATTTTGTTTCATATTCGGCGACCATTTTAGATTCAGGGATAGATTTCCATCCTAGCAGTTTTAACATGTTTTTAGAGCGATTTGGTTGGTTGTGGCATAGTTTTCTCTTCTAAAAATATCATTGATGTACTTTCCATTTACTAGTAGCTACCATAGCTAGAGCCAACTTGATAGTGTCCATTTTAGCTACTGGTGCAAGGTCTTCTCATAGTAAATCCTCTTAACCTAAGAGAATCCATTAACTACATATTATTGTGAGACTCTTTTTTCTTAAAGAAGTTTAATCAGTATTACAAATTATTCAATACTAAATAGTAAGCTAATCTCTAAACAATTTACACTTTTTCCAACAATGAATCCTACAACCAAGAAAAAGAAATTGCTATTGCACCAACAGACCCACGTGTTTTAAATGGCAGCTACTGGTCAGTATCAATAAAAGCATGAAAACAGAAAACGCGTGTACTGCACCCCCATCTCGCGGACCCCATGTTTTAAATGTCCAAATTAAGAGAACTGAAAAGAGCCCAAAGTTAAAGGTATTATATATTAAGTTCCATATCGCGCTGGATGCGAGAGGGATGCAATTTGACGGCCAAATTGACGGTTAATCGTCACTTTTCTTCTTCTTCAGTAAAATGTTTAAAACGTTTTATAAAATTGTTTAAACCGTTAAGCCCTGATGGGTTGTCCGCTTAGGTCCATCAAGGTAGGCAGCAAAGAAATTTGTTTAAACGGTTAAATTTGATTTTCAATTTTTCATGACCAAATTTTTAATTTTTTAAGATTTAAGTGGATTAAGTGGAATCTTAAAACTAAAACAAAGTTTGTCCACTTTTAAGTGGAACTTTATTTAGAAAATAAATTCACTCTAAAAACTAAAACAAAGTTTATCCGTTTATTAACTTACCAAAATAAATTAAAATGCATATATCCAAGTGTTTAACGGAAGTGAAACATTTCATTCACATTGTGATGTTAACTTATCTTAAATACAATATTGGGTTGGTTATGTCATGTTGGTTAATAAAAATTTGGTGTACATTTAAAATTAGATTATTATTGGGTTGGTTATGTCATGTTGGTTTATAAAAATTTGGTATAAGTTTAAAGTTAGATGATTAATATCATGATGAGTTTTATTTTTACATTTATGTTGTGGTTATTAACAAGGAAATTTTGAGGAACTAAATTTCTTCCCAAAGTAATTTTTTATGTTTATATCTTTTTTTCAAAAAAAAATCAACATTTTTTAAAAAAAAAAATAATAATTCACCTAGGTGAAAATATTTTATTTTAAAAATTTCTAATTTTTTCTAGAAATTATATATAATCTTTACAAAAATTAAAATACACCAACATATTTATATTTTATGATTAGCATTTTAAGTTAATAAAATTTGCCACTATTTTTATAATTTAAGATATGTATAAGATATATAAATCTTTAAAAAAAAATTAAATTACGTTTACACATCTCACAATAACAATAATGTGTTATATAGTGGAATTCTCTTATGTAGATGTAATAAAATCTTTAAAAGCTTTCTTTGAATTCTTTGATTTCTTCGTTGATTTTAATATTCTTAAATTTTTTTCTAATTATAATTTTGCATGATTTCTAATAATTCAAGAAAAAATGCAAGTTAGTGTAGAAATTAGATTATTTTCATCTTTAGAGGGTTGAAATGGCTTGAGGGGATGGTGGAAAATATTTTAATATTCTCAATTTTTTTTGTATAGTTAGTATGATTTTTAAGGAAATTATAAAAATTCAAGAAAAAACGCAAGCTAATTTCATTGATTTTAATATTCTCAATTCTTTTTCTAGTTAGCCTTTAATTTTGCATAATTTCTACATTAGCTTGCATTTTTTCTTGATATATAAATCTTTAAAAAAAAATTAAATTACGTTTACACATCTCACAATAACAATAATGTGTTATATAGTGGAATTCTCTTATGTAGATGTAATAAAATCTTTAAAAGCTTTCTTTGAATTCTTTGATTTCTTCGTTGATTTTAATATTCTTAAATTTTTTTCTAATTATAATTTTGCATGATTTCTAATAATTCAAGAAAAAATGCAAGTTAGTGTAGAAATTAGATTATTTTCATCTTTAGAGGGTTGAAATGGCTTGAGGGGATGGTGGAAAATATTTTAATATTCTCAATTTTTTTGTATAGTTAGTATGATTTTTAAGGAAATTATAAAAATTCAAGAAAAAACGCAAGCTAATTTCATTGATTTTAATATTCTCAATTCTTTTTCTAGTTAGCCTTTAATTTTGCATAATTTCCAAGGAAATTATAAAAATTCAAGAAAAAATGCAAGCTAATGTAGAAATTATATTATTTTCAACTTTAGAGGGTTAAAATGTTTTGAGGGATGGTGAATATTTTAAGGAAATTATAAGAAATCAAGAAAAAACGCAAGCTAGTGTAGAAATTAGATAATTTTGCATGATTTCCAAGGAAATTATAAAAATTCAAGAAAAAACGCAAGCTAATGTAGAAATTATATTATTCTCATCTTTAGAGAGTTAAAATGTTTTGAGGGATGGTGAATATTTTAAGGAAATTATAAGAATTCAAGAAAAAAGGCAAGCTAATATAGAAATTATATTATTCTCATCTTTAGAGGGTTGAAATGTTTTGAGGGATGGTGAATATTTTAAGGAAATTATAAGAATTCAAGAAAAAACGCAAGCTAATGTAGAAATTAGATAATTTTGCATGATTTCCATAGAAATTATAAAAATTAGAGGGTTGAAATGTTTTGAGGGATGGTGAATATTTTAAAGGATTGAAATGTTTTGAGGGATGATGAATATTTTAAGGAAATTATAAGAATTATGAAAGCTAGTGTAGAAATTAGATTATTCTCATCTCTAAACGGTTGAAATGGTTTGAGGGATGGTGAACATTTTTCATTAAAGTGGTTTGAAGGATGGAACATTAATAAAAAAATATAATTCTTATTTTTCAATAAGTTTCATATAAATTAATAACCGATCATCATCATTATTTCATAGAAAACACACGTGAAAATGAATTCAAAGTTAACTTTCCAGCATGATAATGATTTTTCTAAAATTTTGGCCAAAGTTTATAACTTTATTGTATATAAATATGTCACTAATGCCCTTATGTGATTAGGATAGTTGGTCTTGGTTTGTGAGAGCATGAGAATGAACTTAGGTCCACAGTTTGAACTTAGATACAAAATTTAAATATCTAAAGGAAGTATATATTGAGCTTGTTACTATTAAATATATTGAAAAACAATGTAAACTTAGGTACAAAATTTAAATATCTAAAAGAAGTCTATAATAAAGTTGTTATTATCAAATATATTGAAAAACAATAATCTATCTATCAACTGTGAATAATTTTTTCTTTTCTTTTCACACGTTAAATATGCTATTATTAAGTATTTGATGAAAATTACAATCGAAAGATACCCACCAAGGCAACATGAATAACCTTGAATAACCTTGCCATCTCTCTATTCGTTTGATCATCTTTTACTTTTCTATTTCCAGATGCGTAATGACTTTTGTTTTTTAAACGACTTTTGTTTTTTAAAGTAGTGTTTGCATGGCACTTTATGTATCTAGTACAGGTTTGACCTGTGTGAAAAAAGTTAGAAAAATATTAGTATGGAAAGGGATCGTCGTGGTTTGACCTATGTGAAAAAATTAGAAAACTATTGTCTTGGTCATGATATTTGTTTTAAAGGTTTGTTTCCTAGTGAAAAGATGATATACCTTTTTCCTTTTGGGGTTCATAATAGTACGCACGGTGTGTATTTTATATGTGTGATTTATATGGTTGACATGTATAAATTCTTAGCCAAAAACCAGACAAGTATAAAGTGACAAATCCTGAGCCAAAAAACAGGCAAGTATAAAGTGACAAATTCCCAGACAAGTATAAAGTGACAAATTCTGAGCCAAAAAACAGGAAGTATAAAGTAACAAATTCTGAGCCAAAAACCAGGCCACAAGTATAAAGTGACAAATTCTGAGCCAAAAACCAGGCCACAAGTATAAAGTGAAAATGCTTGATAATTGGTAGCAAGTCTCTATTGAATTTAATTTAAGACGAGTTGAGTTGGTTTAAGGTTATTAGGAAAGTTGCAAAAATCAATAAATAATTTAAGATAATCACATAGTAATATAGAGTGAAAATGTTAAAAAGAAGAGTGGTGAATTTAATATAGAGTGAAAATGTTAAAAAGAAGAGTGGTGAACTTTAAAATCTAGTTTGGGGAGATGTTGTAACTTTAGATAATGTGGAGGCGTTGTAACCTTACCAAAAATAAAAAGTGATTAAAAAAATTGAAAGTTCATAAGTTATCAAGAATAAAAAGTAATTGTTTGCACACAAGTTACCAAAATAAAAGTAACTAAAAGTTTCATATAGACTCATAAAAATTTTAAAAAATATTAAAATCAGCATAGCTAGACTTTGTCATTCAGTTAGTTGTGCTTTCCCACTGCCACTCATTGTGAATACATAAAGGATCATCCAAGAGAGTTCACCATGTAACAATTCTTTGTATTAATTGAGGAGCTTGTTGGTGAGACTCTGATATGTAAATTGCCATGGATATTCCACTGGAAGAGTTGATCACAATAGATCTTACAACTCTCTGCAAACTCTTAGTTATGTAGTGTTTAGTGAAAATTTAAGATTCATTGTTGTTAGCTTAATCTCACAAAATGTTAAAATAAAATGAAACTGAAAGGAAAATCGATAAAGCAAAATAACACATCCACACAAATAACACAAGATATGCCCTGGAAAAACCCACTATGGGGAAAAACCCACTATGGGGAAAAACCCGACCAAAAGTGAGGACTATGCCTTGCTTTTTTCTTCTCCAATATGTAATGCAAATAGAAAGAAAGTGATACTCTCTATGGAGTTACCTATGACACGGTAGCATGTGTGACTCCTATAGGATCTCCTACTTCCACTCTTATGCTCTAATATGCACTCCCTAGTTCCTTCTCAGTTATAGAACAATACAATAATACCATAAGAATGGAACCCCTTCTTCTCCTAGTGGCCCAATATTTAACAATGTCTTGATAGCAATCTAGAGTTAGTTTTAGGGTTTTTGCATGCCTCAACTCTCGATTAGGGTAAGGGTTTTGGACCCTTTAGAATGTTCTTGAAAGTCCACACATGACTAGCTCCACAAGTGTGGGTAATGAGAGTTGCTCTAGAATCCACTCAATACCATGGTGGTCAACAAGATAAGTCAACTTGAAGGAGGCATAACTTCCTTAGACGAACTCCAATTGAGGTGATATTTGAGTCGTTGGAAATCTCTTGAAGTGTAGAACAACATTGAGAGACCATGATAGCAATCTAGAGTTAGTTTTAGGGTTTTTGCATGTCTCAACTCTCGATTAGGGTAAGGGTTTTGGACCCTTTAGAATGTTCTTGAAAGTCCACACATGACTAGCTCCACAAGTGTGGGTAATGAGAGTTGCTCTGGAATCCACTCAGTACCATGGTGGTCAACAAGATAGGTCAACTTGCAGGAGGCATAACTTCCTTAGATGAACTCCAATTGAGGTGATATTTGAGTCGTTGGAAATCTCTTGAAGTGTAGAACAACATTGAGAGACCACGAACTTTGTTCATGAACTTTTGACCCCAAAAATATTATTTGAGCCCTCAAACGGGCCTAGGAAGGTTCTAGACCACAAATCTTCAAAGTAAGACCTACCCCTATAATGGGCCCTACAAGTCAATTCATCCAATCTTTCCACCAGAAAGAAAGCACAAGATAGATGACAAATCATAAATTGATCCATTTCAGATCAGGATGGTGCATTGGGAAGGAGACTATCACATAATGATTTGAGTGAGAGAGGTGTGTGTAGAAAAATTCACTGCCATTGAAGAGGAATCCCTTCAAGGAAAGAGTAAAAGAACTTCCACATACTTGTCATGATCATATAGAAAATAAAAAGGAGTTGTGGAACCTTTTCCAATGGGGTGGGTTGAAATTAAAAAGAAGAAAGGAAAAAAAAAAGGATCATAAAAACAGAAATGAAATATCCAATAATTCTATAAATGCAATATGCACATGATCTATGTAATTTCCATATAATCTCTGAATAAAAAATAGTGATTTAATATATATATATATATATATTGCAAATATACAATCGCTGAGGTACATATCATACCTTGCTTCAAATGAGTCTCAAGTCGTAAATATTGCAAATATGCAAAGATGAGATCAGGTTTGTAAGCTATCCTCTCAACCCTGAAAACTTTTGTAATAGGTAGGTTGATGTGAATGTCAAGATTAAAGCAAGTACCAGGCGACTTGTATAGATGACTGGCAAAATCCTATAGTGGGCAAATCCTAAAAGCAAAGCCATTGCAGGACAAGGTAATAGAGAATGAAGTACGCCAGCCTATACAGGCAGGCAAAATAGTTCAAGAGGCAGTTATGAATTCCATACTTGGAAAATGAAGCATATGTACAGTATGTTCTGAGTTTGTTTGAAGGATTGTTTTGAAAATCAGTGTCATTTTTCAATGCAATGTAGACATGCTTGAGTAACACAAAACTACTTTAAAGAATAACTGATCCAAATATAGAAACTCAATTCAAAAAGCTAAAGGAAGGGGGTTTCCAGGTGGTGAAGGCATCCACCAAGGTTCAAGTTTCCCCAGTGCCAAATTAAACAAACAGCTCTACGAGAATTAAATTTATCTGAAAATAATTTTGGAAAAACCTCTACAGGAATTCCACGGTTTCTTTTGATTTATCAGTCCAATCTTTCTTTCGGTTAATCAGTCCAATCTTTCTTTTGATTAATCAGTTCTAATTTTGGATAAGGCCAAAATATTGGGCACTGTACCTTCTCAAATAAATTCATTCAGACCTGATTTGTCATTCCCAAGGGAATTCATTTCAGCAATGGCTTTACAGATACTATCAACAATTCAGAAGACAAATTGAAGACAAATTACAGACTAGCCAATAGATGTGAAATTTTATCTTCAAAACTGTTTGCAAGTTCTAAGTCTGTTTTGTTAGTTGTTTAAACACTGGTCGACTCTATCTAGCTTAGATTTCGAAATGCCTCAGGTGCCTACCACTGTTTTTTTCCTGATGCTTCTACCTTCTTTTTGTGAAAATATTGCTAATATGCAAACCCAGTTAGCAACATTCAACTCCTCAAGCTTCTTTCAGCTAAGAAGTTGTTTGAGGTTTCAAGCAAAGTCGCCCCAAACTTATGCCAAGGCCCAATGCCTTTCACTGGCACTGGCACAAACACGAATACAAGCATGTCTCGGTTTCAGACAAAGTCGCCCCAAACTTATACCAAGACCCAATCCCAATCCCTTTCACTAGCACTGGTCTAAACACGATACAAGCATGTGTTTCAAAAGATTTGAACGATGGTGAGTGCAATATCAACTTTCACTGTCCATGGTTTTGATTTCAATGTCATCTGTTTTTTTCTGCTTTTGGGGAGGGAAGAAACAACAGTAATCTATGACACAAACCACCAATGACACCCACCAATGGTATTGATTTCAATGCCATCTGTTTTTTTCTGCTTTTTGGGAGGGAAGAAACAAAGTTATCTATGACTAAGAGAATGGAAAAGCAGAGAAATCATTCATATGTATTTTCAAATGAGAAAAACAGAAGTGATTTAAACGGCATTAAAATGTACCATTGAGCTGCAATAAATCGGACTGGACTCCACCCCACACCATGGCTCCCAAACGACCATTTCCCACAGGCAATGCGTTCGTCCAGTATTCAGCCGGGCTGAAAAACTCCACTTTAAGTTCCTTCTGATCATCGCCTGTCTCCAATCCCGCTGCATTGCCAGAAACTACGACCCAGTCATCCTCAGAGGTTCCAGTTTCGAATCCCACATCCCTGCTCCTGCACACATTCTCCATGATTCCCCAAACGAATGGCTGGACTGTTTTCTCTTGCAGAAGCCGAATAGCAATGCCAGTGCTACCAAGTTTTCAATGCTAAGTCGGTGCAATATCTTCAACTAAGAATCTACTGGCTTGTCACATGAGTATCTGGGGATTTGTGTTTTTATGTCTTGGACTACTCCAACAAGCCAACAACCCCACATCTGTTATAAATGGCAGCACAGTTACCTGTCTCACAATAAAAGCATGACAGAAAACACATGTACTGCATCCCGTATTTTAGATGGTCCGAATCAAGAAAATGGAATAGAGATTAGAGGTGTTAAATATTGATATTTCCATATCCCGCGTTGGATGCGGCCTACTTGTGCAAGGATAGGGTGGCGGTCCACGTACCATGTATAATGGCTAGTAATGTTCCTGAAATTTGACAGTGGAAATGTTTATTGTGGTATATTGTGATTTTTTGAAAAATTAAATATGTTATTTAAGAGCATTAGTAATGTTCCTGAAATTTGACAGTGAAAATGTTTATTATGTGGTATTTTGTGATTTTTTGAAAAATTAAATAGGTTATTTAAGAGGATTTTATTGGAGTAGGTTGAATTTTTTTCTGTAATTTTTGTCGGAATTCCGGCGTTTTGGTTGAAATAGTTATTTTCATTGTTGGAATTGCAATTTTGATTGTAAAAATCCTAGGTATACTAACTCCTCTTTCGTGAAGGTGAAGGTATTCTTCTACTTCAACTGCTCTAACACGTGCATTGACTATACAAGATGTTCTTCCTTTGTTTGAAATGACATTACTGTCAATTCATAAAGTCCTTCTTTAGTCTTAAATGTAGTCTTCTAGTCATCTCCAAATGTAATCTTCTAATCATCTCCTTGGGGAATTCTAATATGATGATAACCACTCTTCAAATCAATTTTGGTGAAGAATTTTGCTCCACTCTAAGGAATCCAAATGATCATCCATTCTTGGTGCATTGACTGTACAAGATGCTCTTCCTTTGTTTGAAATGACCTTACTGTCAATTCATAAAGTCCTTCTTTAGTCTTAAATATAGTCTTCTATTCATCTCCAAATGTAATCTTCTAATCATCTCCTTGGGGAATTCTAATATGATGATAACCACTCTTCAAATCAATTTTGGTGAAGAATTTTGCTCCACTCTAAGGAATCCAAAAGATCATCCATTCTTGGTAATGAAAACTTATACCTAATTGTAATCTTGTTAATGGCCCTTGAATTAATGCACATTCTCCATTATCCTCCCTTCTTGGGTGCAAGTACAACTTGTAGTGCACATGCACTCAAACTTTCCCTGATTAGTCCTCTTTCTCTGATTGGTGTTATTCTATGTGGTGTTTTGTTTGGAAAACTAGGTCCTAGTGCGAGGTCAATCTGATCGAATATACTCCTCATAGGTGGTAATCAATTTGACATCTCATCAAAAATGATTTCCCCAAACTCATAAGACATTTCCCCATCTTACGTGGGAATATCTTCTCTCCTCACCTTTGTACTGAGGCCTTTTGATATGCCAACAAAATAATAAATGAGTATTTCCCCCTCATGAAATCTCCTTTGTTGAAGAGATAATTATACTACTTCCAAAACAATTACTAATGCTGCCACCTTCACTTGTGTTCCCCTTCAAAGGTACCATCAAGGTTTTATTTCCATCCTTACCAAAATAATATTTTTAACTTATCATATATCATCTTTTTGTAAAAGTATACAAAGTATTAGATGGCATGCATCCATGGATACAACATGACCCAGCATCCATGGATACGACATGACCCATTGTGAGCGACAAAGGAGTAGTCTAATATTTAACTTATTCAAATTTTATTAATTAGAAAAAATATATATATAATTAAAAATTAAAATGAATTTTATTTATTTTATTAATTTAAATCAATTAAGTATTAAAAAATCCAAAATAAATTATAAATATTTAAAATATACCAAATAAAATGGATTAATAATATTCATATGCATAATAATATATTAATATTTGATTTTTTTCTTTTATATAATTTATTTTTTATTTAAAATTTAAATCCATATGAGGAGAATAACAATATTTCTCCCTACCATGGTATTTACACTCAAAATAAAAGAAAGTTTATATATCTCATTCACACTATGTCATTATTTTTAATTTATTTTAAAAATAATAATAAATTATTAATATCACTTATCATACATTTATTATATTTTTCATAAAAAAATTATACATCTCATTGACACTATGTTATTATTTTTTAACTCATTTTAAATATATTATTGATACTTATTTATTTATTTATTATATTTGTATACAATAATTTGTATATCCCATTCACACTATATTATTAATTTTTACTTATTTTAAATATAATATTGGATTATTGATACATGTATCACGCATTTATTATATTTTTCATTAATATGGTGATGGTTTTTTCATACTATGATTTTTTTTCGTAGAATTTTTATATTTTTAATTAATATGGTCATGGTTTTTCCGTACTATGATGATTTTTAGAATTTTTTAAAATATAATGATTAGTTAAGATGAATATTTTTTATATTCTTTATTTATGTATAAATTGAAAAGTTTAATATTTAAAAATTATATTTTTTTAAACCATAACTTTTTTTTATTCTACCAACAAGAAAAAATTATGGTATAAATATAATTTTAAAAATAAATATTGTAATTATGGTGACCATTATTTTTACTTTTACACTATGGATTTCAACTTTTCTTTCTTTGTATTTTATTAATATTTAGTTAAATTATATATTTCATAATTCATATGGTATAAATATAATTTTAAAAATAAATATTGTAATTATGGTGACCATTATTTTTACTTTTACATGATGGATTTCAACTTTTCTTTCTTTGTATTTTATTAATATTTAGTTAAATTATACATCTCATCATTGCTATCATTGCTAGTGTAATTTTTTTCAATGTAGTTTAAAAATTTTATGATTTTAAAGTGGAAAATTTGTCATATTTTAAATCCTACATAAATTTGTGTTGAATCCATTTATACCATCAAAATGGTAATTAAAACATACTTAAATTTAGATTTTCCAAAATAAAAAACATTGGTTTTTGGTGGCCAAATCATCCAATTTTTAGACAACTCCATTTTTTCCCTAGGTATAATGAAATCCTTAAGACTTTATTTGGTCTCTTTGTTTTCATCAATATGTCATATATTTTTTCACATTAATTTGCATTTAGTTTTATATGAACATAGATCCATCTTAAATCTAGATCTATCAGACAACACCTAGAAAAATTTTTATTTTATGAATTCACATAAACATTTTTTTAGTTATTTTTTAGTTTTGATAATATAACTTTACATGTTAAATGACAACATCTACTCCATATTAAATTGTAATAACCATTTAAAAAAACTAAAAAAATTCAAAAAATAATACAAAGGAAATAAATCATTCTCATTATGAATGATCAAAGTGGTAAGTCCTTTGGGGATTTTAAAACAATGACAAACACATATGAAAAATCAAATGAATTTGACATTAAAAATCAATTATGGTGGTTATTCTAAAAGTCAAGCCAATAAAATAAATCTCTCTAATACCTCATAGGTTGCTTGGCCTTAACTTGAGTGATAGTGAACTGTAAGGTTTATTTTTAGCTCAAAGATGATATACCTCTTCTTATGACATTTGAAGATGGTAAAAATAATTTATATGAGAATAGACTAATATAAATTCAAACACACAAGTATCATGTTGAACAATTTGGAGCAAGTCTCTATTGAATTTAGAAGGAATATTTTCATGAGTGATTAGGAAAGTTGCAAAATATTATTGTTGAAGTTTATTTTTATATTAAATATTTTAGAATAATGATATAAAAATTAAAAATATTAAAAAAAGTAATTTGATAAAATAAAAATGCTCAAACAAAATTTTACATGAATATGGAGTAGTATATTGTTTATTTGATTTATTTTAGTCATTTAGATGGAAGGATTTGTCATTTAATTAGTCATGTTTTTAACGAGTAATTTAGCAAAGATAACACATTAACCTTCGACATCTATTTAACAAAATGACAGCTTCCACATGCTCGATCTTGCCATATCAAAGATTAACAATCCCTCAAATCCTAAACTTAGTAATGATGGTTGGGTATCAATAATTCCTACTTGCAAACCATTTTCAATACTTGAAGGTCAACCCAAAAAGATTGTGACGATCTTTTACGTAGGCTTAGACTTACTCTCACTTCTATTTAATATATGTATTTGGTCTTATGTGTTATTTAAACTATTGACTTAGTAATGAGCTTGTTTGTTGGAACTTTTATAAGTGTCTTTTAAACTTAGTAATGATGGTTGGGTATCAATAATTCCTTCTTGGAAACCATTTTCAATATTTTAAGGTCAACCCAAAAAAATTGTGACGATTTTTCACCTAGGGTTGGACTTACGTTCACTTTTATTTAATATATGTATTTGGTCTTATGTGTTATTTAAACTACGGACTTGGTAATGAGCTTGTTTGTTGCAACTTGTATAAGTGTCTTTTAAACTTAGTAATGATGGTTGGGTGTCATTAATTCCTACTTGGAAACCATTTTCAATACATGAAGCTCAACCCAAAAACGATTGTGACGATCTTTCACCTAGGGTTAGACTTACACTCACTTCTATTTAATATATGTATTTAGTCTTTTGCGTTATTTAAACTATGGACTTAGTAATGAGTTGGTTTGTTGGAACTTTTATAAGTGTTTTTTACATTTTCATGGACATTTATATGAGTTTTTGTTGGATTTTGCTTCTCAACAAGTTTTTTATGGTAATTTATTTGACTTAGCATTAAGATTACTAATCCTATTTTGAGATAAGGACAAGAAGTAATTGGGAGGGCATTGCAAATTGATTCAATTATACCTTGTAAGAGAAATTTATTGAGGGCCTTGTCCTATCATTCGCAAGGGAATTCCTTCCAACAATGGCTTTGCTCAAACTAGTAACATTTTTTAAGATAGATTACGGACAAGCCAATAAATGTGAGATTTTATCTTCAACAATGGTGGCGTATTATATGTTTGTTTAATTAGTTGTTTAAACACTAGTTGGCTCTATCTAGTTTAGATTCCAAATGGTACAAGTTTTTCTTTTGTTGATGCCTCTTGTATCCCAATGAAACAAGCTTGCACCTTCCTAATGTGAAAATATTGTCAATGAAACAAAACAAGCTAGCAACATTCAACTTCTCAAACTTCCTTCAGTTAATAAGCCACAAGTGGGTATCTATTAAGCCAAAGTCACTAAAAACTTGCACATAGACCCAATCCTTCTCAATAGCACTGGATTAAACAAAAGCACAAGCATGCCATTCAAGAGACTTGCATGATGGTGGGGCAATATCAACTAACTACTTTCACCGACCCAACAAGCCACTAGTAGCACCTACCATAGGTTTTGATTTCAATATCATATGTTTTTTCTCCTTTTGGGAGGGAATAAACAACAATAATTACGTCAATAGGCATTTGTATTATGAAAAATCATTTTCAACTTTCATCTAAATAATGTCATTTGTTCATAGAACCTCCACTATCCATTTTGTCACTCTAACCTCTGTAAATTGACTTTTACTCAATTTGATTCTCTAATTTAATGTAAGAAACATTTTCCTATCATTTTATTGGTAAACCAAATAATCATAACATTGTTATGCCATCCTACATGAATCTTGAAGTTGCTTCCGTACTCAACTTGATGCTCTAATATATTGTTAGAAACCTTTTTCTATTATCACATTGGCCTACCAAACCATCAAAGTTTCACTAGACAAGTGAACAAGCAATAAAAAACAACAACATCCTCGAAATATATGGGCAACTCTAGTCCAAATCAAACAAATAATACCTCAATTAAGACACCAGTATGGCTTATTCAACTATTTACCTGAGACAAATTTGGACAAATTCATATTTGATGACTACATTTAGATCTACTATGTTCACTATGCATCCATTATTGAGACTAGTTCATCAACAATCTACAACTGCCACACCTACAGATCCTTTAAATACTACCATATCTTAATTGAATTTTCTTTCACAGTTGTTGCAAGGGGTGAATATGACACATAGCCATTAGAGATTTGGGTTACACAACCTCCATATTTCTCTTATGTGAAGATATCCAAGCAACCTGCAAGATATATATTCCCTCTTACATGTGTGTGATATCTCCTTCATATGTTGAACTCAATTCTATGTGCCCTATGGTTCTAGGTTTGACTCTCCTTTACATCTTGTTAATCTCCTTTGCAATCCTTTTTCTTCTTAAGTATATGTGTTTTATTGATTTCATGCTTATCTCTCGTATTCCTAGTAGGTGTTGATGTATAACATGTCAATCATCTATTTTTACATCCATGGAACCCTAAACAGGTGTTGAGTTATAGCACGTGAACCATCTATTTTCACATTCGTGGAACTTGAGAAGTAAGCAACTAGGAAATGCCCAAAAAACAAAGGTCCAGGTGAAAGACTTCCTTGATGAAAACTATGTATAAATCATTACACTTGTTTTGCCACAACATCGATGTACACTCGTTATATTGTACATACTGACACTAGAACATAGGATACACCTTAGGATAGTGTATGTTGATAATGTTATAGTACTAGTGGAAATATCCTAGGTACCCTTTATATTATTGATTAAATGTAGTCAAATAAAATTTTCAACAAATCGCGGATCATCGAGCAAGGATCTGAGTGATCTGAGCATTCATCGAGCAAACAATATTTGAGCAAGGATTCGAGCGACAACCTGTCTGGATCTTAGCGATCTGAGCATTCCATGCGTGGATCTCAGCAAGGACGTGCCTCCAGATCTCCCAAGCGATCGCCCTCAAGCCCATGCCCTCAATGGCCTCGGGAGGAGACTCAAACCCCCCTCCCCCTTTCGAACTATCTGATTTCTTGAAATTGATCGCAGCTCAAGGGAAAAAAACCTTATCTGTCGCACAACAAAAATTTGTGAAAAAGATTACTGAGATCCCCACAGTAGCATTGTCGATCGAGCAACCCTGCAAAACAACTCTCAACCTGTCAGAACGAGGACTAATTGGCCAGTTCACAGGCCTCTGGCCATCTCCAAATACCATTGAGACATGGGTTCAGAAAAATTGGAGACCCTTGATATCGGAAGGAGTAAAATCCTACTTCCTTGGGAAGGGCTTGTTTGAATTCGTCTTTGAAAGCAAACAAGATTGTGAATTATACCTGATGGATCAAGGTTGTGCTTGAGATGAGTCATTTTGTGGCTGACAACTTCTAATGTTGTAGTGTTTAAAGGTAAAGTAGTGTCAACCATGACAGTGTCGGGGGAAGCCAAATTAAGCAGAGCGTTTGGGGTGGAAAAAATTGGTTGCTTAGTGACTAACTCTTGCCATTGGGGAAATAGTACAGGAAGGTTGGCAATGAACCGACTTAGATCAGCATCTAACTGGTTAAGAGGAGCGGGTGGTTCCAAAAGAGTAGTATCTTCCTGCACTATGGTTGGGGAAGGGGGTGGGGGGCTATTCATTAGGTCGACATGAGGTTCGACCGTGATCTTGAATTTCTTGAGAGGGGTCTTTGGAGTCTTGTGCTGCTCTATTTCCAAAAACTTCTTAAACTGCTCCTCCACCGGCAACTTGTTCTAGGCTGCATCTACTAATATTTGAGTAGCACTGTCATACATCTCGATTTCATCTTCTTCAGTTGGCTCTTGAATGATCATTTTTCTTTTCCCCTTTACTTGTGTATGAATTTCCTTGTTCTGTCGTGTTGTAGACAGTTCTTCCGCTATCCGTTGGATATTTTCGTATGTCAAGAGGTGCTCTAGGTTGTCGGATTTTGTACTGTTGTTTGATTGCTCCGCTGCTTCAGCTGGATCTTTATGTGGAGTAAGTGTGAGTGCCAGTAAGTTGGTATTGTGTACTGGTTCAGCCTGGTAAGTGAAAGTGTTCATATATAGCCGAATTTCATATTCTTCTTCCTTTTCTGAGTCTGTCAACGGCTCGACAATTGTTAAGTCAATTTTTTTGCCTGAAGTGGAATTATCAATTTTGTGTCCGACTGTCGACCTAACTCTTTAAAGATTGCATCTGTTGAGGGGTAGTAGTCAAGGGACTTTGTCGCACCGGCTACTCCTTGTAAGTACCAGACCGTTGTATGATCCAAAGCTAGTTGGATATGTGCTATCGGAGGTAAACTCCGTTGGATGTTTTGAGGTACTCTCCATCTTGTCGCCTGAGTTTTAAATGACAGAAGCAATGCTTCCAACCAAAGCTTAATTGTCGTCGGCCCATGTCGACTTCCTCCCTACGTGAAGCAGCGAAATTTTTACATAAGAACACTTCACTCTTGAACAAAGTCCTTATTACCTCGCGGTCGGATATGAGTCATGGCAATCCATATAATCACAGACACGTATCGGATGCTCACCCCATCTTCTTAGCACTTATGGCATGTATGTTTGATGCCAAGAAGTCTGCCCATTTGTACACTTTGCCGCGTAATGCCATATTTTTAACAGCTTCCAACATGTCAATTTTTAGGTCGGACCCTCTTCTTGCTCGTGATAGTGCATGCGACACGATTTTAGCAACAATTTTGTAATTACCATACTTGATCTGACTCACGACCAAGCCTCGTGAGTTCTTCCCAGCAGCAATGCCTGTAAATTCTTCGACCAGGTCCATGCTTGCACTTGTCGGTATAGCATCTCCTTTATGTGACAGGCCAGTGATTCTATGGATGATTTCACCGTTAATTTCGATGGGTACATCAAAATAGAACTTGCATTGTGGTATCAACTGACTATGAATTGTGCTATGATATCTTTTAGTCCACCAAAACTTTCCAAGAGGGGTGCTTGCATGTATTGTAAAATTGTACCAGTCCTCAGCCTCTGTGCTTCCTCCTTCCAACGACCATCTGACTCCTTCCCCCAATCTTGAATGTCGGCCCATGCCCTCTTCCAGCTCGTTTCAAGAACCTTAGCATTTCAAATTATTTGCAGTCTTGTTTCTAGCGAAAATTGGGCTTTTTCTAGCTCCCTGACCTTTGTCGCGGTGGCCCTGGTTGATGCTTGAGCTTTCTTTGGAGCCATGGTAGATTTAGGGTTCGACGATGCAAGATTTGCTTCTACAGGATCGGGGAGCTCTATATCTTGGAGTTTGAGTTCTTGGCAGAAGAGTGCCCAAGAATCCTCAAGCTCAGAATTATGGTGGAGCTGCTTGGCACGAGGGAGCGGGACGTAGAGGACTATATTAATGGCTGATTTGACGAGGGCATTAAATTGAAATGACAGGATATCGATGCCCTGTCAAGTGCATTTCCTCTTTCTACCTGTCTAGCGTCACGACTACTTTTATCTTGTACCTCTTTATCATCGTGATGTCGGAGTACCTCTCTTGTTGTGTCGTGTCGCCGGACCTCTCTTGTTGTGTTGTGTCAGTCTGGATTCCATTGTTTCTGTCCGGTCTGTTTCTCCTCGACAACTCGTCAACTGGATCATTCTTGTCGATGTCTATAGTGTCGATGGTTGTGCATCAGACTTTTCTCTTTGCTTTGTCCAGCACTACTCTGCCAATCTCTCGTCATTATGCGTTTGAATCGCCTTGCTGTTTGATCGATTGCTTATAGTACTTCTCTCTTTCAGTTATTTGTAACGTTTTTTTTTAGAGTTTCATGACTTGTACCGTTTTAGTCGGGCGCCATTTATGAGTTTCTTGAAAACACTACCTTGTAATGTTTTCAGTCAGACTCAACCATTGGGGTTTATCATTTCGACAATATAGGGCCCCATCCACTCCGTGTGCAACTTTTTTGGTTTTCCTTTTATGCGGCTATTATAAAGCAATTCCAAGTCACCAACTGACATATTTTTCCGTTTGATGTTTCTATCATGCCAAGCTTTCTGTTTTTGTTTCTGGATTTGTTGGTGTTCTATTGCTATTTGTCAATTTTCATCTAGTTTCGACAGTTGTAATAGGCGTTCATGTCGTACATCTTTGACATCAGTGTGTAATAATGATGTGATTGTAGGGGCTTGTCGTCGGAAATGCAGCGGGACAATTGCTTCTTGCCCATAGACAAGTGAAAAAAGGTGTTTGACCCATCATTCTTTTGTACGCTGTTCTGTATGCCGAAAGAACAACAGGTACTTTATCATCCCAGTCGTCTTTCTTCATGTTGCACACTTTCGTCAGTCCTCTTGTGAGTGTTTTGTTAAATGATTCCATGGCACCATTAGATTGTGGATGAAATGTTGTGCTTATTATGTGATCAATTGCAAACTCTTTTGTTAATGCCTCAATAGTTTTGCAGACAAAATGCGTACCTTGGTCGCTGAGTAAAGTTAGTGGGCATCCGAAACGTGTAATGATGTTTTTATAGATGAATTTGGTATCGACTTCGCTAGAACATGTCTCGACCAGTTCTGCTTCTGCCCATTTGGTGACATATTCGACAACAGTGATAAGATAATGTGCACCTTTCTGTCTGCCAATTACTAGAAATGGTCCAATAAAATCGATTGCCCAGATTTCGAATTTTCGGCTTGGATTAATTGGAACCAAAGTAATTTATGTGCTAGGCATCGATCGTCCCATACGTTGACATCTATCACATTTAGTTACAAATTCTCGACAATGCTAGACCGACTTAATATTTGAACCACCCTTCATACAATTTTACAACTTCGACCATACTTTACAAAACCGACCACAATAAGATGTCGACCAATTTCACGACCGACCAAATACTAGGCATCGACCATATGAAAGCATAGACCGACCAAAGTATTGACCCATCGACCAAAATAATATCATCGACCGCTATTGTCTATTCGACTACAATTTGATATCGACCAAAAGTTCATAGTATCGACCATATACTAAAGCATTTGCTTGACTTACAAAATTGACTTGTGGGTCGATATTACAAAAGTTATTTTCAGATACTGATCAACAAAATTGCAATAGTTTGTACTCTATATGGCTGGTGTGGTCGACAGGCCCACGACAAAGTAGAGTGGTTCCACCATCACATGAATAGCACAAAACTTAGTCGACTAGCCGCCCGGTTGGGAATATGATATCTTTCATAACGATAATCCTGAACTTTAATACAAAATTTTCAACCCACCGAGTAATGAGAATTATACAGCAATGGTTGACGAATAATAACTGGGACATGCATGCCAGTTGTACACAACAATCTTCAAGGCGAGGGTCACTTACCAATCTCTCCTTAGGCGGCGATTGCTCATCGTGATCATACTTCCCGCAGTGGTCAGCGCTCGAATGATCCCGGGAAAATAGAATTTTCAAGTGGAGAAATAGGTTATCACCGCATTCCCTGATCCTGACTGCAAGCCACCGGTCTTACGCACGCCAAAGAATGATGATTGCAGAACAATATCAAGAATGATATTCAAAATAACGCGTCAATGCACAAGCAAAAAAATCATTGTATTAAGCCAACTGAACAGGAACCAGAAGTCTCAAGACAAAATTCTGACTCATGACACGAAAAGGAACCTGCCAAAAGGTAACTAAGGATCGATATTACGCAATGCAGATACTAATACTCTTAATGGAACTCCACTAGCGGTCAGAAGCACTGAACTGCCACTTGGATACAGCATTGGGAAACCCACAGAAGCATCAACAACGCACAAGGTTCAGTGGCAGAGAAAACACCTTGCAAATTGGCATGACATAGGATTGTTGCATTCTGATCCACGCCCCGGAAATTTCAATACCCATGAACTGGCAGATTAAGATGAGATATTGGATGAGCAATCGACACCGAGCATCCAGCAACTGTGTCACCACTGGAAGCATCCAAATTCAATGCTTCCAATGCACTCACTACATAAAGATATCGTTGATTTCCAATGCACCTCAACTATTAGAAAAAGCATATCGTTCATTGATTCAACCCACAGATGCCAATTTACAAACATGGAAAGCCTCCGATTCTCAGAGCAATTAACACACTGAATTTCTAAGAATGTACTCAGCTGATTATGGCCCAGCCATGACGAAACCATTTTTTCATTTTTATCAATATATTTAACAGTTTTAGTTCAAAAAAATAAAAAAAATTCAACAAACCAAGCAAATGCTCACATAACAAATCAAAGATTGGTACACCAATTTATTACATGGTTAAAACTGTAAGAGAGGGAAATGGTCCATAAACCCAACCAACATGACCAGTTGAGGCAATATACTAATGGAAAAGGAAAATATTTTTACATATGAGTTTCTCACAATCGATCATCAACAACTGACCATCCATGCTCTTTAAATAGAGATAATGGACCATTCAGAACTTAAGTCATGGATCAATATAGTCATTAGTATCAAGGGGAAGATGAATCGTTGATCACTTTATGTCTAGAACATATCGTGACTCTCGTAATACATAAGTACAATTGCAAACTAAGGAAACACACTTTACCTAAAGACACATTAGACCAAGTTGATCATAACTAACTCTTAACATAAATGTAGTGGTTTTGAATTTTATGATTTAAGGGCAAAAGAACACAACCGACCAACACATCAATTTTTCGTCTCATCAAGGTTGTTTATTCTTACTTGTATTGTTCTCAGAGTAGTAAGCTTAGAGATTAAATAAAGTAATAGGTCTCTAGCTCTCCTCTATTGCATTGTAAAGTAAAAACTAAGCCAATTTTTGTATTGAATAAACATGAAAATAAAATAAAAAAATGAAGGAAATATCCAACCTGTGTGGATGCACATTATATAGCGGTGACTCTTTTCACAATAAGATGTGCATAAACACAACAAAGGCAATTTCCTCACGTTATCACTAAATCAAAGACAGTTAACAGTAAGCAAACATGCCACTCATGGTTAAAAGCTTGAGATTGTGAAGCCTCTCTAGATGTTTGAAAAGATGAACAACCATCTCTTCATTTCCCTTTCAAGGGGTATCGAATTAGTGATACATAGTTGCTTCAATGATTTGAAGGTACTCATTATCTCAAAAACATTGTCCATCGAGAAATTGTATCCCCCATTTTTTAGGCCTGGGAGAGGCTTGAGACAGGGTTGCCCCTTAGCCCCTCTTTTGTTTTTAATGATCATGGAAGGTCTGAGCAGATCTATCCACCATGCAAAGAACAATGGATCACTGAGGGGGATCGGGATTGGGAGCCATGTTTATATCACTCATCTGCTCTTTGTTGATGGCATTTTTCTATTCTCTGATGGTACTAGGCAAGAGATAGTAAAACTAAAGGCTTTACTTCATATGTTCTCTGAAGCTACAAGAATGGTCATTAATGTTAATAAATCCATTGTCTCGTTTATGAATCTGGACCTGCAGGCAACTTACTGGATCCATACATAGTCTGATTATGAAATTGTCAATATTCAGAATGGATTTAAGTATTTGGGATTCATAATAAAACCAAATAACTATAATCGGAGGGATTGGGCCTGACTCATTGGTAAAGTGGAGAACATACTGAAATTGTGGTGCAACAAATGGCTTTCTTGTGGGGGGGGGCTTATCTTAATCAAATCAGTTTTAGAGGATATTCTGGTTTATTGGATCTCCTTGGCACATGTTCCTACAAGCATTATGGATCATATCAACAAGTTGTGTTACCAATTTTTATGGAGAGGGAGTTCAAAAACGAAGGCTCATCATTGGGTTTTGTGGCACAAGCTTGCCCTGTGAAAGGAATTAGGTGGATGGGATCTCAAGCATCCCCTATGATTCACAAAATCTCTCGCGGCAAAGGGGGTGTAGCGTATTTTAAAGGGGGATGGCATGTGGGTACAAGTAGTTATGTAAAATATATATTCACCCCCTCACCATTGAGGAATGGCTTAGGTCCAATGAGAAGTCTGTAAGGAATGTCTCTACTACGTGGAAATCTATTGATTTGGCTTTTGGTGTTATGGTGAATGGCTTGTTTGGAGTGTGGGCAATGGTAGAAGCATCGGATTGGGTTTCAACCCTTGGATTTCCAACATGGATTTCCACAAACTTCCAGTGGCTATGACTAATCAATTGTTGGAATGGGGATATCTATTTCTTGCTCAAATTGCAAATAGTATGAATTCTACATCGTTTCAACAAGCTTGGATTAAAGCACATAATCTGGGGTTTGTGGAGGATGAAAGAGTTTTGTGGGATAATTATGTAAAATCTCTACATGAAAGCCATATTTGTTTGACAGATAAAGAGGATGAGCTTATCAGAAAACTCAAGAAGGACAATATGCTCCTAGCCTTAGATCTAGTGTTGTTCATCAAGAAGAGGACATACCGGAACCCCCCCTGGTGGTGCTCTATTCTATGGAATATTACCTTCCCATTAAAGACAAAAAAATTTCTATGGTTGGCTTTATCAAACAAAGTCCCTATTTGGGATCTAATGGTCATAAAATTTGGCATAGGCCTTGGCTAATGGGGTCTCTAAAATGCAAGTTGTGAGAAACCTGTTCATTTTTTATTGGATGCTCATACATTGATAGAATGTGGTCTTTTGTCTCCCAAGTTACAAGCATCAAATTTGTTTGGCAAGGTTTATATTTACAAGATGCCTTACAGGTTTGGTTAAACAACAAAGATTATGGTGGTTATAAGGCTCTTCCTTCTCTTATTATCCGAGGCACTTGGTTAGCAAGAAATAAGGCCATTTTTAGTGATGTGAACAATCCACCTAAGACTTATGCATCTAAAAGTTTGGCAATTATGTCTCACTTTATACAAGATTATGGGAACCAAAGGGTGAGAAGGATTGTTGAGGAAGGCATGGATAAATCATTATGCTAGTGTTATTTTGAGGGAGCTTCGCAAGGTGATATTTCCATGGGAGAATTTGGTGGCATTTTATTCTTTATTGACACCCATTGGATCAAGTTTTATGCAAGCTTAGGTAGAAGCACAAACAACAGAGTAGAATTGATGGTGATAAAACTTGTTTTGATCTTGGCTAGAACTAAAGGTGTGCATAAGATACCAGTATTTGGTGACTCTATGCTAGTTACTGAATGGATGCGCAAGAAGCGACCACCCAAAAATATTATGCTTAGGCCTATATATGAGGAACTCTTGAGGATATCAGGCACTTTTCAGGTCATTTCTTATCGGCACATATATAGAGAAAGGAACAACATGGTTGATATGCTCTCAAAACAAGGTCTACAGGTAGGTGAGCGGATGTGGCATCTATTGGAAATGACAAATGACTTGTTTTCTGAACATGATCCTAGCTAGATCTCACCCAGGTTGAAAAAAGATCATGACGGTAAAAAGAACAACCCGTGAACAAATACAGGATATTTGGATTCATCTGTTAAATAAAGACTCATGGGCTACAGTTTGAACATTTTGATCTTGGTATAATTCATGTATGTAACTGATGTATATGTTAGCATATGAGCACATAGTTTGATGAGAATCCTTCTTTGTATGAAAATCAAGGAGGAATGTAGGGACATAATGATAGATCAAAATTTTTGTGTAATGGCTCATGTAGCCCGTGAATAATATGCTTCATTACTAATATGGCTCACTCTCAAATATTTAATCATAGTTGCCTCCAAAGTCATAAGTTTGGAACATTTTATGGTTAGTTTAACCCTCTATGCACTCGTCTCTATTGCTTCATTGTATATAACCAAAGCTGTAATGTTGGGCGTTGAGATGTCAAGGTTCAACAAGCCAACATAAGAGCATATTTCAAGGCTTTAGAGAAAGAGACAATGAGAAATAAAGTGTGATAGAAATTCATCTATGAACTGATATCGAGGAAGTAGTGAGTAATAAGACAGTTGAGAATCAAGGAAGTAGCACGTAACAAGGCAGTTGAATGGGGAAATGGGTTAGAATATCAGAAATAATTGTATTGAGAGTAGCGAGGTGTTATACAGACATAGATGTTGTCACATAAGTAAGCACCTAACAATTTCTAAAAAAATAAATCACCACAAACCTATACATACCAAGCACCCAAAGAGATCAAATTTCTTGAAGTATAAATTTTTAATACATGACATAAAGATTAAAAAAAATTACACCTCAATAAATTTGATCTATATCTATGCTTGACAAACCCAAGTTTAAGATGGACCTATGCTAATGTAGTTAAAGAGAAATAGCTTAGTGAGACGAGTGGAGGAGAAAAGCTCAGAATATGGGCTTTTTGTTGGTAAATCCTCACAAAGAGTGAGGCATTGGGCATTCTTCGATGTTGTGTACTAACCTCCCTGGATATGCCCTCATGGGTAGACTACCAATTTTTTGGATGGATCAAAGATGTTAATGCACATATCAAAGGCCTATAGATAAGTGAAAACACAGTTTCGAAGCTAATGATATTGTTGGTTGTAGTGAAACTTTTAATTAGAAATGACTAATGTTAAAACAACACTTACAACAATGAAGAATGAGACATTTCAATCTTTTGCCATGATGGTGAAGGGTGTAGAAATCATTGAATGCCATGTAGGGATGGCATTTTTGTCTTCAATATATTGAGGGGTAGTCGAAGAACTAGTTATCGATGGAGTCTGCCTATAGGATCAGAGCCTTTTGCAAGTTTTTTCTTTTAGGCTCGTTGAATCCATGTAGAACATGGGAAGTAGTTGTCAACTGGTTGAAATTTGATAGGTAGATAGCTATCATTTGTCATTTTACACGTCAAAAAATACTGCCACTTCATAAAATTAAATGCCATTAATGAAGTGTGAATTTTAATTTCAACCATGATTTTGAAGTGCATTTTTATTTTTACACATCATGTGTGTGTGTGCGGCATGGCATGCGCACGCGCGCACACACGCACACACACACACACACACATCCTCTTAGAAGCGAGGCTCTCCCCCATTGAAAGTATGGCTATGATTAGATATCTAATGTACAAGCACAAATTAAATAATATAGGAGATCATTGGCTTCCTAAAATTGCTCTTAACTCCAACCAAAACCACCTACCCCTCAAGTGGGGGTGGCTTAAAGATGCCACGACTTGGTTAAATTATTAGGGGATTGACGAAACGACCACTTTGCAAAATATCGATAATATAAAAAATATTATTACTTCTACCTTCAAAGAGAAAATGTGGTGCAAGGAAGATTTAGAGGTTAAAAGAAAACTATGATATTATAAAGAGATTATTAACCCTGATCCCGAGGATCAAAATTATCTTTCTATCTTAACAAGCTTAAAGAAAAAAAATTAATATTGCCAAGATTAGAACAAACTCTCATGAGGTTCATAGTGAAACTGGGCGTTGGACAACCCCTACAACACCATGGGACGACATGATTTGTCATCTTTGCGAGTCTATGAGCATTGAATATGAAAATCACTTTCTCTTAGAATTCCCTGCCCACACCCACATCATATTTCAGTTCCATAATCTTTGCTCCAACATTGATCTCTCTAACCTTCTAACTCCTCAAAACTATGACGAGTTAGGGACTCTCCTCTTTAAGTGTTTTGAGCATGGGAATAGTATTTAAATCAAATCAAATAATTTATGTACTTTTGTTTCTCTTAAGGTCCTATAGACCAAATTTGGACTTAGTGGACGTTAAAGACCCCACACACACACACACACATATTTCAATGTTATTTATTACTATTACTAATTAGCTATTAGTAATTAAATGTGTATGTATATATTTCTATATTTTCTCTTTGTATTTCTATTTCTAATATGCAAGTTTTGATTTTTGTTGTAAACTTTCATTCATTAATATAAAGAATTGGAAGTTTAATTTTTTTAAATCTTATAAATTGTAAGTCTTTTGAATGAGCAACTCTATTATGATCCATAGAGTTTTATGCAAATCATGGTCTTGTTGTCTTCCTTGGTTAGGTGAACTTGACTCTGTTTTGTAGATCAAGTAAAGTTATATTATCATATATTGAACTATATTTTTGTAAACGTTTTCTTTATAGCATTGTTGTGTTGCAAAAGTCTTACTTGTGTTAAGATAAAAAGTTATATTATGATATGTTGAACTATATTTTTGTAAACTTTTTTATTTTTGTATTATATGAGGCAAGATATGAGAATTCAATGTTTCATATAGTAATTAGAAATGTTATTTCAAAAAAATCAATTATTATTATGACAAGTAGAATTAAGATTTAAAAGTCAAATGAAAAGCAATGTTAAAATTAAAATGTCATATAAAAATTTCTTAATATGCAAAGTAGAACATCAAATTTCAACCCTGATTGTCAACCCTGTGAATTACACATATATTGTTGTTAATTTACTCTTTTATACTCCATGTAAGGGGACTATTTAGATATTTTGATATTAATGTTAATTAATAAATCTCAAATGACTCACGAACTTAGACTCGAAACGCTTAAAAAACCATTGGAAGTGATTACGCAAGGACATGTTGCAATATCATTACTTTCTATAGTGTCGTTAGAGAGAGCTCTATATAGCATTTGTTTGTTTATCTGAACTAATTGTAATGCCTTGCAGGCTCAAAAGGGAAAGAGAAATGCAAACAAGAATATACTAGTTTTATGGATTAGTATTAGATGATGAATTAACATTAGAGACCAACCATATTATCACATTTATTTATTTTTGGTTCCATAAATTATGTGACTATTGTTGAATGACACTTGTACTAATTGAGTAGATGAACCTTGTGCACTTTACAAAATTCCCACGTTCCTCTAAGCAAGTAAGGGTGTTTCATTTCATCTCTCATCCAATGAATGACACATCTTCACTCTAGTATAAATTCATTTTAAATCCGGATCTATCAAGCACCGAGTGGGATCCAATTTTTTGAGGTGTAATTTTTTTTACCTTAAGTTTTTACATGTTCAGAAAAATTTACATCTCAATAAATTTGATCCGTTAGAGCACCTCGCTCCTCTTGGTGCAACCATCACGACAAAGAACTACAAAAATTCCCATCACTTGAAATGTATCTTCAATAGTGAGGAATCAGTGGATGTATAATAGTGATCTCCATATCACATAAACATGTATAAAATCCATTAATGGATTGATGGTGAATGTATAGTACTTTAAACCAGCAGTGAACCTAGAAATTGATATAAATATGCATTATGGCTTGAGCTACTTATTAATTTGTATAGGTAGGTTAATATGGATCGATGTCTTTAAGTTATTATAAATTACAGGAAGAATATGTGTTTTTCGATTTGGATTAGTGTCTTTGAAATGTTTCAACTATCATAAAGAAAAGTTGGAACTCTTTTAGTAGTCAAATCGTTGTGTAAAGAGGGGATCCTTATCTCACAAACAAAGGGGCCTCATACACCAAAATGGTGTCTAGCTAAACTGCGACCCTAAAAATAAATTATTATTATTTAGTAATACCTTATTAATTAATCATAATGATAATAATCATTGATTCTACATTTTAAAAATAGTATTTCTAAATTATTATTTTATTAGTTAAGTTTCATGATATATTTTTTTATAAAGTTTGCAATTGTTTAAAAAATATTAAATTGAATTCTTTTAAAATTAAAATTGGTAAAAGGCTACTCACATTACATAAATGATTGAGACTTGACTTTATTTTTAAAACATAACAAAGAAAAATAATCATTTAATATAGAATCCTTCTATAAGTACCTTGTAACAACGTTTATATATTATAATTAACTTTTGTTTAATTAAAAAAGAATGTTATTATTTTTTGTGTGATGTTTTGATTTTGATGATCTGAATTTTATATAGTTTTTTTTTAATGTTTTTATAAGAATAAATTGGATATGACAAATTCCATTAAAAAAATAGTATTCTTAATTTTTTGGTTAAAATGATTTTTTTGAAAATTAAAAATAAATTTCTAAAATTTTAAATTCCATTCATTCTAGTTTTTATTCCATTAATATTTAATAGTGTGACTTAATGTTTAAAATATTAAAAACAATATTAAAAATATTAAAAACATAATTAAAAATATTAAAAATGTTTTTTTTAAAGTGTTATGTGGCAACCTTCACATGTCATTGTTAATTTATTAAACCAGCATAGATCCATCTTAGCTTTGGCTCTATCAAGCGTAAGGATCAAATTCACTCATTAAATAGTTAAAATGTAATAATGAAATAGTTATCTATTCCAATTTGGAATCATGTTGTAAATGCTAACACATTAATCCTACAAATAGACAAAAGTTGCATTAATTAATTAATTACGAAGTAAAATAGTTATTTACCCAAATTTAATCGTGGAAGTGCCAACTATTTCATGTTGTAAAGTGTAACACATAAATACTACAAATGGGCAAAAGTTGCATACGTTAATTAATTATGAAGTAAAATACTTGACATTTACCCAATTGTTATTAATTTGCAATTATCACAAAACTAATATCCAACTTAATGTTCTATTATTAACTTAATAATACATAATCCAATATATTTTCCTTCACACTCTTTCACGTGTCAACTATTCCAATTGGAATCGTAAAAGATAACACATAAATCCTACAAATATGCAAAAATTGTATTAATTCATTGACATTGAAGTTTTTTTTTTTTTTACACAAACGGATAACGAGCTTTATATTAAAAAGTAGGAAAGAAGTACATATAGCAGGGGAGGCTGTTCCCATAAACCCAGAGCTGTCGAATCAAACTCATCACTAATCAGCCTCTGGTATTCAAAAAAAGCATAATGCCTATTACAACAAAAGATATTAACGACACTAAAACAACAGAAATAGAGCATAAACCCAGTACATAGATCTAGAAGTGCAGATGTTTAAACAAAAAGGTGCTGCGCAAATCCAAAAGAGAGGCAATATGCTAATCAGTTGGCCTGAAAGACGCGGACTTTCTCCTTACTGCCAGGAGCTGAACCTGCATTATCTTCGTCAACATTCAAAATGACAGAGGGGCTGCTTCCAGTATTGGTCCTGATGTAGTCCACTTTGGCTTCCAGAATTCTGAGGCAACTGTAAAATGTATCATGCTTTCTCATAAGTTTTTCAAAATAATCTTTCATCTTACCAATGTTGTTTCTGACTTCTGAATTGGAGATTTGCACAAAGGTGGCCATATGAGAAATTGCCTTCTTCATGTACATGAGGTCTCCCCTGAGCTAGTGAACTTGAGCTTCCAGGTCTCGCAGCTGCGTTTGGAATTCCGGAGAGGGGTTTCCTTGCCCACAAGGAGAATCCAGATTGACCAAACTTCCATGATAGCCGGCAGTATGCTTCCAGTTCTTGTTTCCAAATTCCTCTGGGCTGCCACAAACCATTTGATGAGGAGAATCGTGACCAAAGTCCGGGGTCAAGAGGAGCTTTCTGCCTCCATTCCAACGATCAAAACCACTGTCAGCACACTGCATAGCACCCCTGATGCCTAAACCATTTCCAGCATCCAGGGGTACCCATCTCCTTCCACCACCGATTTCATCCGCATGATGATGATTGCTGCAAGCCAATTTAGGAGCGCCTCCACTATCGTTGCCGCCATTACCCTGAATGA
The DNA here is from genome assembly GCA_027924585.1 of Larix kaempferi. Classification (NCBI taxonomy): domain Eukaryota; kingdom Viridiplantae; phylum Streptophyta; class Pinopsida; order Pinales; family Pinaceae; genus Larix; species Larix kaempferi. The sequence continues at coordinate 7,227,458 of BSBM01000101.1, read as the reverse complement.
GGTCAGAGAGATAACGCTTCTTGCCTTTGCCAGCCCTAGGATGCCCTAGCTTACATCGTTTACACTGCAAAGGAGAATGGCACCGATGGTTCTCTGCCATGATGGGAATTGACAAACTGAAAGAAAGAATACTGCAGGGAAGAGATCGAAGGGAGAAAGGGACAAACAAAATCTCAGAGGAGTTCACAGAGTGCAGAGGTGGCCACCCTGCATGAAATAGCCTAACTCTTGTCTTGGGGGACGTCCGCATTGAATCCCCGCATGCGAGACAGGTGGTCTCTGCCAGGGAAGGTCGCCAGATCAAGCGAGGTGACAATTGAAAGGGTCGATGGGATCCGGTGGAGATTTGGTGAGTTAATTCGACCCCCGAAGGGAGGGGGATGGACTAAGTAGGGTGAAGAGACATAGGATAAGGGGGATGAAGAGTAAAAAACCTAGGGTACCCAGGCATCCACACTATGAAGGTCATTAATAATAATATGTCTGCAATTCAAACCTGCCCCGATGTTAGCCATGCCATCGACATTATGGTTGTTAAGCCTTAGGATATGAAGGAAGGTGATGGAATGGAATTCCTTGGCCAGGAAGCTAAAATGCTGGTGCAACGAGGACGTTGGTTTTGGATGACATTTAACAAGGCCCCTGGCTTCCCTGATTACCAACATAGAGTCTCCAAAGACCACTAAATCCTTGACATCATTGCTTCTTGCCACGTCCATACCCTTTATCACTGTGAGCCATTCAGCTTCATTATTGGTTTTTCTGCCAATCCCCCAAGCGTAGTTATTCATTTTGTTTCCTTCGGAATCCATAAGGACTCCCCCCGCACCTGCGAACCCAGTAATTTGAAGTAAATCTTATAAATAGGCAAAAGTTGCATTTATTAATTAAATATGAAGTAACATACTTGCAATTTTTCCAATTATTGATTAATTTCCAATCATCACAAAACTAATATTTGTTCTATTATCAACTTAACAATACATAATCCAATATATTTTCCATCATAATCATCCACGTACACATAAATCCTATAAATAGGCAAAAATTGCACCCATTCATTTATTATTTAAAATGCAAGGATGTATGAATGGAAATTGGAATTGAAATTTGATGTATATTTATATAAATGTATTTTACAATCTAGCCAATTTAAATTTGAGCCAACATGTGCTTGGTTATATAATTTGTTTATATATTTAGTTTTTGGAGCCGACATGTGCGTGTGACAGACGTGACACATCTCATCCACTTTGGGTTGTAGAAAGTGCTTCTTGGCACAAAAAAATGTTGTGTCACTTTTTATGTGATGTTTTGGTTTTGATGCGACCAATTCTGTATATTTTTATTTTTATTTTTTTATGGGAGTAATTATTTTTTGATACAACAAATTTTATAAATATTCACATGATTTGTAATCTACTTTCTCAATTTTTATATTTGATAAAAATTAGCCATACTAGCTTTTCTATTTTTATTTTATTTTTATATTTGATAAAAATTAACCACTTTGCAAATACTAACTTATTTGTCTTTTTAATTTACATGTTTAACAAAAAAACAAAAATTAACCCTTTGTGGCATATTCACTTATTTCCATCCACTTTTCAAATGTTATATTCTTTCCCCCAAATATTAAATCACTTGCACATCACAACTTTAACTTATCATATTTTTTCAAATATATCATATTTTAGGAAGAAAAAAAAAATTATTTATACACAATCGTGTCTGTGAAAGAGCATTACAGGGCTTTTATTAAAAATCTTCTTGAGTTGGCCAATGATGGAATTGGATGTGTCAATTCTTTACAATTTTTTTTAACAAGAGTGGGTAAAGTTTTTGTATTAAAAAAGTATGCAATAACACTCGTACATGTTGATTTGATTTTCGACTCAACATAAATTAATTTGCAAAGCGTTGCAAATTTTGGTCACTAATTTTACCTTGATTTACTTCCTCATTCAGATATCGTCACCCTTGGAACAAATGAACATGAAAGAAAGGGCGAGGGAACATCTAAATTTTGTGGAATCGTAGAGGGCATTAAAAGACTTCAAACGTAGAACTTCGACATTTGATTATATGATTTCAATTGTTTGCTTATTATGTCCTTGACATATATGATTCGCATGGAAGTATTAGTAGCTCAGTACATGACACAAATTTTTATGTTTTCCTAAGTTTATTGCAAAGTTATATTTTTTTCATATTAAATATATATTTTAAAAACTATTAAAAATCATGTATTTCAATGTTTATTGGCTCTCCCTGGCTGATGTTCGCCTCGGTATTTGATGTCGGGGCCTCGGCGGTGGGTGAACGTCATAGGGGTTCTCGTGCAGAGTGGAATTAAATGACTCTGCATTTGTGGATCAAGGACTTCATTTAAACGTGCTGGATCAAGGACTTGTCTTCTGGACTCTCGGTTCCCCATTTTATGCCCTCTCTCTGATGGCAAATCCAACTATTACAGTGGTAGCGGTTGCGCTATGCATAGCTTTAGCAGCAGGTTGGAAGGCTCTCTTGACAACTTCTCCAATCGATCCAGCAAAAAATGACCTTCCTCCTCCTCCTGGAAGACTTGGTGTTTACGTCCACAACCAGAGGCTACAGAATGCACTCAAACTTGGATCTGGACTCATCTCCACCTTTGAAGATTTGGCTTTGGATTCCCAAGGAAGACTCTATACAGGTTGTGGCGATGGGTGGATCAAACGAATCTCATTTCTTGATGATCTTAATGTTCTTGTCGTCCTCTGGGCCTCGCTTTTGGCATCCATGGAGAGTTAGTGGTCTGCGAGCCTTTTCAGGTAATCACCCTTCATCATTTCGTCTCCTCAACTTTATATTGAGTTTCATATGTTTTATTTTCATTGTGTTTTGCAGGGTCTGTTGAATGTCACGAAAGGCCATGAGCAAATACTAACAAACGAAGCGGGTGGATTGAAATTGAAGTAATATTTTAATCAGTATCATTATCTTTTTGAAATTTTACTTCAAAATTTCAGCAATTCTTTATAAATACAGTTAACAATCAATGTTTTATTTCCGAATGTTCTAAGCAATACCTTTCATAGATGGTTGCTTTTTATAAAGAAGAACGCTCGTCTACAGAATGTTTGTTTTCTAATTATTTGTGAATAAAATCTCTAATAAACTGATTCCATGGCTATATTATTGCATGGCTATAAAATCTCTAAAATCTCTAATAAACCTCATGAATCATAACTAGATTCCATGGCTGTATTATTGCAGATTTGCAGACGGAGTGGACGTAAGCAGAGGAGGGGCAATATATTTCACAGATGATTCCATGACTATTTGTTAGATACCCTGGAGTATCGACCACACGGCCGGTTGCTGAAATACGAGGCGTCCAACAAGACAACCAGCATGCTTCTTAAAGATCTGTACTTCCCTAACGGAGTGGCTCTCTCTGGCAAACAGGACTTTCTCGTCTTCTGCGAAACTTCAGTGTATGCTTTGCATTCTTTCTCTCAACCCAAGAAGTAATGCAATGATTTCTATAAGGGAATTGAAATGGAATTGAAATGAGATAAGACGTGCTCCAACTTACACTCCAACTTACACCCTGCTGAAACGTTTACCAGGTCGCGTGTTCAAGACAGTCAATTGTGTGGTGTTAAGCGAGTCGGATCACCATGGATATAATTGTGAAATATAAATGAGATCGGATCCTCATACTTGTTTATAAACTAGTAATTGCCCCAGAAGGTGCAAAGGAACGCCGAAAGGGAAAAAAGAAGAAGAAAAAACTAGATGTAATGAAGTGGAGAAAATAGTGGTAAAAAAGAAACAATTTTACAAATGTAGTTATGGAAGGATTGAAATGCATAGTATATAATTAAATCATTGCATTGCTACATAAAGCTGCGAAATGATTGTCCTTGGTTCATGTGGATTTCAAGGATTGAAGATATTAAGAATCGTTTTAATGGGCTATATATCAATACCATGTAGACATAGGTAAACGAAAAAGAAATCTGCACAATTACTAACGAACCAAGCTTTCTTAGATACATAGTAATAATTGAGGGCAGAGTGGTTTGAGGGATCTAGGATGTTACCTAATGGAACGATGTAGCAGCCAAAACCAAGAAGGCAAATTGCTTTCTAGAATTGTTGGAGCATAGAGAGTTTCTACTTGTCCTTCATATAATTTCCATTCATGTAAAATAATTCTATATGAAGCATTATGGAAATGGAAATGTTAGATGAAACATTTAAAACCCATAAGAAAATGTAATAAAAATGATAGTTGACATATTAATATTATTAATGTTGTTGTTGTTAATTATATCTAATAATAGTATAAATTTCGCATATTAATATATAATTGTTGTATGTATATAATACTAATAAATTAAATTTTAATAATTTTATTTTATGATTTAAGAAATAGAAGATATGTCAAATAGGTATTTTAAATTAAAAAATAATCCATATAAAATAAGTAAATTCTAATTTTCATTTTATTGTAAAGGATAAATGATATACTAATTAACACACATGTGAATGTAAATTGAAATGAAAAAATATTGTAACAAAAAGAAAAACACAATAAATAAAATTTAATTATTTTATTTTAGGATTTAAGAAATAGAATATATGTTATTTCTCTATTTTCAAGTTCATAACTTCAATATGAAAGAAATTAGTTCACCAAAAAACATAATAAAATTTGTTTATGAGTTGTTTATAATTTATGGAAGAAATTATTTGTTTATGAGACTAGGCATGCTGAAAATCTTCTTGGAAAGTCTTTTTTGCACAATAATGGGAAGTGATCGTTGGAGAACTTTCAACACTCCATTAATATCTGATAGTATCGAGCTCTATACTTGCATCACATTCATTTGTCCTTGGAATTCATATTCATTAGGGTGTGCTAAAAGAATAAAAGCAATATATCAAGGGACTTATATACAATCTCGAAGGCCAAGACTCATTTCCGTGTTGAAAACTACTTTAAGCCACTACTACCAATGAGCCTTTCATATCTACCAAATCTGATATAAGAGAAATGGGGCGATTCTTACTCAAGCTACAAAAAAATTGTGGGTGAGCACATAGATCATTACACAAGCTTTCCCCTTCATTATAAAGTCTCAAAGCGTTCTTGCACTTTTGTTCCATACTTTCGGAAATAATTATATTCAAACTAAATTCTTTACAATTATATTTTGACTCCTTTACTTATAGTTCCTTTGGGGAATTTCGATGTTCATTAAGTTTACGACCATATTCAAGGTTCATTTAGGGGTAAGGATTAAGTTTCCTTTCCCAGCTATGTTGAAGGCCCCAAGACCCATACTGAGTCCTCAAAATCTCCCAATGGTACTCATATCCCAACTCAATGGCGAAAGATCCCTCCAAGAGGTGATCTATGGTGGTTAAGTCATCCATGGGTGTTGAGACCTAGAGGCTACCTTTAGAGAAAAACACTTGAGATTCCTTTGTTGGTATGGTTAACACCCTAACACCCATACTTAATATTCAAAAACTCCTAATGGTCCACATATCCCCACTTTGAGGCTATTGACACCCTTAAGAAATCATGTGTGATTGTTTAAGGTGACGTTATTGGTCGTGAATGCATAAAATATTTCATTAGGGCCCAAGGCTTGGGTTTCCTACGTTAGACATGCTTAGGACCCCATGACCCATGCTTAATACTAAAATATTTCTAATGGAGCTCACATCCTCTCTCATATGATATATATCTCATAGAGAATATCATTTGTGGTAATTTGAGCGCTTGTTCATGGCCATTTTTCCTTGGAATCTACCTTTAATTCCTAAGTCCTAAGTTCCTCCCTTAATCATGGCTAGAGAATCGAGACCTATACCTAGTGCTATTTTTTTTAATGGTGTTGATATCCCAACTTAGAGGTAAATGATATTCATGGGAGGTTAGATGTGATATTTCAAGGCATTGTTCTTGGAGTGGGATCCATAAGCTTATTTTAGGTCCTAATGCTTGAGTCCTAATGCTTGAGTCTCCTCCCTCAGTCATGTTTTTGGACCCATCAATCATGTTTGCGGACCCATCCTTGGTCCATATAGGTGTATATAGATGTAAATACTCTATCCCCCTTTGGATTTAAACCTTTGATCTACAAAGAGGAAATACGTGTTCTTAGTTGTTTAATATATATAATCCCCTCTTATGTTATAAATGCTAAGTCATAGTTCATCACTAAATTAGTCTAATTGTGTATCAAACTTCATTCTAGTAAGTCAAAGTTCCCATCAATCTAGAACTAATTTTTTATGAATTGGGTATTGGGAAAAACACTAGAGAATATCATTCCAAATCAGTTTGGAATATCCATTTTCATAATAGGTTCATTTTATTCTCAATATTTATATCACTTTAAACAAATAATATGTGGATGATAAAATGGAGATAATGTTTATACTAATTTAGATCTATCCTAACTTTTTATTTATTAAGTATGGAAAAATATATCTAAAAGACTAAAATGCAAATCTCTGAATATGTAATATATATATATATATATATATATATATATATTTCTTGTAACCATAAATTTAAATAACAGCCTTGTAAGCATAAATTTAAATAGGAGCCAACATCACTTCTCACTCTAAAATAATGCTAATAATTATTTTTGAAAGATTTTTTTTATCTTTCATTTGATTAGTAACTAAAAATAAAAATTAATGTTATATATATATATATATATATATATATATATATATATATATATATATATATATATTAAAAACAAGTTCGATAAAATTACAGAGGTTAATTCATATATTGCATGAAAAAAATTTACATGATGTCAGTAGTAGAAAATGTGAAATCAAAGTCTAGAATTAAGTCAGCATAGTCCTTCTCTTTGACCTCTTGACAACATAAATTGCATTAACCCCATAATTTATATGTGAAATCAAAGTCTAAAATTTAAATCAATTTTAATAAAGGTTAAATTATAAATGAGGAAGAGAAAACAAATGAAATAAAAATTGAATTTAAGCTTTATATAAATAAGAAAAAGAAAAAGAAAAGTTTAGTGAAAATTCAGCCTATCCCAAATATGAAAAAGAAAAAAAGCTACTTATGTTTTGATTAACTATGATTTGATTTTTTTATTGAGGTCATTGCATTCCTTGAGTTCATTAAGTTCGATCCATAAATACCTCTGCACTTTTGATACGAACATAGGATAAGACGGCTAAAGGTGGTGGTTATTTCTTTATCGAATATTTTAGAAATACTATTACTATAGTAGCAATTTACATAGCATGAAATATTACAATAAACCATGTAACTATAGCAGCATATAAGCAACATATAAGCATTTTACAACAACATATAAGAAGTTTACAACAATATATAAGTAATTTAAAAGTACAAGAAAAATACTTCGATATAAGAATGGCGAGGAAGTTCAAACTGAAACAAGCCTCCATCTTCTCCTCGACTTGCTCCCATGTTCATTGTCGAAAGCAGAACCATGGTTTTACCTCCCAACCAACTAGGGGCCTAGCCAGCTCCCTAGCCCCAGGAAGCCATCCACCATCCAAATGGCCTCCTATCCCTCCGTGCCCAAGACCCCTAGAGAAAAAAAATAGTGATGCACTAGTCAGCTATGTATCAATTCTTACAAGATTTCTCAAACTCTTCCAAGCTTCTTCTCCCCAAAATATCCAAAATTCTCCATCCCTTCAAAACTCTTCCCTAAAATATCCTTCAAGAACAAGAAAAAGAACCTGCCCCTTCCAATCTCAAGTCTCATATTTATATCAAAGTCTCCATTCTCCTCCTCATCCAAGTTGTCTAGCCTTCAAAGGATGGACCGAAGTAAATCATTAGATCAAGCTTGACGAGTTTTTCAAACAATAGTCAATAGAAAGATGTGTACGAATTAGTTTGAATGAGCTAACATAAAGTCATTAGAAGGGAGATGTGTATGAATTAGTTTGAATGAGCTAACATAAGGTCATTAGAAAGAAAAAGTACATTGAGAATTCCAAAAGGATCTAAGTCGATAAAAAAGACTCAAAATTTTCATTCCCAAATTATTTCATTATAAAAACCATTGAATAAATCAAATTTGATAAAACAAAGTTAATATAAATAAATATTAATCATAATTCATATCATGATTGAATTCAATATTTTCTAAAACACTAATATTTTATAACATAAATTATAATTAATATAAAATATAATTATTATATTCACAATATTAAAATACATTCTAAAAAACTAATTTGTTTTTCCAAACTTAATTGTAATTAATAAAACATGTAATTATTATATTCACAATATTAATATTTTTAAACTTAATTATAATCCATATAAATTATAATTATTATATTCACAATATTAAAATACATTCTCTAAAATACTAATTTGATTTTTCAAACTTAATTATAATTAATTTTAATTAATAAAACATGTCATTATTATATTCACAATATTATAAAATATAACATATAATTATTATAGTGATACACTATTATGTATATGTAAAATTAAACTTAAAATATTCAAAATATTAATAAATGTGTACTTAAAATAATTAAAATATATGTATGTCACTTAAAATTAAGCAGGTGAAGATAGATAAATTAATGAATACATTAAAGGAGATGTAAATTTACAAATCTACATTTAGTTCTATGAATTTGAGATGTGCATGTTGATGAAATCACCACTCATGAAAGTCAAAAGTAAGAGATTCCTTTCATTGCAAAAAAATGATTGTAACATTATCAAAACATAACAATCATTGATCGAGGATAGATAAATATCTCTTTAGTGCGTATTTATGGTTGTATATACAATATAACAAGGTTTAATAACAATGACCGGTGAAGAAATATAAATATCACTTTCGTGTGCATTAACTGTTGTATATGCAATGTATATACTCAGGGCAACCATTAATATAACAAGTTTTAACAATGACTGGTGATGAGATATAGATATCCCTTTTGTGTGCATTGATTGTGGTATATGCCATGTATATACCCTACGTAACCAACCATTAATACAGTGTAACAATGTTTTTTAAATCGCATTTGAGTGTGAAGTAGTAACCGTTTATAAAGATATCCGATAAAGAAAAAGTATAACATTTGAATTTAAACTATACAAATATTAAATAAAACACCTGAAGTGAATACGATGGTAGCACACCAAGCAATGGGAAAAAGGCTATCCATTGGCACTGCGCTCACGAGGCTTTTAACTGTGCAGAGATGGCGGGGAGATGGAACACTAGGCCTCTTTTTTATGCAATCCTCTATAGGAGACACTGAAAGTCTAAGATAAAGTATGACAATATTTATAAAGTCAGTGTGTTAGGTCTCCTTTCAACCAAAACCTTTAATCCATACTAGATGGAGATTCAAATAAAATTTGGCAGGGCCTAAAATTTCAAGTAAATATAAGACATGTTTTTAAAAATATTGGAAACCTTGTGTGCAAATTGTAAAAAATGTTTCTATTATCAATTTGGGCTCTCTTCTATTATCTCCTTAACCCGTTGGCAGGGGTGTAGCTTAGCTGGCAATTGAAGTGAAATGAAAGGGTGACCGTGTATACAGAGGTTACAAGTTCAAATCACCCTGAATAAAATAAACAACTATCTCCTTACCCCTTTAACCATGTTAACTTATGTTTATGTTAGTTTGGAACTTTGGATAACCCAATTAATACACCTAGAGGGGCCAGGGGTAGTTTTTGCCCATGTTTAAATTGGTGCAAGTGGGGTGCATATTAACCTTTTTCTTACTCATTGGAAAGATTGCACATGGGGGCTAATAACTTGAGAACTTCCTTGACATTCAACTCTATTTTGTACGTCTTTTATTAGTTAAGAACATCCGCTTTTTTTAGGGATTTTACCTTCCTAATATATTTTACCTCCACAATAAACTGTACCAACAAATTTGAGTTGTACAAAGCTCTTATAGAGGTTGCACTCTGTTATCATTACGTTCATTGATATCTTACCAATGTAGGTTAAGGCGTATCTTTTATTTTTTTGTGTAGTTAGGGTCAGTTCCTCCATATTGGAGTTAACTCTCTGAAAACTCGGAAAAATAAATGGTTCGGCCAAATTATTCAGTTCAATTCAGATTCGCTACAATCACTGAATTGGTACCCAAACTGAACTTAACTGCATTTGAATTTTACCAAAAAAGAATGTCAAAAAAATTCAATTTCCAAAAAACATCTTAACAAATCATTCAAAAACTAAAACAAAAAACACATTGATTCAACCTGCCCACCCTGTTTGCACATGTCAATATGTCTGAAGTTCTGAACATGTGAACACTAACAGGATCCCAATAAAATAAGATAATTTTATTAATGTCTAGCAATTAACCGCAAAAGTATTTTGTAGGTCCATAGGACTATGATAGTACATTGAATGCCAATGTAAAGTGTGTGCGCAAAAGCATCTCCTAAAAAAATTCTTAAAGTAATGAGATATTAAGTTCTAAGAACAAACTAGAAACTAGGTACTAAATGTCTAGATAAGAGATATTAAAAGATAAGGTGCTGGTATAAGGAGGACTGAGTCACTGAACACTATATATCTCTTTATCTAGATAGTGAACCAATCACTGCACAACAAACTTTGGGATATGCAATTCAGTAGTGGGCTGAACGAGTAAATAGTAACACTGACACTAATAGTGAACTTCAAAGTCCAAACCAGTGAACAATAACACTATCAAAAGAACTTCAACGTTCGAACCAATGAACAGTAACATTAATAGTTAACTCCGAAGTTCAAACCAGTGAACGAAACATGGTAATCCTTGACGCAGATGCTCTCAGTCTGTGCCCAGTGAATGAACTAAAGAATCTACCAGGTATTTTAATTTAGAGTCTAGACATCTATATTCTCCATTTGCAATCTGCCTATTTGCTCAAAATTATCTAATACTTGGGAAGGGTGTACCTGCGCAGGCGCATACCCTGCTTCCCTCTCAAAATATCGAAAGACTAGGACAGAGTTAAAGAAACAACAACATCAAGATTCAAAACCCCAGAAAAAACACATACACACACCTGCAAGTTAAAAAGAGAGCATCACACTAGAATTTGACCACAAAACCTTTGCTAGCATCCTCCAGAGATATTTTTCATTTGATATATATATATATATATATATACCTTTTCTAAAGATATAAACCAACTAAAGTTTTGAAGAGATTTTATGTTTTCTTATTTCAAAGAAGGCTGATTTTGAATAGTCAATTAATTCCGAAAAATGATATTTCAGAAGTCCAAACTTAAGCAAACATAGACTGCTTTTGAATTCTCAATTAATCCAAAAAAACAATTATATCAAAAGTTCAGAAATAGACAACTTTTGAATGCTCAATTAATCCCCCAAAAAATGATTATATCATAAGTTCATGCTTCAATAGACATCGGAGGCTGATTTTGAATATTCAATCAATCCCCAGAACAAACAAAATTGGAATTCCATGCTTCAATTGACATATAGAGGCTTATTTTGAACACTCAAAATCAGTCATAGAGGACTATTCAAACTCAATGTCATGAAAGATTGGTCATTATAAATAACATTCATGAGAGATGGCTCAAAGATGTCTACTGAATGGACTTCTTAAATATCATTTTTGGAGATTAACTGAATATTCATGAGAGATGGATCAAAGATGTCTACTGAAAGGACTTCTTGAATATAATTTCTGGAGATTAACTAAAAATTCAAAATTAGTATCATCTGACCCATCTTATGATGACAGTAATTTTTCATGAGAGTTTGAATAGTACTCGTGAGACTTATTCCAATACTGATGCTCACATGAGAAAAGATCAATACCCCCCAATTTTTTAAATACTAGATTTTTAAGAATCCAAATTCGGCATCTCCCGTCACGAAAAACATAACCTAGAATCTAATTAACTCTTTACAGGGTTTCTAACATGAAAATATATATTCATACCCACAAAAATCAAATCGGATTTACCATCTGCGAGTGATTAAGATAATTACCAGGTAAATCCCAAGGCTCGCACTTGTAGAGATCGATCTCACGAATAGATGTGATGAAACTTTGCCTTTGCAATGAAGGGTTGGGCTTGGCTATCCTCTACTCAGATGGAAAGCTAGAAAAAAGGAATAAATGATTAAGGGGTCGAAGTCGAAGCCGTTGTCTTTGCTATTGGAAGGAAGGCATGATTAGATAGGGCAATTTGGTTGCTTTTCAAGCCACTCGACCTCCACCGTGACCCTGTAAAAACTTGCATTGCATAAATTCGCACCCTAAGGTCATGCGAGGAGTCAGGGTAAAAGACCGTCCCCAATGCAAGGCTTCAGGGAAATTTCTTCAAACTGACAGAGATGAACTGCGGTGGTGCATCTTTGTATGCCAATAATGATCAGGATTTGTCTTCGGCGATTTCTTTATGAAGATTTGGGATCATATTTTGCTACCGGTCCCATGGGTCACTACGATGATGATAGTTACCGTGATGAAAAAGGAGAAACCAGTTTCAATCCAGAGGTGCCAGATGAACACGGAGACAAAGAATGGCAAGCACAAGCTGAACAGGGCTCTTCTGATGATGATCAACTGCAACAATCCCACCTCGTTCCAAAGAGACTCAAGAAAGTTGGTTCTTGTAAAAAGTCTTCTCATGAGGATCAAGTGCAACGATCACCCAAAAGATCAGAATTGAAACATGTTGGCAACAAGAAAAGAAAGCCCTCTAAATCTACTGCTGAAATGGAAGAAATGTGGAAGTATGTTGCTGCACACGATAAGGAGAATGATGAGTATAACCTTCCATCAGAATTGAAACATGCAGGCAGCAAGAAAATAGGGTGCTCTAAATCTAGTGCTGAAAGAAAAGATAGAGAGAAGGATGATGATCAACTGAATGGGTATGGCCTTCCACCTCTGGCAGGTATCGATGCTGCTCTTGGTCGTTGCTCCTGGTCATTACGAGGCCCCGAAGAAGGATATCGGTGTATGGGTGGAGCATTTTATTGCCCATTTGGAAGTCGTAGCAGAGGAAGACGCAGAGCTGAACAGGCAATATATGCCGGCCATCAACAAACTCAGAGTACTTCCTACGCTCAGATCATGTCAAAACGTCAATTACAGGGAGAATTCCTCCGAATGTGAGGAAATATTAGTCTTGTTGACTTGAGCTTTAAAGAAATGAAAAACCGCTTAATTAGACAGCAGTGCTATGAACCTCCACACAATGTAAATGCGGTGAAGATGTATGCAGAACCAAGAAGATGTATGTCAAACTGGGCGCCGTCGAACTGTAGGTAACCATAAATGCAAGGCCGGACATGTTTGACGTTTAAATGATCATCGAGAGAGGCTGACAAGGTTCAAGCGGTGGTCTTGCAGGGAGGACTCAGGAGACAGCGACAGTGAAGAAACTTCTCTCTCACGCGACCAATAACTTTATTACACGCAGCGTTTTCTCATTGAACGGGTAGACGAGGAATCTCAGAACAGTGTCAAGGAACAACTTCTCATAGAATGAACGCCTTCGGCGTAAATATAAACTATAACTTTATACACTACATTTTATTGTTCAACTTTAAAATTTATTAATTTTTATCTTAAATCTACTCATTCCTAATAATAAAAACATTGAAATATTAATTATGACTAATTATGACGACGATTTGTTGGACCAAGGGCAATTACACCCCGTCAATGAAAAGTGAATATAAAACTATTACTGATGTTTTCCATATATTCGACAATGTGTAGCCAATGTTTTTGAAACAAATTTAATAAACACCAACTCTTTATGTTATTATTACTTTATCTATTTCTATTTGGATATCAATATGCTTAGTATTTTAAATTCAAATTTCTTCACTTATCACCTATATATGTGACTTTTTTTTAATGTGAAATAATAGTTTTCTAAAAGTATTTCTATGTTGTGTAGTTTCACTAATTTTTTTGACTACATTTTTTAATTATAACTATGATGTGTATGTACACATAGTTTATACACTATAAGAAACAAGTAATCTAGGTAATACTTGTTTTAATGACGACTTATAACTAATTCAATAATGTAAGTAATACTTGTTTTAATGACTTTGAAAAGCAACAAGTTTTGCAATGTTCTTCAATAGCTTCTACATTGCAATTGCAACAGTTTGTGATGAAATTCTACACATATTCAACATCAACATTCTTCATTTCTTATGAGGGTTCCAACAAACATGCAAATATTTAGATTATGTGAGGTTGAACATCAATCATTTTCCCAAACATATAACAATAAATAATGCTACAACATAGTAACTTTAACATGGGTATGGTTAGCACTATTTTGTCCTTATTGTTGTAGCATTATTTACTATTGTATGTTTTTAACATGGGTATGGTTAGCACTACTTTGTCCTTATTGTTGATAGTAACTTTAACATGGGTATGGTTAGCACTACTTTGCCCTTATTGTTGATAGTAACTTTAACATGGGTATGGTTAGCACTACAATGTCCTTATTGTTGTAGCATTATTTATCGTTGTATGTTTTTAACATGAGCATGGTTAGCACTACTTTGTCCAAAACTAAAGGACAAAGTTACATAACTGAAGGACAAGTTTACAAAATTGCTAAACAGGAAAGCAAACTTCTTTTATTATATTCTAGTTTTTCTTGCAAAGAAAAATTACACTACAAATAGAGCAGGTGGCAATGTAAAGGACATTGCCACCTCGTGGCTCTTGTTACATAGTTTTAATGGTTTTCTTTTCAAAAGAAAAAAAATTGAATTTCTATTAAAAAAGAAACATAAATACATTCTTCGGTATGGTTTGAGAAAGAACTATCATCAGATTGATTAAAGGATCTTTGAAAAAAACTCATACAAGTTCTAAAAAGCTTCCTTTTTAAAGGATATTTATCCAGCTATTAAGATTTCATTCTTAAGTTGATTATAATTTAAACAGATCGTCCCTCCAACTCTTTAGTTATCGATTCTCCAGTAGGAAGATCGAGTCCCTTTTTTGACAGGTTGTCAGCTGTAGCGTTGAACTCCCTATAAATATGTTGAACTGCTTGTAAATATGTTGAAAGTTGATGCATTGAAAATTATTGGCAATTAATTTAAGGTGATCCACCAGAGGACTGAGCAACATATCTTGCACTACTAGTTCATTCTTCATATAGTTGATGGCAAACTAAGAGTCACCCATCACTTTAATATCAAATAGACCTCTACTATCAACAAGCTTTAGAAGTTGAAAAAGGGCTTGAAGCTCAGCCCAAGTGTTTGAGCCAAAAACAATGCTACCCATTGCAAGTAAAGAAGACCAGTGAGAAAGATAAACCACAAAGCCAATACTGCATCTCTTGCCATTATCTTGGGATGCCTCATTGAAATAGGCCATGTTATCACATCCATAGTAGCAAGGAGCTACCATGATTGTAGACCATTTTTTAGCACATTCTTGAGCCAGTCCTATGCTATCCTATGCACGAGATCAATAGCAGATGAGCATTTGATGATAAACACTCTTATTTTCAATGGGCCTAGAGCATGTACACAATCATTTTCATGTCAGGATTGAGCCCCGTGACCCCAGGACAGTGAATGAGTTAGCCATTGTTCACCTTGGCAGATCTGATATGGATGGTTATGGTGCCCTAGGATGCATATAGTAGCAGCGTCCAAGTGTCTTTCAGATGTCTACAGTTACAGGTATATGACCCAACATGTATATGTAGGTATATGGTTATTGTACTTGGATGTTTATTTTGCTTGTTTGCTTATCTTAGTAGTTGGACTGGGTATGTAGTGGTTGTGCATTGGTGATCTCCTATATTTGCTCCTTATTGATGGTTTAGAGTAGAAGTGATCGATTCTCTTTGGGTGAGAGGTTCTTGTGTATACTCTTTGGTTTCTCCCTTGTCATAGTATGGACTTGGTCATCCCATAGTGTTGTTTCTAGCCATGGCATCAACTTTTCACTGTCTCCATCCATCCATTGTCTTCCTTTTTTGGATTGATCCCGACTTGTACTTTGACTAGTGAGAACGAGGACTTCCCGCACTTATGCCTCTGTGTTGGATAGACTCCATGTTTACCTCATGTCTTGGCTCTACAGTGTGTGGCCTATGTCATTGGGATGTTATCCTTTAGTCCTCAAAAGAAAGTATTCCTAAAAAAAGCATCGGAATGCATAAACGCTATATCTAAATGGATGCAAAAAAGTTAGCAACAAAAGTGTTTTTAAACACTAAGAAAATAAATAAAAAGTCTTATGTATCTAGTCAGTGGCCAAAGGACGAGCACTCATCCCTTGTATGATGTAAGGCCATTTTCCCCTATAGGGAAACAAGGTGGTAACTCCATTGCACCTATGGACGATGGTGGGAAATGGTGGTAAGACCGAGTCATTATCTGAGGTCCGCAAGGCTATTCAGGGTACCTTCTCTCGGAGGCTGGCTAGTGAAAGTCGATCAAGTATTAAATGTTAAATGTAAATATTAAATGTGCAAAAAACTGACAATAAATCAAATACAATAAATGTTGTTTCCCTAGAGTCTATTGGAAGCATTCTAAGCACTCTACCCATTTGTGAGGCACTGCCATCCCCTAATGTCTTCTATACGACATACTTATAAGTGGTTTCCCCTTTCACTCATGTATGATAAATCACATTGTTGAGGTTTCCAAGTCAAACCCCCTTAGCCTAGCCTTGTTTCATCCACTTCACCCATAGCTAGCAAAATGGTCAAGTCTATAAATGAGTATACACTTGAGGCTTTTGCTTTGAGTGATGTATTGCTTTGATCTAGACTTATTGTTGATGATTTTAATTCATGATCGCCATTAAAATGCAACTTAATGCTTTATTCTTGCTTTATTCTTGATGGATTGTCTTCCCTGCAACCTTCGTGGCAATTTGGAAATCCAGCTGGTGCGAAAGCCTCGGTTTAAAGTACTCAAGCCTAAACATGATTGTATTCGAGGAATCCGAATCTACCGCGCCAATGGCAGTGAGAAGAGTCTTGCGTTGGTTGGGATAATTCTGCAAAACCTCTAGCGTCGACATGGCACAAGGAGCTTGCACTAAGTCCTCTACAATATTGTAGTTTTGAGCTGCCCGAGCATTGGGATTGAAAACGAATTTTCGAATCGTGTCTTAGGTGGACGCAACACTGACTCTAAAGAAGGATTCTCAATGGTGAGAGGAGCTTGTGGCACGATAATATATGGAATAGAGGTGGAATATTTTTCAGTATTACTTCCAACGGGTTCCTTCAGAGGGACTGAGTCGTATGAACACGATCTTGTGTCCAGGTTAACCATCTCACTACGCATCATGAGAACATGTGCGGTGGATGACGTTTCTCCTTGAGAAGGAGAGGGTTGAGCAACCATTTGTTGATTTTGGGTAGGGAAGGGATCATTGAGAACTCTGGGTGTAGAGTTTCACTTAAGAAATTTATGCACTTCGTCTTGGTGGGGACATTCTTTGGAGAAATGGTCACCACCACACAGTAAACAAGGATACTTTAGCTTTCGTTTCTATTTCGTGTCTTCAGGGAGGTTCTTGTGCTCCTTTTGGTTGGAAGATTTCTTGGGTTTACCTTTGTTTTTCTTCTTGCCACCGGAATTCTGAGGTGAAGCTGATTGAACGGAATTCACCTGCTCGGTGGGAGCAGGAGTGGGTGACTTGGTGGTGTTGTTGCCATCCTGTGGTGAGGGTGGGGAAGAACCATGGTGGTTCGACGATCCACTGGTTTGAGTAGAAGGATGGGAGTTAAGGGAACAGATAATGTCGTTGGCTTGAGGTCCCTTGGGTGGTTTTGCAGGATCGTATGTAGGGCGGGGCGCATCCGGAACAATGTCATATAATGTGCCAGAATGAGCATAGACCAAGTCTAAGTAGTGGGCATGAGCGATATCCCGTTCCTCGATGACGGCCCCTCCCATTGCCACGTCTCGAGCTACGGTGGGCAAAAGAGACTTCGTGAACGAGTCAGCTAAGAGTTAATTTGTAATGGGAGCCTTAATGAGACGTCGTCTCCTCTGCCACTCATGGATATGGTCGGAGATATGAGTCGCATTGGTTTGGCGGAGCAAATTCAGTAGGTCCGTACTAGTTTTGTAGCGTATGGGTAACTAGAAATGAGTCAGGAAGGACATAGCAAGAGAGTAGAAATTGGGAAAGGAGTGCGGCGGTAATTCAATATACCACTTGGCAGCTAGGCTGGTGAGGGTCCTTTGAAACAGCCTTAGACGGATTGAGTCGTCCATCAACGAATTAGATGAACACCATAGATGGTATGTCATCACATTGTTTTTCGGGTCTTCACCGGGTTTGTCATCAAATTTGGGAATGTCAGAGGGTAGCTTGACCGAAATGGGTGGCCAATTATAACCGTGTAGGATGGGATCGTTGGTCAGACAAGATAGGTCGGGTAGGTCCAAAGTATCCAGAAATGGCAGTTGTTAGTTCGGCTGCGGATACTGATAGTATTGATATGGCATATATGGACCAGTAGGACCATGAATCGACTGATTGTAAGGTGTTCATGTTGGTAATTGGCCATAAGGGGGTGGGCCTCCTGGGTTGGGTGGTGGACCGTATGTAGGTCCTCTGCCATAATAGGGTGGTACGTCACCGGAAGGTGGGGGTCCTCCACCGCTGGAATAAGGTGGACCCCCACCAGAAGGTGGGATACCTCCTCCACCGCCGGAATAAGGGGGTCCTTCGCCTCCACCACCGGAATAGGGTAGGTCACCACCTCCACTGTCGGAATAGGGTGGGACACTGCCTCCACTGCTGGAATAGGGTGGGACACCACCTCCACCGTCGGAATAAGGTGGGCCACCGTCTCCAGAATAAGGTGGGCCTCCTCCATAAGGTGGGGGTCCGCCACTACCAGAAGGTGGTGGTCCTCCACCTCCGCTGCTAGAGTAAGGTGGGCCTCCACCGCCGGAATGGGGTGGGCCTCCACCTCCGCCATAAGGCGGAGGTCCGCCCCCTCCGGAAGGAGGTGGAAAAAATGGTGGTGGGGGTGGTGGGACATGAGGAAAAGTTGGTGGGGGTCCAATTGGTGCAACGCTATAATGTCCCCATGGAGTGTATGGGTTTCCGGGATAAGGTATCCTGTGGAGTAAGTTTATGGGATTGACTTGTCCTGAAATAGGGTTAAAATGGCTTGGATATGCTTGAATCCATGGTGGTTGAGTTGAGGTGGATGGATCTCCACCATGATGTAATCCCATGGTGGGTCCCACAATGGGTAAGGAGCTACCAACGGAATGACCAATCGACAGTCCTCCACTCATATTATGGATAGAGAACAGGGGTTTCCCCCTAGTAACAATGTTTTTGACCACTTATTGATGGTTTAATCATAATGGGTTGATGCTGACTTACTATTGGAGGCACACTACTCATGATAAAATTAGGAGGTAAAGAGTATCCTCCCCTCAAGATTTGGGGTGGGGGAGGAATGGATAATGTTCCAGTAGTAGTAGGAGGGGTGTTGGACTGTTGTCCTTCAACGTTCCGAGTCACCTGAGGTATGGAACTGGCCTTCTGATGAAGAGGTGTACTCGTAGGAAATGAAGTTTGACCAGGTTCATAAGTGGTCATATTGGGTGGGGGTGTTTCCGGTGAAGCAATGGATAATGAACGAATTGGGGTATGTTGAAAGATGGGTGTCTCTAAAGTGTCCCTAGAGAGGTGTTCAAAAAGGATGTAGATGGATCGAATGCTGCGGATACAGGGTCATCCTGGGATGGATTCAGCCAATCTATAGCCCCAGGTTCTCCTTCCAACACACGGTGGAAGGACATGTCTCGTGAGGTAGATGGCTCCATGGTCACAGACCTTAGAGGATCAGTGTTTAGTGGACTAGAAGGAAGAAGTGAAAAGTTCATTCCTGACTCCATGGTGGAGTTCTCTTCTTCAGGTGACATGACGGTAACTTGTGGATCCATATTTTCCCTCGAAATTACCTCCCGATTAAGGGGATATTCGGGTGGCAAGTTTAAAATTCTACGGGACCTTCTCAAAGGTTGTTTAACCAGAATGACCGAATCAGAAATTCTCCTAAGTGTGTTCTACACAAAAGAAAATCATTCCAGAAAAATCTACACAGACTAAGGCCGCAAGCAAAATTATGTGATGGGTTTGGATTCAAAAGTCTAGAACCTCATAGGATTGTCAAGGTTTCACAACTCACGATATACTCTAGGGTCCAACAGTTATACTTGGCCCAATTTTTCAGAGCACTAACCAAGGAGGATTAGGACCATACCCTTGACCATATAACCTGACTACCTGATAGTACATGCATTGTAGCTCCTCAAGTGATGTTCTCAGTGTATTGCTCTGCCAAGACGGCCAAATGGTTAGCTTGGTTGGTTTCAGGAATCCTAGGAGTGTCTCCCGATATACTCAAGGTATGTGGGAGCTCAAATCCGTAGTGGTTCTGTCTAATGCACAACCGTATGACAAGAGCCTTCTGATATTCTACCGAGTACATGAAGTGCCTTTCAATATACCCTAAGGTACGTGAAAGAGCCTTCGATATACCAGTTGGTACGTGGAAGAACTTCAGTGCCCCTAGGATGCAGTGCAGTCAAATAACGACAGCTGCCACGTTTTACAACGCTGGAACATGCCACTAACTTAGCACACAAGTTACTAGTAAATTTTAACCTAGTTCTACCGGTAAATTTTATCTGGATGGTTAGGTGAATGCATGAGGTGAGTACAAAAATTTAAACATAATGCAACCCTAACTGCATGAAAATGCACTTTTTCTTTTGATGAAATCTACGTAAGGGAAGGAGAGATCTTTTTCCAATGGTCTCACAAAACAGTAAATTCCAACAAGTCCCAAATCTACCAAAAAGTGATGAAAGCGCTGTTTTCCATTTTTCAAGCAAAACATAAAAATCAACAACACATCAAATCCAAATCAAAGTATTTTCTTTTTTGTCTTTTTCAATTAGAATAGAACTAAGTGATGAAAACAAAGAATCTCTACTTAGAGCACACTAACTCTTCAATTTTCACTATGGTAGCCCAAAAGCACATGAAAACCAAGAATGCATATAACTCTTCAAGCTTGGAATTACTATGCAAAAAATTGATTTCACTTGGATTTTTCAAGAAGATGAGTGATTCATAATTCAAGAAAAACACAAAATACTAATTTTTCTTTTCAAACTTCCCAAAGATTGATGGATGATGAATTCCAATGCACGAAACAATTTTTACAACAATTCTCAAATGAACTTGAAAATGGTAAAAACGAAGCACTTTTGATTTTCTCAATGTATGTATCAAGACAAAACCTGATAATAATGATGCTTTTCAAATGTAAATGGCAGAAAAGAAGAGACTACTTGCAGCACTCTAATCACTCAGAAAATTCCCAAAGAAACATGACAAGCACTTCAATGACCTAAGGACACAAAAATCACTTAAAAATGATCAAATGCAAGCAAACACGTAATGACTAAGCTCAAAAATGGTTTGGAAGCGGATCTAGCATGCTAGATAGATCCAGTGAGGTGGTCAGGGAATACAAGATGGAGCGGATGAACGTGGGGGATTGAAATTTCCCACCACTACTAAACTCTCACTTGACCAAAAGGACCCAAAAACCAACACAAACAAACCAAACATAAATAATGTTGAATAAAGAGGCCTCTGGTTGGAAGGTACAACACATAGAAGTCTGTGGATCAAACCAAGATCAAAGTTTGGAGAGTGGATAGACCAAGCACCAAGCTTGAAAGACCGACGCAGTCTGTGGTTAGGTGCAAAGCACCCGGTGTAGACTGTATACAAGTGTAAAGCGTCGGCGGCACAAACTGTCAGATCGACAAAAGCGTCGATGGCACAGGATGCTCAAAGGAAGATTGTGCTTGGGATGGATAGGCGCACTGGATTCACTACCTAGGTGCGTCAGGCGAATAACCCAATGCAAAAAATAAAAAGGCTCCAAACAATGAATAAGTAAATGGATTGATAATGATTCAAACAGACTTGGGAAGGTCAACAAACTCTTCAAGAAGAAAATCTGATGGTGAAAAAAGGCTCCGGAGGCCAAGTAATGGCTCAGTAAGAAATCAAAGAATAACACATTCAACTTGAAATAAAAACAATGTATCTCCCCAGTGGAGTCGCCAGATTTGTTATTGGACAATCTACTCGAGCGGACGTGAGCATGATCTCCCTAGTCCAAGGGGATCTAGAACAAATGAGAACAAAACATAAAACTACTTTCCTAGATCAAATTAGAGATCAAGGTAATTAGATGCCTTACCTTCAGATTCGCATATCTTTCTCCTCGTTATTGCTCCAAGCTCCGTGGTCATTAGATCTGTAGTTGCAGGACCTTTCAGAGCACATAGAGACAAAACAAGCAGTAAAAGTACATCTAAACACTAATTGATCCAAGTAAACAATTAAGGAAGTGAACTATAAACATCATCAATACACAGACATTTATGGAAAGAGATTATATTACTGTAAGAAGAGTGAGAAATACACAGTAGAGTGATGATTACAACCCAAGCCTTAACGTTGCAATCTTCCTCCAACAAGCCAAGCCAATGCCTCCAAAGGAAATGTATGTCTCCCAAGAGATGGATAGGGATCACCTAGGTTAATTCCACCAGCATGTAAGTGCTATAGACTTCCTCCCTTTGGAATGGAGAGGAGCTTTGTATTTATAAGACCAACTGGATAGAGTAGGTTGAGGATCATGGGGAGAGGACTGAGGGATTCTCCCTCGAGGTTAGGGAACCATATGACAACTCACCTGGATGTTAGGGATAGAGATCCACCTCATCCACCTTCTAGAATTCGCTCAAAATCTACCTTTATCCAATTTAACCAACCCCGGCGCAAGTTGCATGAGGGAAACCTGCGTCTGAGAGCGGAAGCGCAAGTTGCACAAAGGCAACCTGAGCCACAGACGGAGTCTGTCAGAATACAACATGCGCCTGACCTAGTTGGGCACTTCTTTCCAGTAGGAAACCTGCGTCGGCCCAACTAGAAAATGTCGACAAAGGGCAACAACTTGCTCTAACTAACTTCTTGATCAGGGAGACTTCCGGGATCAAGGCATTGAGTTGACAAGGGTCTCACGATGACGAGATTTAGGTGTAACACTATGCCCATGCGAGGTTTGAATACATGCACCCATAGGGCCCTATGCACACTTAAGGTTTGAACGCATGCACCCAAATGGACCAATATGTTTCCAAAGCTTTTAACAAATGCATCCACATAGCCCTTTTCTTACATGGGCTTGAAGATATGCATCAATAAGGCCTTATGCATGTTAGGGGTTTGAACACATGCACCGATAATACTATATAACCATCCAGGGTTTGAACACACGAATCTGCATGAGTCTACAATCACCTATATTTTGAACATACACACTCAAAAAGCTCTATGCTAACACAAGGCTTGAAAACATGCACCCATAAAGCCATGTGCCTTCTTGAGTTTTGAATAGAAATAACAATAAAGTACTAAGCCCACTAAATAGGGACTTATTCCCACTAAAAATATGGACACATAATTAATAAGTAGACAAAATTAAATTCTAATTTACTCAATTTTCAAAATTCCAATAATATAGATCATCTTAAAATGAATCAAATAAATCAAAACACTAAAGACAAAATTACATATTTAAAATTCTCATCCATTCAAAACACTATCACTTACAACAAAATCTTTATTAGATTTTAAAATTTAAAAACAAATAAAATTTATTAACTTATCCCACTTAAACACATACACTCAACATACGAAGAAAGCTCCGAGAAATTGAGATTATATTCAACGTGATTGAGATTTCCAATCTATTTGGTTCCATTCATGGGCCTTTTCACTCGTCTACCCTTGCCACATGTTTAACATGTGGGGTCCTCTAATCAAGGAATGGATCCTTTTCTCAAAGTAAATCTAGCAAACGGACAATTTGAGTCTTATTTGATCCCTCTATGCATGTAATAAATGACACAATTAGAATCTTAATTGATCCCTCCATGCATGCAATAAATGAAATAAATGAATAATTTTATTAAGTGGACATATTTTATTAATAATTTTTTTACTAATGATGTCTATTTTAAAGGTTTTAATTCATTTTAAACTAATTTATATTTTCAAATTACAAGTTATATATATATATATGATTTTCCTGGTTTTTACCTGCAATGGCTACCTATGATGACAAGGTGGATTATACTTTTGACCCGTCAGATGAAATGTCCATCTGGACCCAGCCAACGGGTGGCATGTAGGGGCTTACTCTGCAGGGTGTGGTGTGGAGGGTTTACCTGCTCTCGAGAATAGACCAGATTTGGGGTTTTCACCATTCGACTTTCTTGCACTTTCTCCTAGCTCAAGGCCGTTGAATGTTCCATTAACCTGTTTCCCATCGACTTCTCCCCTGAAGGAAGCTGGGACATCGCTTTGGTCTTCGGATCAGGTCATTAAGGCCTTTGAGGGTTCGGTGGGCGGAAAGAAAGGCCCTATTTCTGCAATCGATGGATATCATGGAAATGATAGTGTTAGCTTCCCATCCTCAGACTCACTTCCTGTTTTGAACGCTGCAGAGACGCGGGAAGGTACGAGATTGGGGTTATCGGGGCTACATGAACAACGTGGTTTAGCTAGTCCTTGTGTGGGCTCTGGTACCGGCTCTGAAGATTGGGGAGGTCGTTCCTCGGATGATACTACACATATGGTGAAGCGTGGCAGAAAACGTTGGCTGAAACTGAGCAGGACCAAATATAACTATGCACTTGGGGAAGATATTGAGTGGCATCAATTGGTCAAGATGACCAGTATCACCCTGGTTGGTAAGGCATTGGGCAGATCCTTTTCTCTGCGCACCATTGAGGCTTGGGTGGCAGAAAATTGGGTTGCAGAATTAGGCTATACCCCGGAGGTTGTGGAATTAACCCGCAATTGGTTTGCTTTCAATTTCCACAATGCAGAACATGCTAAGTGGGTCCTAAACTCCAACTGGAGCTGGGATCACTGCCTGGTTATGATTATGCCCTGGCACCCAATGTTTGATGCTAGCCGGGAACGACTGGATTTAGTCCCACTGTGGGTTCGACTCCCCGGATTACCTCTCCATTACTGGTCGAAGCGGCATTTCAGAGGAATTGGTAACATGATTGGTACGTATTTAGATGGTGACTATAGTTTTCTACAATCCCGTCAGAGGAAGATTGCTCGCATTTTGGTTAATTTAAACATCAGAGATGGGTTAGCACCGGATGTTACACTCAGCTGGGGACCCTATGTATATGTGCAGAAAATGGACTATGAAAATGTCCCCTTTAGATGCCGCCGCTGCCATGCTTATGGCCATCCGGTTGCTAAGTGTAAACTTCCTTTACGGAGGAAAAATGGAGGCACTCAAAAATCTACTATTGCTGTGGAGTCTACTCCTCAGACTGATATCCCATTATCTGGACCTTCCCATAATGTGGTTTTGGGTGCTGATGCGGAACGTGGAATTCTCCAGGACCTGGTAGATCCTCACTCTACTGGCCTTGCTCTATCGAAACCTGGTGCTACTGCGGAAGTGGTTGGCGGCATTCATCAGGATCCGGTTATGGATGCGCCACTTATTGGAAAGTCAGTACCTGGATCAACTTCTATTGAGCCAACTCAACCAGCTTCCATCTTGGGACCAGGGACATCATCTGCGGGTATTCCTCATTCCATAAACCCCCTTTCCTTTCATTTTGTTATAAAAAACTTTACTTTCGAATATCAGGACTGGTTAGAGGCTTTAAAAAATTTGAATATCTCCTCGGCTATGGATTTGGTGGAACCTACATGTATCGCTCCTAACCTCCCTACTTCTCCACATACACTGCCAAATCACGGGGTGATGCTGATTGACTTACCCCCTGAGACTGATCCTGGCCCTATTGAAGCCCCTTCTTCCTCCTCCCCTACCACCTCTTCGGACTCTGGTTATTTCCTACGATCCCTTACTAAAGTTTCCCTGGGAGGGTTGGGTGCTGGGGTGAGTAAAAAAGGTAAAAGCAGAGGCAGGAAGTCTCATCTTTCTAAAGCACAATCCAAGGCCAAGATGGACCTACTAGAAGGCAAATAGGTGACTATTGATTGGGCGCTTAGAGCAGTGCGTGCCCAGAAGAGGGGACGTTAATGAAATTTATGTCTTTTAACTGCCGGGGTCTTGCTGGTCCCCATAAAAGATCAACACTTCATAGAGTGGTATCTCTTGAACACTCGGATATCATTCTACTTCAAGAAACTTTGGGTGTTGGCGAGGTTATTAAAACATTACTTGAAAGTTGGTTTGGTGGCTGGACTTTTGCTACCTTGGATGCTCGTGGCCGGTCTAGCGGTCAGGCTATTGGTTAGAACTCTAGTACGGTGCAGTGCCATAACCTCTAGGGAATGGAAGCTGCTTTGGGAATGACCTGCTCGTCTCTTGATTTTGGTGAACTTTTTACGGTGGTAAATGTTTATGGACCATATATAAACCGGATTCCTTTCTAGGATTCTCTTCTCTCTCATCCCTTGTTATAGGAAGGAAACCTTATCCTCAGAGGTGATTTGAATTTTTCTTTAGGTCCGGCAGAAGTTTGGGGTAGCAGAGCTCGGCCAGACCCTTTGGTTGACTATTTCACTCACAAGTTGCTCACAAACAATTTGCTGGATATTGAGCCTCCTCTTCTAAAACCTACTTGGAGGAATAACAGAACTGGAGAAAACAGAGTTGAGAAACGTTTGGATCGATTTTTGGTGTCTGATTTCTTTGTGGATAGAAACTACCTACTGAGGCAGTGGGTAGGCTCGGGGGGATCGTCTGACCACTTCCCTATATTTCTGGAAATTCGTGATGGACCTTCTAAACCAGCTGGGCCGCTTAAGTTCAATAAGATCTGGTTAAAAGATGAGACCTTTTTTGACCTTGTTGGCTCCCTTTGGGTACGCTACAATCCTAGGGAGGGCCTCTCTGCCTCTCATCAGTTCTTTGCCAATATCAAAAGAATTAAAAGGCCAGTGAAGGTTTGGGCTTATGAAAAGAACAGTAGAGATGATAGAGATTTGAAGTCGATTGAACTGGAGCTGCAGTCCATATATGATTCTGGCTCTGGGGGCCTGGGATCAGCAGAAGAAAAAGCACATTTGGTATCATTGGAAGGTAGGAGGAATTTGCTATTATTGGAAAAAGAGGAAACATGGCATCTAAAAAGAAGGGCATTATGGCTAACAGCTGGTGATGAGAACACAAAATTCTTCCATGCATATGCAAAAGGAAGAAAGACGTCTAATACCATTTGGAGCCTAGAGGACTCATTGGGGGATACCCAGACTTCTTTTGATAGTATGGCTGGGGTTGGGGTAAATCACTTCCAAACACTTTTTAAAGCCCCTGCACAGGCCAACATTATGGAAATAGTCAGAATGGCACAACTTTTTCCTCGGTTTGTGGAAGAGGAAGACAATCACTCCTTGATGCCAAGTGTCACAGAAGAAGAGCTGAAGGGAGTTTTACAGAGTTTTCAAAAAGACAAAAGTTCGGGACCAGATGGATGGACCGTGGAATTCCTCTTGGCACTTTTTGAGCTTATTGGGAATGATCTTTTGCAGATGGTTGAAGACACAAGAATCACTGGGCAGATTCCAGCTGCCCTAAACTCCACCTTTATTGCCCTAATTCCTAAAACTGGAAATTCTTCCTCTTTAAGTGATTTCAGACCCATCTCATTGTGCAACTGTGTATATAAGGTGGTGTCAAAAATTATCGCCAGGCGGCTTAAAATTATCCTATCCAAACATATCTCTGCGGAACAATTTGGTTTTCTGGAAGGGCGACAAATCCATGAGGCTATTGGAGTAGCACAAGAGGGCATCCATAGTATGAAATCAAGGAAAATCAAAGGAGCTATAATCAAGATTGATCTGTCAAAAGCATATGACAAGGTGAGTTGGTTGTATATTCATTTACTCCTTACACATCTGGGTTTTGCTGTGGATTTTATCAGGTGGATTATGAGTATTTCTACGGTATCATTTGCGGTTCTCATCAATGGTGCAGCCTCTCCTTTCTTTCGGTCAGAAAGAGGTCTGCGTCAGGGATGCCCATTATCACCTTTACTTTTCCTGTTGGTTGCTGAAGGGCTAAGTAAAGCACTGAAAAAAGCCTGTAGGGATGGCACCCTCCAGGGTATTCAAGTGGCTCCAGACTTATTTATATCACATCTACTTTTCGTGGATGATATACTCATTTTCTGCTTTGGATCGGTTGGGGCCACTAAAACTCTCCAGGACATCTTCCAACTTTTCTCTCAAGCTACGGGTATGGAGATCAATGACAGGAAATCCACTTTAACGACTCACTTACTTAGGGAATTTGAGATTATGGCCAATCGAAGGATCTTTCCTTATACACTTTTACATCTTGAAGATGGTCTCTGCTACCTTGGGTATCACTTAAAACCAAATGCATATACAAAACAGGATTGGCAGTGGCTTATTGAAAAAATTCACAAGCGGTTCAAGGTTTGGAGCCACAGGTGGCTATCGAGAGCAGGAAGATTGGTCCTGGTGAAATCTATTTTAGAGGCCATCCCGGTGTACTAGATGTCCCTCTCATGGATCCCCAAAGGGACGTTGGAAAAAGCTCGGAAATTATGCTTTCATTTTCTTTGGAGCGGTAAAGGAGATTTTGTTTCCCCATGGGTCCGATGGCAAAGAATTGCTATCCCTAAAGCCTTAGGGGGATGGGGTCTGAAAAACATTCATCTTTTCTCAAAATCCCTAGCAGCAAAAGGGGTTTGGAGACTGCTAAAATCTGAAAGCCTTTGGACAAGAGTTGTCATCCAGAAATATATTGCCCCTGTATCTGTTATGGACTAGGTTCGGACTACGAATAAGTCACATAATGGTAGTTTTGTTATCTGGAAAGCTATTATCAAATCTTTCTCTGTGGTTGGAGACCTTCTAGCTTGGAATATTGGGAATGGACAGGCTCTTCGTGTCGGGGAAGATCCCTGGTTTGGGAGTGCAGGTAGACACATTTTATCAGGTGAATTGATTACATCTCTTCGGGATATAGGCATAACTTACTTATCCCAACTTGCAATACATGATAGGATCCACCCATGCAATCAGTCGTGGATAGATGCATACACATTGGCACTATCTGTGGACGAACAGGTGGAATTGAGAACTTATTACCGAGCACTCATTCGTTCACATATTCACATCCGTGACAGGGAGGACTGCTTGGTATGGGAAGGGGCTCCAAATGGGATGTTCACACCAAAGAATGGATACATCAGCTTGAGTCACTTCATAAATCCACATGATTTGGTGTGGTGGTGGAAATCCATCTGGAAGATAAACTGTCCTTTGAAACATCGTATCTTCATGTGGAATGTCCTCGAAAATTCCATCCCTACCTGGGATTTTTTACAGAGAAAGAACAGGGCTGGGCCGGGGTGGTGCATTTTGTGCAAAGCAAATGAGGAAACTTGTCTTCACTTATTCCTCCAATTCCCATACGCGGTGCAGGCATGGGCGGAATGCTCCAGAATCTCAAATATTCTGTTTAATTGGGAAGGGGATACGTTGCTATCGGCTTGGTCACAGTGGTTTATGGACCCAATTGGCATATCCTACAGAAAACTTCCATTATTGGTGGCATGGGGCATTTGGTTGGCACGGAATGGCATGATCTTCAAAGAAAAAACCTGTACACTGGTGGTCATAGCTGTACAGATTTGTGGATTCATAAAGGCCTACCCTCATCATATAAAAGTCGCGAAACAAAGAGATGTCCTTGCTCTTGAAATCGACCACTCTATGCCTTGGGGTTTCTACGATGGTTTTGCTTTGGAGAACAACTGTGGGGGTGGGGCTGTTCTACATCTATCTTTAACCCACTCATATCACCTTTTTTGGGGACTGGGGGAGGGTGGGAACAATTTTGCTGAACTCATGAGCCTAAAGCTTCTTCTCATTTTTGCTAGGGAGACTAGTTGTCAACAGATAAACGTGTATGGAGATTCAATGAATGTCACAAACTGGACACTTGGCACCCAACAATACAGGGACCTTAGACTCGCAAACATACTTCAGGACATCCTGGAACTAAAACTTTCATTTTTACATTTTTCTTGCAGACATATTTTCAGGGAGAACAACAAGGAGGCAGACAAGGCTTCTAAGATTGGTAGGGACATGGCAATGGAGATGTGGAAAGTAAAGGAATACCGAAATGGGACACTCTATGAATACTATCATAGACCTTTCATTGATGAACTGGCTTTACAGGAACAGGATCAGTAGTGAAGATACTAAAAGTTATGGAACAGTTATTACTTTCTGGTTGTGACGACATTTTGAGGACCTATTTTTATCTTTGAAGAGCTTTTTTTGGGTAAATCAGGAGGCTCGGGGAGCCACTAGACATTTTTATGTTTTTTATGTTTTTCTTTACTGATATGGCCATATACTTGGTGATGATGAACATACCGGACTGATGTACTGAAGATCTTACTCTTTTTTTGTACTGTTTTGTCCTTCAATGGATAACCGCATGCATTTATGCATATACAAAATGTAATTTTTTCACCTCTGCTGAAATAAAATTACGCTTTTTTTTCTGGGAATATATATATATATATATATATATATATATATATGATTTTCCTAATTAATTAATAATTTATTATGAAGCTATTATATTATATTATATGATTTTCCTAACTAAATTAATTATGATAAATTTTGTCATTTTCAAAAAAAATTAATTAAAACAAATAATATTCCATATTTAAATTTAGAATAGAAAAATCTAATAATTAACTTTTTTCAATAAAAAACCATAATAACTTCCACATCACTTGAGTTGAGTTGTGCTTTTCTAAAGTTAATATCGACTGAAATCATGCCACAAAAATGATCTTATCCGGGTCATCATAAATGGTGGAAAAAATCAATTTTATAATTGATAGAGAATAAAATAAGCTTTATGCCCTCCCTGTTTGAACACATGCACACACTCATAGGGATTTATGCCCCCCTTGGTGCTTGAACCCATGCACATGTAGAGCCTTTTGCTTACCCTAGGTTTGAACACACACCCACAGGGCCTATGCTTATGAAATTTGAACACATGCACCCAGAGGGCTCTATGCCCATGGTGTTTGAACATGTGCAACCATAGGGCTCTATGCCATTGAGTGTTTAAAAACACACACCCATTGGGATATCTATCCACTAGGGTTTGAACACACATGCCCATAAGGTTCTATTTCCATTGGGGTTTGACACACAGACACAAAGGACCCTTTGCATGCTTGAGGTTTGAACACACACACCTAGAGGGACTTGCGCTTGCTTAGGATTTGGACACACACACCCATATGGGCCTATGCCTACTCAATATTTAAACACATCCACACATAGGGACCTATGCTTGTCCAAGGTTTGAACACATGCATCCAAAAGGCCCTACGCCTTCTTATAGTTTGAATGCATCCACCTACATGCCTTAGGATTGCTTGAGGTTTGAATACATACATCCATAGGTTCGTATGCTTGTTCAATCTTTGAACACATGCATCTATAAGGACCTATCACAAACCAAGGTTTGAATGCACATAACCATAGGGAAATATCCTTACTTGGGGTTTGAACACACCGACCCACAAGGTCCCATGCCTATATGAGTTTTGAATACATGCACCCATAGGGCCCTCTGCACAATCAAGGTTTGAACACATGGACCAATAGGTTTCCAAATTTTTTAACAAATGCATCCACATAGCCCTTTTCTTACATGAATTTGAATATATGCATCATTAATACCTTGTGCATGTTAGGGGTTTGAACACATGCACCAATAAGACTATATCACCATCCAAGGTTTGACCACATGAATCCACATGGCTCTACAATCACCTTGATTTTGAATACACATACTCATAAAGCTCTATGCTATCACAAGGTTTGAAAACATGCACCCATAAGGACATGTGCCTTCTTCAGGTTTGAATAGAAGCAACAATAGAGCACTAAGCCCACTAAGGGTTTGAACACATGCACCTATAGAGACTTGTGCCCATGGGTCTGGACACATAGTTAATAAGTGAACAAAGTTAAATTCTAATCCACTCAATTTTCAAAATTCCAATAATATGAATCATCTTAAAATGAGTTAAATGAGTCAAAACACTAAATGAGTCAAATGAATCAAAACACTAAAAACAAAATTACATAATTAAAATTCCCATCAATTAAAAAAACTATAACTTACAACAAAATTCTTATTAAATTTTGATTTTTTTCTTTTAAATAAAATTTATTAACTTATCCCATTTAAACACATACAATCAACATACCTAGACAAATCCAAGCAATTGAGATTATGTTCACCGTGATTAAGAGTTCCAATATGTTTGATTCCATTCATGGGCCTTAGAGCTGTCTAACCTTGCCACATGTTTAACATGTGGAGTCCTCTAATCGAGGAACAAATCCTTTTATGAAAGTAACCCTCCATGCATGCAATCAATGATTTTAAAAGTTTTAATTAGTTTTAATTCAATTTATATTTTTAAATTAAAAGTTTTCTTTTAAAAAATTATACATAAATTGATAAAAAATGAATTTATGAAAATCTATATATAATAATATTAAATTAATATAGAATCATTATATAAATAATAGTTAATAATGATTGTCTTAACCTTAATATGGTAAATTTTGTCATTTAAAAAAAAATTAAAACAAAAGTATAATATGATTTATATTTAAATTTAGAGTAAACAAATCTAATAATTAACTATTTTCAACAAACAAAGATAAAAACTTCCATATCACTTAAGTTGAGTCGTGCTTTTCTACCCATTAATAATGACTAAAACCATGCCATAAAAACGATCTTATCCTAGTCATCAGAAATGGTGGAAAAAATCAATTTGATAATTGATAGAGAATAAAATAAGCTAGATTTTGAAAAGCTACAATTTATGAGGCTAATATTGTGTATTTAAATCCAGGGCGCAAGAAGAGTTATCTCAAAATTGATAAGAGTCATTTTCAGAGTTTTTTTATTCTTGATTTTGATATTCAGGTTGGTATTTGCATTATGAGAATGGCATCACTTGCTCTTGCAGGAGAGACAATTTTGGATGCTAATTCGACTGTTGTAGTATTTTGTGAGAAATTGCAATAGGAAAACTGTATGATTTGTTTTTGGATTTAGTAATGTTAAATTATATTAATAGTTGGGTTTGTGAATTAATTTGAACATTAGTTTGAGTGGTTGAATGTTATGATTTGAAGTTTGAATGAAATAGAAGGTGACAAAGCTTACTACTTTTGTAAATATTGTGAATCTGATTAGATATTGCCAACCCAATTATGTTTTTGAAAAAAAATGTAACTACAAAAAACTCCCTTTAAGAACTTGAAACACGAGAGAGCTTTGAGAATTGTACAGGGGAACCTGAAACATGAGAGAGCTTTGAGAATTGTACAGGGGGAGTAGATGTTTTCCTGAGTGTGATAGTTTATTTAGCTATTCACTGTAGTTGTCCATCCAATATTTAATATAATGACTATGAACTGATATTGTGAAGGTTACAGTGACCATTGCTGCATGGTGGCTGGGTTTGTCATAATGGAAAACAACTTGCAAGATCTCTAGGTTGACGTTGTTTTAAAATTGTTGGCGAGTAAGTAATTGGCTACTTTAATGGGGCATCTCTATTTAATTTACTTGCATGGTGTAGATGGTGTTCTTAGAAGCCCTCCAGTTTACAGGAAAATAAATTTGCTATTTGTAAATACCTACGCTGTCTCTTCTACTATTAAACATATTTATTTCAAATGCATGCATAATTTGTTTTGTTAGTTCATGCCTGAATGGGGCGTCCCTATTTAATTTACTTGCATGGTGTAGAAGGTGCTCTCAGAAGCCCTATAGTTTACAGGAAAATAGATATGCTGCTATAAATACCCACACTGTCTCTTCTGCTCTTAAATATATTTGTTTCAAAGGCATGCATAATCTGCTTCGCCAGTTCATGCCTGAATTGCGAGTGCATAATGGAGTTTTTGTTGTCAGTTCCTTGATGACTACCAAGGAATCTTGGATTGGTGGTGTCACTGCCTTTGACTCAGTGTATGTTATATCTTGATTACTTGATATTGGGTCTATCGGTGTTGTGAAGTGTTGGAATAATTAAGTCTTCCTACCATTTGTTTATTTACATAAGATGCATTAATTAATCATTTATTGGTTAATTCTATGTAATAAATTAGGAAATTGCCATTGTGTGGACCACAAGGCAACATGGGAGGCTCAAATACATCCAAGGTGTGGACCACAAGCCACCTAGGCCACTTGTGCACTTTCCTTAAAGGTTATGGATAAGATTTGAGCAGAAAAGGCGCCCTTCTGGATTTTTACTGCTTTTTCCCCCATAGGGAAAAGCTAGTTTACCTAGGAAACTGTTTTTTACACCAAAAACTTTCCTTAATGTATTTTCCACCCAAATTTTGTATTTGGCATTTTTTTTGTCCATATTTCACCTTCAGCTTACTAATTAGAGAATTCGTGAGCTTTTGGAGTGATTTGGAAAGTCAACTTGCCACCTAGGGGGGATGGGCATATTTAGCAAGTCTGATGATTAGGAGATTCTTTTGGCATCTTTAGCCATTTGATTTTCTGCTGTAACATTATTTAATAGCATCCTATTACTTTCATAAGGTTGGCTGATGTATTTTTATCATGAGAAGTTAATACAGAAATATACTCTTGTGCATAATTTTTGTGTCTTTGACTAGTTGTGTGAGATTTTTCTTATGAGAGTGTAATTTCTTGAATAGTTCTTGGATGTGAACTGATTTTCACATGGTATCAGAGCCATCAAGCTATTCCTTTCATCTATTGATTGTCTTGCAGTATCCAACAGTCTTAGGAAGGGCGCATTGATCAATTCACCGGGTGAATTCTATTCTCTGCAGGGTGCATTTTGGAATCCATAAGTGTTCTAAAATCAGTCAATAAGTTTATTTGAGAGCAGAAATGGATCACACACAGCAGATCATCCTCACTCCTTTCAATTACTTTGATTGGAAATCACATATGGAGATTCTACTGAGGAGCAAAGGGCTCTACAGGGTGACCATGGCAACTGAAGCTGAGCCAACCTCAGTAGTAGAGAAATCGAAATGGCATAATCGATGAAGCCTATGGGCTGCTATGTCTCACTACATCCAGACAGCTTCTATTTCATCTTGATGGCCTCACTTCACCCAATGAAGTATGGCTGAAACTTCAAGAATTGTTCGGGAAAACCGATGAATTGAGAGGCCACCAATTGGATAACGAGCTAGTCTCTTTGAGCCCGCAAAATTTTGATAATCTACAGGATTTTTTCTCCAAGTTTAAATCTCTTGTATTGCAGCTGAAGCAATGTGGTATTGACAAGAAATATGAGCAATTAGTTTTGGCCATTCTCTCCAAGCTTGGCCCCAACTATTCAATCTTTGTCTCGACCTTCCATTCCACCCGGAAAGCAATTAAAAATTGGAAGAGCCCAACACTTTTAGAATTCATGTAGTCTTTGAGACAAGAACAAGACAAATTGGTCTTGATGGGAGCCATTAAAAATCCATCCAAAGACCAGTGTCTGAATGTTGGAGATTCAAGAGGTTCGAAAGGCAAGAAGAAGGGCAATTTCAAGAAGCCCACCGGTGAGAGGAAAGACAAGTAGATTTCAAATGGAGAGACTTCCAACTTCAAGAAGAATTCGAACAAGAATAATGAGAGGACAAAGTGCAATTATTGCAGCAAGGGATTTCATCCCGAAAGCTCTTGCATGAAGAAAACCATTGACCAATTGAATTCACTCTTGGAGAAAGCCAACATTCCTCTTCCAAAGAGCGCAAGGAGGAAGGATGGAGGACAAAATTCCGATGATAAAGAGAGAGTTCATGCATTGATGGCCAGCACATCAAAATATTCATCATTCATCATTGATTTCAGAGCTTCAAGACACATGGTGTCTGCAAGTAAGTATTTTACTTCACTTGACTCTTCCAGTGGTCCGAATATTGTATTGGGAGACAATTTGGAACTTCTAGCAAAGGCAAAGGTAGCATAGATCTCGAGTTTGGGTCATTTAATAATGTTTTATATGTCCCCGGACTTGTTGCAAACCTACTGTCATTCTATCAGATGACCCATACAGGGTTGCCCAAGAGAGTAACCTTTACCCCCAATGATGTTGAGATAGTAGAAATTTCAACAGGAAAAATTATTGCATTTGGTACTGCTGATCATTGTTCTAGAATTTACGAGTTTTCTCATTTTGTGCTAAACCCCTCACCTTCTGCTCTATTAACCCATGCCAATGAGTCCAGCAAGCTATGGCATGAAATATTTTTCCACCTAAACTACAAATACCTTTCCCAACTTCATGAGAAAGAGATGGTCATAGGGCTGCCCAATATCAAATTTTCCAAAGGTGTCTGTCAATCTTGCATCCTAGGAAAACACCCTGAGCATAAGTATGGGAGATCCACCACTGAGAGAACCACTGCACCATTGGAACTTATACACACTGACATATCAGGTCCATTCCCTCATAAGTCATTGAATCATGCAAAATATATTCTCACATTCATAGATGATTTCAGCAGGTATTGTTGGATTTATTTCATCAAGCTAAAATCATAAGTTTTTGGGTTATTCAAGTTATTCAAGGCCTCAGTTGAGAATCAGTCTGGTAGGCATATAAAATTTATAAGGTCCGATAATGGTGGTGAATATGTGAAATCAGAGTTTCATCAATTTTGTGCTTCTTCAGGCATACAGATGCAACATACATTTCCATATACACCTCAACAAAATGGGGTTGCTGAGAGGAAAAATAGATCTCTTAAGGAGATGGCCACATGCATGCTTGAGGAAAAATCTTTGTCTCCCAAGCTATGGGTTGAGGAAATAAATTGTGCCAGTCACATTCAGAATAGAGTTCCACACAAAGCTCTCAAAGGTATCACTCCTTTCGAGGCTTGGACAGGTCACAAACCTGACATCTCTCATTTAAGGATTTTTGGCTCAAAGGCTTGGGCTAGGATTCCACTTGAGAAGAGGAGGGCATTGCAGCCCCAAAGCCAACCATGTTTATTTATTGGATATTCAGAGGACTCCAAAGGTTATAAGTTACTGAACATGACCACTCACAAAGCATTCATCGAAAGAAGTGTGCAGTTTGAGGAAGAGCCCTCTCAGAGCGCTGAAATTGGAGAACCATCTTCACCACTGTCAGAAGAAGAAGTAAGTGATGTTCTTGATGTTTTTGATTTTGATATTTTTGATGATGAGGATAATTTTATTGCAGATTCTAAATCACCTACAAGGCCTAAGTGGGCTGCAAAACATTTGCAAGCAGCAGGTGAACTAGCAGGAAACCCTCAGGACCAAAGAAGGACTAGATCACAGTTTGAGACTGCTCTCAATGTGAATGATCCTTATCTTTCTGAGAAATTCTATATGATGATAGATTCTGATCCACAACATATGAGGATTCCTCACATGATCCTAGATGGCAGATTGCTATGGATGAGGAATTTGAGTCATTACAGAAGAATGAAACTTGGGAGCTAGTCAAGCTCCCCATAGGCAGAAAGTTGGTGAGATGCAAGTGGATTTATAAGACCAAATGTGCAGTGGATGGTACAACCATTAAATACCAAGCAAGGCTGGTAGAAAAGAGATATTATCAGGTCCAAGGACTTGATTATAATGAAACATTTGCACCGGTATCTCAGAAAGACTCCATTAGACTAGTTTGGCCAGTGGTAGCTTCCAAGCGGTGGGAAGTACATCACATGGATGTGAAAAGTGATTTCCTCCATGGGGATCTTGAAGAAGAAATATATATGCAGCAGCCACAGGGGTACACATCAGATCCAAACCTTGTTTGCAGGTTGAAAAAGTCTTTGTATGGACTCAAGCAAGACCCTAGGGCTTGGTATGCAAAGATGGACAGTTTCCTGCTGTCACAATCTTATGTTCGGTGTAAATCTGACCCAAATGTCTATATGAAGCTTGCTGATGGTTTTATAATGTTAATAGTGATGTATGTTGATGATTTTCTGTTCACAGGTGATAGCACTGAACAAATAGCATCATTGAAGACCGCAATGCACCAAGCATTCTCCATGAGTGACTTGGGAATTCTTAAGCAATTTTTGGGGCTTGAGATTTCTCAAACAAAAGAAGGAACCAAGGTATGTCAGTCAAAGTATGCTTTTGATCTGTTAAAGAAGTTTAAGATGGCTGATTGCAAGCCTTCTAAGACTCCATTCCTTTCTGGAGTTAGACTAGAAGATGCAGAATCCACACCATTGTTTGAAAACACTTTATATAGACAGTTGATTGGCAACTTGCTCTACTCGACACACACTCAACCAGATCTTGCTTATGCCGTGAGTGTGGCATCAAGATACATGGAGCAGCCACATGAGATACATTGGAGGGCTGCAAAAAGAATCATTCATTATGTGTAGGGCATAAAGAGTGATGGGATTCACTATGCTATAGATTCGAGCCTAGATCTCTTAGGCTTCACAGATTCAGATTGGGTTGGTGATAGCCTTGACAGGAATTCCACATTAGGATTTGTATTCATGCTTGGAGGTGGCCCTGTTTGCTGGTCCGGCAAGAAACATAATTCCATAGCACTATCTTCAGCGGAGGTAGAGTACAAAGGAGCAATGAATGCTGCTACATAGTGTGTTTGGTTGCAGGGGATTTTGTCTGAGTTTGAGATTTATTTCAATACTCCTAATGTCATTTATTGTGACAACCAGAGTGCCATTAGAGTTTCATGTGATCCAGTACAGAGGTAGAGGACCAAGCACATAGAGATTCATATGCACTACATTAGAGGCCTAGTGCATGACCAGATCATAGATTTGCAGTATTGCCC
The DNA here is from genome assembly GCA_027924585.1 of Larix kaempferi. Classification (NCBI taxonomy): domain Eukaryota; kingdom Viridiplantae; phylum Streptophyta; class Pinopsida; order Pinales; family Pinaceae; genus Larix; species Larix kaempferi. The sequence continues at coordinate 7,188,399 of BSBM01000101.1, read as the reverse complement.
CACATGTGAGCAAACTGCAGATATCTTCACTAAGGCTTTCACATAGAAGACATTCAACTATCTTAGATCACTGCTTGGGATGGTTGAACATGTGGTGGAGTGAAGGGTTGAGCAGCAAAATTTCAATTTTGATATGTCCATGTTTTGAGGGGAGGTTTTTCCCATGAGGTTTTACTTCTATCCTTGTTTTTTGTGGACCGACAGTATTGTACAGAGTGACCAAGTCTTGTTACTGGGCCCTTAGTATTTCATTTTCTGATATTTAGATCATTTAAGTCAGAATTAAGAGGGGGTGTTGGAATAATTGAGTCTTCATACCATTTGTTTATTTACATAAGATGCATTAATTAATCATTTATTGGTTAATTCTATGTAATAAATTAGGAAGTTGCCATTGTGTGGACCACAAGGAAACATGGGAGGCTCAAATACATCCAAGGTGTGGACCACAAGCCACCTAGGCCCTTGTGCACTTTCCTTAAAGATTCTGGATAAGATTTGAGGAGAAAAGGCGCCCTTCTAGATTTTTACCGCTTTTTCCCCCATAGGGAAAAGCTAGTCTACCTAGGAAACTGTTTTTTACACCAAAAACTTTCCTTAATGTATTTTCCACCCAAATTTCGTGTTTGGCATTTTTTTTGTCCATATTTCACCTTCAACTCACTAATTAGAGAACTCATGAGCTTTTGGAGTGATTTGGAAAGTAAACTTGCCACCTAGGGGGGATGGGCATATTTAGCAAGTCTGATGATTAGGAGATTCTTTTGGCATCTTTAGCCATTCGATTTTCTACTGTAATGTTATTTAATAGCAGCCTATTACTTTCATAAGGTTGTCTGATGTATTTTTATCATGAGAAGTTAATACAGAAATCTACTCTTGTGCATAATTTTTGTGTCTTTGACTAGTTGTGTGAGATTTTTCTTATGAGAGAGTGTAATTTCTTGAATAGTTCTTGGATGTGAACTGATTTTCACATGAAGTGGTGAACCCATTGTCAATGACCTGTTGTTCTGAGGTGAAGTATGTGGACTTTGTGTATGCAGTAGATGGTTTGTCTTTGTCTTTGTTTGATTGTTTCTTATTGCTATTGAGTGCAATTGGTTGCTATGGCTGTACCAACTAAGAGTAGATCTGTCGTGGAGGACAACTAGGAATACCTAGAGTAGAATACCACATCGGCCCTTACGGTAGATGGTGGATTTGTTTTTTGAAATCCGGTTGAAATGGTTGATATTGCAATATATGTTGATGGAATTGCATAATTTAGGTAAGAGGTTGAAATCATTTTTGTAATAAAAAATGTATTTTGAATAATGAAATATCTCCATTTTACCAAAGATTTTAGTTAAACGTTCTACATTTTGAACCAAGTTTTCAACCATTTTTTTTTGTCAAAATCCAACTGAAATTGTTAGAATTCCATAATATACATGCTGGAATTGTTAGAATTATATAATATAAATACCTGGGTATTCTAGAGAATTTAATCTATTTCTACCATAAAAAAATAAAAATAAAAAATGAAGATTTCAAGAAAAGATTCATCATTGGATTCCGTAAAAAATTACCAGAAAGTAATGTTCTCCCGCTCCCTTGCTCATTGATGCACATATTTTTGTTGCTCTAATGTTGCTAGTGGGATCTAGTGTTTGGGTCTAAAAATGATCCCTCTAATTGCATTCCCCTCATGGAAAAACTTGTAAGGACAAACCTTGAAAGTTGCTTGCTTGTTATGTGTGAGGGAAATTGCCTGTAAATCCATGGAGTGGATTATATCAAAGTGATGGGAAATGTGGAAGATACGACTTTATTTTCTTCATTGGTTATGAGTATAACCAAAAAAGACAAAATCAAGAATGATTTCTAATGTTTAATATAAGTATAGGCCAGGCTGAATAAATGTGGTTAGTTTGTAGAATCGAGCTTGACGACAGAGATTGAGCTAGCAATTGCTAACTTTCGAAAGCAAGGTCAAATTCCCTTCAAGTCCATGAATTGCTAGTTGCAATTGGTGTATACACTGTTGGTAGAGGTTGTGAAAAATATATGAATTTGTTGGGATTTTGTGTGTAGATTAAAAAAATCCCTAAAAGAAAGAAATCCTTGGCCCTAGATGAGTTCATCATTGATATCCCACCCATCGCCTCGGGAGAACCTGTGCATGGCTAGTTACCTGATGAACATCTCTTCCTCATAGCCAGCGATGATCCTTGGTATGGCGATACACTAACATATCTCCTCATTCAGAAGTTCGCCTCGCACCTATCTCGTGATGACCACCAACGTCTCCGTCATCAGGCACAAAGATACCTTCTCATATGAGACATTGTAATATCTGTATCCGGATATTCTCATATGATCATGTCTGAATCACAATAAGACTATTCAAGTGAATAGTCAACCAATAGAAAATAACTCCATTTGGAAAGAATAAATAATATTGAATATATATCGATGAGAGATGATTACATTACAATTTGATGGACCATTTAAATATGGTCTTATGTTCCTTTTCAATGGAAAGGCGCGTCTCTATCTATTTGATTAATTACATATCAATTTTATTTAATATTTGTTTAATTATTTTTCTTTATTATTTAATTATTTGTTTATCAATATGTTGATATATTATTTTATTTGTTACATGGCCTTCCTCTTCAAAATGCTTTGTTTCGTTTATAATTTTAATATACTAAGTAAAACCATGTGCAATTTCATAAAACCATGTGTGGTTTCATAAAACCATGTGCGGTTTCATGAATGCTATTATTTAACTTTTTATTTTTTTACTCTTTCTTTTTTTTCTTTGTTTTTTGTCTTGCGATAATTATTTTTTCCACTTCTTCCTTGTAATATTTTTTCCTACTTCTTGTTCCCCTTCTTATTTGCAAGGGAAATAATTACTTCTTTTCTCTTTCTTTTTTTATTTCCCTTCTTGTATTCTTCATTTATAGGCCAAAAGCCTACTTTTGGACAAGGTCCTAGATTTTTGGGAAACCCAAAAAATGATGGCCAAAAGCCAATGTGGATCAAAGATCCTTAATCAGAGAAGCTCTGAGAATGGTTCGTGGCCAAAGGCTAGAATCAAGCCCAAGAAGGGGCTCTGATACCAATGTAATATCCGCATCCATATATTCTCATGTTGTGATCATGTTTGAATCACAATAAGACTATTCAAGTGAATAGTCAACCAATAGAAAATAACTCCATTTGGAAATAATAAATAATATTGAATATATATCAATGAGAGATGATTACATTACAATTTGAGGGACCATTTAAATATGGTCTTATGTGCCTTTTCAATGGAAAGGTGCGTCTCTATCTATTTGATTAATTACATATCAATTTTATTTAATATTTGTTTAATTACTTTTCTTTATTATTTAATTATTTGTTTATTGATATGTTTATATATTATTTTATTTGTTACAGACGTCTTGTACCATTGTGGGGTCCACACCATCCTACATCGTTGTTTAACAAATGAGGAAGCTAAACAAGTTCTTAATGGATTTGATAGTGGAGAATGTTTAGGCCACCTCTTAGGACTGATCACCACCCAAACAATCTTACGCGTTGGTTATTATTGGCCATCAGTATTCAAGGATTGTGTCTACATGGTCAAAATATGTGTGAATTGTCAGGTATTTTCCTACAAAATATGGTCACCACCTACCCCTCTCCATACAGCAATCACAGCCAACCCATTTTACAAATGGGAAATTGATTATATGGAGTGTTTCCATACCTCGACGCAAGGACACCAGTATATAATCGTAGTCATCGACTACTATACCAAGTGGGATAAAGCCATTCCCATGATCGACTGCAAAGGAACCACCACTGCACACTTCTTCTTTAACCACATCATCTCTCGCTTTGGTGTGCCCAAACAATTGGTCTCTTATAAAAGAACCCATTTCCATAATGTGACTTTTGGAGAACTATCATGGTTGTTAGGATTTAAACATGAATTCTCGACATCCTACTAACCCCAACCAAACGACCAAGTCGAAGCCATGAACAAAATTATTAAAATTATGCTCCAACTCATAGTAAATAAGAATAAATATGATTGGCATCACATGTTATTCCAAGCCCTTCGAGTTTATCGCACCTCAGTCCAGACAACTATAGGATTTACTCCCTTCCACCTTGTTCTTGGAGTAGAATTCGTACTTCCCATCGAGTGCCAAATCCCAACACTCCAATCAACGGTGGAGTTATTACCTAATACGTCTTTAGCTCATGACCAAAGGTTGTTTACTTTGGAACACCTATACGAAGAATGCCGTGAATCACTTAAATAAAATGAGGCCATGAAGGTATGCTCCGAAGATCACTATGACAGACATGTTCGACCTCAAGAGTATGATCCTTGTCTTCAATGCAAAAAAAAACCAGCAAACCAGGACCCGCTAAATTTGTATCTAAATGGAATGGGTATTATATTGTTAAGTAATGCATCCCTAAAGGGGCATATGTCTTAACTGACCCAGAAGGAATTACCCTCAATAACATTTTCAGCGGGTTATACCTTAAATGCTTATACCCCTTATCTAAGCACTCCACATGTGCATTATGTTTTGGTTTTCCATTTTGCATCGTCAATGCCTTTGTCATGTTCTTTACTACACTTGTGTATTTGCACCATTTGTGCAGGGTCACGAGAAAGACTCGATTCCCTCTTATTTTTCCATTATAAGAATAAGACTCTACCCCTCAGCAATGGCGTCAGACTTCAATCACAAGTATTATCTCGAAGATTGTCATATAGGAAACACCTTCCCTATGTTTGCATTGCATTTACCAAATATTCCCGCTAATAACCATAGGGTCCTCATCCCCAGTAATGATATTCCATCAATATCCCTACTGTGGGTAGCATTATACCCCCATGGGTGTGCGCACCATTGCATTCCAATCATCATTTGGCACCCATGATGTCGAACCCCCACAAGCCTGAGGAATTTGATAAACCTTGAATTGATCAACCCATAGTTCATCGTTTTATAGCTGTGCATTTCCTCCCCCACCTTGTTTAGTCGATGACATCAAATTCCTTGGCACATGTTACGAGCAAGAAACATAGTTGACCACTCATACCTCCATGAGAACTTTACCATATGTAATCTTATTTGTACCATTACCTATGTGAAGATACCAAAGGGCCCCCCTCACTTTGTAGCAACCAATTCTATCCAGGTATTCCAACAAGAATCAACTGCATGGAATTGATTCATGGGGCACTCGTATTTTTGTTTGCAAAAAAAACTTCACACCATCATCAAATTGATTCCCCAATTCGATGTAAACCATGGGAATCCCACCCATCATCAAATTGGTCCCCCAACACCCAAAAAACCATGGGGACCCCACCAATTATTCTTTATGTACAAATTGATCCCCAATTTACTCAAAATTGTGGGAACATCACTATTCTTTTGGAATCAACCCCTAGTATCATTTGATCAATGTCATTGAGTCACCCTATCCCTAGCAATATGTGTTTTGTTACTCACCATCACCCTCAGTGTCATGTCCCTAACAAAGCCCTTATCTGTAGTTTGTCTCCCTTCGTTACATTTTGTTCCTTTATTTTCAAGAATGCTTCCGACCGGTACTTCCCAAGTTGACATCGACCAAAGGAAGTCACGAGCCTCACACTCACCAACCAGTCTTATGTCAGGTCTGTCAGACTAATAGTTGGTTAAAATATGATCTTATTTCTTAGGATAAGACCCTCATCTTATCATGCACTTCAGCTATTGTCGACATCACATCACTACATTCCGAGAGTTGCAGTAGTTTCACTTGTACGTTGGGGTCCCTTTCAATCACTATAAGGGATTGCCTCGAACTAAGTAGGGATATCCCTTAGTGGTCTCTCCTATGATCGACGCCAACACATCTATCGCATCAGGGAGAGTCGAACGGTTCGAAGGTAGCAGTGTTGACATTTATAAATCATGGTAGTTGTAGTTTAGTGAGGTCCTGGATTCAGTATATTCATTGGTATTTCGGTCCCCCACCCCTGTGGGATCATCATGGTTATTTGTAGTACTGTTTCCTCTACACCTGTAACATCATTTCCAGGTTCAATTACTCTTGCATGGATTGAATCGACCTTCATCCATGATCAAACAGTATATTGAGTGGGACCCTCAGTCTTCTCTTTTTGTAGCCACTTGGACATATTTTTGTGAGCATGGGTATGCCTGCCTCATTTGTATAAAACAACACTCTAGGTTACATCTCCACTAACAAGCTTCTCTCTTAAGAAGGTCCTATTTATACACCTATGTTTCACACACTTTCAATAACAATAGAGAGAACACAAAAGAAATAATGATGCATTATCAGCTCTATAGTATCCTCTAAACCTCATACATCAGGGGCATCTATTAACGCTCAAATCTCACACACATGTGACAATTTTGCAATTTACACGATCAAGTGTCATCAACATATAGCATGCATCCCACCGAAATCCTCATTAGATCCTAGAAGTAGCATGAGTCCATAAACGCTCAAATACATTAAAAAACTACAACCGCACATCTACATGTCTATTAATACGCGCTATTATGCATGTTATCATAACTATGACCACACGACCAACATGGATATTCCTTCGATATTCGTGTGAATGACATAATCTCAACCACCAGTGGCACATTAAAGACTCATGAAATCTCCATTACCTTCTCAAATTCGAATTTGAATCCTCACACACTTGGGTTCCTTAAATAACCCCTTTTGTGTACCTTGGAGCTAGATCATGAGATTAAGGAGTTCACATTGGGTTCTAGTTATTTATTTGCCACCTCTTGGCCTATAAAAGTAATCCATGGGAATGCTTATGAAAGAGAGAAACTAAGAGCAAATTTATGCTATTGGAATTGTGCTTGAGCTCCCTTATATCGCACCTCTTTCCTCTTGTCTATCATCCACCAAGCTCCCTTGCCACCTTCCTTCAAGGGGAATTTTTTCTTCTCATTTGTTCTTCAATCTACTTGGAATTTAGTGTGGACTAGATATACCTCCCTAAGAGGGATTTTTTAACCTCCATTCGAGCTCACATCTCCTAAGTGTTGTACGTGCTTGACCATTGGGAAATACAAAAGTGGTTTGGCATCTATTGGTTGTCGGAGTTTGCATTCCTACCCCTATGTTCTTTGTTTCATTTTATTTTCATTTTCTTTGTTTACTTCTTTTCACTAACAACCACTTTCAGAATCAAATGGAGCACTCACCCACACAACAGGGGAACCTAATATTGAGGCCTTTCTACATCCTACAAGGCTTTTCCCCTTACCAAGTGGGAAGGATTCACCCTTGTGCAATATTTTTCACAACAAGGGACTTGCACTTTCTTAAGGTTTGGATGCATATACCCATATGGCCCTATGCCTACTCAAGATTTAAACACATGCACACATAGGGCCCTATGCTTGCCCAAGGGTTTGAACACATGCATCCAGAAGGCCCTATGCTTTCCTATAGTTTGAACATATGCCCCTACAGGCCTCGGGATTGATTGAAGTTTTAATACATGAATCCATAGGGCCGTATGCTTGCTCGACATTTGAACACATGCATTTATAAGGCCCTATCACAAACCAAGGTTTGAACGCACATAACCATAGGGAAATATCGTTACTTGGGGTTTGAACACACCCACCCAAAAGGCCCTATGCCCATGTGAGGTTTGAATACATGCAACCATAGGGCCCTATGCACCCTCGAGGTTTGAATGCATGCACCCACATGGAACAATAAGTTTCCAAAGATTTTAACAAATGCATCCACATATCCCTTTTCTTATATGGGTTTGAATATATGCATAATGAATTCCTTATGCATATTAAAGGTTTAAAAACATGCAACAATAAGACTATATCACCATCCAAGGTTTGAATACACGAATCCACATGGCTCTACAATCACCTATATTTTGAACAAGCAGACTCATATAGCTCTATGCTAACAAAAGGTTTGAAAACATGCACCCATAAGGCCATGTTCCTTCTTGAGGTTTGAATAAGGGACTAACCCTACTAAAGGTTTAAACACATGCACCCATAGGGACTTGTTCCCACTAAGGCCAATCTCGCGTATTTAAATCCAGGCCACAAGAAGAGATATCTCAAAATTGATAAGAGTCATTTTCACAGATTTTTTATTCTTGGTTTTGATATTCAGGTTGGTATTTGCATTATTAGAATGGCATCACTTGCTCTCTATGGGTTTTAACATGTACACCCTCATGGCCCTATACTTACTTGAGGTATGAACACATGCATCCACAAGGCACTATGTTTTCCCATGGTTTGAAAACATGCATCCATAGGGACTATGCATGTATGGAGTTTGAATACACATACATAGAGCTCTATTCCTCCATTAGGTTTGAACACATGTATCCATAGGGCCCTATGTCGACCCAAGGTTTGAACACACATAGAAATAGGGATGTACACTTTTTCAAGGTTTGAACACATGCACCCATATGTCCCATTATCTGCAAGGGTTTGAACACATGCAACCATAGGCATTATGCATACTCGAGGTTTGAACACAAGAACCCATAAGCCCATATTCCCACATGGGGTTTGAACACATGCACCCACATGACCTTATTCCTACCCAAGGTTCCAACATATGCCATGATAGTCGTATTTCCACCAAGGATTTCAACACATGCACCCAAAAGTCCTCATTCTTACCTAAATTATGGGGCCCTATGCCTACGAAGGCTTTGAACATGACATGCACCCAAATCCCTATACTAATTGGGGTTTAAAACATGTAACCATATCTCCCTGAGCATAAGGATATTTCATGTATACCACCAACAATTTAGGCAATGTGCATAGAATACAAATTCATAAGTATAGTAAAAATAAACCCACTAAATAGAAACAATAGAAATAGTAACAAAAAAATGGAGCAACAAATAAAAGAGTGAATGAATAATTAGAGAGAGCTTCTTCGATGAGGAAACCTCCTTTGGAGCAACATGCTTAATAATGAAATGATACATGCCCCTGCTAATATAATCATATTGTCCATTTATAGATGCAATCAACTATCCACGAATGCTTAATTAGTTTGTATACACCCTAAGTATGCTACTAAGATGAATATTAATATTGAAAATAAATATATGACTAGGTATGTAACATTTCATCCCCCTTAGAAAAGTGTTTCCTTCAATGCTAACCAGCTATGGGTGATTTCTCACAAAGAGATCATTTTCCTGGGTGGAATCTTCTCTTCGCACGTTTTTCCACTTGATGAGGAATTCCATAATCGTGCACTTTCTTAGTTTCTTACCTCTTATCTCCAAGATGACGTTAGGTTCCAAGATAATTCTACCTTCCTCATTTAATTTTGGTAGCTTTGTTTGTATCGGAATCTCGTTACCCAAAACCTTCTTGAATCAGGGCATATGGAAGATAGGATGGACGAGAGAAAATGGGGGTAACTCTATCTTTTAAGAAATGTTGCAAATTCTAGAATCCACATAGAACCTTATAAGGGCCATTTGTCCTTTTTCTAGCGCTCAAGTGAAATTTGCTTGTATGGTTGTAACCTTAGAAAAAATCAATCACCTTCCTAAAAATGACACTCACATTGATCTCAATATGCTTGTTGTTTCATTCTATTTTGTGCCATGGTACGCTTCTCAGTAAGGAGTTCTAGGATAGCTTGATGGTTCTTGAAATGAACTTCCACAACCTGAAATTTTTAGTGTCCTTTAAAGTATGATGTAGTGGATGGTGGTTGGTATCCACAAAGTGCTATAATTACATTTTGGTCGATGACTGAAATGAAGTTTTATACCACCATTTTAGTAAAGGAAATGTTTTTACCCATTAAGACTATTTATATGATGTGAAGCAAGGAATATATCCTTCCAAGAATTTATTCATTATCCCTATTTTTCCATTTGGTTGAGGATGATATGATGAGTTGTGTTCTAGTTGATTACCGTAAGTGAGAACAATTCAATCTAAAAATTACTATTGAATATAAGGTCCCTATAACTTACAATAATTTTAGGGTTCCCATGCAATTTTTATACGTTTGCCATGGACATTGCTGCAACCTTACTAGTTACCAATGGTTGAGTACAAAATTGAGCATATTTGGTGACTCTATCTGCCACCACCATAAGCACACTCTTCCTTTTAGATTTCAATATCACTATGGTGAAATCCATCAACACTTATTGCCATATTTCAATGTTTATGGCCAATGGTTGTAATGAACCTAGAGTCTTAATGTTCTCCCCTTTGTTCCTTTGGCACACTAAGCATTCAACCATTAATGTTTTGACATCCCCTTTTAAACCTTCCAAGAATAAATATTTTTTAAACTTAGTAATATGTTTTGAGAAATCATAAATGACCTCCTATTGGGGATTCAAAGAAATTGACTAATGTCCAGGTTTTGAGTTGATAAGACTTTCTCAAATATAATTTGTCAATATACCATAGGGAATCATCCTACCAACTTAAATTTTCATATGTCAAAATCTTTCTTGAGTTGCTAAATATGTTTCCTTGTAAATGGATGTTCTTGCCATTCCAATCTCATTACTTCTACCCGGTCAACTTGTAAGACTATTATATCATACATAAAGGATTTGGTATCATGTTTGCAAGGAGCCCAATGGGTTAATTGACCTCAACGTCCAACATATCACATATAATACATATAAAGATAAATATTTATTATTTATAAAATCATAACTTGTTATTATCGATATACATTTTGGTGTGTATATATAATACACATAGTTGATGAGTTGCGTCCCACGGGAAGGGATATGACAACTAATAATTACAGTATTACAATTAATAAATAAATATAAATAATTGAGAACTATGTTAGTAATATACTTAGGTATATTACAAGTCTTCCCTCTTTCGAAATGCTTTGTCCTCAAAGCGTCTTCTATAATTGTGTCTTACATAATATGGTTGAAGACATGAAATGATATCTTATTCTAAGCCTTGAACAATACTGTTGCATCGAATAAGGATCAATCCATCCTAAATGAATATTCTCTAGAACGGTTTGTTGAAAAGAGTCTTGATTCAATATTCTTTGACGTTAATTTTGAGATGTATAGGAGTTCGAATGTTGTTATATGTGAGAACATTTTTGGCATGAGTATGTTGATTTTCGTGTGCTCCATTTCTTGTAATTAGGGAGCCACTGTGATGTGCTAATACATTGATATTTCATAAAATTTTGTTTAAAATTTTCATCATTGTGCATAGACTGGTGTGGATATGTCTAGGTTAGTAGTGAGTGATGGCACTTCAACCTTCACTAAATCTGGTGATGTCGACATGTCACTTAATTGTGGCATCAGATTGATTTTTGGATGTTCATTCACTAATGAAACTTTATTTATACTACCACTCTAATTCAACTTAATTTCTGGATGCCCATTCACTAATGAAACATCCTGTGTGATGTCACTTTAATTTTGAGTTTTGAGTCCTTGTACTGAGGTTCCTTTATCTACAAATTCAACTTCTGGGAACTTTTGTGATTCCACTGAATCGATTAAGGTTGTCTTATCGGCCTTAAATATTTGTATATCCTTACGTTTTAGTTTCTTTATTTCTATGAGTAGAATTTGATTGCGATTCTTTAAATGGTTAATCTCTTTGGATTTATCGAACAAGATTTTTTCAATATCCTTCTTTTGATCCTGCTTGTTTTATGATTCTCTATCACACTGAATTGTGACATATTGATGACTCAAAATTTAATCTTTGACTTATAAGTCACAATTCTTTTATTTTTCTTCTCTTAAAATTTTGATTTATTCTAACAATTTTTATTAAGGTCCTTTAGGGTAGAAGCTTCTTCTCATTTTTTTATAACTTCTTGTTGAGCTATTGATTCTTCTGCCTGAGTCTATGAATGTCCTGCCTTGTATCCTTTAATTTCTTGGTTTGTGACAATAATTTCTCGCCATGAATTTTTAAGCGTAAATTTTCATCTTCTTTTTCTTTGATACCTCTACACTTTTCTCTTTGTTTAGCTAGTTCATCTTCTACTTCATTCATCTAAGACTACATCTGTGTGACATCTGGATATTCGATTAGGGTATAACCTTTATCACAATATGGGAAAAAACAATTTGTGGATCTTTTAACAGTCATCATCCATTTAGCCTCTTTTTCACAAAAGAGACATTTCGTCACAAAACATGAATTATATGGGTTCATTATATTTCTCAATTTGTATAAACAAACTTATTAAAAATTTATAAAATTCTTTTTGATTATATCCTTGTAATAATCATTTATAAAACTCTTTAGTAAAATACCTCATTTTTCACCTTGAAAGAGACTTTTCCAATTAAAAATATTTTTATTGATTGAATTTGGTTTTATAAAACCATGTGTTGGTTATGTATATATATTTTTTCATTTCTTTTCCATTCTTTTACTTTCTTTTCTTTTATACTTTCTTTTCTTCTTTTTTGTACTTTTTTTGTACTTTTTTGGGTGGTAAATATCCTTCTTTCTTTTTGTATATATCTTTACCTTTTTCTTTTTTTTTACTTTCTCCCCTTTGGGCCACCAGCGTAGAGTTTGAGTTTTTTTTTTTTCCTTTTTTCTTGTTATTTTCTTTTTCTCCTCTCCCACTAGGAGCCTGAGTTTTTTTTCTTTTTCTTCTCTCCCACTAGGAGCTTCTTTATTCCTTCAAATATTTTGTAATTGATTGGAGCTAGTAGCCCTTTTATTTATTTATTTATTTATTTCTTCTTGGATGGTAAATATCCTTCTTTCCCTCTTTTTGTAAATATATTTATTGTCTTTGTATTTTTTTTTTACTTTCCCCCTTTTGGGCCACAAGCCTGGAGTTAGATATTTTTTCTTTTTTCTTCTTATTTTTTTCCTTCTCTCCCACGAGGATATTACTTTATTTATTCAAATATTTAGTAAGAGCCACAAGCTTGTAGATTTTTTTGTTTAATTTATTCCATTGGAATAAATAATTTGACCACAAGTCAGTAGAAAAACTGCTCTGATACCAACTGCAAGGAACCCAATAGGTTACTTGACCTCGGCATCCAACATATCACATATAATACATCTAAGGATAAATATTTCTTATTTATAAAATCATACTTGTTATTCCCGATATACATTTTGGTGTATATATATAATACACATATTTGATAAGTTGTGTCCCTCGGGAAGTGATATGACAACTGATAATTATAGTATTACAATTAATAAATAAAAATATAAAATATAAAATATAAAATATAAATAATTGATAACTATGTCAGTAATATAGTTAAGGATAGTACAATATTATTTCCTTTACAAATCATATTCTGCAGCATTCTCCTTATTCTTCTTGTAGATGATTGCAAAATCATAACCTAACATCTTGGTAGATCCTTTTTGTTGTTCTTTTGAAGACAACCTTTGTTGCAAAAGTAATTCAATTTGTCATGGTCTATTTAATTCTTGAAGTGTCATCCCATCAAGTAATGCTACCATTGCTTGCAAACATGTATTATGACAAACATTTCTTCCTCACAACTCCACTTGGTTAGATTCCTTCTCTTGCTTTGGAAATTTTCATATAATGGGTCTTTCATCTTACATCAAGGCCATAAAAATGCCATATCCCAATGATCAACATTCTACATAAAAGCCTTATTGAAAATTGGAATGACCAACACTGGATTGGTGCACATAGATTATTTAAGATTTGTGAATACTTAAACAACTTCATCCTTCCAAATAAAAGTATCTTTATTCAACAAGGTAGTCACTGAAGTAGTTATCTAACCATACTTATTCACAAATTTGTGATGGTATCATGTCAATCCTAAGAACCCAAATAGACTCCCGAGATTGTTTTGTGATTGCACATTCCATCATTGCTTTTATCTTGTTAGGATCCACCTCAATACCTTTGTGAGAGACCATGTGGCCTAGATATTCCACTAATTCCATAAATACAAAGGAATATTTGGATGGTTCCACATAAAGTTGTTGGTCCTCCAAAAGTTGAATACTTGACTCAACTATTGTAGATGACCTTCCCATGTTTTGTTCTAAATAAGGATCTCATTAAAGAATACCGATACATTTTTTCTAAGAAATGGTTTGAAGATTGAATTCATTAAAACTTGGATTGTTGAAGGAGCATTTGTCAGGATTAAACACATAACTATAATTTCATAATGATCTTCTTGTGCTTTGAAAGTTGCTTTAGGAATGTCAACTTCCCCAATTTGGATTTGGTGATAACCTAATTGTAAATCAAACTTAGTAAAAAAAATACCCCATATAATTCATCTAACAAATCATCAATAATATGAATTGGAAACTTATCTTTGATAGTGATACTTTCAAGGTCCCTTAGAAAATATACATGCATCATGAGGTTTCATTGTGGAAGATAAACACTAGTGAAGATAAATCACTTTGACTGCGATGGATGCTTCCAACATCTAATGTTTCTGGAACCAAGTACTCAATGCCACTTTTCTATGCATACATATAATAATAGGGCCTAATGTTTGGGGTTCTATTGCTTGAAATGATCATGTTCTATTGTCGAAGGAAGTCCTTTGGGTAATTTTTCAAATAAATTGGAAAACTTGTCAATGATACCCTAGATATCATTAGGCATTGTTGATGGATTTTGTTATTCATCAATTGAAACAATTGTGCTATGATTCTTGTAGCTCCTTTGATAAGCATGTTTTCCATGTTGTGTAAGCTAACTATTTGAGAAGCTGGTCTTGGTATGTCATGAAATTCAATATATTTTCATCAAACCAAAATACCATGAAGAATACTTGTAAATTAAATGCAATAGCACCGAAGGTTGTGATCCATTGAACACCAAATAGCACAATAGTGCCTTCCATATGAATGGCATACATTAGACTATCCAAAAGGAAATATTTCATAGTGAGTTTTATACCATAGGAATTCTTCGAACAACTTATTGGGAAACCATATGCTACCATGGCTTCAAAATTAGGGGTTGGATATACAAATTAAATCAAATGTTTTGCCATTTTGTTGTTGATGAAATCGTGAGTATTACTTGCATCAATCAAGATTTACAACCATTACTTATTGATAAATCCCCGCACTTGAAGGGTTTGAGGAGTGTTACTTCTCGATAAAGCATGACAAGAAATGGGAAGTGACACTAATTTGTATTCTTCCTCTAGAAGGATCTTTGTAATTTGCTCCTTTCCTATTCCTCTATCGACTACTCAATATGGAAGAGATTCTTTTCTACACATTTATACCCCTTGCTATAGTCGTTGTTACATGGGTCTTTTTCCTTGTTTTTCTCTACTTGTTGAGGAGTCAATCTTATGGATTGTTGATGAGGATTGTTCCAATTAAGTTTTATCTCCTAAAGGATCCTTCAATTGATTGAAGATTGGAAATCCTTAACTCAAGTTGGATGTAATTCTTTAGTTGTACTAGGAATATATTTAATAAATTCTATTTAGATATGTCCTTTTCGTTCAAACTAAACTATTGAAATTGGGGAATGTACTTACTCATTGATCTTGTTTGGGTGATCTTTTCTCATTGACTGAAGAGGGATTTGTTCTTGTTGCTACTATAGTGTTGTGTTCATCCTCATGTGAGGCTAGTCCATGTGATTATTTCTTATGTCTTGCACAACCAACGACACCACACATATTGGTTTTGCTTTAAATAAAAAGGGGCCACTTGAAACATTTTTTCAAAGGAACTTGTTGAACCTCGAAGGATTGATCCATATAAGAAATCCATGTCATTGGGTCATTACCATAAAATCTGCACATTTTTGTTTCATGTGGTTCACTGCCCTATAAATTCGATGGAAGACTCTACGTCCATGGTAATAATTCTTAGGGGGGCAACCCGAAAGGGCCTCACCCTGTCGGCTCAAGTTTTGGGAGACTAACCCTGAAGGACCCAAAGAATTGAACCTCCAACCTCGACTACTTCTATCTTGGACTCTGTTGTGGAAAAAATTGCACAAGTGCACTCTTCCACTTGGTAAGGGGATAAGCCTTGTAGGTTGTAGCAAGGCCTCAGTCCTTGGAGCCCCTTTTGTGTGTGGTTGGTATTCCTCCAAGTGACCCTGCAAGATATTGTTAGTGTAGTTCACATTCAAACATATAAATCTTGATAAAATCAAAATGAAATAGATGGGGGGAGAATGCAAACTTCAACAAGTACAACCAAATATATGCTAAACCACTCTTGTATTTCCCAATGTAATAGTTGTACAACACCTAGGAGGTGTGGGATTCAAGGGAAGCCAACAATCTCCCTTAGGGAGGACTTTCTTTCCCAAACTAAATGCTAAGTATATGGAAGAATAAGGGAGAGAAACACTTTCCCCTAGATGGAAGGTGGCAAGGGAGCTTGGGAATGCTTACAATGGTAGGAAATGATGGGATATGAGGAAGCTCTAACTCAAATCCAACAACATAATATTACTCTGGTTTCTCTCTACAAAATGCATACCAATGGATTTCTTTTATAGGCCAAGGGGTGGCCAACAAACAACTAGATCCAAATTTGAACGCTCCTCCTTCATGAACTAGCTCCAAGGTACACAAAGGGGGATTATTAATGCCACAAAGTGTGCGTGGATCCGAATTCAGATCCTTGGGGAGGACTGAGTCTTCAATGCGCCAATGGGATTGAGTGGTCCCACATTTTTGATAGTAGCGCCACTATCGAAGGAAAAGTCGTACAGGTGTAGCGTGAGCATTGTTCAGATAACCTGCGCTATAGCATGGGTCAACTGTGTATTACCCACGCTAGCCCTTTGTTTTCACTGTTCCTTGGCACTTATGGACTCATGTTGTTTTTTGGATCTGTTGAGGATTCCTATGGTGATATGCATTCTTTATGTTGATGGCACCTTACTGGATTAATCACCAAAATGTCTCTCATGTGTGCGATTTTTAGGTATTAACAGATGCCCCCAATATGAGGTTCGGAGGGTACTGCAGAGCCGATAATGCATTATGTTTTATGTTGTTTCTCTCCTTTTCTGTAGGACAAAGTATATGTGGAAAAATAATAATCTCCCATGGGGGAATATTGTTGGTGACGACCGTTGGAGCTGTAATAAATAATATTTTTTATGCAAACTAGGCGGGTATACCCATGCTCGTGAAATGTTGTCAAAGTGATTACAATGAGAGAGGACCAAGGTGTTGACTCTACTATATTGTTGGGACATGGATGAAGGCGGCTTCAATCCATATGTGAGTAAATAACCTAGGAACTGATTTAGAGTGTTGAAGAAGTGGAACTGTTGGTGACCATGACAAGCCCTTTGGGGTGGGAGACCAAACCGGTATGTAAATCTGCTTGAGTCCTTCACTTAAACCAAACAGACTGCTACCATTATTTCCAAATGTGAAGACTACTAACTTCAAAAGTATGTTTCCCCCTGATGCGATGATGTGTTGACATCAAGCATAGGGAAAGCACTTAGTTATGGAGCAGTCATGACTCTCCCTACTAAGTTTGAGGTGATCTCTTATAGTGATTGAAAGGGATCTCGAGGTACAACTACAACTAATGCAACTCTTGGAATGTAGTGTTTTGATGTCGACGAGAGCTGAAGCACATGATAAAACCAGAGTCTTATCCTGAGAACTGAGATCATATTGTAACCAACTGGTGGACGAACATACCTGACACAAGACTGATTGATAAGCGTGGGGTTCTGTCACGTCCCCATTTTGACCCCCTTTGTATTAAATCGTAAATGATGTAAATATGGTAATTCAATCATGGTGAGGAGCTCAAGGCCAAGGCCCCACCATTGATTTAGTGTTTTATGTATCGGCAAGTGAAGAAATAGATGTTTATGGTTCTTGTGCTAGATAAGCACAATGTAAATAAGATATCATGTAAATACGAATTTTAATGGACATACCCACAACTAGCTATGCAATGCAACAAAGAGATGGGGCAAGATTCTACAAGGAATAGGGAGGGAAATAATTCAAACCCTTGAGCCAATGGTTTTAATCCATGTGTCAATAAGGAAATCCCATAACCACCAACTACCCATTTTGGGTTATGGACCCAATCATTTAATTCTTCCAAGAAATTGGTTAAGGCAGTTAATGCCTTGGAAATGAAGAAGTATGGCAGCCAATTTCGTGCATGGGCAAGCCATCAACCTGGAAATTCGCGTTTTGCCTCCTTGGGCAAGAAAACACCCATGAAATGGTGCCCAAATCCATTCTGAATAGTCAGTCTTCTCTCATTCACGCAGTTGGAGCTAACTGGGTCTTTCCCTACACGTTTTTCATCCAAATCCTGCATTTTTCCATGCCTGGGAGTTCGTTTTTGCATATACAGTAGCTTGGGAGAGAAGGGCCACGATTTGGGCACTGTATGGAGGTCGTTTTTGCCCCCGAATGTCCAAGGACGTTTTTCTGAAAACGGATTTGGCTTCCCTGGGTTGTTCCCCAACTTCCAATTTCGTTTTTGTGGGTTCCCACGTTTTTCTGAGTTAGCTGAAACCCCATCTCATGCATCTCACTGTAAAAACGTTTTATCCTACCCCATAATTGTGTTCTACTGTTGTGTGCATCCTCGTTTTTGGTTTGAACTTGTGAATTGAAGTTTTGGAGTGGTAGTGGACAGAAGTGGCTTGATAAACCTAGTGGGGGAGACAACCTCTCAAGAAGATCAAGAGGGCTTTGGTTACTCTTCTATGCATACCCTGAGAGCACTAGATAGGGAAGGTATGGCTTGAGGGACTGTATAGCAGTGAAAAGAATACTTCCTTGTGCTGGGTGTGTAGGTATTGTGGGTGCCAAGCTAGATAGATCTTGCAAGGTTATCCCTGGCTTTGTGCTGGAGCTCACTAGCTTAGCAACTCTTCCTTCCCATCTCCTAGCAGCCTGATAAACCCAATTGTAGATTGGCTTGGCTCATCTTGGTGTATACTTGGCTATGTGTGAGTCTGCTGTTCCCTGGTTCCTTGTAGTAATCATGCCCAGCTCGGGGGTGGCAGTTGCATCAAGAGGTTGATAAGCACAACTGGCCTATGGTTGGGTGGAATGTTGCAGTTGCATAGCCAGTTGCTTGGGGCTACTGTTATAAGATAAGTATTCTCTTGTATATTCTTGAAATTATTTAATTGATGGATATCTGAATGTATAATGGATGTGCAATTCTTAATATTCCGCTGTGATTTTTCTTAAATCATACATTTCCATATGCCTCTGATATATATTATGTGAATGCTTATGGTTAAAAGTTTCATGGGGCTAGATGCCCAGTTTAGCATCACGTCTGTTATGCACTTGTATATGTATATTTTCATTTTAATTTGAATGCTTGTTTACTATGTATGGGGCTGGATGCCCGGTTTAACCTCACGATCCTCTCCATCTAGCTGGTAGGATGGGAGGGGACGTGACAGGTTCATAACTTCCTTTGATCGATGTAAACATGGGGAGTAGGGACGACATCTTTTCTTGCAGAATGGCACAAATTGAAACAGATAGACACAAAATGCAAATGAAAGATCTTTGATGGAGATGCAAAATGATGATTGATGGTAACCGGAAAAACAAATATTGTTGAACATATGGAGACTTAAATACATCGATCAAAGGCAAACATGGGTTGCTGCCAAAATAATATGGTGTTCCTGCAATGTGAGGTGGAGAGGGAACATGTTTGTACATAAAGAACAATGGTGGGGTACCCATAGTTTTGGGTGTAATGGGGGACACTTTCCAAGATGAAATGGGGGTTAAATTGTAGATGCAAAGACAAGTTCCCCATGAATTAATTCCATACAGTGTATACCTGTAGGATAATTGAATAGAACGGGTTACTTCTGAGGGTGGGGGACCCATAGATGTCTTTGCAGGGCTGATGATATGAGGGAGATTGCGAAGGGAAAAGTGCTCATGGAGGTATGAGGGGTATTTGTGAATCGTTCTCGTAAAATGTGCTGAAGAATTTGATAAGTGTTTACTTGGTGGAGTAAATTCCTAATCGCAAAATGATACTCTAAGGGAGGATCTTTTCATGTTGGGTCAGATTCCTTGGACTTGTGGGGATCCACATCATGGGTGTCAAATATGGATGATGGGGATGGAAATGGTGTGCACATCCATGGGGGAACATGTTATTAACCGTCATGATGTTGATGGCACATCAAGGCCATGAACGAGGACCCTATGGTTATCAGCAAAAATACTAGAAAATGGATTATAAACAAAGGGTAAATAGTGTCTATATGCCAGTTGCGAAATGATACCCATGGTAGGGTGTGTGACCCCTGTTGCTGTATGGTGGATTCTTGTTCTTATAGTGAAAAATAAATAGTCTCCGAGATTGTCCTGGTCGGGATAATGTAAACATGGCCCACATACCCAAGTGTAGTAAAGAACGTGACCAAGGTATTGACAATGCATAAATCATATAACTAAAACATCCGTACCTGTGGGGCACTGGATAATTAAGGATAAAACCTTTTGAGGTACAATCCATTGAATGGGTTGTTGAGGGTAATACCTTCATGGTAGATTAATATATATGCTCCTTTTGGGAGACAATGCTTAACAATATAAGGGTCTGTCCACTTAGATACAAATTTCCTGGGTCTTGGTTTACTGTCTTTCTTGGCATTAAACAAAAGAACAATGTCATCTTCATTGAAGGTGCGTGGTCACACCTGTCAATTGTAGTGAGCCTTGGAGAGAAATTTCATGGATTCATTATGTTGAACAGAATCACGTTGTTCTTCATCAAGGTGTTCCAAGGTGAATAGGTGTTGTTCGAGTGCAAGGGTATCTGGTAGAAACTCGACTGCGGATTGGAGGGTAGGGATTTGACATTCTATTGGGAGGACAACTTCTACACTATGGAAAAGATGAAATGAGGTAAACCCTGTGGCAGTATTGACTGAAGTGCGGTAATCCCAAAGGGAAGGAAATAGCATGTGGTGCCATTTGGTTTTGTTTTTGTCCATTATGTGTTGGAGCATAGTTTTGAGGATTTTATTAACAACTTCAAATTGGACGTTTTCCTAAGGGTAGTAAGCGGTTGAAAATTCGTGTTTGAAGCCTAAAACCGCGACAATTCTTTGAACGCCTTGTCATGGTAGTGTCTTCCGTTTAAGAGATGAGTTTTTTGGGAACGCCAAAGCGAGAGATGACATGGTTGAAGAAGAACCGTACAACGGTCACTGCTTTACAATAAAATGTGGGCATCACTTCGGCCCATTTGGTGAAATATTCGACAACGACTATTATATGGTGGTGACCTTGGGCCGAAGTCGGATGACATTCCATAAAGTTCATTTCCAATTTGAAAAATGGGCCCGTAGTGATGACTGGATGGAGTGGTGCAGGGGGAGACCATGTTTTGTAGGAAAAGACCTGACAATTCGCACATTGCTTGATGAAATAGACACAATATTTGAATACGGAGGGAAAAAAATATCGTGCTCATAGGAGTTTTTGGGCAGTGGCTAATCTAGATAGGTGTCCACCACACGCGCCACTATGGAGATCATTTAGAACTTGTTTGGCTTCTTCATGTGTTAGACATCGTCGAAGAATAGTGTCGATACCGTGACAATATAAGACATCTATGATGAGGAGGTATCGCGGTGCCTAGTGGTAGATTTTGTGGCGATCGTTACGGGATAAGAGGGGAGCGAACTTTTGGGTGCAGAGATAAAGAAGGACATTTCCATACCAAGGATATTCGACTGTAAAGAGAAATAGGTGCTCATCGGGTAACTAGCCTTGAACAGGCTTGCTTTAGGTTGTAGAGGGGAGGTCTGTAATGAGTTCGGCTAAGGCCATGGCTTTCTTGCTTTTGGGAATAACAAATTCGAGGTCAAATTATTGTAAGATAACAATCCACTATTTAAATTTACTATTGATAATCCTACGACTAAGTATGTATTTCATAGGGTTGGAATCAGCGACGACGGTTGTTTTCCGAAGCAAAATGTAGTAGCAGAGTTTTTGTACAGAAAGGATGACTACAAGTGCAAGCTTCTTATCGTGGGTGTAGTTGAGTGCAAGGAAAGCAAGTTTTTTACTGACATAGTATATGACATGATCCTAGTGGTACTTGGCAGGTTGGACTAGTATGTTGGCTACCGCGGAAGCTGACGCAAAAATATACAAGATGAAATATTTGTCAAAGTCCAGCAGAGAGATGAGGGGAGCTGATGACAATGCTTGTTTAAGGGCCTCAAAAGCGGTTTGGGAATAGTTATCCCACTTAAACGACATATATTTTCTTAGAAGCTGTAAAAATCCATGGGCCTAAGTGGCATAGTCAGGAACAAAATGACGAAGGAATTTTTCCTTACCTTGGACACTTTGTAATTGGTGTTGGGTTCATGGTGCTAGTAATTCCAAGATGGCTTGCACCTTGGAAGGGTCGACGGTGATGTCATCTTTGGAAACAATGAATCCTAAGAAGTGACCGGGAATGACGCAAAATACATACTTGAGGGGATTTAAGTGTATATTATACTTGCGACATCTTGTGAAGATGGTACGAAGGTCTTGGAGGTGATGACATCGTTTTTGGGACTTGGGGGTTAGGTCATCTAAAAAGGAAAGGATGATGTGGGCCAAGTCGTTAAAGGCATATGCCATTGCTCGCTGGAAAGTGGCTCTGATGTTCTTCAGACCGAAGGGAATGAATTTGTAAGCAAAGGTGCCCCATGGTGTGGTAAATGCAATTTTATTTTGATCTTGGGGGCAGATGCATATTTGGTTGTATCCGGAGAACCCATCCATAAAGGACAACATTTCACTACCAGCACATGAGTCAATGATTTGGTTGATGAATGGTGTGGGGAAGTTGTCCTTAGGGAAGGCTAAATTGAGGTCTCGTAAATTGGTACAGACACAAATAGTTCCCTTCTTTTTTTTAATCGGGACGGGGTTAGACACCCACGATGTGTAAGCGATGGGAAAAATAAATCTGGCTTGCAAGAGTTTTTCAATCTCATCTTTGATTGCGGGGGCCTTAGAAGGGTGGACCAGACATTGTTTTTTTTAGACGAGGATGGCATTGGGCCAAGTGTCAATGTGATGTTCGAAAATTGTTGGGTTAAGACCTGGAATTTCTTCATAGGACCATGCAAAGATGTCACAAAACTATTTAAATAGAGCGGTAAAATTAGTGATTTCTTATGGTGAGCAGAAAGCTCCGATAGAGATGTTTTCGACGACTCCAACCTGTATGGTAGGGGAGATATTAGCAAGATTACCGTCTTTGACCGCATCTGGGGCTGGGATAGGATTTTTGAACCAAATGATGTGATTGGGGGTAAAACTTCTTTTCACTCGACGATATATTGTTGTTCAGTGGGTAGTATGCGTGCTCCTGCCTACGCGCCACTGAGGATCTATGATGGAAGGTGTCCCATGGAGTTTCAGTATCATTAACGACCTCGATTATTTCTTCATTTGTGGTGAATATGTATTCTTATAACATATCCTCATCAAAAGAACCTGGGTCTTCATTTTGGGGTGGAAGAGGAATGGAATCAAGATGCAAGATGTCAAGGTACTCAGAGACAGTTGCGGTGGGTGCTAGAATCTTGTCTTGAGCGAAGATTAAGTGATCTAGTGCTTCATAGGAAATCAGGGATGGGGGATCAAGATCTCTCAAGGTATCTAATGTATGTGACATGTCATTGTCAACGTTGGACTCTATTGGTCCAGCATCCTCCTCAATTACTATAGGAAGTGTGGTCCCACAAGGGGTGAGGTTATCAGCCAATTGAATTTGGGTTGCATGTAGAGTGTGAAATGCGGTGACGAGAGGACATTGGAATGAATGGTGAGGCATTAAGTTGCATGAGCGACACGGTCTTGTGGCGATAGTATGATTTAGGACAATGGATGGGATTTGTGGATGCTATGTCGACTGTTGATTGAGTATGGGGTCAGCGACTCATCCCACCATGGGGAGGGACTGGTTGGGATCACTTTGGTAATTGTGGGGATAGGGGTCACCTCTGGTGATAAGGGAGGTGAGGTATCTTCCAAGGGTGCAGTGAGGCGAATGGTTTCCAGATCCTCCCGATACCGAGGGAGGTCAGGGAAGTGATGTGTATAGTGCCCATACTGAGAACATATGGAATAGGCATGGTTTGTGTGCAATGTTCTGGACTTATATGTGGACGAGGGTGATGTGCCCCCTTTTATTGTCGGTGGAGCGTGGGTAATGCTAACAGGAGTGTTGAGAAAATTTCTTAGCTCCAGTAGAGTAGAACATAAGTTGTTTGCGTGGCCTTGTATCCCACATATAGAACATGGTGGTGTAACCCTTCGGTTGGGAGTATTGATCATAACTGGGGCTTGTAACTCCTATTGGTTGATGCCCCCTGCTTTAGGCTTAGCAGTTTCCATTGGGTTGGGTAATAGGGGACCTTAAAAGTTTGGTTGTTTGGTGCTCCCATTGGTGGTCTTGGTGATGATCGATTGTGGTGTAGTTGCGGATGTCATAGATTGGGCTGTCATAATTGAACATGCAGTTACGGACCTTGCAACCGTACTAGCTGAAACAAGGACAAACTCATAATGGGT
Organism: Larix kaempferi; assembly: GCA_027924585.1. Taxonomy (NCBI): domain Eukaryota; kingdom Viridiplantae; phylum Streptophyta; class Pinopsida; order Pinales; family Pinaceae; genus Larix; species Larix kaempferi. The sequence goes on along the minus strand of BSBM01000101.1, from coordinate 7,163,753 downwards.
GATTGGTTTAGAATCCATCTTTGGGAAGGGTGGTGTAAGGTACCAAACTAATATTCCCAAAGTTATCGTAGGTAGAGTTAACTGAACCATAATCGACATCCCTTCTACACCTGTGGGAGGATACAAGAATGGTATTTGAAAAATTGGTGGTACCGATGGACTCAACGTTTGTTCAATTCCATGAGTGTGGAGGAAGAGGCAGCTCCATTTTCAGCGGTGAAAATTGTGCACATTAGGCCATTGGTCGATGTAGGGATCTTAGGTGGTGGTCTCGAATACACTCCTAACAAATTGGAGTCCTTGTACATACCGAGGGCAATGCCAACATATGGTTGATCATCGCCCAGTACAATCGGTAGGACATTGTTAGGGTTCCTTTTGGTATTAGGGTCATAGTAGTTATGTTGTTCGAGGGTAATTACCTTCCCATTTAAGGGAAACATCATGATACGAAATACTGAGGAGGAAACTACCTTCATGGCGTACATGTAACTATGCCCCAAGAGGATGTTGTAGTCGATTTTTGCGTCAACTACTTCGATATCGATCATAACCATCTTTCTCCCCATATCTATGGGGGCATGTTGGTACAATCCTCTTGATTGGGATGGTCTCCCATCATATGTGTGGAGAGAAATAGACTAGGGGACCAACTCAGGGGACCCTAATCATTTCCATACTTTTGCAGACATGACATAAGTGGATGCGCCTTCGTCGATGATACATCGATGGATCATGACGTTCTTTACAATAAACGACACTTGAAATGCGATTGGCGATGGTAATCACAGATCACCTTTGTCAAGATCAAAGGTCATGAGGTGCGAGTCAGAAGGGTGGATAGCACCAAGTGCATTGAGTAATTCCTTTCTATATGTTGGGAAAGACTGTAATACCTCTAATGTGGACATAGCTGTAGGGGATTGAGCCAATTCATCCACAATACTGTAATTGTGGGAGGCTTTCATGTGAGGGTTATTAGGGGTACACTGAAGTGGAACTTTTGGGATCCATGGGATTTGTTCAGTATTCAGGAGTGGTATATGTAGAGGCCCCCCAGAGGGGATAGGAAAGTCTTCCACTTGGGGGGTAGAAGGTCCATCAGAACCTCTAGCTCATGTCTGAATGTTTACGTCCAATGTATAGATATTTTGAAAAGAGCCATTTCCAAGTGGGAGAGGGTCTTGTTTTTGTGTGACTACCCCTTGACTTGTAAAGGGTCGTTGTAACACAACAGTTTGTGATTGGGGAGGATTCACTGCCCGAGGACGGTTCATCACCATATTCTTTTTCGATTCCACTAACTGTTGGCAGTCAAGGATAAGAGGACAATGATGCATGTAGTGACGATAATTGCCACAAATGGAGCAACAATAATTGGTTCTTAGGGTGGTATTATTCCCTTGTTTGGGGTGATTGTTCGTCCCTTCATTTTGGTTACTCGTATTCTGGTTTTCTTGGGGAAGGGGATTTCCCCCTTGCCCCAGTTGCTGATTCAGTTTGTTCTTACCTTTATTCTTCCCCTGAGTTTGTGGATTCTATGGGTTTATGACGTTCAATTGCTCAAATTGTTGAGCTTGTTGAACATAAGTAGGTTGAACTAGGTTTACTCTCATGTGGGGGGGAGGTTGCTAACCAGTTGGGCATGGGAAAGGATAGTAAGGGTTATACCACGGGGGTGTGATACATGAGATTTGTGTTCCATAGGAGGTGGAAGTAGGAATGGATTGTTCCATTGGCAGTGTAGGAACTATCATCGTTTGGATAACTTTCGGGTACGTAGGACTATATGGTCCATACTAGAATTGACCAACTAGTGGGGTTGGTACCGGTGTAAGGGGTACCGAATCAGGTGGCATGGATGGGTAATACATAATCATGTTGAATGGAACCGATGTGGTAGGAGGAGCCTTTCCTAAATAGGAAATGGACCCAATAATCCCATCCGCCGAATGTGACGAGATCGAAGGTGTAGGATCCAACGACCGATGTCGAGGGGCATCAAGGAGAATAGTGTAAAGGTATCTGGATTGCTTATATATGAGATCGAAATGTTGTGCTTTCAAAATAGACTCTTCGTTGCTTTGTAGCATGGAGGTGGCGCCATCTTTAGCTATGGTGGGTTGGAGAGATTTGATAAACCAATCCAACAAAAAGGGAGGTTGTATTTGAATCTTGCATAGTTTTCAGCGTCTACGCCACTCATGGATGTGGTCCGCGACATGGGTGGAAGTATTTTGTCGAACTCAATGAGAATTTCGAGGCCTAGATCATGTCAGATTGGTAGTTGGAAGTACATAACAAATGCAGTTTCCAATATCGCAAATGTGGAATCTGTTCCACTTGTGAGGTTTATGTACCATTTTGTTGTCATTTCGGTGAGGGTACGCTGGAAGAGGTGAAGCCTCATGGGGTCATCCACTATGTTGTTAGATGAACACTATAAGTGGAAAGACATAACGTGGTTGGGGAGATCGTCTCCCTGTTTTATTTCGAATTTGGGAAGGTCAGAAGGAAGCATGCTTGGCATAATCAACCATGTCGCATCATGCTCAATGGGATCATTAGTCAGTTTGGCCAAATCAGGTAGATTTAAACTAGCCATAAATGGTAAGGTAGGGAAGATTGGTCATGCCATTGTATGTGGGATGTGATTTACATGAGGGGGAGACCTAGGTGGTATTGTAAAAAATGGTTTCCTCCTATGAGAGAGGATGGGTTGAATGGAACCGAGGGATCTCCAAGGGGAGAATCCAATGGGGTACCTCTTCCGATGGGGGAAGAAGTGGTGTAATTAATAGTTTCTTCGAGAGGATAAAATGCACCTAGAGTGGCTTGGCCTCGACCAGATGATCCTATCAATGTAGTCTGGGAGCAGCCCTGGCTAGTGTACCTTCCTTGTGAAACACGAGAAGAATGTGTAATAACACCCCTCGAGAGAGGGGATAGGCCTTGCAGTCTATGAGACTATCTTAGGATGTTGTTTTGTTCCTCCATGGTGAAAAATTTGTTTCAAATGAGAGTGATAGTGGAATTTAAACAAAATTGAACAAATGCAAAAATATGCCAACTACAACAGATGCAAAATGATGCGATAAGTGAGTGATATGTGCAATGTTGGTTTTAGTACATGACCTCCCACATGTAGATTATTTTTATTACAAGTTTAGTGGACTTGTAGTTAAAAGAAAATAAATGTAAATTCCCTAAAAGACCTAACGTCCTTCCTCTCAAATGTAACCGGGCCTCCCAAAATCACAATTGATGGTGATAATGGTATCCACTCACCAATCGACTAATGGAGGTAACAAAGAGATAGTTATATCGACGATGGGACCAATGTTCCAACACCTCCCAAAGGAAATAGATAACTTCAGGGCTCAATTGCACTCACAATTGCTCCATGGTGATGTCCTAAGTTGGGCCACTAAGATACCTTGCGTCAAGTGTGGATTAGTGGTTTGGCCTGCACGGTATAGTGTCGTCTCCCTACAACAAGTTAAGTGGCTTGTAGGGGAGAGCAAGGCAGCTATACCTCGTCGTTCACCTCCTTGTTCATGGCGCACTTCTAATCCGAGTTTTCTTCTAACACTTGCTTATAGCATGATTTTGTAAGTACCCTATGAGACAACAATGCTATGCTTCAAAATATTGCTAATGAAACTAGATTGGTGGGCATTATTGGATGCCTAGCCCAATAAATCCTACCTAACTAAGATCTTGTTTTGTGACCTCCTGTGGAGGAATTTAGTTGGTTAAGACAATTACAATGTTGGTTTTAAGAGGTTTGAATGTTCACTTATGGAATGTAAGAGAGGTATTTCACAATACCTACCTTTCTGACTCGCCAAGCTAACATGAAGTGCAAGGTGAAGAGCATACTTGGATCAGAAGAGTCTTTAGGTATCTTAATGTGTGCTAGTGGTGCAAATACATGTGATCAAATCAAATGATATTGGAAAATTAACTAGAAGATCATATAAAGTAATATGTACTTTTAAATCTAAAAGAAGCTAATGATGCTTTGCAAATCAAAAGATGATAACTAAGTGTGCAATGGAGGTATTACACACTTCTCGCCCTTTTCTAATTCATCGAGATCACATGAAGTGTGAGGTGAAGAGCATACTTTGGGAGACAAGGGTATTTAGGTCCTTGCTTGTGTGCAAAAAGTGTATTCTACACTAGCAATACTACTAAAAACATGTCAATTGTTGCATAAACAAGAAATGATCTTGAATACTAGTGACAACAATGGGGCCCATTGGAAGCCTCAAAGTTGGTTACCGAGGTAAGTTTCAAGAGAGATGAACTATTTACTTCCTAATCTTGGTCTAGGTGAACTAATTACTAAAAAAAAAGTAATTATGTGAATTAGCCTTAATTTAAGTTTACTAGTGAGCAATATTTGGTCTGTCAAACTAATATATGCAGATAAAAAGCAAATAAATGACAGCAATGCGACTAAACCACACTCTGACGTGCGGAATGCGCGGGTTAATACAAAAAATATGCGTTGGTAGTGCGGGTAATACACAGACCTTACATGCTGATGCGATGAGCGGTATAGCACGAGTATAACACTGGTAACCTACGTTGTGCATGCAACTATCTGAGTCGTTTCCACGTTGTCAATGCGGTAGAGACACCGGGAACCGCGCAACTATGCAAAAAAATAAATTGTGGTCGTAATGGGGCCAATTTTTGGAAGCAAGAGGTGGAATACTTGCTCTCCTGTAAGTAATAAATACCCAGAATTAGATAGTTAGCATAAAACAACCTAGTTTAAATAGAAATGAACAAAAATAAGGGGTCTCCATTAGAAATGTTGTGGAAAAAATTGCACAAGTGCACTCTTCCACTTGGTAAGGGGATAAGCCTTGTAGGTTGTAGCAAGGCCTCAATTGTTGGAGCCCCTTTTGTGTGTGGTTGGTATTCCTCCAAGTGATCCTGCAAGATATTGTTAGTGTAGTTCACATTCAAACATAGAAATATTGATAAAAACAAAATGAAAGAGATGGGGGGAGAATGCAAACTTCAACAACAACCAAAGATATGCTAAACCACTCTTGTATTTCCCAATGGAATATCTGTACAACACCTAGGAGGTGTGGGATTCAAGGGAATCCAACAATATCCCTTAGGGATTCCTTTCTTGCCTAAACTAAATGCTAAGTAGATGGAAGAACAATGGAGAAACACTTTCCCTTAGATGGAAGGTGGCAAGGGAGCTTGGGAATGCTTGCAATGTTAGGAAATGCTGGGCTATGAGGAAGCTCCAACTCAAATCCAAAAACATAACCTTACTTTTATTTCGCTTTACAAAATGCATGCCAATGGATTTCTTTTTTAGGCCAAGAGGTGGCCAACAAACAACTAGATCCAAATGTGAACTCTCCTCCTTCATGAACTAGCTCCAAGGTACACAAGGGGGACTTATTAATGCCACCAAGTGTGTGAGCATCCGAATTCGGATCTTTGGGGAGGACTGAGTCTTCAATGCACAACTGGGAGTGAGTGGTCCCGCTGTTTTGATAGTAGCACGGATATCAAAAGAAAATCCACGCGGGTGTAGCACAGGAACCATTCATATAACCTGCGCTATAACGTGGGTCAACAGTGTATTACCCAAGCTACCCCTTTTTTTTATTGTCCTTTGGAACTTATGGACTCATGTTGTTTTTTGGATCTGTTGAGGATGCCTGTGGTGATATGCATTCTTTATGTTGATGATGCCTTACTGGATGAATCGATGAAATGTCGCATGTGTGCGAATTTTAGGCGTTAATAGAATCAAAAGCATCGACCAACTGAGCTACCCCTCGAGGAAAAATATACACATTTTTACTTTAGGGAAATAATGATTTCATGGCCTGATGTTGTTGTTTATTTCCATTTGTTCTTTTTGTAGAGAAGACTCAACCTCATTTCATCTCAAATCCAAATGAATTTTGTTTCGGATATTTTGATGTGTTAAGGGAAAACACATTAGGTTTAAGTTGCTTAATGATGTCTATGATTTTCTGCAGGGTGCTAGTTATTTGTAGTGACATTTCCAACATTTTTTAGTCTATTGTGCTTGTGGTTTTCTTCAACATTTCATCAAGTATCTTGATTTCCATACTCCAAATTATCGATGCATCCCCCATGATGCCTATTTATTGATGAGACTCCCATTTGCGATTGGTGTTGCTTGATACATTCTACCTAGGTTTTTGGAAGGTCTCCCATATTTTGAATCTCATCTTCCCAATCAATGTAGTTCCCTTCTACTTTCCATGTTTCCTTAGAGTCCACTTCTCTAGATGGAGTATTTCTAATTTTTACCAATAGTTACACCTATTTTGTTTAGGGGTCTTCTTATCTTGGGTCAAATTGTTAGCTTCAAACAAATCAATATTTACTTTTAGAAACTTTATACCACATTGATTTTCCTGATGTATTGTGAAGTAGCTTTGGTACATTGCATGTTGGAAATTGGAGGAAGGAATATTCCAATGTGAAACATTGAGCATGTGTGTCCCTTGAACAGGTAGAGGCAATGCCAAACTCATAATGTCATTGTTAGGGATTGGGCATATGAAGTGAGCAAGAGCCATTCCCTAGATAAGACCCACTTGATGTGATAGTGGATGTAATACCCCAATTTCGACCCTTAGGAAATATTGGCTCTAATGTAAATATTGTAAACACACGATGTATGTTTCCCTAGCGTGGAGCTCAAGGCCAAGGCCCCGCTAGTTTATGCTCAGATTTTATTTAAATTAGACACGCTTGATATTTTGTTACCCACGTGCTATTAAGCCATGGGATATTGTAAATTGATGTAAATATTTAACCTTGAAATAAAATACCCAAAAACTGGCTATGGAGGCAACGAATGAGAAGGGGCCACATGTATCCACTAGGGAGTGGTGAGGGGGCTATGGGATTAAACCCTAGGCTGTCATTTGTCATTATGAGAACCCATTGACTTCCCTAGGTGACATTAATGCCTGCTGTAAGAAGGTGGTTGAGATTTCAGCCCATGGCTTCAATGGAGCATGGGCAGCTCTGAAATTCGTATGGGTGGGCATGGGCTCTGATTACTTGGGCAAGAAGTCACTCAACCTCATGGAAGGTTGCTTCATTCTCACCCCATTCCATTGTGAACCTACCTAGCATCATTCCCATCCAAAAAAACGAGAGCCAACAATGAGGAAACCAGAAAAACGCGACCTTGAGAGAACCCAGATTTTGAAGGACCAAAAACGTCCAAATTTGGCATGGGACAGGGAAATCCAATGGGGGATCCATTAGCATGAACCTTGGGGCGAATTTGGGAGCATTAGCTACCCCGAAATCAATGGGAAAACCCAGTTTTTGCAGCTCAGAAAACGAGTGACGGATTTGAGTGTTTAGTGAGCAGAATGGTGAGAACCCAAGTTGGGATTGACTATGCAGAGGCTGGGTGTGCTTGATAAACCCAGTGAAGGCTAGGATCTCAAAGATCAACAGCTGGACCTTTCTATGCCCATCCTGAAGAGCACTGGAGGGAAGAGTTGCCTGAGGGACTGTGTAACAGAGAAGGGGATCTTCCTTGTGTTGGATGTGGTAGGTAATGTGGGTGCCTAACTGTTGAGCTCACTTGAGATGCCTGTAGCTCTGTGGTTGAGCTCACTGGCTTAGCATTACCCTCCTCTACCCTCTTGGATGTTTGACTGAAAACATGGCTGTGAGAGCACCCAGCTAGTCCTCCTTAGTGGATACACAGCCCAGCTCGGGGGTGACCTCTCAGCTGAAAGAACACAAGCTGGACAGAGGTCTACGGTTGGGAGGAACGTTGCCCTTCCAAAGCCAGTCGTTTGGACCGTTACAATTCAAGATAAGTATTCTGTGAATTAATCTATATACAGTCTGTGTTTGCAATGCATTTAATCTGAAGGATTAATTATTCCTGTTAATGAAAGGAAATGCATCATATTTTATGCAGTATGATAAATTGTCCATGCTTAATGAAATTAGTGACTGTTACATGAAATGAATTAATATGGAATCCATGCATGGCATACGAATGAGATTGGGTCTCTGTATGTTGAATCATTCTCTGCTGTGATTGATATGATTGCAATTACTGTCTGTTTGAGTGCTTGTTAGCATGTTCATTCCGCTGTGTTTTATATGGAAACAAATTTGCATATAGAAGTTTTAATGTTAGGAATTTATGTGCAAAAATTATTGGGGCTAAGTCTTCGATAAGCCCGTGTGTTGTTAACGTTTCCTTCCGTGCAAGGGAATCATGGAAGGGGGTGTTATAGTTTGGTATCAGATCTGCGTTGCAGCATTGGGCCTCTATGGGCCAAATCTGATAGAGTTTTTTTTAAAGTCTGTTTTGAAAAATGTTGTTTTAAGACTGTTTTTGAAATTTTTGGTTTTAGGACAGTTTCGGGAAGTCATCCCGAAACTGCGGAAAGGTTCCGTGAACCTTCCCGCAATTGCGGAAGAGTTCGGCGAACCTTCCCGCAATTGCGGAAGAGTTCGGCGAACCTTCCCGCAATTGCGGAAGGATTCAGTGAACTGCTCCGAAACAGCGGAGAAAAATTCGTTTTGTGAAAATTTTCTAAGTGTCGGCGTCGAACGGAAACTTTTTCGGAAGGAATTCTCTTCCGAAATTGCGGAAGGAATTCTCTTCCGAAATTTCGGAAGGATTCCGCGAATCGTTCCGCAACGCGGAAGAGTTCGGCGAGTCATTCCGAAGTTGCGGAAGACTTCGGCGAATCGTTCCGCAACTGCGGAAGACTTCGCCGAATCGTTCCGCAATTGCGGAAGACTTCGGCGAATCGTTCCGAAATTGCGGAAACATTTCGCCAGTCGTTCCGCAAAAGCTTTCCGCAAAAATCGACCGAAAACCCCGGAAACATTCCGCGAACGGCTCCGAAACTGCGGAAGCCTTCGCTGAATGGCTCCGCAATTGCGGGAGCATTCGGCCAATCGCCCCGCCATTGCGGAAGCATTCGGCGAACTGCTCCGCAATTGCGGAAGCATTCGGCGAACTGCTCCGCAATTGCGGAAGCTGTCGCCGAACCGCCCCGCAGTTGCGGGAGCATTCCGTCAACCGGCCCGCAACTGCGGAAGGCCATAGCGAACCGCCCCGCAATTTCGGGAGTGTTCAGTGAAGTGCCAAAAACTCAATTTTTGGATAGGGGGAGCACCGGGGCTCAGAATGGGATGATTTCTGTGGGGCTCGGAGGCCATTGACGGGGGCCATGAAAGAACTAGTGAAGACCCCGAGCCCATTAGACTCCAATTTGACAAAAAGAGGGGAATAGTGACTTTTGAAGGACAGAGTCCCGAGGCTTGACAGAAGGCCGGTTTAAGCTGAAATTGATACGGGGCAATCATGAAGCAGGCACAATGTTAAGTTCCGAATCTTGGAGCCAAACTCCAAAGGATGTGGAGTCGGGGTGAGCAAGAAGGCCAAAAAGCACTGTTCCGGGCCACTTTTTCGGGATTTTGAAAAGCTTGTGGGTAGTAAAAGTGACCCTAGATGTGGGAGTCAGAAATTTTACTGAACTAGACATTTCATATTCTCATTAAGACGAACAATTTCCGTTAAACGAAGATTTCCCAGAAATGCACCGTTTGGGAGATAGCCATTTTTGGCCCAAAATTTGGAATTTTGGAAAAATGTGAAAAGTAAGAAGTAGTAAAACCCAGAAATTCATAAAAGATGAACGGTACGTCAGAATTGAAATCAGTGAATTGCTGAGTGTTCCTTGTTATATGGACTAACTTTTCCCGATATATAAGTTTTTTTGATTCCTCATAGATTTTCTTCCACGGGTGGCTGAAGTTGGCCTTCGGGACCAAAATACAATTGTGTAAATGTGCAGAATTATTGGTAAAAGTTGTCATTTTTGAGACAACGTTGTTTCCACACCTGAAGTCGGAAACGAGCACGGGGACAGGCATTGGAAATCTTGTCTAACAAGGAATAATGGAATATGACCGGAATTTGAATTGGGTTATCCGACATCATAGATAATCAGGGCATAAAAGTGCCGATGACTGTTTTGTCAAATTAATGACAATATGGGCAATTTTCAGAATTGCACGGATGGGCAAAAAGAATTGAATAAGTAACAGCTATGTGAATTATTCCATGAGTTCTATTATGTTAAATATTGATTGTTGTATACTCCTAGATGCATTTTTATGAGGTCTAACAAATATCATAATAATGCACAGTGTTTGCAGCTCATAAAGTTTATAATTGTAGCAGAGGTAAGATGGTGACCATTAATGATGCTCAAGATCCTTATGAACACGAAGAAGACGTTCTAGGAGGAAATGTGCACGAAGGGAATGCGGAGACTGAATCCAATGGGAGAAGGGAGCAGGTGACTCAAAATTTGGTTGAAACCATGGTGAGCTTCAATGAAAGATTGATGAAGGCTCAAGAAGAACAACACCAACTCAATGCTGCTATTTTGCAAAGCCTCACTGATATATAGCATAAGATAAACCTTGGGTCCAACCCAAGCAATATGGGTGAAGAAGGAAGAGATGCAGGGAGTCATTCTAGAGGCCGTTCGAGGAGGAGGACGCCAAGCCCAAGGAAGAGTTCGGTGAGCAGAAAACATAAAACATCTTCATCAAGGTCTTCTTCCAGCAGGTCGTGTGACTCCAAATGTTCTAGAAGAAGTCCAGGACATGCACCTAAGAGATTGGACGGAAGAAAGAAGTTCAAGGGCATCCCACAGGGAGAATTCAGGAAGGAAAGACCTCCCACATTTGATGGGGAAGGAAAGACAGGCCAAGAGGCAGAAGCATGGCTTCTGGGAATGAAGAAATACTTCAAAATTCAAGACTACTCAGGAAATGAGAAAGCCAGAATTGCCATTTACAACTTAAATGTCAGAGCTTCTATTTGGTGGGACAATCTCTTGCAAGTGAAAGGGATCAATGAAAGAAGGGTCAGTTGGGAAAGATTTAAGAGGTACTTCAAGGAGAAATACCTTTCTGCTAGATATTATGACGGTAAGAGAAAAGAGTTTAATGAACTCAGGTTGGGACAAAAATCTATGGAAGAGCATGTCCACAAATTCTTGGAATTACTGAGGTATGTTGACTATATCAAAGATGAGAGAGTAAAAATCCAATGCTTTCTTGGGGGTCTACCTCAGAGTTTCAGAGATCGTATTGAGTTTGTTAATCCACCAAGTTTGGATGAAGCCATTAGGATGGCAATGCACTGCTATGAGCAAAATAGGGGAAAAACAGAGGCTAACCCAGCATGGAAAGGAAAGCCAAGAGGGAAGTTTGACCAAAAGAAGGATGGCTTCAAGCCACCATTTAGAGGTCAGCCTAGAACCTTTCCACAGGGACAACAAGCAAGGAGTGGATTCAAACCAGCAGTGACAGCAGACAAAGCAGCAAAGGGACCACTTTAGTGTTGGGGATGTGGAGAAAACCACATGTTGAAGGATTGTCCACATCGGAAAAACAATTCTTGGAAATTGAACAACCTGAAGGGAGTAGCTACGGTGGAGGACATGGCAAGGGCAGCACCTCGGATTTATGCAGCGTTGGATAATCATCAAGCAGACCATCAGTCCTCAGTGGTGGAAGTCGAAGGTAAGATTGCTACGCAATCTATTTCTGTTTTGATTGATCCAGGATCTACTCATAGTTATGTTTCTCCAAAAGTGGTTGAAGGTTGTTCTCTTAGAAGAGTAAAGCATAATAAGTCTTGGCTAGTTCAACTAGCCACGGGAACCAAGAGAAAAGTAAGTGAGGTAGTGATGGAGTGTCCCATAGAATTGAATGGACTCCACACATATGCTGAATTGAATGTGTTACCATTAGGATCCTATGATGCATTAATTGGCATGGATTGGTTAGAAAAACATAGAGCCAAAGTGGACTGTTATGAGAAAGCACTTGAGTGCATTGATGAAAAAGGGAGGCCAACATTGGTAAAAGGGATTCCCAAGCAAGTTTCAATAAGGCAGATTTCAGCCCTGCAGTTAAAATTTTTTTATAAGAAGGGTTGTCAATTATATGCAGTCCATATGCCAGATTCATTAGAGGACAAAGGGCCAAGACTAGAAGACTTCAGGATATTGAAAGAGTTCCAAGATGTGTTTCCGGATGAGGTACCAGGGTTGCCACCGACGAGAGATATTGATTTTACCATCGATCTTGTTCCGGGGGGCAGCGCCGAATTCCAAAGCTCCTTATAGAATGAGTACACCGGAGTTGGTGGAATTGAAGATTAATTCCATCATGGATTGGCCAACTCCAAGAAATGTTTCAGATGTTAGATCTTTTATGGGCCTTGCCGGTTACTACAGAAGGTTTATTGAAGGATTCTCCAGGATAGCTCATCCGATCACTTCATTGCAAAGGAAGAACATCAAATTTGTATGGTCTGAAAAATGTGAGAAAAGTTTTCAGAAATTAAAGGAGTTACTTACCAGCGCTCCTGTTTTGAAGATAGCTGATCCAAGGAAGGATTTTGTAGTATGCACAGATGCTTGCATTGAAGGATTGGGTGGGGTTCTCATGCAAGAAGGAATTGTGATTTGCTATGAATCCAGGAAATTAAAAGAGCATGAAAAGAATTATGCCACACATGATTTAGAACTAGCAGCCATAGTGCATGCTCTTAAGATGTGGAGGCATTACTTGATGGGAAGAAGATTCGAGCTTAGAACAGACCACATGAGCCTGAAGTATTTGTTTGAGCAGCCAAACTTGAATGCTAGGCAAGCTAGATGGATGGAATTTCTTTGTGAATTTGATTTTGAAATTAAACATGTAAAAGGGAAGGAGAATAAGGTTGCAGATGCTCTTAGCAGAAAATTTCATGTTTTAGCAGTAAGTATGTGCAAATCAGATTTGAAGACAAGAGTTCTTGAAGCCCAAAACGGTGACGAAACTTGCCTTCAAATTAAAGAGAAGTTGCAGCATGGTAGTAGGGATGAAAAGTGTGCAGGATATCAGCTGTGGGAAGACAGTATCCTCATCTACAAAGATAGGTTGTACATTCCAAATAATGCGGATTTGAAGAAACTAGTGATGGATGAAATACATCAAATGCCGTACTCTGGACACCCAGGATATCAGAAGACTATAACAGCGGCAAGAAATCAATACTTTTGGAATGGCATGAAGAAGGACATAGCTGAGTACATTGCTAGGTGTCAGAAGTGCCAACAAGTCAAGGCAGAACACCAACATCCAGCAGGGTTATTGCAGCCCTTACCCATTCCAGAATGGAAGTGGGAAGTGATCTCCATGGATTTCATAACAGGTCTGCCCATGACAGTGAGGAAGCATGATTCAATCATGGTTGTGGTGGATAAGCTATCAAAGGTAGCTCACTTTATTCCAGTGAAATCCACTCACAAGGCTAGTGACATTGCGAACATCTTCATGAGAGAGATATTCAGATTGCATGGATTTCCTAAGGCAATAATTTCTGATCGTGATACAAAGTTCACCTCCAATTTCTGGAAGGGATTATTCCAGGAATTAGGAACTAAATTGAATTTCAGTACAGCTTACCATCCTCAAACGGACGGCCAAACCGAGAGGGTGAACCAGGTTCTTGAAGATATGCTGAGAATGTATGTGATGGACAAACCATCCAAGTGGGAAGATTATTTACACTTGGTTGAATTTGCGTACAATAATGGACACCATGCATCCTTGGGAATGAGTCCATTTGAAGCATTGTATGGCAGGGGATGCAGGACGCCAGTGAATTGGGATGGCCCAGTAAACAGGGTGGTGCTTGGACCAGAGATGATCAAGGAAATGGAACAGGAAATTGTTAAGATCAGGCAGAATTTAAAGGCAGCTCAGGACAGGCAAAAGAGTTATGCAGATTTGAAAAGAGTACATAGGGAATTTCAGATTGGGGATCATGTTTATTTGAGAGTGAAACCAAGGAAGAGTTCCCTCAAGTTGGGGAGTTGTGCCAAGTTGTCACCAAGATATTGTGGTCCATTTGAAGTCCTTGATAGGATAGGGCCAGTTGCATATAGAATTGCATTGCCTGCTAGCATAAGAGCTCATAATGTTTTCCATGTATCTTTGCTTAAGAAGTATGTACATGATCCTAATCATATGATTGATTGGAATGTGATACAGGTGGAACCCGAGGGAGAGTTCCAAGTAGAACCTATGCGCATCCTCGACAAGAAAGTCACAGTGCTCCGGAACAGATCCATCGGGCAGGTAAAGGTCCAATGGGAGCACCTTAGTCCCGACGAGGCTACATGGGAGCTAGAGGATGCCATGAGGGAGGCATTCCCATTTTTGTTCAGTTTTGAGAACACCGAGGACGGTGTTGTTCTAAGGGGGAGGGGAATGTAATACCCCAATTTCGACCCTTAGGAAATATTGGCTCTAATGTAAATATTGTAAACACACGATGTATGTTTCCCTAGCGTGGAGCTCAAGGCCAAGGCCCCGCTAGTTTATGCTCGGATTTTATTTAAATTAGACACGCTTGATATTTTGTTACCCACGTGCTATTAAGCCATGGGATATTGTAAATTGATGTAAATATTTAACCTTGAAATAAAATACCCAAAAACTGGCTATGGAGGCAACGAATGAGAAGGGGCCACGTGTATCCACTAGGGAGTGGTGAGGGGGCTATGGGATTAAACCCTAGGCTGCCATTTGTCATTATGAGAACCCATTGACTTCCCTAGGTGACATTAATGCCTGCTGTAAGAAGGTGGTTGAGATTTCAGCCCATGGCTTCAATGGAGCATGGGCAGCTCTGAAATTCGTATGGGTGGGCATGGGCTCTGATTACTTGGGCAAGAAGTCACTCAACCTCATGGAAGGTTGCTTCATTCTCACCCCATTCCATAATGAACCTACCTAGCATCATTCCCATCCAAAAAAACGAGAGCCAACAGTGAGGAAACCAGAAAAACGCGACCTTGAGAGAACCCAGATTTTGAAGGACCAAAAACGTCCAAATTTGGCATGGGACAGGGAAATCCAATGGGGGATCCATTAGCATGAACCTTGGGGCGAATTTGGGAGCATTAGCTACCCCGAAATCAATGGGAAAACCCAGTTTTTGCAGCTCAGAAAACGAGTGACGGATTTGAGTGTTTAGTGAGCAGAATGGTGAGAACCCAAGTTGGGATTGACTATGCAGAGGCTGGGTGTGCTTGATAAACCCAGTGAAGGCTAGGATCTCAAAGATCAGCAGCTGGACCTTTCTATGCCCATCCTGAAGAGCACTGGAGGGAAGAGTTGCTTGAGGGACTGTGTAACAGAGAAGGGGATCTTCCTTGTGTTGGATGTGGTAGGTAATGTGGGTGCCTAACTGTTGAGCTCACTTGAGATGCCTGTAGCTCTGTGGTTGAGCTCACTGGCTTAGCATTACCCTCCTCTACCCTCTTGGATGTTTGACTGAAAACATGGCTGTGAGAGCACCCAGCTAGTCCTCCTTAGTGGATACACAGCCCAGCTCGGGGGTGACCTCTCAGCTGAAAGAACACAAGCTGGACAGAGGTCTACGGTTGGGAGGAACGTTGCCCTTCCAAAGCCAGTCGTTTGGACCGTTACAATTCAAGATAAGTATTCTGTGAATTAATCTATATACAGTCTGTGTTTGCAATGCATTTAATCTGAAGGATTAATTATTCCTGTTAATGAAAGGAAATGCATCATATTTTATGCAGTATGATAAATTGTCCATGCTTAATGAAATTAGTGACTGTTACATGAAATGAATTAATATGGAATCCATGCATGGCATACGAATGAGATTGGGTCTCTGTATGTTGAATCATTCTCTGCTGTGATTGATATGATTGCAATTACTATCTGTTTGAGTGCTTGTTAGCATGTTCATTCCGCTGTGTTTTATATGGAAACAAATTTGCATATAGAAGTTTTAATGTTAGGAATTTATGTGCAAAAATTATTGGGGCTAAGTCTTCGATAAGCCCGTGTGTTGTTAACGTTTCCTTCCGTGCAAGGGAATCATGGAAGGGGGTGTTACAGTGGAGTAGAGGGATAAGGACAAATTTAATAGGGCCCTTAAAATTCTTCTATAATTTGATACATTTTGGTTGATTTAATCATCATCTACAAATTTTCTCAATCCTCTAAGAAAAAAAAATGATAATGGAATATATATAGAGAGATCCCAATTCATAACTTTTTTCTTTTTGCAACACATAATGTGTTGCCCAAATGGTACTTTGATAACAATTACAAGAACGTTTCTAATATACCACCAATAGTTTAGGAAAAATGCATTGAATATAGAAGCATAATTGCAATAAAAAATGAACCTCAAAATAGAACCAACATGAAAAATACTAGAAAAAGTAGCAGCAACAAATAAAAGAGTGAACGAATGATGAAAGAGAGCCTCTTTAAGGGGAAACCTCCTTCTAAGAAACAATAACCAAATTACACATGCCCCTCCCCATATGATATATTGTCCATTTATAGAGATAAATACATGAACCACAAGTGCTTAATTAGGTTGGTCAGACCCTTGCTATGCTACTAAACATATTTCTACAATTGGATGTGAATGCATGACAAGGGTATAATACAAAGCTTGCTTGAGGTGATCGCAAACTCTCATGGGTCCCTATGCCTATTTAAGGTTTGAACACACATTCATATGGTGCTATGCCAACCTAGGGTTTGAACACACACCACGAGGCTCTATGCCCACTGAGGTTTGAACACACGCACACAACCATAGGGATTTATGCCCCCCTTGGGGCTTGATCCTATGCACATGTAGAGCCCTATTCTTACCTAGGGTTTGAACACACACACACACCACTAGGGCCTATGCATTTCAAATTTTGAAAACATGCACCCATAGGTCCCTATTCCCACAATGCTTGAACATGTTCACCCATAGGTTTCTATATCATCGAGTGGTTGAGCAAACACACCCACAGGGATCTCTGTCCATTGGGGTTTGAACACACATTCCCAATAGGCTCTATATCCATAAGGGTTTAACACACACACACATAGGACCTTTTTCCTTCTGAAGGTTTGAACACACACACCTCGAGGGATGTTGAAGCTCAAATCTCGCACACATGCAACATTTTTGCAATTTACACGAGAAAACATCATCAACAAATAGTATGCATCTCACCGAAGACATCTTCATCATATCCAATAAGAATCATGAGTCCAGAAACACCCAAAGAGATTAAAAAACTACAATCGCATGACCACATGTCTATTAATATGCACTACTGCATGCATTATCATAAGTACGACTGTGCGACCAACAAAGATATTCCTTTGATATCCACACGACTAACTCAAACGATGGAATCTCAACCACCAGCGACACATTAAAGACTCATGAAAGCTCCATTACCTCCCCAAATTCGAATTTGGATCCTTACACACTTGGGTTCCTTAAACGGCCCCTTTTGTGTACCTTGGAGCTAGATCATGAGATCAAGTAGTTCACAATGGGATCTAGTTATTTCTTGGACACCTATTAGCCTATAAAAGGAAGCCATGGGCATTCTTATGAAAGAGAGAAACTAAGATAAAGGTTATGCAATTGGAATTGTGCTTGAGCTCCCTTATAACTCACCTTTTCCCTCTTTTCTAGCATCCACCAAGCTCCCTTGCCACCTTCCTTCAAGGGGCAAGTGTTCTTCTCACTTTTTATTCAAGCTACTTAGCATCTAGTGTGGACTAGACAGACCTCCCTAAGAGGGATTGTTTTCCTCCAATGGAGCTCACACGTCCTAGGTGTTGTACATGCTTGGCCATTGGGCAATACAAAAGTGGTTTGGAATCTATTGGTTATTGGAGTTTGAATTCCTACCCCTTTATTCTTTGTTTCATTTTATTTTTTACTTCTTTTCACTAACAACCACTTGTAGGATCATTTGGATCACTCACCCACACAATAGGGGCACCTAATACTGAGGCCTTGTTGTAGCCTACAAGGATTTGCCCCTTACCAAGTGGGAAGGATATGGTGACTCCACTTATTTTAGTTCATTTCTCTTAAATTAGGCTGTTATTTGTTGGGTAGCTAATTTCTGATATCTTGTGCTTTGCAAGTGAAGAGGTCCATACCCTTCATTCCAGAAAATTGGCCTCCTTTTGGTCGTAATTGTTGTTTCAATAGATGCACGGATATCGATGTCTCGGGCATGTTGTTTTCGTGGACGATCCCTTGACAGCTGTGCTATCTGTGCTTATTAATAGATCTTTGCCCGTGTGTATTTCTGTATCACTAATTTGCGTGGCCTCTACACATCGTAACTATGACACTGTGTGCCAGTGAGTCTTTTTGCTACGCTATAGTGCACCTATTTTTGTGTTTTGAACATATATGTGCTATTTCTTTGCTTTATACCTATTTTTCACAATATTGCAGTCCCATTGTTGCTCACTAATGAACTGGAACTAATTAACTTGCAATAGTTACATGTTTCTATTGTAATTAGCTCACTTAGACGAATATTAGAGATTAAAGAGTCCATCTCTCTCAAAACTTACTTAGGTAACCAACCTTGAGGCTTGCAATGGGTCCCATTGTTGTCACTAGTATTCAAGATAGCTTGTGTTTTTGTTTACTTGAGATGTTTTTAGGATCAAAATTGGTGCAGAATCCACCTTTTGCACACAAGCAAGGACCTAAAGACTCTTGTCTCCCCAAGTATGCTCTTAACCTCACACTTCCTGTGAGATTGGTGGATCAGAAAGGGGTGAGAAGTGTGAAATACCTCTATTTCTCACTTTTACTTCATTAGCACTTTGTTTTTGCAAAGCACCATTAGCATCTTTTAGAGTTAAAAGTTAATATCCACTTGCATTTACTTTACACTCTTCTAGTTAATTTGTACAATCAATTTGCTTACCTCACATGTGTTTGCATCACTATCACACACTAAGGGACCTAAAATCATTTTCATTCCAAGTATACTCTTCACCTCTCACTTCTTGTGAGCTTGGTGAATTGGAAAGGAAGGGAAGTGTGAAATACCTCCCATACACTCATTAAGTGAATCAAGACCCTTAAAATCAACTTTGTAAATTTTCAACCAACTAAAATCCCCCACAGGAGGTTACAAAAAAAAAAATAGTTAGGTAGGATTGATTTTGCTAGGAATCCATTAATGCCCACCAATCTAGTTTCATTAGGTGTTTGAAACATAGCATTGTTGACACCTAGGGTACTATCAAAATCCTGTTATTTGCAAGTGTTAAAAGAAAACCCGAATAAGAAGTGCATCGTGCCCAAGGAGGTCAAATCTGAGGTATAGTTTCCCTACCCTCTCTAAAGAGCCACTCAGATATTTGTGGAGGCGACACTATACTTCCCAGGAAAAACCACTTATCCACACTTGACGTAAGGTGTCTTAGTGGCCAAACTTAGGACATCATCAAGGAGAAATTGTGAGTGCAGTTGACTCCTGAAGTTAGATACTGTCGTTGGGAAGTGTTGCCAATTCTTCTCAATTGGGACATTGCCCCCATCGCTGGTAGAACTAGCTCTTTGTTACCTTCACTAGTCAATTTGTGTGTGGACCCCATTGTCACCATCAATTGTGCTTTTGGAAGACCCAGTTTCATTTGAGAAGAAGGAAGTTAGGTCTTTTAGGTATTTACACTTATTTTTAAATATAACTTCACAAACTCTTAATTAAAAATAACCTACACATGGGGACTCTTGCACTAAACAAACTTTGCACATATCACTCGCTTGTTGCACCATATTTGCATCTATTGTGGTTGACATATTTTTTCATTTGTTCAATTGTGTTTACTTCCACCACCACTCTCACTTGACTTTAATATTTCACCATTGAGGAAAAAAACAAACCCCTAAGGCAGTCCCAAATATTGCAAGTCCTATCCCCTCTCTCGAGGGGTTTTTTTCCACTTTCTCCCCATGGTTCACACAAGAGATACCCTATCTAGGGCCGCTCCCAAGACACATTGATAGGATCATCAGGGAGAGGTCGCTCCATACCTGACTCATTTTCTCATCTCGGAAAAAGTGTTGATTTGTTTACCTCATCTACTACCGGAAGAGGTTCTCCTTCATTTTCTCCCCTTGGAGAGAATTTAGATCCATTTGCCTCCCCTCCTCTCGAAATATGCCCTCCTTTGTCTTCTCCCCTCGAAGATCCTTTGGACCACTTTGAACCTCCTCTCTCGTAGGAGGTCACTCATTATTTTCAACACCACCTCGTTCTCCCCCTTGAGGAAGCCACACACAACATACAATGGTAGGACCAAATCCTAGCCTACCTTTCATGGATAGCCTAAATCTCCTAGATTTGTCCAAACTAATCAATGACCCAATTGCACATGATCAAACATGATGAGCTATGCCAGATAAAATTCCAACATTCATACCCCCACACCTCACATGAGGGTCAATCTTGTCCAAACTTCTTTCGCACAACAAGCTCAAAATTTTGAGCAGTTGAACACCACAAATCCTCAGGATCCCCAAAATCATGGGAAGAATAAGGGAAAGAATAAACAAAACCAACAGTAGGGGCAAGGTGTAAACCCCCCTCCCTAGTAGAACCAAAACCCTGGTAACCAAAATGCGGGGAAAAACAACCCCCCCATACAAGGGAATAATTCCAACATGAGGACCAATTACTCTTGCTCCATTTGCAGAGAATATGGTCATTACACTCACCATTTCCCTCTTCTCCTTAACTGCCAACAATTGGTGGAATCCAAGAAGAAGACAATGGTAAATCCTCCTCATGTTCTTAGTCCTACACAATCCCAAACCGATGTCTTACAACAACCATTCTCCAATCAAGAGGTGGTTACTCAGCAATAGGAACCCCAACCCTCTGGCGATAGCTCCTTCCAAAACATATACACGTTGGATGTTAACCTATAGAATTGAGCCAAAGGTTATGATAGGCATGAAGCCCCCCAAGTGGAAAACGTACCTATCCCCTCGGGGTGGCCTTTGCAGATACCATGCCCAAGTAATGAACAGATCTCGTGGATCCCTAAAGTCCCACTTTGGTGCAAACCTAATAACCCCCATATGAAATCCGCCCACAATTATAGTATTTTCGATGGCATGGATTAGTCACCTACCGTGATGTGACTGAGCCACGGTAAAAAACATTATGATTCATCGATGTATCATCGATGAGGGAACATCCACTTGCATCATGTCCTCTAATGTTTGGAAACTATTGGGATCACTTGAGCTAGTCCCATTGTCTATTGCTCTCCGTGCATATGATGGGAGTCCATCCCAACTTAAAGGATTGTACCAAAATGTCCCCATCGAATTGGGGGGAAAGATGGTTATGATCAATATCAAAGTGGTTGATGCACAACTCGACTGCAACATCCTCTTGGTCCATAGTTACATGTATGCCATGAAGGCGGTCACCTCCTCAGTCTTCTGTATCGTGATGTTTCCATTTAATGGGAAAATAGTCACCCTTGACCAACTCAATTAGTACGATCCCAATACCAATACCAATCCTGACAACATCCTACTCACTATCGTAGGGACAAATCAACTCCCCTATGTTGATATTGACCCATGCATGCACAAGGAATCTAACTTGCTCGAGGTGTACTCTAGCTCTCCACCGAAGATCCTCGCATCCACTGATAGCCTTATGTGTAAAATTTTCACTAACGAAAAATGTTCCCACCTCTCCCTCAACATCACCATCAACACCTCCGTTGATTCACGGTCTTGAGCAAATCTTGATCCCATTGGTCTCTCCTATTTTTTAAATACTATTCTTGTACCCTCCCACATGAGTGCAAGGGACGTTGGTTATGGATTAGTTGACTCTATCTGGACTCAATTTGGTTATATTGGTATGGTACCTTACACCACCCAACCCAAATATGGATTCTAAACTTGTATCCCATTATGAATTTGTCCATGTCTTGGCTATTGTGCCTTCTAGGCCAGTTACGCCATCTATATCGTCAGTCGACCCTATGACATCTGCAATTAAACTGTAATCTGCCGTCACTGATACCACCACTGGGGGCGTGAAATAACCTAAGTTGAGAGGCCCCCTGCTACCTAACCCTACACCCAAATCATCGGGGGTCGTTAAGCCTATAACAGGGGGCTTTGACCAACAATGGTTAAAAGCCCCAGTAATGACCAATACTTGCATGAAGAGGGTCACTCCACCATGTGCTCTCTGTGGGAAACAAGGCCATGCGACCAACCTGTGCCCCACCTTGACGGAGCTCAGAAGCTTTCTTAACACTCCTGTTAGTGTGACCCATTCCCCACCGTTAGTAGCGGGGGGAACATCATCTTCACCCACACCTAAGTCCAAATCATTGAGTATGCTATATCCGTGTCCGGATATACTCAGTGATTATTCAAGCGAATAATCCTCCAATGGAAAATAATTCCATTTGATAAAATAATAATATATAATTGATAATGGATGATTTAATAATTTACAATGAGGCTCGCTTTTATAAGCTTGAGCGTGTATAGTGAAGGGTTACACCCTTTCACTTAATAATTAATAACTTTAATTAACATACATATAATATTCATAGCATTGCCACTCTCTTAGAAAGGCTTTGTCCTCAAAGTCTTATAATTTTGTCTCATTGTACTTTGCGATGTCATGGTTGATGAAACATGTCGATACGAACTGCTAAGTGTAGAGCATAACTTTTGATACGTCGACGAATGAATCCATCCTCAATTGATTTGTTGTGGACTGATGGGATTCCCTACTGATGTGTCGTCAGGAGATTTGATCACATTAGTACCATTATCTTTCGACATTTCCCACTTTTTCAAATATCGGTTTTTATGGTTGGGGTGTCGATAAGGAACTTTCACGATGTCATTTTCGTTTACGAATGTCGCCTTTAGATCATTGATCTGAGTTGGCAGTTGTATTTTCGTCTCTTGAGGATTTAAGTTTTTGTTCTGTATCTTTTCCAACTTGTTTTCTAACTGCCTATTATCATTTTGAAACTTCTTAATCAATTCGACTTGCGATTTTCTGTCATCTTCAGATGTCTTAAGTTGTTCCTTAAGATCTTTATTATGAATTCTGATACAACTATTTTCTTCCTGCTTGTCTAGAAGTTTCCCTTCAATGTTGTCCATAGATTGTTCTATCTTCCGGCTATTTTTCAACTTCTTAATTTTTGTGACTAGTATCTTGTTATGATTTCTTAGTCTAAAAATTTCTTCAGCATTGTTAGATAATGCTTTATTACTCTTCGCGATCTCTGACTTATGTGTCTTTTTAGAGTCATCATTTTGTTGTTGAAGAACTTTTATCTATTGTCGACACTGGCCGACCTCTGATTCTTGACTTTCTAATTTATGTCGTAACTGCATTAGTTCTTCATCTTTGTCGCTAACGATTTTGTTCAAGCGTATTATTTCTGCTTCGTAATTATTTATTTCCGCTTCGTAATTATTTATTTCCTTCTTTATATCTTGATTTTTCAATCTTTGATTGAAATCACTTTCATCTTTTAATTCCTTGATTTGCGCACATAATTTTTCTATGTGATTTTTCTGGCTGGACATTGTGTGTTCATTGAACCGTTTTTGTATCTTATGTAGTTCAATCTTTATTTCTGATTGTCTATTAATGTCTCGTAATTCTTCATTGTCTTTTTGATAGCGTTTTAACTTGGCTTCTAATTTTTCTCGCAAATCGGCTTCCATGGTTTCTGTCTTCTTCGACGGTGGGATGATCTTCTTTGATTTCTTTGATGAGTCTTTCTTAAACTTGGTCGTCCTTCTTTGACTTGACTTATCCAACGATGGATAGTCTCTGCTAAATCTTCACTTCTTGTTTTTCTTCGATTTGTCTTTTTTGTCTTTTTTTTTTTCTCGATTTTTTTTTTTAGACTTCAATATTTTTTTTTTTTTTAAATAATTATTTTACTTTAACCTTTTTGACTTTGTAATTTTTTGCTAGTAAAAGGAAGGTCTATAAATAACTTTTTAAAACCCTTTTCCTTAAGGTATTTCTTTATATATATATAATATCTTATATCCCTTATATCTCCTTTTCTAGATATAGCGCTAAACACTTTTTCAATTTTTTTTATAAAAGTATATTTTCTCAAAATTCTTATAGTCCACGAATATATATATTTTTTTGTTCTAATATTATAACAATAACTATATTATTATAATATTTTTTTGTTTTTTTTGGTTGCAGGTTTTAGGGTTTGTGTGGACGGATGGCGTGGAGGTGGTGGTTGGGGTGAGAGCCGAGGGGAGCTGGATGCAGGAGGGCGTGGTCGTGGGAGTGTGCGCAGAGAGAGGTGGGGTTGGGCGTGGAGATGGTGCAGGAACGTGAGGCTGGGGTGGAACGCTGGAGCGGACAAGGATCAGGCGCGGTTGAGG
Organism: Larix kaempferi; assembly: GCA_027924585.1. Taxonomy (NCBI): domain Eukaryota; kingdom Viridiplantae; phylum Streptophyta; class Pinopsida; order Pinales; family Pinaceae; genus Larix; species Larix kaempferi. The sequence goes on along the minus strand of BSBM01000101.1, from coordinate 7,139,359 downwards.
AGGAGCGTGGAGGAGAAGATCATAGCGAGGAGCGAGGGGATGGAGGGGAGGCCGAATGACGGTGCGTGGGGATGGAGGGGTGGTGGAAGGAGAAGGATGCAACAGGGAGGCGAGAGAGTGAGGAGGGAGGTCGGCGCGTGAGAGAGCCGTGGAGATTAGGCGAGCAGGGAGTTGAGGGGAGGCTGCGTGTGGAGCAGTGTTGGGCGACGAGGGCTGATGAGGATGAAAGGCGGTGCAGCGAGGTGAGGACGTAGGGTTGGAGTGTGCAGAGCGGGAAGCACGTGGAGTAGGATGAATGGCGTGTGAGGTGGAGGTCTGCTGGACGTGGCAGGCGGAGGGAGTGTGCAGGAGCGCAGGGGGGAGCGGGTTGGGAGCGCAGGGAGAAGACAAGGGAGGTTGCAGGCAGAATTAAGGGAAAGAAGGAGAGTGCACAGGAGGGAAGGGAGATGGGGAGCTGCAGAGAGGGGGAACGCGATGGAGGAGGAGTGAATGGAGGGAAGGCGTGGATCTGGTGGCTGTGGATGTGTGCAGAGTGGTGTTAGTGTGAGGGGAAAGATGAGGGTAGGGTGAAAATGGAGCGTGGTTTGGGCGCGTGAGCATGTGAGAAGTGGTGATGTGAGGGGCAGGGAGGGCGAACAGGACGAGTGGATGGAAGGGAGGTCAAAACCCGATTCAGAGAAACTCTGGTATTTATGGCTAAAAGCCGGATTTGGAGAAGCTCCAAGATGGATGGCTAAAAGCCAGAATCAACAAGGCCCGAGAACGGCTGGCTCTGATACCAATGCTATATCCGTGTCTGGATATACTCAGTGATTATTCAAGCGAATAATCCTCCAATGGAAAATAATTCCATTTGATAAAATAATAATATATAATTGATAATGGATGATTTAATAATTTACAATGAGGCTCGCTTTTGTAAGCTTGAGCGTGTATAGTGAAGGGTTACACCCTTTCACTTAATAATTAATAACTTTAATTAACATACATATAATATTCATAGCAGAGTACCAATCATGCATGTTTGATTTGCTTATAGTTTGGCCATTACACACTTCATTGTCTTGATCTCCCTTGATTTTGGGACACTTTGGTGACCATCCTCCTCACTCAACCGTCGGAATAAAAATATCCTCTCCATCACGAGAAGCAACTTCTATCAATGCCATTACAACTACGGTCCCCATAGCAAGCTCCCATGCACCACCTCAATGGGTAGAGTCCACGCCTGATCAATATTTACCTCTTTGGCGACCACAAAGTCCTGCCATCATCCTTAACCATATCTACACTACTCTCCCATGTCGATCATGTAAGTTGATGTCTCATCATTCATTCCAATGTCCTATATTAGACACATTCTGCACCCTTCATGTGACTCAAAAGCGACTATTGGATAACCTTACTCCTTTTGGAACCACCCTCCCAACAGTAATTGAGGAAGACAATGACCCTACAGATGACACCAAAGAACCCAGTATACCCTTGGTTTCTCATCACCTTAGCAATATTGAGCCCTCATCACCAGTTTCTGGGGAAGCCTTCAATCCCCTAATATTCCCCCAAGAGGAGATTCCACCACCTCAACCAAACACCCTTCATTATATGGACATCCTTCATCTTGATTTAGCTTCGTTCCTACCAAGCACCTCTACTGTCCATGTTGGCTCCAACCCACCAACCAAACCTTTCATTAGCCGGTCTATTCATACCAAATCCGATGATTACTTTTCCTCTAATGAATACATGTTAGAGGAATATGTCTTCTCCAAGGATGAAGAGATAATAGAAGCCATGCAATCATATGAACCCCCATGGAATTCCATCCATCATAGGTCATCACTTGTCCATACTCAGATCCCACAAATCCGTTCGGTAGCCCAACAATATGCAATTGAATCAAAGGATTTTCTACCTCCAAGTCATATCGATTGGTTCAAAAATCCCATTCTAGCCTCTGATGCTTTTGAAGATGGCAATCTAGCCAATATTTCCCCCAATATCCAAATTGATATCTTTGTGAACCCAAGAGTCATCGAGAACATTTCCATTGGTGTGTCATGTTCACCATAGGAAATTATTGACTTCACTGCCCTCTTCAAAGAGTTTCTCTATGTCTTCACATGGTCATACAAAGAAATGCCAGGCATATACCCTTCAATTGTCAAACATCAAATTGACACTTGGCCCGATGCCACCCTAGTTAGACAAAAAAAAATGACCTATCCATCCCTCTAAGGCCCCTACTATGAAAGTTGAGATAGAAAAAATCCTACAGTTGGGATTCATCTTCCCCATTTCTTATACATCCTGGGTCTCTAGCCTTGTCTTGGTTAACAAAAACAAGGTACCATGAGAGTTTGTATAGATTTTCATGATTTGAAATGTTTTCCTTTATGGATGGGTTCTCTAGTTATAACCAAATATGGATCCGCTCCCAGGATCAGTACAAAACAACGTTTACCACACCTTGGGGCACCTTTGCTTATAAATTTATGCCCTTTGGTCTATAGAATGTCGGTGCCACCTTTCAGCGCGCCATGGCATACAGTTTTAACGACTCGTCTCACATCATCCTCTCCTTCTTAGATGACCTCACCACCAAGTCTAAAAAATGGTGTGATCATGTAATGTCCCCATTTTGAACCTATGGCATTAAAATCGTAAATGATGTAAATATCGTTATTAAATCATGGTGAGAAGCTCAAGGCCAAGGCCCCTCCATCGATTTAGTGATGCATATGGTTTATGTGCTAGCCAGGCACATTGGAATTTCAATACCATGTAAATATGCATTTTAATAAAATACCCACAACTAGCTATGCAATGCAACAAGAGATGGGGGCATGATTTTACAAGGAATTGGGAGGGAAAACATTCAAACCCTTGAGCCAATCAAGTCAAGCCAAGTGTCAATGAGAGAACCCATCAAACCCTCAACTACCCATGTTGACCTTTGTACCCAATCATTCATTTCTCCCAAAAGTTGGTTGAAATAGTTAATGGCTTGGGGAATGGGAGGTATGGCTGTCCAAATTCGGTAATGGGAAAGCCACCCTGCATGGAAAATCATGTTTGGTTTCCTTGGCAAGAAAAGAGCCATGGAATTGCTCCCCAAGCCATTCTTCACCCATCAGTTTTGCTCTCTCACGAGTTGGAATCTTCCTGGGCATTTTCCTCCATGGTTTTTTTGTGTTTTCCTTCATTCTCAGCTGGGAGAAGAGCGTTTTTGTGTTGTATACCAGTGGGGAAGAAGGGAAATCGAATTAGGGTTCCATAGATACCGTTTGGGTCATTGAATGCTTAGATACTTGGGTGAGAAATCATTTTTCTCCCTGTGATTGTTTTTCCCCATCCCGCAATCTGTTTTTGGCTGGAAACAATTTGGGGAAAACCCATGGCCATCTTGTTTGTAAATCCCATTGTTAAAATGTGTATCCATGCCCAATGATTGTGCTTGTTGTGTGAGAAAAGAGTATGTTGGGGTATGGGTTATGGGTATCCATTGTTTTGGCTTGAGTTTGAGTGCAAGCATCCAGAAATGAAGAGGGTTCAAATTTAGCCTGATAAACCCAGCTGTGGACTGGCTTAGCTTAGATGCAGTGATTATTTGGTTGTGTATGAGTATGAATGTCCCCTTGTCCTTGTAGAAATCATGCCCAGCTCGGGGGTGGTCTTTGAGTGCTGAAATAATACAGGCTGGGCAGAGACCTACGGTTGGGTGGAACGTTGCAGTGACATAGCTAGTTGCTTGGAACAATTGCACAATGAAGATGAGTATATTCTTATGTGTATTTAATTTTGCAATGTTATTTCATTATTGACTGTTATGTTTATGAAGAGCAATGCATGCTGGATATGCATGTAGTGGATCTTGCTTCTGCTGTGTTTATTTGAATTATACACCTGCACATGTGTTTTTATTTTTATGAATCTAATGAATGGGCTAAGTTTATGTAAAAGCCCCAGAACTTGGTATCACGTTCCCTTCCTTGAATTGGGTCCATGGGAGGGGACATGACAGATTGGTATCAGAGAAAAGGTTGCAACATTTGAGCCTTCATGGGCTACCTATCACAGTTGCAGAGGTAAGTATGCTTCCTGTTCAACACTGATAATTAAGAAAAATTTGAAAATTTTGAAAATTTGAAAATTTTTCTAAGTGTTTTTGAGTTTTTCTGCTAAGTTCGTGTCGGCGCAAGATTTCGAGTTCCATCGAAATGGTCGGCTCAAGTTTGCGAGTTGCGTTGAAACAGTCGGCAGAAAATCAATAAGTTCGCCGAAAAAGAAGGAAAATTTTGGCAAAAAAGGAAAAAGTCACCGAAATAGATCGACGGAAAGTTATGAGTTTTGGGCCAAAACAAATCGGTGTAAAAGAGGCAAATGCGCCGAAACGAGTCGGCGCTGAATCGTGAGTTCCACTGAAACGGATCGACGACAAATCGTGAGTTCCATTGAAATGGTTGACGAGAATTGGTGAGTTTGAGTCGAAGTGGTCGGCGAGAATTGGCAAGTTTGCGTCGAAGTGGTCGACGAGAATTGGCGAGTTTGCGTCGAAGTGGTCAGCGAGAACTGGCGAGTTTGCGCCGAAGCGGTCGGCAGAACTGGGTGAGTTGCCCCAAAATAGGTCAGATGAGATAGATGAGTACGTGGGTTGGTGTAACTCGGTGAGTTGCTCCGAAACAGGTTGGAAGAGAATTTCCAAGTCCACCGAAATAGAGAATTTCAACAGTTTTTTCAGTGAGATTTTCAGGTGCCCGAAAGTTGAAAATTGCCATGGGACTTATGCGCCATATTGCGCGAAATTGAAGGATTTACAAAAAAAAAATGAGGGCGCTACCCTCGACCCGCCTTGTAAGGGGGAAATCCCCCTTGACCCCCGTCATCCTCCGGAGACAGTCGTTGAATGTATGAAAGGCATTCTTTGTGTTTCGAATGTGCACTATGAATTGCATAAAGGGGGTGTGGAATTCTTAGTAAGGGTAATTGGTTGTAATATCCATTATGGAGGATGAAAGAGAAATCTCACCTTAAACTATTTATCTTTATAACATAATAATTGTATGCTTGGAAAGTATCAAGAATGAATGTTATACATGTATGTATATATTGAATTGCTAATTGGTGAGAAGATCATAGCTAATGATTGCTTGTGTGCATGGTAGAGAGGCCATGAATTTGGATCAACTATGATGTGGAAGAGGAAACTCCATGCTATAATGGGAAATTGGAAAAAGAGGATTCCTTAACTCCTCTCTTGCTATTGTATTTATATTTCCTAAGTTTTATATGCTGAAAATTATGGCATAGGGATGCTAGAAATGCAAGAGAGTACCAGATTAAATGCATATGAATTAGTGGGCATGATTAAAGAGTCATTGCATAGTGCATGTGAATTGCTTATGCATGAGCATGATGTTGCATATGGGTAAAGGTAGTGAAGTTACACATGCAATAGCCCATTGATGGTATTTCCTAAGGTTGATGACAATTAATGTTGTTGATAATGGTTGTATGAATCAGACCATAGAAGCATGATTGAAAATGCAAGAGATTAGACAGATGAAGTGAATATGCACTAGTGGGAATACTAATAGACATTACACAGTGCATGTGAAAATGTTTGTGCATATTTATCTGATATTGCATATTGGTAAAATAGTGAGGTTTTACATATGCAATGAATTATTATGGTTGCTAATAATTAGTTTTGTTCGCATTGGTTGTAGGACCAAAGACAACCGAAGCATGGCTAAAGATATGGATGATGTTGTTGCATATGACCAACAACCTTATGAAGAAAGGTTGGGGCAAAAAATCTATGATCATGAGGTTGGAAAAAGGACTGTGAAACCTTGGTGAGAGGCCAACTAATCAGGGAACATCAAGCGATGTTAATGACAACCATGCAGGTAATGGTTATTGTGCTTAAATTGGCATGAATGTTGAAAGAGGATTTGGTAAGATCTCTTCAACTATGTTTAAACTATGTTGATTTGGTTTGCATGTGTTATTGAGTGCCTAAATGTGAATGTCAACCTACCAAGTATGGTGAGGTGTGGGTAAGAAAAGGCAAGGAGCCTTACACCCTATAGTTTCTTAGAAACCTCAATGCATTCATATGAAATTATATCATGTCATTTATGTATATTAGTTGCTAGGTTAACAACCAAAGCAAGTGAGGACTTATGGACCTGCTATGGTAGTGCATGCTATGTGTGGTAATCATGGTTAGGCCATAATATGTTTAAATGCATAGTATTCGTGAATTAATGCAAGGTTGCATTGAAGAGATGTGCATTAAAATATTCTGTAAATGTTGTGAATGTGCATGCATATATGTGGGTGCACATGTTGAGATGCATTGTGTGAATGCATGGTTGTGATATATATATGTTTCAATGCAATTAGATAATCGATAAAATGGTGAACTATTGTTAATCCTGAGACCATTTCATGAGTTGTTGTGAATGCAGGAGAATGGTTGCATGAAGAAGGTAGACAAGTTGATGGGCTACCAGAGTGATCTGTTGGAAGGATAGAGTTGCATAGAAAGAATATGGCTGTGAAGTAATGAATATTGGAGTTTTATTTAAATTGCAGGGATACTGTGACTGTGTCTTGCAATTTTATTATGATAATGATGCATATATATATATATATATATATATATATATATATATATATATATATTTCATTACATTTTAAACGTTAACTGCTGAAGGTGTTTGAATTATCGAGTGTCATAATTCTGAGATCACTTCAGTGACGATTGTAACAAGGAAAAGATTATATGCATAGATACTCACAGCGTGTTTGGCTGATTGAAGTTCAGATTTCAGGTAGAAAAGTCTTGCGTATGGAAATGATGATAAGTCCATAGTAAAGATCGGGATCTACCATGTACAAAAGCCAAAGGTTATGAGAAAGTTCTCATGGTTGTGGAATTTAACTTATGCATGAAATAGATTTGTAAATTTCAGATTTGAAATTTTGCTAATGACTGTTTGGCTTATATAAAATTGTGTCAGGAGGACATGTTGTAGGTGGATGTTCATGTATGGTAGCAAGTGTAAAACCATAATGGACAGAGTGATACCACTTATGAGAGCTAAACAATATGATGATGGCCTCATGGTTAAACAAATCAATTTCTGTAGGAGAACGAATTGTAAATTCATGTTGAATTTAATTATTAATGCCATTAACTGATTAGGGAAATCAGATTTGAAATTAAATGTTAAATGTTGCTGACTGTTTGGCTGTTTGAGGAGTGTTTCAGGAAGGCACCTTGCAGGAAGACCATGTGTGATGGCCTGTAGAAGCCAAACTAGATGGGAAGGATCCCATGCTTTGGAAACAGGTTTCGGGTGAAATGCCAATGTAAATTTTGATAATGTCTCAGTCAAACTGCATGTTGGTGAATCATGTGAGTGAGACAGTAAAATTATGCCAAGAAGGTATGTGTGGGTTATGGAACGTGAAAATATTGGGGTGGCAAACCGAAGGACTGTTGACTCAGAGAAGGGAGCCCCCATTCTACGCAAATGAAGGAAAGATACATCTGTAAAATGGATGAGTATTCTGTGACCCTAACCAAGAATATACATGTTTGGTTATTAGATTTAAAATGCAGAGCACGTTTAATTATTATTCCAGACTGCTTGAGTGTGACTAAGGCCTACATGGCTCACATCAGAAAGGGATGCACACCTTTCGGGTGTTGGGTTATGTTAGGGTTATCAATATTGACCACACCCTAAGGGAATGGACGCATTCCTGGTGTTTCAATACTTGATAGTGAATGTTATGAAATATGGTTACAATTTTAGAGCAGTAATACTGATGAGCTTGCTTATCCTTCTTGTGCTATCAGTTTACACATATGCAATTTGGTGTTGAATGGATGAAGCAAAACGAAAGGTTGTTGTGAGGGGTTGTGGTGAAAGGGTTGTCGCTTGCCTAATGAACACAGTCGGTGTATTGGTTTGGCATTATTTACTTGGATGTTGTGGAGGTATTTATGAAGGGTTGTTGCATGCCTAATGAACCCAGTCGGTGTACTGGTTTGGCATTATTTACTTGGATGTTGTGGAGGTATTGATGAAGGGTTGTTATATGCCTATGGCTCTGTAGTATAATTTTGACCTATAATGGTCGGTGGTGCAGTTTCCTTCCATTGGCCGATGACCTAGACGGATGTGTTGGCTCGGCAATGGAGAGGGACAACCAGGTATGGGACTGGTTAGGCACTACAAATTCTTGGTAAATCCAAAGAGTAAACTGGTTGGGCATTAAACATCCACCCCACTGGTGATCCAAGGCTTGTAAAGCAGAGAAGGAAACCTGTGGAGTAGTGAGGAACTGCCCCATACAGATAAGTATTTGACTTTCATTCATTTTCGAATAATGAAAAATTTCATGAACAAGTCTTATGAAAACCAAGCTAATACACTGTTGTTTCTTTGTTGGAAACCTTGGCCATTGCAGGAAGCAAGGACCTTGAAAGAACTACAAATGCTTGGTAAAACCAGAGAGTAACTAGTTGGGCACTACAATTCTTGGTAAAGCCAGAGAGTAACTGGTTGGGCGCTATAAAATTCTTGTTAAAGCCAGAGAGTAACTGGTTGGGTGTTATAAAATGCTTGGTAAAACCAGAGAGTAATTGGTTGGGCACTACAATTCTTGGTAAAACCAGAGAGTAACTAGTTGGGCGCTACAATTCTTGGTAAAGCCAGAGAGTAACTGGTTGGGCGCTACAATTCTTGGTAAAGCCAGAGAGTAACTGGTTGGGCGCTATAAAATGCTTGGTAAAACCAGAGAGTAACTGGTTGGGCACTACAATTCTTGGTAAAGCCAGAGAGTAACTGGTTGGGCACTGTCAAATTCTTGGTAAAGTCAGAGAGTAACTGGTTGGGCGCTATAAAATGCTTGGTAAAACCAGAGAGTAACTGGTTGGGCGCTACAATTCTTGGTAAAGGCAGAGAGTAACTGGTTGGGCGCTACAACTCTTGGTAAAGCCAAAGAGTAGCTGGTTGGGCGCTATAAAATGCTTGGTAAAACCAGAGAGTAACTGGTTGGGGGCTACAATTCTTGGTAAAGCCAGAGAGTAACTGGTTGGGGGCTACAATTCTTGGTAAAGCCAGAGAGTAATTGGTTGGGCGCTATAAAATTCTTGGTAAAGCCAGAGAGTAACTGGTTGGGCGCTATAAAATGCTTGGTAAAACCAGAGAGTAACTGGTTGGGCGCTACAATTCTTGGTAAATTCAGAGAGTAACTGGTTGGGCGCTATAAAATTCTTGATAAAGCCAAAGAGTAACTGGTTGGGCGCTATAAAATTCTTGGTAAAGCCAGAGAGTAACTGGTTGGGCACTATAAAATTCTTGGTAAAAGTAACTGGTTGGGCATTAACTACTTGATGTAGTGGAGTAGCTTGGGTGCTGGCCCAACATTCATTATTGTAACCACGGGCAATCCAAGGCTTATAAAGCGAAGAAGGAGCTCGTGGAATAAAGTGAAGACATCCAATACAGATAAGTATTTGGTTATCTTGCAGATTCTTGCTTATTTAATATGAATATACGTGTGTATATGATTTGGTTATGATTTCTCAAACTCTTGTTTGGATATAAACCCTATGAAAATAAACTAAACATGTGAATTGATTCAATGTTTGAGTGTAGGTATTGTTGGAAGCAAGGACTATGAAGGCATCATAGGGATGCATGTGGACATATGACGTCCTAAAGAGCTCAGTATGAGCAGTAATGAAAGATGGTGCTTGTGGACATGTGTGGGTCTTAGTAGCCAAAATTCCTGTAAGCAACAATGGGGAAGGGTTCCTCAGTTGAAAATCCATAGACGGACCTTAGACACTAAGTGTCATAGCCAAGAAATGGAAAGTCAAGCATTCACATTGAAGTGAAAGAGGCTAAGGAGCATAGAACAACAAGTGATGGTGTGGCTCCGGATTGGAACAAGACTAAGAGGGGGAAACTCTTACTCTACTCTTTCCTTTTTGACTAATGCATCTTAAAAACAAGGGATTTTTGAGTGCATATCATAGCTAAAAATAGATTGTGTTTAATTGCTTGAAATAAATTGTGAATGCTGAAATAATTAACTCCCTGTGAAAGGATGAACATGACTGAGTTCATGTATATGTTGGGAAAGCGTGAAAAATGTGGAAGTCTCATGAGAAGGGAATGGACTTTCCATGTCAATTAGGAAAATAATTGACTAATTTTAATATTGTGTTATGCTTGTCCTAATAGGAATTGCCATGATGAATATCACAGGTGAGAAATTGAAAGCCATTGTTTGTGGTTGTTACCAACCAAGTGTTGCTAGTGAGAAAAGTGAGAGCCAGTTTTGCACATTGATCATGGCAGCAGGCCAAAAGTTGATTTGGCTGAAAATATTCCTCAAATAGTTTCCAAGACAGAAAGAAAGATGGCATCCATGAAATTCTAGACTTGTAGATCGGCTGGAAGGTAAATAATAGGAAGGGATTGCTGTGGAGCAATGCCCACTTGCAGAGATGGAAGATCAAAGCCAACAAGAGTAGCTTGTGGAAGCCAAAGGACTTGGTCCTAAAGGTTCAAATAAAAGAGATGAAATGCAGGACAGACCTACCACCTTTTGTGAATTTTGAGGCATGTGTAAAGTGGATATTTATTCCTAAGTGTTGGAACACCGGGGACGGTGTTATTCCAAGGGGGAGGGGAATGTAATGTCCCCATTTTGAACCTATGGCATTAAAATCGTAAATGATGTAAATATCGTTATTAAATCATGGTGAGGAGCTCGAGGCCAAGGCCCCGCCATCGATTTAGTGATGCATATGGTTTATGTGCTAGCCAGGCACATTGGAATTTCAATACCATGTAAATATGCATTTTAATAAAATACCCACAAGTGACCCACAACTAGCTATGTAATGCAACAAGAGATGGGGGCATGATTTTACAAGGAATTGGGAGGGAAAACATTCAAACCCTTGAGCCAATCAAGTCAATCCAAGTGTCAATGAGAGAACCCATCAAACCCTCAACTACCCATGTTGACTTTTGTACCTAATCATTCATTTCTCCCAAGAGTTGGTTGAAATAGTCAATGCCTTGGGGAATGGGAGGTATGGATGTCCAAATTCGGGTATGGGAAAGCCACCTTGCATGGAAAATCGTGTTTGGCTTCCTTGGCAAGAAAAGAGCCACGAAATTGCTCCCCAAGCCATTCTTCACCCATCAGTTTTTCTCTCTCACGAGTTGGAAGCTTCCTGGGTGTTTTCCTCCATGGTTTTTCTGTGTTTTCCTTCATTCTCAGCTGGGAGAAGGGCGTTTTTGTGTTGTATACTAGTGGGGAAGAAGGGAAATCGAACCGGGGTTCCATAGAGACCGTTTGGGCCATTGAATGCTTAGATAGTTGGGGAGAAATCATTTTTCTCCCTGTGATTGTTTTTCCCCATCTCGCAATCTATTTTTGGTTGGAAACGATTTGGGGAAAACCCATGGCCATCTTGTTTGTAAATCCCATTGTTAAAATGTGTATCCATGCCCAATGATTGTGTTTGTTATGTGAGAAAAGATTATGTTGGCGTATGGGTTATGGGTATCCATTGTTTTGGCTTGAGCTTGAGTGCAAGCATCCAGAAATGAAGAGGGTTCAGGTTTGGCTTGATAAACCCAGCTGTGGACTGGCTTAGTTTAGATGCAGTGATTATTTGGTTGTGTATGAGTATGAATGTCCCATTTTTCTTGTAGAAATCATGCCCAGCTCGGGGGTGGTCTCTGAGTGCTGAAATAATACAGGCTGGGTAGAGACCTATGGTTGGGTGGAACGTTGCAGCGACATAGCTAGTTGCTTGGGAAAATTGCACAATGAAGATGAGTATATTCTTATGTGTATTTAATTCTGCAATGTTATTTCATTATTGACTGTTATGTTTATGAAGAGCAATGCATGTTGGATATGCATGTAGTGGATCTTGCTTCCGCTGTGTTTATTTGAATTATACACCTGCACATGTGTTTTTATTTCTATGAATCTATTGAATGGGCTAAGTTTATGTAAAAGCCCCAGAACTTGGTATCACGTTCCCTTCCTCGAATTGGGTTCACGGCAGGGGACATGACAGATCACCTCCACGATCTTTGCACCGTCTTCATACATTGTTGCAAATATAACATACACTTGAACCCCCTCAAATGTGTGTTTTGAGTCACTGCAAGCCGGTTATTAGGCTTCATCGTATCCACTTAAGGAATCATTGCCGACCCATTGAAATTCCAAGCCATCCTTGAACTACCACCCCCGGGAACACGACGTCGGTTGCTAAGTCTTCAAGGCAAGGCCAACTTCTTTCGGCATTTCGTTCCCCATTATGCCCCTCAGGAACACAGTTTTTTGTGTCTACTTACAAAATACATCTCCCTCAAATGGAATGAACACACCCGAAAGCTCCTTCAACACTCTAAATAAAGCATTGGCTTCGACACCCCTCATCTCACTTCCAAACTTTGGAAAATATTTCACCCTTTATATCTTGGCGTCAGCTTCCGCTGTTGCAAGTGTTATGGTCCAACAAGCTGGGGGTTGCAATGAACATGCCATTTACTACATCAGTAAAACCTTAGCAGGACCAACACTCAATTACACTCATGATGAGAAGATTGCATTAGCCATCATCCTCTCCGTACAAAAACTATACCACTACATCTTGCTTCACAAAACAACAACGGTCTCCAACTAAAACCCCATGCAATACCTCCTAAGCCGCATTCTTATCAACAATAATTTTGCACGTTGGATGGTTATCCTCCAATAATTTGACCTTGAGTTTGTGATCCCTAAAAGAAAGAAAGCCTTGGCCCTAGCCGAGTTGATCATTGATCTCCCACACATCACCTCGGGAGAACCTGTGCATGACCAACTACTTGATGAGAATCTCTTCCTCATAGCCAGCGACGACCCATGGTATGGTGATATCCTAACATATCTACGCACTCAGAATTTTACCCCGCACCTATCCCGTGATGACGGCCGATGTATCCGTCATCAGTCACCAAGATACCTTCTTATAGGAGACATCTTGTACCACCGTGGGGTCAACACCATCCTACGTCATTGCTTAACACTTGAGGAAGCTGAACAAGTTCTCAATGGCTATCATAGTGGAGCATGTGGAGGGAACCCATCAGGCCTTGCCACCACCCAAAAAATATTACGTGCCAGTTATTTTTGGCCATCGGTATTCAAGGATTGTGTCTACGTTGTCAAAAGATGTGCGAATTGATAGGTATTTTCGTACAAAACAAGGTCACCACCTGCCCCTCTCCACCAGTAATCACAACTGGCCCATTTTGCAAATGGGAAATTTATTTTATGGAGTGTTTCCACACCTCGACGCAAGACCACCAATATACCATCGTAGTCATCGACTACTTTACCAAGTGGGTTGAAGCCATTCCCATGTTCGACTGAAAAGGAACCAACCCACATGCTTCTTCTTTAACCACGTGATCTCTCGATTTGGATACCCAAACAATTGGTCTATGATAACGGAACCCATTTCTGTAATGAGACTTTTAAGGAACTATCATGGTTTTTAGGATTTAAAAATTAATTCTCAACATCCTACTACCCCCAAGCAAACAACCAAGTTGAAGCCGCGGACAAAGTTCTTAAAACTATACTACAATGCGCAATAAATAAAAATAAATATAATTGGCATCACATGTTATTCCCATCTTTTTGGGCTTATCACACCTTTGCCAAGACAACTACGGGATTTAATCCCTTCCACCTTGTCCATGGAGTAAAATCCATACTTCCCATCGAGTGTCAAGTCCCAACACTTTAGTCAGCGGTGGAGTTATTACCTGATACTCCGAACCTTGATAAAATGCTATTTACTTTGGAATTACTAGACGAAGAACGTCGCGACTCACTTCAACAAAATGATTCCATGAAGGCATGCTCCAAATATCACTATGACAAACATGTTCAACCTTGCACCTTTAGTGAGGGAGACTTTGTGCTTGTCTTCAACGCCAAGAAAGACAACAAACCAGGACTTGGTAAATTTGTATCTAAATGGACAGGTCCTTATATTGTTAAGCAATGCCTCCCCAAAGGGGCATATGTCTTAATTGACCCAGAAGGCATAACCCCCAACATCCCTATCAATGGGTTATACCTTAAAACGCTTCTACCCCTGATCCAAGCACTCCATAGGTGCGATATGTTTTGGTTTTCCATTTTTCATTGTTAATACCTTTTTCACGTTCTTTACTACAGTTGGGTATTTGCGCCATTTGTGCAGGATCATGACGAAGAATCGATTCCCTCTTGTTTTTCCATTATAAGAACAAGATTCCACCCCTCAACATTGGCACCGTACTTCAATCACTGGTATCATCTTGAAGACTGGCATATAGGCAACGCCTTCCCTCTGTTTAAATTACATTTACCAGATATTCTTGCTTATAACGTTCCTCATCCACAGTAATGATATTCCATCAATCTCCCTATCGAGGGTAGCATTCTCCCCCCATGGGTGTGCACACCAATGCATCCTAGTCATCATTTGGAACCCATGACGTCGAACCCCCAACAAGCTCGAGGAATTTGATAAATCTTGAAACGTTCAACCCATAGTTCATCATTTTAGAGCTACGCATTTCCTCCCCCACCCTACAGTCGATGACGTTGAATTCCTTGTCACATGTTACGAGAAAGAAACATAGTTGACCACTCATATCTCCATGATAACTTTACCATCTGCAATCTTCTTCGTACCATTATCTTTGCGAAGATACCAACGGGCCCCCCTCCCTTCGCAACAACCAATTCTATCCAGGTATTCCCGCAGGAACCAACTGCATGGAATTGATTCATGGGACACTTGTCTTTGCGTTTGCAAAACAAAATACACACCATCATCAAGCTGATTCCTTGATTCGATCAAAACCGTGGGAATACCACCCATCATCAAATTGGTCCCCTGGCACCCCAAAAACCATGGGGACCCTACCAATTATTATTTATGCACAAATTGTTCCTCAATTTACTCAAAACCGTGGGAACATCACTATTCTTTTGGAAGCAACCCCTAATCGTGTTTGATTGATGTCGTTGAGTCACCCTATCCCCAACATTATGCATTTTGGTACTCACCATCACCCTCAGTGTCGTGTCCTTAACAAAGCCCTTCATCTGCAGTTTGTATCTCTCTGTTACACTTTGTTCCTTTATTTTGAACAATGTTTCCAACTGATACTCCCCAAGTTGACATCAATCAAAGGAAGTCACGAGTCTCATGCTAACCAACCAGTCTTATGTCAGGTCTTTCATTCCAACAGTTGGTTAAAATATGATCTTGGTTCTCAAGATAAGACCCTCATCTTATCATGTACTTCAGCTCTTGTCGACATCACATCACTACATTCTGACAGTTGCAATAGTTGCAGTTGTACCTTGGGCTCCCTTTCAATCACTATAAGGGATTTCCTCGAACTAAGTAGGGAGAGCCCTTAGTGCTCCCTAACTTGGTGGCCTCTCCTATGCTTGACGTCAACACATCTATCGCATTAGGGAGAATGGTACGGTTCGAAGGTAGCAGTGTTCACAGTTATAAATCATGGTAGTTGCAGTTCAATGAGGTCTTAGCTTTAGTATATTCACTGGTATTCTAGTCCTCCACCCACATGGGATTGTCATGGTTATCTGCAGTATTGCTTCTTCTACACCTGTAACAACATTTCTAGGTTCAGCTACTCTTGCATGGATTGAAGCCACCTTCATCCATGCGTCAACAATATATTGAGTGACCCCCTCAGTCTTCTCTTTTTGTAGCCACTTCAGCAGATTTTTACGAGCATGGGTATGCCCGCCTCATTTGTATAAAACAACACTCTTGGTTATAGCTCCACGAACAACCTTCTCTCTTAAGAAGGTCCTATTTATCCACCTATGTTTCACATGCTTTCAAGAACAACAGAGAGAACACAAAAGAAAAAATGATTCATTATCAACTCTACAGTATGCTCTGAACCTCATACATTAGGGGGCATCTATTAACGCTCAAATATCACACACACGTGACATTTTTCAATTTACACAATAAAGCATCATCAACATATAGAATGCAGACCACCGAAGACATGCTCATCAGATCCAAAAAGTAGCATGAGTCCAGAAACACTTAAAGACAATAAGAAACTACAACCGCGTGACCACATGTCTATTAATATGCGCTACTACGTGTGTTATCATAACTACGATCATGCAACTAGTGCGGATATTCCTTCGATATCTGCGTGACTAATAGAAATGGGGGAATCTCAACCACCAGTGGTGCATTAAAGATTCATGAAAGTTCTATTACCTACACAAATTCAAATTTGTCTCCTCACACACTTGGGTTCCTTACATGGCCCCTTTTGTGTACCTTGGAGCTACATCATGAGATCAAGGAGTTCACATTGGGATTTAGTTATTTCTTGGCCACCTCTTGTCCTATAAAAGGAAGCCATGGGAATGGTTATGAAATAGAGAAACTAAGAGCAAGGTTATGCTGCTGGAATTGTGCTTGAGCTCCCTTATAGCTCACCTCTTGCCTCTTGTCTAGCATCCACCAAGATCCCTTGCCATCTTCCTTCAGGGGCAAGTGTTCTTCTCATTTTTTCTTCAAGCTACTTAGCATTTGGACAAGATGGAACTCCCTAAGAGGGATTGTTTTCCTCCATTGGAGTTCACATCCCATAGGTGTTGTACATGCTTGACCATTGGGCAATACAAAAGTGGTTTGGCATCTATTGGTTGTTGGATTTTGCATTCCCCCCCCTTTGTTCTTTGTTTCATTTTATTTTTATTTTCTTTGTTTACTTCTTTTCACTAACAACCACTTGCAGGATCACTTGGAGCACTCACCCACACAATAGGGGCACCTAATACAGAGGCCTTGTTGCAACCTACAAGGATTTACCCCTTACCAAGTGGGAAGGATTCACCCTTGTGCATTTTTTTTCACAAGGGACTTGCACTTTCTTAGGGTTTGGATACACACACCCATATGCCCCTATGAATACTCAAGATTTAAACACATGCATGCATAGAGCCCTAAGCTCACCCAAGTTTTGAAAACCTACAACCAAAAGGCCCTATGCCTTCCTATATTTTGAATACAAGCACCTACGGGCCTTAGGTTTGCTTGAGGTTTGAATGCATGCATCCATAAGGTCGTATGCTTGCTCGAAGTTTGAACACATGCATCTATAGGACCCTATCACAAACCAAGGTTTGAACACACATAACCATAGGGAAATATCCTTACTTGGGGTTTGAACAAACCCACCCAAAAGGCCCTATGGCCATGTGAGGTTTGAATACATGCACCCATAGGGCCCTATGCACACTCGAGATTTGAACGCATGCACTCACATGGACCAATATGTTTCCAAAGCTTTTAACAAATGCATCCACATAACCCTTTTCTTACACAGGTTTGACTATATGCATCAATGAGGCCTTATGCATGTTATGGGTTTGAACACATGCATCCATAAGACTATATGACCATCCAGGGTTTGAACAAATGAATCCACATGGCTCTACAATCACCTAGATTTTGAACATACACATTGAGAAAGCTCTAAGCTAACAAAAGGTTTGAAACCATGCACCCATAAGGCCATGTGCCTTCTTGAGATTTGAATAGAAACAACGATAGAGCACTAATCCCACTAAAAGTTTGAACACATGCACCCATAGGGACTTGTGCCCACTAAGGGTCTGGACACATAGTTAATAAGTAGACAAAGTTAAATTCTAATCTACTCAATTTCAAAATTCCAATAATATGGATCATCTTAAAATGAAAAAAATAAGTCAATACTAAAGACAAAATTACATAATTAAAAAATTAAAAATTCCCATCAATTAAAAACATTATAACTTACAACAAAAGGATAAGTCTATTTATTCTAAGTTTTTGACTTTAGGATGAGTTTTGGTGGGAACGTAATTTTTTTACGTGTTTAAATTGTATTTTTGAATTCATAAATAGATTCAACATCCTCAAATACCCCATGGCATCCAAATTATGTAATTTCCATAACTAATATATGTGATTCTAATTTTTTTAAAATATTTCTAATCAAAATATAAACATAATTAAACTAAAATTATACTTAAAAAATGTTAAAAAATAAAATATTTAAACTACATTTGCCACATGTTAACATGCGGAGCCCTCTAATTAGGAATGGATCCTTTATTCAAAGTAAATCGAGCAACCGCACAATTAGAGTCTTATTTGGTCCCTCCATGCATGTAATAAATTAAACAATTAGAGTCTTATTTGATCCAGCCATGCATGTAATAAATTAAACAATCAGAATGTTATTTGATCCAGCCATGCATGCAATAAATGAGTAATTCTATTAAGTGGAAAGAGTAATTTTATTAAGTGGAAATAAGTTAGAGTTAGCTTTTAATTAAACTTTGACTTGTTATTTTAAAGGTTTTAATTCATTTTAAAGTAATTTATATTTTTAAATTAAAAGTTTTATTTAAAAAAATATAAATTAATAAAAATGAATATATATATATATTATTATGATTTTCTAAATTAATTAATAATTTAATATAAATCCATTATATTATATTATATTATATGATTTTTCAAACTAAATTAATTATGATAAATTTGGTCATTTAAAAAAACAATATAATTAAAAAAATAACATTCTATATTTAAAAAATACAATATAATTAAAAAAAATATTTTATATTAAAATTTAGAATAAAAAAATTTAATATTTAACTTTTTTTAACAAAAAAAACTATAGAAACTTCCACATCACTTGAGTTGAGTGGTGCTTTTCTAAGAATTAATATTGATTGAAACCATGTCATAAAATGGATCTTATCCAGGTCATTAGAAATGGTGGAAAAAAACAATTTTATAATTGATAGAGATTAAAATAAGCTTTATGCCCCCCCTTGGTTTGAACACACGCACACTCATAGGGATTTATGCCTCCTTTGGTGCTTGAACCCATGCACATATAGAGCCTTATGCTTACCCTTGTTTTGAACACACACACCCACAGAGCCTATGCATGTGAATTTTTTAACACATGCACTGAGAGGACTCTATGCCCACGGTGTTTGAACAAGTGCACCCATAGGGCTCTATGCCATTGAGTGTTTGAACACACACACACACCCATAGGGCTCTCTATCCACTAGGGTTTGAACACACATGCCCATAAGGTTCTATATCCACAAGGGTTTGACACACACACACATATATGACCCTTTGCATGCTTGAGGTTTGAACACACACACCCAAAGGGACTTGCGCTTGCTTAGGATTTGGATACACACACCCATATGGTCCTATGCCTACTCAAGATTTAAACACATGCATGCATAGGGACCTATGCTCGTCCAAGGTTTGAACACATGCATCCAAAAGGTCCTATGCCTTCTTATACTTTGAACGCATCCACCTACATGCCTTAGGCTTGCTTGAGGTTTGAATACATGCATCCATAGGTCCGTATGCTTGTTCGAACTTTGAACACATGCATCTACAGGGCCCTATCACAAACCAAGGTTTGAACACACCGACCCACAAGGACCTATGCCCATATGAGTTTTGAATACATGCATCCATAGGGCCCTATGGACAATCGGGGTTTGAACACATGCACACACATGGACCAGTATGTTTCCAATTTTTTTAACAAATGCATTCACATAGCCTTTTTCTTACATGAATTTGAGTATATGCATCATTAATGCCATGTGCATGTTAGGGGTTTGAACACATGCATCGATAATACTATACAACCATCCACAGTTTGAACACATGAATCCACATGGTTCTACAATCACCTAGATTTTGAACATACACACTCATAAAGCTCTATGCTAACACAAGGTTTGAAAACATGTACCCATAAGGCCATGTGACTTCTTGAGGTTTGAATAGAAACAACAATATAGCACTAAGATCACTAAAGATTTGAACAAATGCATCCATAGGGACTTGTGCCCACTAAGGTTGGACACATAGTTTAGAAGTATCTACAAAGTTAAATTCTAATCTAACTAAATTAAGTCTCAACGAAACAACAATATAGCACTAAGATCACTAAAGATTTGAACAAATGCACCCATATGGACTTGTGCCCACTAAGGGTGGACACATAGTTAATAAGTAGACAAAGATAAATTCTAATCTAACTAAATTAAGTCTCAACGAAACAACAATATAGCACTAAGATCACTAAAGATTTGAACAAATGCACCCATAGGGATTTGTGCCCACTAAGGCTGACACATAGTTAATAAGTAGACAAAGTTAAATTCTAATCTAACTAAATTAAGTCTCAACGAAACAACAATATATCACTAAGATCACTAAAGATTTGAACAAATGCACCCATAGGGACTTGTGCCCACTAAGGCTAGACACATAGTTAATAAGTAGACAAAGTTAAATTCTAATCTAACTAAATTAAGTCTCAACGAAACAACAATATAGCACTAAGATCACTAAAGATTTGAACAAATGCACCCATAGGGACTTGTGCCCACTAAGGCTAGACACAGAGTTAATAAGTAGACAAAGAAACAACAATATAGCACTAAGATCACTAGAGATTTGAACAAATGCACCCATAGAGACTTGTGCCCACTAAAACTGAACACATAGTTAATAAGTAGACAAAGTTAAATTCTAATATACTCAATTTTTAAAATTCTAATAATATAGATCATCTTAAAATGAGTCAAATAAACCAAAACACTAAAGACAAAATTACATAATTAAAATTCCCATCAATTAAAAACATTGTAACTTATAATAAAATTTTTATTAAATTTTGGAATTAAACAATAAATATAAAATTTATTAACTTATCCCATTTAAACATATACATTCAACATACCAGACAATTTGAAAATTATATTTAAATTTGAAAATTTAAATAATAAAAATAAAATATTCTTTTACTAGAAAAATCTAATAATTAATTGTTTTTAACAAATAACCATAAAAACTTCCACATCACTTGAGTTGAGTCGTGCTTTTTTACCAGTTAATATTTACTGAAATCTTGCCATAAAAGCGATCTTATCCATGTCAATCTGAAATAATGGAAAAAATCAATTTTATAATTGATAGAGAATAAAATAAAAGCTAGATTTTGAAAATAGATTTAGGAAGCTACAATTTCTGAGGCCGATTTCGTGTATTTAAATCCAGGCCTCAAGAAGAGTTATCTCAAAATTTACAAGAGTCATTTTCAAAGTTTTTCTATTCTTTATTTTGGTATACAGGTTGGTATTAGCATTATTATCAGAATGGCATCACTTGCTCTTGCAGCAGAGGCAGTTTTGGATGCTAACTCCGCTGCTGTATTTTGTGAGAAA
The DNA here is from genome assembly GCA_027924585.1 of Larix kaempferi. NCBI lineage: Eukaryota > Viridiplantae > Streptophyta > Pinopsida > Pinales > Pinaceae > Larix > Larix kaempferi. The sequence continues at coordinate 7,117,912 of BSBM01000101.1, read as the reverse complement.
TTGCAGAAGGAAAACGGTACGATTTGTTTTTGGATTGAGCAATGTTAAATTATATCAATAGTTGGTTTTGCGAGTTAATTTGAAGATTAGTTTGAGTTGTTGAATGATGTGATTTAAAATTTGAATGAAATAGGAGGTGACGAGGCTTAAATATTGTAAATATGTGTCGATATTACCAACCCAACTGTGTTTTTGAAAAAAATATAACTGCAAAACTCCCTCAGAGCAGAAGCTGAAACATGAGAGAGCTTTGAGCAGAGGAGAGTAGATGTTTTCCTGAGTGTGATAGTTTATTTAGCTATTGACTGTAGTTGTCCATCCATGACTGTGAAGTGAGATTGTGACAGTTGCAGTGACCATTGCTGCATGGTGCCTGGGTTTGTCATAATGAAAAACAGCATGCAATATCTCTAGGTTGACGCTGTTTTAAAATTGCTGCTAAGCAATTGGCTGCTTTAATGGGGTGTCTGTATTTAATTTAGTTGCATGGTGTAGAGGGTGTTCTCAGAAGCCCTGCAGTTTACAGGAAAATAGATTTGCTGCTGTAAATACCCACGTTGTGGCTTCTGCTATTAAATATATTTGTTTCAAAGGCATGCATAATCTGTTTTGCTAGTTCATGCCTGAACTGTGGAGTTAGCACTGGGCTGTTTTAATGGGGCGTCCCTATTTAATTTACTTGCATGGTGTAGATCAGGGTGCTCTCAGAAGCTCTGCAGTTTACAGGAAAATAGATCTGCTGCTGTAAATACCCACGCTGTCTTTTCTGCTGTTAAATATATTTGTTTCAAAGGCATGCATAATCTGTTTGGCCAGTTCATGCCTGTATTGCGAGTGCATAATTTGTTTCAATGGAGTTTTTGTGGGGAGTTACTTTATGACCACCAAGAATCTCGGACTGGCGGTGTCACTGCCTGGTATGTTTATATCTTGATTGCTTGAGATTGGGTCTATTGGTGTTGTGAAGTTGGTAGCGACCTGTTGTTCTGAGGTGAAGCATGTGGACTTTGCGTATGCAATAGACGGTTTGTCTTTGGTTGATTGTTTTTTTATTGCTATTGAGTGCAATTGCCTGCTGTGGCTGTGCCAACTAAGAGTAGATCTGTCGTTGAGGAGAACTAGGAATATGTGTGTGATAACTGGCACTCAAATAGTCCCGGTTGGTCATGGAAATTTTTTTGGTGAGGCACAGTTTCATTTTTTTTTCGTTATTTTTTTGGAATTTTGATTATTTGGGTTGTTTTAAAATAGGCCAAAACCCCTAAGAACACAATTCATAGCATACTTCCATAATAAATAGGATGAAACTATGATTCCACCGTTTTTATAACCGGATATGCCAGTTCTCCCACGTCCTAGTCCTAGGAATACCTATAGTAGAATACCGCAATTAGAGCTGATTGAGATTTGTTGGAATTCACGCCAGGTATTGACGGTAGAGGGTGGATTATTTTTGGTTAAAATCCTACTGAATCGTTCATATTGCTTTGAAAATCCAGGTGTCTATATTTGAAAGGTTGAATTCATATTTACAATTAAAAATGTATTTTAAATAATGAAAGATCTTTCATTTTATCATAGATTTTTGGGGTTGAATTCATTTTTCCAATCAAAAACTTATTCCACTTATTTGGAATAATGAAGGATTTTATTAAAGATTTTAATTAAACATTCTATATTTTTTAACCAAGTTTTTGGCTTTTGTCTGAACAAAATCTTACTGAAATTTTTAGAATTGCATAATATGGTGCCTAGGGCATTCTTAATAGCTGAATCCATTTCTACTAAGAAAAATACAACTAAAAAATTTCAACCAAAATTTCTATAATTCGATTACTCCCTCGCTAATTGGTGCACATCTCTTTGTTGCTCCAATGTTGCCGGTGGGATCTTGTATTTGTGTATGAAAACGACCCCTCTAATTGCTGGATCTGGTGAAATAAACACTGCATAGACCGTGAGCAACAATAGACGTTATGTTTTGGATGCTGTCGTAAGACTGATGGAACCTACTTCTTTTGAAGGCTATTGGTTGCAATCCACTCATGGCAAAACTGGTAAGGACAAACCTTGAAAGCTGCTTGCTTGTTATGTGTGAGGGCAATTGCCTGCAGAACCGTGGAGTGGGTTAGATCAAAGTGATGGGCAATGTGGAAGACGCGGCTTTATTTTCTGCATTGGTGATGAGTAATCAGCAAAGACAAAATCGGGAACGATTTCTAGTGATTAATAGAAATACAGGTCAGGCTGAATAAACGTGGTTAATTTGCAGAATCGAGCTTGAGGACAGAGATTGAGCTAGGTGCAATTGTTAACCTGCTAAAGCAAGGTCAAATTCCATTCAGGTCCATGAGTTGCTGGTTGCAATTGGTGTATACACTGCTGGTAAAGGTTGTGAAAAATATATGAAGTTGTGGAGATTTTGTGTGTCATAGGGATAGAAATACCAGCACTGAGCAGGTTGCTTTCTGCGTGGGCAGGAGACCCCTTGTGCAGTCTATGTTAGATTTGCTGTGCATTTCCGTAGATGGCAGACTCATGCAATTTGATTGAATGATTTATTAGAAACCTTTTGTTGGCAGCTGGCTTACTCCGTGTTTGATATGTGATCATGTTGATTTGTGCATGATTGCATTAGGAGTTTGAACTGCTGGACATTTTTGGGATATTTGTTGTTAAACATTGTAGGAGAACAACATAAACATGTACTAGATTGTGGTCGACTATATGGCACTGGAAATGCCTATTGACGGCAAAGAAATCTGCTCAATTGTTGATTCCTTCTGAATCATTGGGCATGGGACTTGGGATATGAGTTTTCTGTTTAATGTGCTTGAAAATCTGCTGGTGCTCTGGGATATCTCTACATAGGGGAACTTGCTGTTACTGTGATGGCCATTAATGACCAATATGTCTGTCCCAGCAGAATGGCAAACTACCATACATCCTACGAATTCGGAAAACGGAAAAGGGTTCGTATTTTACATATGAAAAATGCATTGAAAAATGTGTCATTTGGAGGTTTGAAATTGGAGTTAGTCTGCAGTGGGATAGGGCAGTTGATAATTGTAAATGTTAAGTCATCGCAAGTCATTTGTTCAATTCTATTTCATAGTTATAGTTTTAGGTGACAACAGTGTAATAATTGTGAATGTTAAGTCATTACAAGTCATTTGTTCAATTCTATTTCATAGTTATAGTTTTAGGTGACAACTCTGTAATGTATAAGTCATTCCTTAATCTAATTGATAAAATGTGTTGTAGGTGAAAAAAATTGTAAGTGAAAAAAATACTACATAATACTTTGTTTCCTTTAATTGTTCCTCAACTTTGTAATGTATAAGTCATTCCTTAATCTAACTGATAAAATGTGTTGCAAGTGAAAAAAAATACTACAGAATACTTTGTCTTCTCTAATTGTTCCTCGATGAAACATTGTTTGACAAATATAGTATTAGTACCAATAGACCTCAATTGGATACAACCTCTATCTAGACTATTTTCCTATAGAGTTGGCGAGCATTGTGAGCACTGTGGTAATCATTCCTGCTAGCAGTGCTTGTAATATAGTATTAGTTGGAGCTCTTCAATTTCCTCCTCGCAACAAAGCTTGAATAGTAACATCCTTTTTCAGTTCAATAATAAGTAGCAACAGTCCCATCAAAAGTGTAGGCAACATCCCTTCCAGTTTGAGTTCCATATAGAATATATAAATAGGCTGTAGCAAGGTAGCACATAAGAAATGCAATATAAAGCGTGCTGGCCAAATCAATCAATCTCACCAAATTAAGTGTGATAACTTTGATTTATGCCAAAGATGGGAGGCTAGAGCAAGTTATTTTGAGCATCGTAGATAGTTTGTATGCTTTTGGCTACGACTTCAACAATATTGGGTGTGAACTAAATGTAAGACTCATAGGTAACTTTAAATTTTTATTGACATTTTATAAGTCTACTTATCAAAATGAAAATGTTGTCTTATATGACAGGAGGAAACAATAAGAGTTGGGAGTCTGTTAGTGCAAACAATGGCATTGAAGTGGTTGATGCATCACAGTGCACGGACATTTCTAAGGGTATGTTATAGACCTAGCTCTCATGATACAAATACTACATGATCATAATTCCATATTACATTTATTTATGATTGTAATAAGATGGTTATACCAATACTAACTTCTATATATGGACAGATTTCAGCAAGGCCATCGATCTTAATGAAGGAAGCAACCTTTCCAGGAAACCAAACTTGATTGTCTCCTTCGGGGAGATGCTCATTGATTTTGTCCCATCCGTGTCAGGTGTTTCATTAGCAGAGGCAATAATGTTTAAGAAAGCCGCCGGTGGTGCACCTGCAAATGTTGCTGTAGCCATAGCTAGGCTTGGTGGTTTCTCAGCTTTCATTGGGAAGGTATTGTGTCTATATTGCATGATGCATCTATCTGTGTTGGGACCACTTTTCAGTGTTATTGAGTTAAATTCTGTAGATGCCATAAAATTAATAGATTTTTTTTCCATTGTGATCAGTTTGGCAATGCCCCTATTTTATCAAGTTTCATCTTTTTGCCTAATTTAAAAGTAGCTTAAAACTGACTTTACAATTTAGTTTCAAAGTTTTTCTTTTCTTTACCTTTTTTAAATGCTTTCAAGTAACCAGGCATCAAAATTGCTCTTATGAGAATATTACAATGAAGTATGGATTACTTACAAGAATCTACGTCACCAAATATGCCCAGTGCCTACATTTAACCCCATCCGCAAGTACCCCTGCTAGTGCAAGTGAAACAGCCTGCCATAGGGGAGTATGAAACACCCTTTCTTTACCATCAGACCAAGATTCCATTGACACTCAATTTAGTTTATCTATATTATGACAAAATATGTCTTTGAATCTATTTGAGTATATTCACAAGTGCGATTTGTCTCTTCAATGTTTCTGAGTTTAATATGTAAATTGTGTGTTACTTCTTGTAAGTTTTAAAACTGTGCAGAAAAGCGAAGCATACAGATTCTTTTAAGCAAAACAGAGATTATACCAGAGCATTCACATATAATACACAAAGATTTACCCTGTAAACCCTTGACCGAGAAAAACTAGCAAACCTTGAAGCCACCTCTCCTATTTTTCTCATTATCATTATGAATCACTCACAATACAATATAGGTATTTTGCAGCATCCAATACCCCAATCTTTTAACCAGATTAGAAAATAGACCCCATTCCCTTAACTGAGATTAAATTACATATTTTTAGAAAATGGTTAAACGCACACCCCACACACATGCAAAGAATATAACATATACTCAACCTAGTTATGTTATTTGTTTATCCAATCAAGCCCCAAAATCTTTCTTGGGCTGACCTAAGAGGACACTTCTCACTGGGATAGTACCAAACTATGAGTATAGGTTTTGTCTTTACCTTTAGTGTTACATTTGGCGTGAAAGATAACCATTAATTGTTAATGTGTCTGATCTATTTGTTCACTGCATATGTTACCAAGATATCTTTTAGTTGCTGGAAATCATGGGAATGGATAATTGCCATGACAAAAAATACCTTATATAATGGCCTTCATAGTCTGTGATGTTCTCTAACTTATGAAACACTGGTCAAATTCTATCAAAAAATGTTGATTTTCTGCTCCAGAAATGCGCTGCCTAGGCTATAATCATAAATAAAGTTGTTCTGCTTCATAAATATTTGTGCATAGATTTTTAGTTCTCTCTCTTATCTATTAAGCATTTTCAGGTAGTAGCATGTCTCCTTGTAGGCTTGTTGACATGCACGGAAATGTAACCTCTATTGCAACCATAATTTGCTGCTCTGGGTTGTTACTTTTTTGATGATTTTTTTTGCTTGTTAGATGACATTGCATTGCAATTGAGATCTTTTCATTGGTTACAGGTTGGTGAAGATGAATTTGGGCATCATTTAGTGGACATTTTGAAGGAAAATGGTGTGCTAGACCAAGGAATACGCTATGATAAAAATGCTAGAACAGCACTAGCATTTGTGACATTGCGTCATGATGGTGAGCGGGAATTTATGTTTTATCGCAATCCTAGTGCTGATATGCTACTGACTGAATCTGAACTTGATGCAGACTTAATTCGACAGGTATATTCTAAGTGTGAATCTTAAAATGCTTCACATAATTTGTATATTCTTTTTTCTTTTCAAACCACTTCTCTTCAAAATAATCAGAATTTGTCGGATGGAGAGAGAAAGAGAGTTCTAGGAAATAGAACATGTTCTTGCATGAAATCCAATGTTATGAATGCAATACCTGCATTTCAAACAAAAAATGGGATTTAGAGAGTCTAGAAATTAAATATGTGAAGACCTTGTAACTGACAATATTTGTAATTTTTACAAGTGTTGTCCTTTTCCTCAAGAGCTCTCTGCATATAATGCATACAGAGAGTACCACTTTTCTTTCAAGTTATCCTAGTTGATGTTTTCTGATATATAATTCCAGACCTGCAAATGTTTGGACAAATGGACACAAGATTTGATAAAACAGCTTCAGTTATTTGTGCTTGGGGTTAGATTGTTACTTATGAGGGTGGCTTCATATAAACTTGTCGGGATTGGGTGTTATTTACATCCTATGTTCTATCAAAAATACAAATGGGAACTTTAAACATGGTGTAGATTGTTCGAACTTGATTCAATCTGTGAAAAATCGAACCTCAAGGTTTTTGTTCCTGATGTGCTGGACTTGTGTTGTAAATTGGAGTTTAAGCGATTTGTTTTTTGATTCACACTCTATAGTCCTGACCTTAAGTGCAAAGAAGCATCTAGTTCGCTTTGTTGAAAGTTGTTTGAGGGTCGCAATTTCTTGGTTTTCCATTGTATGTATATTCTTCGAAATATCAGGACTCAAGCCATTTGGGATTCTACTTGGTGATGAAAACTGTATGATGATGAAAAATTGTTCCCTTTACTAAGGCTTTTATGATGTACTTTGTTTGCAGGCAAGTATATTTCATTTTGGATCAATAAGTCTGATTGCAGAACCATGCAGATCAGCTCATCTTTCAGCTATGAAGATTGCAAAAGATGCTGGTGCCTTGTTATCTTATGATCCCAATCTTAGATTGCCATTGTGGTCATCTTCTAAGGAAGCTCGTGAAGGAATTCTCAGCATCTGGGATAAGGCAGACCTTATTAAGGTACTATCTTGATTCTTAATGAGGAAAATGCTTTCAAACATAAAAAATGAAATGCTTTAACTTCAGAGTATAGGCTTCCGTACACAACCAAACTGCATAGTAAGCATCATTTTCTGATATTTGTATAGACACCGTTAATGCATAGCTTCCTTTAGTGCATTTTAGATTGGACAATTAATATGCTTTTCTCATGGATAAAGAATCAAGACAAGTGAAGAGTCTTAAAAAGTTTCTTAGTTGTGATGTTTCTGAGCCAAAATGATTCTTAGTTGTGATGTTTCTGAGTCAAAATGATACTTAGTTGTGATATTTCTGTGCCGGCTACTACCAATTACTGGTCATATTTTCTTCTGAGCAGGTCAATGAGGATGAAGTAGCATTCATTACAAATGGACGGGACTATGAAAACGACGAGGTAGTCATGTCACTTTGGCATCCAGGGCTGAAGTTACTTCTCATAACCGAGGGAGAAAAAGGTTGCAGATATTATACAAAGGTTGGTACATGTGAATAATTGAGCAATGTTTGATTCATTATTAAATTCATATTGGCAGATAGCTATATAAAGTTAAATCCTTTTATAGCACCAACTTGAAGGTGTTAAATTAGTCTTACACAAACAAGTTACAAAATTGGTATTGGTCTACCACCTGCTTAAGTCTTTGCATTCTTCTCCCTCTTATCAACATTTTCCCTTCTTATATTACCCTTTATGACTAGGTGTATCTTTGGGAATGGATGAACCTCTAGAGCTCTTTCCTGTAAATTGTTGTAAGCACAAACGATTCCTAATAGCCCGAGGAGATAATACTCACTATGAGTCAAGACTAAGAAGTCATTCCCATCACGATTATACACAAAACTGGTTGTGTTTTGCTTCATCTAGAGTGCTATATTGTGATTTAATTTTCTTCTGATTCTTTTATTGTAGGCTTTTCGGGGGAGGGTTAGTAGCATACCAGTCAAGACAGTTGATACAACAGGTGCCGGTGATGCATATGTTGGGGCACTTCTTACTGAGCTCGTTAAAGACATGTCATTGCTTCAGGTAACTATACTTTTCATCTTTCCACCATGCTTTCCGTCATTGTTTTGATAGTGAAGATCACTGTAAATGTAGTATGTTCTTTGTTGGTTTAAGCAGGTTCATTCCATTTGATGAATACGAATATGTTTCACTTTTTAACTTTTGCCTCACCATGCTTTTCTTTGTGCAATCCATAAGCAAAGCTAGAACATGTAAATAATGAACTGTAGAGGTAGATTATCCCTTGAACTTAGAATTTTTTTTAACCATGGATCATGTTAGTCAAATGCTCTCTAATGGCTTCCCCCAAGATATGTATTTCCATGGGATTTATATTATCAACACTACATGCTCTATACAAATTGCTAGTTTGCACTGCCTGAAAAGTATGGTCACTCCGGTCTATGGTGGTTGTATATGATAACTGTGTTTCTTTCATTGTTGTATTGTTGTTTTGTTGCACAATTACCACTTTGACTTCAAAATACTTGTTTTTATCGACTGATTACTTTTCATACATTCTACAGGATGAACACAAACTTAGGGAAGTGCTGAGATTTGCCAATCTCGCGGGAGCCATAACAACAACAGAAAAGGGCGCAATTCCCGCTTTGCCTGATAGAGCTGCAATAATGAGCCTCTTAAATCAAGCTGATTCTTCGTAGCTTGTTTGAACAATTGGGGTACATCCAAACTGGAATAGTTAATTTTGTCCTATGTAAGGTACAATAGATAGGAATTTCTAGGGGTGTTACATTTGAGGAACTTCTTATTCAAAGTATCTTATTGAGGGGCGATCTCGACTATTTTCAGTTGATCTAGCCATCTCCCTCTCTCTGTCAATGTAGAATAAGGCTGATACTTCCGTAGCTTGTCTGAATAATTGGGATAAATCTAAACTGAAAAAAGTTATTTTGATTCTATGTAAGACATAATAGATAGGAATTTCTGCAGATGTTGCGTTTTATAAAATTGCTGAAAGTATTTTATTCTGGGGTGACCGTTTTCAGTTCATCCAGCCATTTTTCTCTGGCTGTCAATGTCGATGTTTCCATTAATTTACTTGGAAAATAATTCCATTTATTGAAGTTTGTGTGCCTTGTTGTCTAGTTTTTTTAAAGAATTTATATATCCACATGCGAACTTGTTTTGCCATTTGTTTTTATTTATATGACATCCCTTTTATTCAACATCAACATCAGTATTGAGCACACAGGAAATTTGAGATTCAAAATGTAGGTTCTGTTGACTGGAAATTTCATAATTTTTAATATTTTAAGAAATTGGGTTATGATGCTTGAGTTGGAGATATCAATGTCATGTATATATCTATTTAGATCCATCGCAAGATCTATTATGAGTAAATTTTGGGGTTAAACATTCTCTCATGTTTTGCATGGTAAAAAAGTTTCCATATTTGAGAGATTTAATTCCTCTATGTGTTTGTTGAGAGATTTAATTCCTCTATGTGTTTGTTATATTGATAAATCTAAAGATAAAATTAAACCGGTATACAAATATAAACTCCCATATGTATAAAACATAGTATAAATTACATCGTATTGGAAGCGAGGATATCAGCACCAAGGTATTTTGCAGCTCAAACCTGTGAATTTGATGACATTTCCTACAGTAGGGTTTGACAACTTTTTCTCAGCAAACTAAATTTTTGAGATGAGAAAATCCATCACAGTTATCAAATTTGTTCAAGAAGGAAACTTGCTTGAAATAGATTTCATTGATGGGAGTCCATCCTGTCTATGAAGACCGAACTTAGGGTTTCAACAAAACTAAACAGAATGAAGGCTGAAATGGAAGGTTTCAACAAAACTAAACGCAGGTTTTCCTTGTACAAACTAAATTAGTTCTGGACTCAAATAAAAAATTCTCAAATTCTCTTTTGCTGCAATGGAGAGCTTTTTTCTTGCAGTCGCTTCGCTGCTAATTGCCCTTGACAACATAAATTTATAGCTGCAAGTACCTTGGGAGTAAATTCACAAAACATACGGAAACCAATGAAAACATTTGTCCTGGGGACTAATAAATTGGTCTCCAGCCCATCAAAATTTCCTTCAGGTTACCAGCCACTTTGTATAGCCAATCATGACCCTCCTAATCAGAACTTACAGAATTTAATACAAAATTAAAAGAGCAATATTTTTTTGACGACACTGCCAGGGAAAACCCAAGTGCAACGAGTGGGAGAAGTGATATTTGATTTCGGAAAACCAGGTGTGCTAAGTTTGCCTGGACCATAGTTTCAACTACCAACCAAGTGGAAGTCATGGTATCTTGGGTGGGCCTCCAGATTATCAGTAGCATTGCTCCAGAGAACAGTGAAACAGTCAGGGATTTAGTTTGATTGTTCAAGCTATTCTACAGGAGTATGTACCAAAACACCTAGGATCACTCAACCCGAAAGATGCCTTAAATTTGTTACCTCTTTGGATTTCAAAACTATTCTAAATAATAAAAAAGACTAACTATACACCTAGGATTACTCGACCCATATAAAGATGCCTTAAATTTGTTACCTCTTTGGAATTCAAAACTATTCTAAATGATCAAAAGACTAACTTGATGCTAATGGCATCGCAAATGATCCAATCAACCTACGTAAGGGAAACGTAATCTATATTATCAATGGAAGACCCCGTAAAGAGGACCGATCCATTCCATGATTTGAGAAAGAAACACACTCTGAACTACAAGGCTTGTAGAATGGATTCCCCGAAGAAGGGATGGACCAACCTTTGGGGCCATTCGACAATACCTTTAGTCTTCCAAGCATTGAGGTGGAAAGTGGAGTAGATGTGTTGTTGCCTCGTATATCGATCAACTAGGTTTTAATGGGAGCCTTAAAAACATTTTCTAATATGTATAGGTCATAGGTTTGAATCCATAAGGAAGTTAAGGTATGCATATCTCCACAGATTTATCATTGTAATTGTTGCACAAATGTCCGCTCTCCTGCACAAGTTGTGTAGAGGGGATCCCTTCCGCTCTCCTACACAAGTTGTGTAGAGGGGATCCCTTGTTGCACTGAGTGAAACGAGGTGCTCTACAACCCAGTATGGGGGAGATCTTCTAACGTGTAAAAATGTAGCGTTACATTTAATAAAACGTAAAAAGTGATTGCGTAAAAAGAAGTAAGTAAAATAAAGTAAAGTAAAAAGAAGTAAGTAAAGTAAAGTAAAGTAAAAAGAAGTAATGTAAAGTAAAGTAAGTATGGGGGAGATGTTGTAAGGTTTGTGATGTAATGTTTGTTACTAACAAAATAATTAAAAAAATTCATGTCCGCCCATAAAAAAAATTATGGAAAGTATTTAAAAAAAATCCATGTTGGTTCATAAAATAAAATATTATGAAAAGTAATTAAAAAATAGATGTTTGTTTATAAAATAAAAACTTAAACCCTATCTATCAATCAAGAGATCAAATTTCTTGAGTTTAAATTTAAAAAAAGAAATACACCTCGAGAAATTGGATCCTTCTCGGTGCTTAATAGATACGGGTTTAAAATGTATCTATGCTAGTTCATAAACAAGTTGCACAAAGAGAGTCCCTTGTTCCACAAACAAGGAAGTCCCTTGTTCATAGTTTAGTCAATTTTTAATGTGACTAAACTATAACCTTAAATAAAATTACTAATATTATTATTATAAATTAAGCATAACATTACCAAGGGAAGCATAAAGCAAGTCCAATAACAAATCTATACACTACATGATTATGCTAACTCATGAATGTAGTAAAATAACCCAATAATCAATAGTCGTGCTCAAGATGCACTATTTGAATTCACAAGTCGGCCCCCAAATACAACTAATCACAAAAAGCTATCATGTAGACCACACATACATGAAAAATATACATTCAAAATAAAGCAAAGTATACATCATCTAAGGATGCAAAGGGGTTTTCACTCGAGCTCTAATCATATCTTAACATTGTACATCAGGCTAAAAAGATGCTTCCTTTTGAAGCATGCATGGTTCAACATTACTTGGATCTAACATGATGAAGAGCTGAAGCGATGTTGAAGTCTTAATGCTAGAAGATGGCATTGGAACAATTTGAAGAAGTTTATGACATTAGAAGGCCAACTCCTATACTTGCTTTACCCAACTTCACTTAAAGGAGGGTATGTGTAACACTCTAGTATTTGCTTTACCCAATTTCAATAAAAGCTGTCCTAGAATGTGATCCATCGGGTAAAATCCTTGGAGTAGTCCTCATGCAAGAAGGAAGACCGTTGGCTTTTACTAGCAAACAACTCTATGTGCATCATTCGGAAAACCAACTTATAAAAAAGAGATGTTGGCCATATTGCATGTTGTGGACATCTAGCATCCATACCTATTTGGGAAATGTTTCTAGATCAAAACCGATCATCATAGCCTAAAATACTCTCTCAAACAAAGAGCTTCCTCCCTAGAGCAACAAAAATGGGTGACCAAAATGTTGGGATATGACATGGATATGACTATGAGACAATTTTTCGGATGGGAAAGGAGAATGTGGTAGAGATTCTCTCTCTTGACACGTTGAAGAAGGTTCCCTCTTTTCCCTCTCCTTCCTCATTGCATATTGCTTCAATGTTGTTCGTAATGAATAGTTGACAGATCCCACGCTTGCTACCATGATCCAACTGTTAAATTTTGAGCATTAATTCACAATACTCTAGGATCTTCACTGAGAGAATAACATATACAGTATATCAATGCATGACAATCACAATAAGTATGACAAGCATCACAAGAATCAAAAGCATAAGAGACAAGAGACACAGAGTTTCCGTGGGGAAAACCCTAAGGTGAAAAACCCCACAACTTCCTCAGAGATAGAGAGAGCAATGGCTCAACCAAAGTACAACCAAAATACACTGAGATAGTCTCCTAGTAGCAGATGATCCTCCTCCTCACTAGTGCGCCACTTTCTGAGTGAGAGAGATGTACTTTTTCGAATGATCTAAATAGAGATCACCTGATCTCTATTTATACTAAGTTGTTTTCCCAATGACCTTATGGGGCCGACTTGTCTAGCTAGGTACATCCACATTATAATATATATATTTCAGGGCCGACCCCACACATGGTGGTCCAATAACCCATCGGCAAGTACACACACTTGTGACACTTGTCAATCCACATGACGACACTTCCTTATAGAGGAATGACACATCTCTTATAAGGGTACAATAAGTATATATAAAATACATAGATGAAATACATTCCGAAGTTACATATACATCAACACTCCCTCTTAACTAGGAAGGTATTTCTCGACACAGATCTGCTAGACAAGTCTTCTTCTCGGGATCATCGTCATCATCATCGTCACTGCTACTGCTATCTCAACCAATCTCTGAATCTACTCGTCATAGGAAGTTCTACAGAGCCAGTCCTTTTTCATACTGGATGTAGGCCCACCACCTGCAGGTCTTCATCATCACTGGCCATACTGTGGAATTCTCAGGACTTATTACGTGCGTCACAAAACCTGGCTGCAGCATCCCAGGCTATTACGAGCACACATCTCTACCTATAGGATCTCCCAGGAGCACATTACATGTGACCCATCACAAAACCTGGCTGAAGCACCCCAGGCTGTTACAAGCACACGGCTCTACTTGTCGGATCTCCCAGGAGCACATTACATGTGATCTCACCACAAAATCTGGCTGAAGCATCCCAGGCTGTTACGAGCACACAACTCTACCTGTCGGATCTCCCAAGAGCACATTACATGTGGTCCACCACAAAACCTGGCTGAAGCATCTGAGGCCTTTTTCATCCTGTCCAGATCTCCCAGGAGCAAATTACATGTGGTCATGGCAAAACCTGGCTGAAGCATCTGAGGCCTTTTTCATCCTGTCCAGATCTCCCAGGAGCAAATTACATGCCATAGGACAAAACCTCGCAAGAGCATCTCAGGATGTTACGGGTACACAACTCCGACCTGAAGATCTCCCAGGGCACAAATTACATGTCCTCCCAGAGCAATGTCTCGAAAGAGCATCCCAGGCTATTATGGGTACGCAACTCCGACCTATAGGATCTCCCAGACATGCTCATCTGCACAACCTGATCCACGGCCACAAAGTATCATCTGATACTCATCATACATCATCCTGATGCACACATGATCATCCTGATCATCATCACTGCAACATCCTGCTGCATGTCATCTGGAGAAGCTCGTCATCCACGATCACTCTGATCATACAATGCATCCATCTGTGTTAGGAACCCATGTCTTTACTTTCTTAGTATATTTTTGTTGGACGCATATGCTTTGTAAGTCGTCGTGTAGTATTTGTTGATCCATAGTTTATATTAGCCCATAGTATTGACCCATAGTATTGGACGCATATGCTTTGTAAGTCGTCCCATAGTATTATATGTCCCATGGTTTTGACTTATAGTATTGGCACCTAGAATTAGCCCATGGTTTGTATTGACACATAGTATTGACCCATGGTATTGGCGCCTAGGCTTAGTATATAAGTGTGTGTTGAGGCCTATGAAGGCACCGTGAAGTTAATTGTATTGAGCTTGCTCAAAGGAGGTTGCCCCTTCGAAGTGGCCCGTGATCAATATAAAAGTGATTCTGAGTTCTATTATTTCTAATATATCGTGTATTTGCATTAATTAATTATTGCAGGTTCATCACATCTGGTATCAGAGCACTTTCTTGGGCTCTTTGGGTGGAATTTTTGCCAAAAACATTTTCGCATATGTTGCAGCTTCGAATTTGGGAATAATCCCTATCCGCTTAACTGTGGGAAGTACTTGGGCATAAGCCCTAAAACTCATTGTGAGGAGTACCACAGGAACCCCCAAGTAGCTGGCCCATTGAGAGGACCTGCCAGCGAAAAGGGCAACGACCCCTACCTGTTTGATTAGTTCCCACCCGTGAGGTAAACCAAGAGCTGTCGTTTGTGGCAAAGCGGTTATTAGTTTTACCTGAGCTGTGGAGTGAGGGGTACTGCCCCAATATGCAAGCCGTCAGATAGCATTGGTGGCCGAGTGAAACACCTGAACTGTTAGGAAATCGTACATACCTGGGGTCCATATCTATTTTCAGTTGAACTGTTGCCGATCACTTCTGCTCCAGATCCAGCCGTTTCAGATCTATTATGAAAGTCGTTCCAGATCCAATCGTCGTTTCAGATCCATCTGTTTTCGATCCCTTCCGTGCCGTTGTAGATCCATCTGTTGCGGATCCCTTCCGCGCCGCTATTGCCAATCCATTTCTGAAAAAAATAAAAAAAATAAATTCTGTTTTTCGGCCATATCTCCCTTGTTTCAACTCTGTTTTCCCTGAAACTTCACTGACATCCCTTCAATCTCATTCTGCATATTTCATTCCTGAAGACCCTATCCCAAATTCCACTTCCCAAGACCATAAATCCCACATTTGTCTATTTTTAGGGTTTGCCATAACTTCTTCAATTTTCACCTGATTGCCTTCAAATTTTACCATAGAGTTCCCGCTTCTAAAATCCTCATTTTTTGCTTCCCTGTCCTTCAGAAAATGTCGAAAACCTAGTCAAACCCCAATTACCCCTCTGAGTTTTTCCCAAATCCAAATTTCCCCTTACTAAATAAGCTTGTGTTTGTGTTTTTCTATCCATTCCCCCCACCCCACAAAAAAAATAAAAAAAAATTACTGGTTATGGTTGTCACTCGCACAGGAGCAAACACCATGGAGGAAGCACTTGCAGCCATCCAAACCAAACTCCAAGATCTGGATGAAAAATTTCTCAGCCTCCATCTTCAGCATTCAACCATGAACAATAACCGACAGCCATAATCTTTTGCAGCCATCGGGTTCTCTTCTTCCAACAATTTTCGTGGGCCGAAGCTTGATTTTCCTCGCTTCAATGGTACTGATCCGACTGGATGGATATACCGAGTAGAACAATATTTCAGTTTGCATAATACTTTTGATGTCCAGAAAGTTCCACTTGCATCCTTTCATTTGGAACAAGAAGCCCTTCAATGGTACCATTGGTACATAAAAGCTCATCTCGAGCCAAACTGGACAGATTTTTGCCAACTCCTTTTGCCACGATTTGGTCCTAGTGCTTTTGACGACTTCACAGGAGCACTCACTAAATTTCACCAAACTGGCACAGTGAGAGAGTATCAGATGGAATTTGAGAAACTAGCCAATCACACAGAAGGATTGTCTGATGAATTCTACAGGAGTTGTTTTATCAATGGTCTCAAGGATGAAATTCGCTCAGAGGTCAAAATGTTTTGTCCCAACACAATGATGGAAGTTCTAGGGTTGGCTAAGCTGGCCGAGGACAAGATCGCAACTCAACAACGCTCCAAACCCACCTTTGTTCCCTTCAGAAATATGGGTTCCCAACAACCTCCCATCATGCCTGCTCTACAACCAACTCCTATCAAGCATTTGTCTGAAACAGAGATGCAGGCACGCCGAGAAAAAGGGATTTGTTATAATTGTGATGAGAACTTCACTCGGGGACATAGATGTGTTCCACAAAAGCTCTATCTCTTGGATGTGGATTCTCCGCCTGCCTCAGAACTTGGTGAATAAGATCCAGATACAGTAGATGTTCAGGTCGACATTCAACACCCGCCTGTTGATACCCCATCTCAAGACGACCCACCTGAGATCTCTCTCCATGCTGTAACTGGCGTCACCACCCCACAAACAATGCGGGTCAGGGGATACTTCAAGACGCTCCCTCTTACCATACTCATTGATTCTAGTAGCACTCATAACTTCATTGACCCTTGGATTGCCAAACAGGCTGATTGTTTTGTCCATCCTTGTTCCAACTTTCAAGTCATGGTTGCCAATGGGGGCACCTTACCTTGCAAGGGGAAGTGTCATAATGTGGGTATCTCTATGGAAGATTATAACCTACGCTCTGACATGTTCTCCTTATCCTTAGGTGGATGTGATGTGGTTTTGGGCGTTCAATGGTTATGCACACTTGGCCCCATCTTATGGGATTTTGCTAAACTTTGGATGCAGTTTTCAGTCAATGGGACACAACAAAAATTTATGGGTTTACAACCAGGGTTTCTCTGCATCATCAGTTCACATCGCTTGGAAAAGATCCTTAAGAAGAATTCACATGGTGTCATTGCTCAGCTCCATTCCCTTCAGATGCACCCACCAACGGTCTCCACTACTTCCTTGGATAGATATGCAGGTGTCTTTGTTGCACCAGTGGTCTTGCAGCCTTCACGAGACCTTTCCGGTAAGCATTTTGCCGCATCTACATCTCAGCAGGACATGATGGCTATTTTGCATACAGTACAGAAGTGGCAGCCATCCCTATTGGGGAATTATTTCTGCATCAAGATTGATCTCCAGAGTCTGGAAACTTTCCTGGAACAACGGGTCTCCTCCCCAACACACCTGAAATGGGTTATCCAACTCATGGGTTATGACTATGCGACCACTTACCAGAAGGGTAAGGACAATATGGTGGAAGATGCTCCTCCTCGCACATTTGATGACCCAGTTTCTCTTACAGCTATTTCTCTGCTTGTTCCAAATTGGTTGCAATCTGTTCAACGGGACTATCTCTTCTATGAACTCCATGCTTCTTCATCAGTAGGGCACTCTGGGTTCCTCATAACGTATGACCAGGAACAATGTAACTTCTTTTGGCAGGGACTCAAAAGGACAATTCAACAGATGGTGGTTGACTGTGATACTTTCCAGGTCAACAAGGGTGAAACGACCCTCCTTTCGGGACTGCTCGAACCCTTGCCCATCCCTCCACAGATTTGGACAACTATTTCTATGGATTTCCTAGAAGCGCTCCAGTGGTATAATACCACATCTCAAAGGACACCATATGAAGCAGTCTTTGGACAGGCACCACCAGTTCTTCCATACACCTTCAGCAACTCCCCAGTTCAGGCAATTGACTCAATTCTTCGAAACCGTGATCAGCTTCTTCTCATTCTACAGGAAAATTTTCACATGGCAAGAATTCGACTGAAACAACAAGCCGATCAGCACCGTTCCGAGCGCACTTTTCACATCACTGATATGGTTCGTCTTCATCTACAGCCTTCCATGCAATCCTCCCTGAAACTCGAAAGGCACCAGTGGCTCAGAATGCAACCCGAGGATGCTACAGGGGACCCACTCCTTCAGATTCTGCATCAATTTCCACATCTAAAGCTTTGAGGACAAAGCTTTTTCTAAGGGAGAGGGGATGTTAGGAACCCATGTCTTTACTTTGTTAGTATATTTTTGTTGGACGCATATGCTTTATAAGTCGTCCCGTAGTATTTGTTGATCCATAGTTATATTAGCCCATAGTATTGACCCATAGTATTGGACGCATATGCTTTGTAAGTTGTCCCATAGTATTATATGTCCCATGGTTTTGACTTATAGTATTGGCACCTAGACTTAGCCCATGGTTTGTATTGACACATAGTATTGACCCATGGTATTGGCGCCTAGACTTAGTATATAAGTGTGTGTTGAGGCCTATGAAGGCACCGTGAAGTTAATTGTATTGAGCTTGCTCAAAGGAGGTTTCCCCCTTGAAGTGGCCCGTGATCAATATAAAAGTGATTCTGAGTTCTATTATTTCTAATATCTCGTGTATTTGCATTAATTAATTATTGCAGATTCATCACAATCTGATGCACACCAAGTATCTACCTGATACATATCATCATACATAGTGTATCCACCTG
Source organism: Larix kaempferi (assembly GCA_027924585.1). Lineage (NCBI taxonomy): Eukaryota > Viridiplantae > Streptophyta > Pinopsida > Pinales > Pinaceae > Larix > Larix kaempferi. The sequence continues at coordinate 7,098,994 of BSBM01000101.1, read as the reverse complement.
ATACATAGATACATGATCCACACAATGTATCCATCAACATACATAATCTACCTGATCATACCTGATACATATCAATATACATGATCTACCTGATCATACAATGTATCCACCTGATACATATATAGATACATGGTCCAAGCATCCAACATGATGCATATACAAAATACATACAAATGATCCAACCGATCATATCCAACATCCAACATGATGCGTACATACATATAAATGATCCAACTGATCATATCCAACATCCAACATGATGCGTACATACATATAAATGATCCAACTGATCATATCCAGCATCCAACATGATGCGTACATATAAATGATCCAACTGATCATAAAAGCAGAAACTAGAACATCATCCTGATGCTCATCATCCAGCGCTTACATCCACAGCCATGTGAAGGATCCTCCTTCAAACATGCTTGGAATGGCTTCAGCAAATGTGTCCATCACTTCTTCCTCGAAGTGTCCTCGATCTGAAGAACACCAAGCCTCCCCTGAAGTATTCGAACTTCACCCTGGCTAGTGGCTTCGTCAGCACATCTGCAATCTGCTCGTCCATCGCAACATACAGGAGCTTCACGGCTCCTCTCTGCACCATATCCATGATATAGTGATATTTGATCTCTATGTGTTTCGAACTGTCATGAAACACTGGATTCTCGGACAGCTTCACACAACTCTGGTTATCACAGAAGATACCAGTAGCATCCAACAGGAGATCAAATAACTCAGACAGTAGCTTCCGTAGCCATACTGCCTCACAACTAGCTGAACAGGATGCAACATACTCTGCCTCAGCTGTACTCAGTGCTACGCAGGATTGCTTCCTGCTAAACCAAGAGATCACACCTGATCCCATACTGAAGCAGCACCCAGATGTGCTCTTCCTATCTGCAGCACCGCCAGCCCAATCTGAATCAACATAACCGTGCAGGCTAAACTTTTGATTCGCTTCATACTTGAGCCCATAATCCACTGTACCCTTCAGGTACCTCAGAACATGCTTTACAGCAACCAAGTGAACACTCCTCGGATCCGTCAGGAACTGGCTCAATGTGTTCACAGCAAAACAAATGTCCGGTCTCGTGTTCGTCAGGTACATCAAGGACCCAATCATCTGACGATACATAGAGACATCAACCAGCTCAGATGAAGCATCACATAGAAGCTTCAGATTCGATGCCATAGGTGTGGCCATGGCCTTGCAATCCATCATCCCGAATCTCTTCAGGATATCTACTGTGTACTTCCCTTGACCAAGGAAGATCCCACCTGCACTCTGCCACACCTCCATACCTAGGAAATAATGCATCATTCCCAAATCTTTCATATCGAACTCAGCAGCAAGCTTCCTCTTAGTATCTGCAATCAATCTGTCTTCTCCTGTTAAAAATAATTCATCCACATACAAGAGTAGAATCACAGGATTCACTTCCTCAACCTTGTAGTAAAGGTTGGAATCCGCTTTACTCTTGGTAAAGCCCAAACTAGATAGGAAACTGTCCATCCTACCATACCAGGTTCTGGGAGCTTGTTTCAAGCCATACAAGGCTTTCTTCAATCTGCACACATATGACTCCCTGTCATGTATTTCGAAACCGAGTGGCTGCTCCACATATACTTCTTCTTCAACTACACCATTCAAGAAAACAGTCTTGACATCCATCTGGTGTATTTTCCATTTCATCGCTGCAGCCAGGGCAAGTACTGTTCTGATGGAAGTATACCTGTCTACAGGTACAAAAGTTTCTTCATAATCTATTCCCTCTTTCTGAGAGAAGCCACGAGCTACGAATCTTGCCTTGTATTTCTCCACACTGCCATCTGCAGCATGCTTGATTTTGTAAATCCATTTGGAAGTCACAACAGACTTCTCTTTAGGTCTTGGGACAACATCCCAAACATCATTCTTCATTATTGATTGGTATTCCTCAACCATGGCATCCTTCCATTCTTTCTTTTCCGTTGCTTCTTCATAACTGGAAGGTTCTTTGTTCATAATGTCACAGAGTAAAGCAACATAGATGGTATGTGATCTGGTTCTCTTCTTTGTTCTGTGTTCTTCTTCTGGAATGCCAAATATTTCTGCATCTTGAATGAGCTCTCTAGCCCATGCAGGTTTCCTCTTGTGAGAGTTATCCTCACGGGGTGGATCTACAGGTTCTTGCGGATCTTCAAACTCACGAACAACTTCTGGAACTGCTTCAGTCATGGTAGTGTCTTGAAATCTAGTTTCCTTAGGTTCTTCATAAACTTCGATCGGTGCCTTCCTTGATTTGATGAATGCTGAGTTCTCATCAAATGTCACATCCCTGCTGACATCAATCTTCTTGAACCCTGGAAAGTATATTCTGTAATCCTTCGAGCTTTCACTGTAACCCACAAAGATACCCTTCTTTCCTGAAGGATCTATTTTGGTCCTCTTTTCCTTTGGGACATGAGTGAATACTGGACAACCAAATATTCTGAGATGGCTGACTTCAAGTTTCTTACCAGAAAAGATCGCTTCTGGTGTCTTGTTGTCCAATATCTTGTGGGGTGTTCTGTTCTGCACATATACAGTTGTTCTAGCTGCTTCTTCCCATAGATGCATAGGTAGATCCTGGTCATGGAGCATTGCTCTTGCTACTTCCATGATTGTTTTGTTCTTCCTTTCTGCAACTCCATTCTGTTTTGGATTGTAAGGAGCAGTCAACTCCCTCTTAATCCCTGAATCACTGCAAAGCTTCTTGAAGTCTCCTGAGGTGAATTCTCCACCATTGTTGGATCTGAATGTTTTGATCTTCTTGTCAGTTTGATTCTCCATCAAGGTTTTGAATTCCTTAAACTTATCAAACACCTCATCTTTGTTCTTCAAGAAGTATACCCAAGTCTTCCTGGAGAAGTCATCAATAAATGAGACATAGTAAACATACCCACTTAGAGAACTGGATGACATAGGACCACATACATTTGAGTGGATGATTTCCAGGATGTCTTTTGCCTTGATTTCACTGCTTGGGAAAGCCTTCTTAATGTTCTTACCTTTTACACATCCTTTGCAAACACCCTCATGTTTGGTCTTGATTTCAGGAAGACCCTCTACAGCCTTGCTTGCAATTGGAAGTGCTCTATAGTGCATATGAGCAAGTCTTCTATGCCAAAGTTCACTTGGCTCCATGGATTCATGCACCATGGCATGTTCAGGTTGTCCCTTCAATTTATACAAACCTCCCTCTTGCTCTCCAATCACTACTGCATCATCTATGTTCTTTCTCTTTGGCCACATTAGGACTTGGCCATCCACAAATGCAACCTTCATACCTTTTGCATCCAATGCAGAGATGGAGAGTAAGTTCTTCTTGAGCCCAGGTACATAAAGAACTTCTTTCATCTTCAAATATTTTTCAGAATCTAGGTTGTAGGAGGCTTCACCACTTCCTTTGATTGGGTATTGATAATCATCCCCAAGTTTCACCTTATGGGGTGATTCATGTTCAGATAGATTCACAAAAGATTCCTTAAACCCAGTCATGTGTTTGGAAGCCCCACTATCAATCAATCAATCATTACAACCATGGGAGATGGTACATGTGAGAGCAGAGATCATAACATACTCTTCTTCACTTGATGATTTATCATCACTTTCTGCCCTAGCCTTCTTCTTGGGTGGTTCATCATCCTCGGCAGCATGAGCATGGAACCTTCTTTTGCTGCCCTTCTTCTTCTTGTTGGAGTTGTTGTTGTCCTTCTTGTTCTTGGGACAATTTATGGCAATATGTCCTTTCTCATTACAGGTGAAGCATATTCTTCTTTCTTTGAAGTGATGTGAATATTTCTTGGAGTGAGATGACTCTCTCTTGGACTTCCCTTTCTTGGTGTGAGCTGTGAGAACTTGATCTTCATTCCCCATCTTTTCTTCTCGTGCCACAAGCCTTGCTTCTTCTTGTGAGCATTCTTCCCGTAGTCTACTGAAGGAAATCAACTTCTTCCTTGCACAGATTCCTTGAATGAAGGAGTCCCATGACCTAGGTAAACCATTCAGAGTGGTCATGACAACTTCACCATTCTCTACCATTTCATCCACTGCTTCTAGTTGTTCCTTGATCTGGGAGAATCTTGAAAAATAAGATTGAATGGTTTCTCCATTCTGAAATTTTACCCCTTTCAATTGGTTCCGCAGGGTCATCTTCCGATTTATGTTCTTCCCTTCAAATAGCTTGGTCAAAGAGTCAAACATCTCTTTGGGTGTCTTTAGAGAAGACACATGGGGTATGAGATGGTCTTTGATAGAATTAACAATGATTCTCTTTTCCTTGACCAAGGTCTTCTTATGCAATATTTTAGCCTCTTCATCCTCTGGGATAGGGATGTCTTCTTTTATATATGAGTCCAACTCATTCTCTTCCAAGATTAACCCAATCCTATACTTCCAAGCTTGGAAGTTATTATCCCCTTCAAGCTTATCCTCAAGCTTGGTGTGGTAAGACATCTTAAAGAGTACTTCAAATGGAAATAGAAAAGATTTAGGTCTTACCACTTGAAATGCTGAAAACTGGATCTAGTCCTGGATTAGGGTTTGTCGGAAAAACCCTAAAAATTCAACATGTGAATTTCAAATTTTTGAAAGGATAGGAAGATCCACCTTGATGAGCTGATCATCTTGGTGCATTCAGAATTTGAGATCAACAAAGCTTTACCCTTTAGATTTGACCTTTTGTCCTCCCGGGTTCACTGGGAGAGCCCCGAATTAGGGTTTGAGTTTCCCGGAGATCTACCCAGCCAAAAATCTCGATCCAAAGCTCTAAACTTCGATTTTTGCAAGGAGCTTCCAGCTATGTCTTCATTTTTCAGAAATTCCTATTTTTGTGGAAACGCTAATTTTTAGGGCCAAATCTGAAAATGCTCGGAATTGAATTCTGATTGGACAGATAGATGCGCCTTGATGAGTAGAGTCAATCTACTATACTGCTTTTCCAAAATCTGTGGAGAGAAACCCAATAAACAAGAAACTCAAGTTTCCGTCACTGCAAAATGTCTTCTTCTCAGGTTAGCTCTGATACCATGTTAAATTTTGAGCATTAATTCACAATACTCTAGGATCTTCACTGAGAGAATAACATATACAGTATATCAATGCATGACAATCACAATAAGTATGACAAGCATCACAAGAATCAAAAGCATAAGAGACAAGAGACACAGAGTTTCCGTGGGGAAAACCCTAAGGTGAAAAACCCCACAACTTCCTCAGAGATAGAGAGAGCAATGACTCAACCAAAGTACAACCAAAATACACTGAGATAGTCTCCTAGTAGCAGATGATCCTCCTCCTCACTAGTGCGCCACTTTCTGAGTGAGAGAGATGTACTTTTCCGAATGATCTAAATAGAGATCACCTGATCTCTATTTATACTAACCTATTTGCCCAGTGATAGTCTCCTAGAAGCAGATGATCCTCCTCCTCACTAGTGCGCCACTTTCTGAGTGAGAGAGATGTACTTTTCCGAATGATCTAAATAGAGATCACCTGATCTCTATTTATACTAACCTATTTGCCCAGTGACCTTATGGGGCCGACTTGTCTAGCTAGGTACATCCACATTATAATATATATATTTCAGGGCCGACCCAACACATGATGGTCTAATAACCCATCGGCAAGTACACACACTTGCGACACTTGTCAATCCACATGACGACACTTCCTTATAGAGGAATGACACATCTCTTATAAGGGTACAATAAGTATATATAAAATACATAGATGAAATACATTCCGAAGTTACATATACATCAACACCAACAACTTCAGTCAAAACACCATGCATATCTAGGATACACTTGGCACAATGGTAAGCTTCATTATAAAGGACATCTATATTTGCATAAGAAATAATCATTGAAATCAAGTGTTATGATCTCCATTCATCCCACATCTTCATATTTTTGGCTAAATGTGACACTTGCCAAAGACATACAAGGGACCCTGCAAAACCTCTAGGTGAAATTCAACCACTTTTGATTTCAACTTTTGTATGGACTGACATTTCTATGGATTTCTATGTGTTATAGACCATGACCCCACCTTCATTAGCAATTTCTAGCAAGAATTGTTTTGGCTCCATGGAACTCAATGAATCTTAGGACTTCCTATCACCCCTAAGTGGATGGTCAAATTGAATCTGTCAATAAGCATTTGGTGTTAGAAATTATGATCCAAAATATAGGTTTGGGATTTTAACTTAATAAAATTTATTGTAACAGGACACCTACACACTCATGTGATTATGTGAGGTGTCCTTAGTCAATTTTAGGTTATGGAATTTTAGTTATTTCTCTTGGGTTCTTTAAACCCATTTCGCATGAGGTAGATGTGTTCTTAGCCCTCATGTGCCTTATGTAACTTTTTCCTTCATATCAATAAAACTTGTGTCTGAGGACACTTTGTCAAAGTGGTATGAGAGCGCAATTAGGCTTGACTTGGCTTGGTTGGAAGATGTTGAAGGTTGAAGTCCGCATCTCCCATTGAAGAAGGTGGAGGAATTCTTGGAGGATTTTTTTCAAGATATCGAAATATAATTTTTTTATCATGAGTTATAATTTCATGTTCTTCCTTTGGGCTAATTATGTGTAGAAAAGGCTTATTTTTACCATGAATAATTTTACTGCAACTCATGAAGATTATCTAAAGATTATGAAGAAGAAAAATTGTGTAACCTATTAGCCTATTTGTCTTGGAACTAATCTTGGATTATTTTTATTCTTTTTATTGAAGAGTTGCACCACACCAAGTTTTTGTTGAATTTGAAATCTTTGTTCATGTCCTTTCATTGAACCATACCTTCACTCCATAGTTTGACTTGATCAAAGAACACCTAGTTACGGGTTGCCATTGTTGCACCCTTTTCTCACCATCTAAGATTTGAACACACGAATCCACATGCCTCTACAATCACCTTGATTTTGAATACACACACTCATAAAGCTCTATGCTAACACAAGGTTTGAAAACATGCATCCATAAGGCCATGTGCCTTCTTGAGGTTTGAATAGAGGAAACAATAGAGCACTAAGCCCACTAAAGGTTTGAACACATACACCCATAGGGACTTGTGCCCACTGGTACACAGAGTTAATAAGTGGACAAAGTTAAATTCTAATCCACTCAGTTTTCAAAATTCCAATAATATGAGTCATCTTAAAATGAGTCAAATGAATCAAAACACTAAAAACAAAATTACATAATTAAAGTTCCCATCAATTAAGAAAACTATAACTTACAACAAAATTCTTATTAAATTATGATTTTTTTTTTCTTTTAAATGAAATTGATTAACTTATCCCATTTAAACACACACTCAACATACCTAGACAAATCCGACGTGATAACTGGCACTCAAATCGCTCCGGTATTCCGGCGACCGACGATGGGAAATTTTAGGGCGAGGCACAGTTCCACCCGTTTTGGTTATTTTTTTGGAATTTCGACGATCTGGGTTGTCTTAAAATGGGTCAAAACCCCTAGAGGCACAGTTCCATGGCATAGTTCCACAGTAAATGGGGTGGAACTATGATTCCATCGATTTTTATAACCAAATCTAGGTAACAAATTGCCAAAAAAACAAGGCGATTTGAATAACGTCAACAAATCTAAGCAATTAAGATTATGTTCACCATGATTGAGAGTTCCAATATGTTAGATTACATTCATGGGCCTTAGAACTGTCTAACCTTGCCTCATGTTTAACATGTGGAGTCCTCTAATCGAGGAACGGATCCTTTTTGAAAGTAAATTTAGCAAGCGCATAATTCGAGTTTTATTTGACCCATCTGTGCATGCAAAACAAATGGAGTCTTATTAGATCCCTCCATGCATGCAATCAATGAATAGTTTTATTAATTGGACACAAGTGATAGTTAGCTTTGATAAAACTTTGACTAATGATTTCGATTTTAAAGCTTTTAATTCATTTTAAATCAATTTATATTTTTAAATTAAAAGTTTTATTTTAAAAAATATATATAAATTGATAATTTTTTTTTTATGAAAATCTATATATAACAATATTAAATTAATATAGAGTCATTATATAACCAATAGTTAATAATGATTGTCTTAACTAAATTAAATTATGGTAAATTTTGTTATTTTTAAAAAAATTAACCAAACAATCATAAAAACTTCCACATCACTTGAGTTGAGTCTTGTTTTTTTACTAGTTGCACTGAAAAAGTAATTAAAAAATCAATGTTCGTTTATAAAATAAAAATTTAAAACTTAAACCCGGATTTATCAATCAAGAGAGATTAAATTTCCCTCTTGGTACTTGAGAGATACAGATTTAAGATGAATCTATGCTGATTAATATCAACTGAAACCATGCCATAAAAAAATCTTATCCATGTCATCGAATATAGTGAAAAAAATCAATTTTATAATTGATAGAGAATAAAATAAGCTAGATTTTGAAAATAGATTTAGAAGCTACAATTTCTAAGGCCAATCTTGTCTATTTAAATCCAGGGCACAAGAAGAGTTATCTCAAAATTGATAAGAGTCATTTTCAGAGTTTTTTATTCTTGATTTTGATATTCAGGTTGGTATTTGCATTATCAGAATGGCATCACTTGCTCTTGCAGGAGAGGCAGTTTTGGATGCTAATTCTACTATGAGAAATTGTAATAGAAAAACTATATGATTTGTTTTTGGATTTAGTAATGTTAAATTATATTAATAGTTGTTTTTGTGAATTAATTTAAAGATTAGTTTGAGTGGTTGAATGTTGTGATCTGAAGTTTGAATGAAATAGAAAATAACGAAACTTACTACTTCTGTAAATATTGTGAATCTGATTCAATATTGCCAACCAAGTATGTTTTGAAAAAAAATTATAACTGCAAAACTCCCTTAAAGGAGAAGCTGAAACATGAGAGAGATCTGAGAATTGTACAGGGGGAGAGTAATGTTTTCCTGAGTGTGATAGTTTATTTAGCTATTGACTGTACTTGTTCATCTGATATTTGATATAATGACTGTGAACTGAGATTGTGACAGTTGCAGTGACCGTTGTTGCATGGTGGTTGGGTTTGTCATAATGGAAAACAGCATGCAAGATTTCTAGATTGACGTTTCAAAATTATTGTTGAGTAGCAATTGGCTACTTTAATGGGGCGTCTGTTTTTAATTTGCTGTATGGTGTAGACGGTGTTCTCAAAAGCCTTGTAGTTTACAGGAAAATAGGTTTGTTGCTGCAAATACCCACGATGTCTCTTAGATTGTTAAATATATTTATTTCAAAGGCATGCATAATTTATTTTGCTAGTTCATGCCTGAATGGGGTGTCCCTATTTTATTTACTTGCATGGTGTAGAAGCTGGTGCTATCAGAAGCCCTGCAATTCACAGGAAAATAGATATGTTGTTGTAAATACCCACGCTGGCTCTTCTGTTGTTAAATATATTTGTTTCAAAGGCATGCATAATCTGTTTGGCCAGTTCATGCCTGAATTCCTAGTGCATACTGGAGTTTTTTTGGTGAGTTCCTTGATGACCACCGACGAATCTCGGACTGGCAGTGCCAGTTGATTCAGTGTATGTTATCTTAATTGATTGAGATTGGATCTATCGGTGTTGTGAAGTGGTGAACCTGTTGGCAACGACCTGTTGTTCTGAGGTGAAGTATGTGGACTCTGCTTATGCAATAGCCGGTTTTGATTGTTTTTTATTGCTATTGAGTGCAATTGGTTGTTATGGTTGTGCTAACTAAGAGTAGATCTATTGTGGCGGAAAACTAGGAATACCTCGAGTAGAGTTGTTAAAAGAAATGTAACTGTGGAAGATATTCTAGATATACTTGTTTATTGTATTATTGTATTCCTCCTTCAGGAGATGTTATTGATGTAATTGATAATGTAAGATTCATTGAAAGAGTCAATGTTGGGCCTGGAAATAACTAGAAAATAATATTTTATTGTAAAGTGTACATGTTGGCCCAGTTAGGTGAGTCAAGCAGACCTAATTAGTAAAAAGGTCAAATCACTTGTGAAGTATAAATAGGAGGTTGAGTTGCTCATTTGTATCACTCACCTCACTCACTCAAGTTCGCATAGGAGAGAGAGAAGTTTGCACAAGTGAAGGAGAGAAGTTGATTTTGTCTTGGGGTTTTATCTTGTACTTGTGAATTCTATATTGAGGAAGTTTTGTCGGGGTTTTATCCCTTGTGGTTTCCCCGAGAGAAATATTGTGTTCTTTGTGTTTGTTGTGCTTGGCTTTCTTTCAGTGATTAGATTGTTTAATGTTATTATTCTTAACAAGTGAAAAACTAACATGGTATCAGAGCAGGCCTAAAAGAAAACATTGTATAGCCTCCACAATTGTAGAAACTAGGGCTTCTTATTCCGGGAGCTCTCTCCATAGATCAGCTAGAAAAGAGGGTGCATCTAACTCGCCTCACTAGGGCGCATATTTCTATTGAAACCGAATTCAATTCTGAGAATTTTCATTTTTGAGTCCACCACTACAGCCCGGAGGGCATCAAGTTTTTGGAACATATGCTCACAGATTTGGGAGAAAGAGTACTTTGCTCAAATCGCCTTGAGGAGGCACATCTTTTCATCCAGTTAGTTTTCCAAAATCCCAAAGTTGAAAAATTAGGGTTTCTCTGGCAAACCCTAGCTCAAGGTAGAAGCAGTTTTCAGAAGGACAACTTTACTGGTAAGCACTACATCTATTCTATTTCCATTTGAGGTTCTCATATTAACACAATGACAAACAATACCAAGCTTGATGAGAAGCTTGAAGGAGGTGAGAACTTCAGGGCATGGAAATATAGAATCATGCTCATTCTTGAAGAACATGACCTAGAAGTTTTTGTAAAAGAGGGACTTATAGAACTAGAAGGAGATGAGGCCAAATCAAGACACAAGAAGAATATGATCAAGGCTAATAGGATCATAGATGACTCTATCAAAGATCACTTGATTTCTCAAGTGTCCTAAAAGAAAACTCCAAAAGAAATGTTTGATGCATTGACCATCCTGTTTGAATGAAATACCATTAATAGGAAGATGACCTTGAGAAATCAACTCAACGCCGTGAATATCCAAAATTTTTAGACTATGCACTCATACTTCTCCATAGTATCTCAGATCAAAGAACAATTAGAATCTATTGGAGACATGATAGAAGACATTGAAGATGTGATGACCACTCTGAATGGTATTCCTAGAGATTGGGAACCTTTCGTCCGTGGCATATGCGTTAGGAATAAATTAATCCATTTCAGACAACTATGGGAAGAGTGTGTGCAAGAGCAAGAAATACTAACAGTAAGAGAAGAGAAACTCAATGCTAATGAAGATCAAGATTTGGCAACCCATGCCAAAAGATGAAGGAAAATAAATAATCAGAGGTACATACTCATGAACACTCTCCCAGAAGACCTCAAAAATCTCAAAGGAACAAGAGAGTCGAGAAAGACTTCTTCTCAATTGAATGTTACTCTTGTCACAAGATAGGACACATTGCAAGAAATTGTCCATTCAAATCTGGACAGTCCAAGAAGCAAAAGAAAATATTTCATGTTCATGCAGTTGAAGATAGTGAATATGATGATGAAGTCAAAATCAGAGAAGACGAAGATTCCAGTGAAGAATATGTTCTAATCTCAACCCTCATTGGTTCAGTATCTCATGGAAGTGATACTTGGCTAGTGGACAATGGAGCCTCAAAACACATGACGGGATACAAAGACTCTCTTTCACACCTCATGCAGAAAGATTCTCCATACAAAGTAAATCTTGGAGATGATTATCAGTATCCTGTCGAAGGAATGGGAGAGGTTACTTACAAATTGGACTCTGGAAAGTCCGTGAACATGAAGGAAGTACTATATGTTCTAGGTTTGAAAAATAACCTTCTTTCTATTTTAGCATTAGATAAGAAAGGTCTTAGAATTGCATTTGTAGATGGTGAAGTTCTTATGTGGCCAAAGGGGAAGACTATCAATGATGCAATCGTTATTGGGGTTGAAGAAGGAGGACTCTACAAACTTAAGGGTCATGCAGATTCAACACTTATGGCTAGTACCATGAGCCCCTATGAACTATGGCATAGAAGACTAGCTCACGTACACTACAAATCCTTACCAATAGTGAGTAAGGTGGTGACTGGATTACCAGAAATCCAGGTTGATCATGAAGGAGTGTGCAAAGGATGTGCACAAGGAAAAAGTACGAAGAACCCATTTCCAAGAAGTGATAGCAAAGAAAAATTCATATTGAACATTGTTCACTCCGACATTTGTGGACCTATGTATACCACTTCATTAAGCGGGTATGTTTACTATGCTTATTTTATTGATGATTATTCCCACAAAACATGGATTTATTTTCTAAAGAACAAGAATGATGTTTTTGAAAAGTTTAAAGAGTTTAAGGCTCTTGTAGAAAACCTCTCTGAAAAGAAGATCAACATATTAAGGACAGAATGGAGGGGAATACACTTCAGGTGATTTCAAAGAGTTCTGTAATTAAGCAGGGATTAAGAGGGAGCTTACCATTCCCTACAAGCCACGACAAAATGGTGTAGCTGAAAGAAATAACATAACTATCATGGAAGCAGTGAAGGCCATAATCCATGATCAAGATCTACGCATGCATCTATGGGCTGAAGCAGTTAGAACTGTAGTCTATGTACAAAATAGAATCTCTCACAGTGCTCTTGGCAACAAGACCCTAGAAGAGATATTTACTGGTGTGAATCCTGAAGTCAGTCATCTAAAGATATTTGGATGGCCAGTATTTATTCACATTCCAAAAGAGAAGATATCAAAGTTGGAACCTTCAGGAAAGAAGGCAATATTTGTGGGTTGTAGCGAGAAATCAAAGGCTTACCGTATCTACATCCCAGGATACCACCAGATTGAGCTTAGCATTGATGTTACATTTGATGAGGACATAGCTTTCAACAAGTCTAAGAAGACTCATGAGGATGAAGAGGAGCATGAAGCTCCTAGAGTCACAAAGACTAATAATGTACCAGACAAGAACATTGAAGAAGAACCTATTCCAGAGGATCATGACATGACAGAACCTCAGATACCTGAAGAAGCACCTCATGAGGTAAATCCATAGAAGAGAATACCAGCTTGGGAACGAGAAATAATACAAGATGCAGGAAGATATGGTGCCCCGGAAGGAACCAGTAGAGAAATCAGGAGACCAAGGCCATATTCCAGTTATGTAGCCCTGATGTGTAACCTTGTTGAAGAAGAAAATGCATATTTTGAATATGCAGCAAACATGAAGGAATGGATGGATGCTATGAATGAAGAATACCAATCCATCATAAAGAATGATGTTTGGGATGTGGTACCAAGACCAAAAGACAAGTCAATAGTTTCGTCAAAATGGATCTTCAAAACAAAACATTCAACAGATGAAAGCATTGAAAAGTACAAGGCAATATTCGTAGCCCGAGGGTTCTCTCGAAAGGAAGGGATTGATTATGAGAGACTTTTGCTCTTGTGGCTAGATATACCTCAATTAGAACCATCATTTCCTTGGAAGCTAAGATGAAATGGAAGTTACATCAGATGGATGTAAAGACAACTTTCCTGCATGGAAAAATAGAAGAAGAAGTATACATCGAGCAACCAGAAGGATTTGAAACAGATGACAAAAAAACACATGTATGTAAAATGAAGAAAGCATTATATGGGTTGAAGCAAGCACCCAGAGCATGGTATGGAAGAATTGATGGTTTCCTGATGAGCTTGGTCTTTACCAAGAGTAAAGAAGATTCTAACCTTTATTATAAGGTCATAGATGATGAACCTATGATATTGCTATTATATGTGGATTATTTATTTCTGACAGGGGAAGACAAGCCCATTACTGAATGTAAGAAGAAGCTTGCTGCAGAATTTGAGATGAAAGAACTTGGGATGATGCACTATTTTCTAGGTCTTGAAGTATGGCAGTTCCCAGATGAGATTTTCCTAAGTCAAGGAAAATATACTATTGAGATCCTAAAAATATTTGGGATGTGGGATTGTAAGGCCGTGACTACTTCGATGGTGACAAACTTGAATCTCTTGAATGATACTTCATCTGAGATAGTAGATCTCACGTTGTACATATAGATTAATGGCTCATTGATATGCTTGACCAATACAAGAACATATATATGTTTTGCTATGAACAACTTGAGCCAGTATATGCTCGAGCCTTAGACATGTTCACCTGATTGCAACAAAACATGTGATGAGATACCTAAAAGGTACATTGGACTATGGACTCAGATATGCCTCAGATAATGAGTTCAGACTATACGAATATACAGACTCAAATTGGGATGGAAGTGCCGAAGATAGAAAAAGCACTTCAAGATGATGCTTTAGTTTGGGATCAGGTATGATCTCATGGATCAGTAGAAAGCAACCCTGTGTTGCTCTTAGTACAGTGGAAGATGAATACGTCGCAACATGTTCAACTTATAGCGAAGCAGTATGGCTTCGCAAGATGTTGGAAGGATTGTTCGATGCATAGATAGATGTGATTGATATTCTCTGTGACAATCAGAGTTGTATCAAGATGACAGAGAATCCAGTGTTCCATGATAGATTGAAACACATTGAGATCAAGTTTTACTATATCCGGGATATGATGCAGAAGGGAGTTGTAAAGCTTAAGTATGTTCCTAAAAAGGAACAAGTTGTTGATGTGTTGACTAAACCTCCATCTCGCATAAAGTTTGAGTACTTTCGATACAATCTTGGTGTGGTCTGAAAGTACCTCCCTCGAAAGAGGGGGTGATGATGATGTTATTCCATTACTTACCGACTGAAGATCAGTACTTGCTGACTGAAGATCAATACTTTCTGACTGATAATGTTATCCCAATACTTGCTGGCTCGTGATGTTATTCCAGTACTTTCTGACTGAAGATCAATACTTTCCGACTGATATTGTTATCCCAGTACTTTCCGACTGGTGATGTTATTCCAGTACTTTCCGACTGAATATCAATACGTGTTGATTGGTAGTGTTATCCCAGTACTTGACGACTGGTGATTTTATTCTAGTACTTGTCGATCGAAGATCAGTACTTTTTGACTGATAGTGTTATCCCCGTACTTGTCGACTGGTGATGTTATTCCAGTACTTGTCGACTGAAGATCAATACCTGTTGACTGATAGTGTTATCCCAATACTTGTCGACTGGTGATGTTATTCCAATACTTTCCGACTGATAGTGTTATCCCAGTACTTTCCGACTGGTGATGCTATCTAGTACTTGCCGACTGATAATTTTATCCTAGTACTTGTCGACTGGTGATGTTATTCCAGTACTTTCCAACTGAATATCAGTACTTGCCGACTGAAGATCAATACTTGTCGACTGATAGTGTTATCCCAGTACTTGTCAACTGGTGGTGTTATCTCAGTACTTACCGATTGATGATATTGTTGTTTCATCATTCACATGCTGATGATTGTTGTTGTTTTTCCATTATTACCTTACTGATGATTGTTGTTCCAGTACTTGCCGACTGATGATTGTTGTTGTTGTTCCAGTATTTACTTACTGATGATTGTTGTTCCAGTACTTGTCGACTAATGATGTTGATGTTCCAGTAGTTCTTGTTGCTGATGATGATGCTGATGGTGATATTCCAACAGATGATGATGATGGTGATGGTGATATTCCAGCAGTTGATGATGATGTTGATGGTGATATTCCAACAGATGATGATGATGATGCTGATTGTGATATTCCAACAAATGATGATGATGATGATGATGGTTATATTCCAGCAGATGATGTTGATGTTCCAACAAATTCTTGTTGACGACGATGATGATGTTCCAGCAGATGATGTTGATGATACCCAAGACATATGATGATGTTCCAAAAAATTCCTACGACATATAGAGATTCAAAATTCAATTGGACAGTTGTTGATGTTGTTGATGTTTCCTACAGAATACCTTCCTAGTTAAAAGGGAGTGTTAAATAAATGTATCTGCAGAAGATATTCTAGATATACTTGTATATTGTATTATTGTATTCCTCCTTAGGGAGATGTCATTGATGTAATTTATAATGTAAGAGTCATTGAAATATTCAATGTAAACCCTAACTATTAGGTCGTCCTGGAAATAACTAGAAAATATTATTTTATTGTAAAGTGTACATGTCGGCCTAGTTAGGTGAGTCAAGTCGACCTAATTAGTAAAAAGGTCAAGTCACTTTTTAAGTATAAATAGGAGGTTGAGTTTCTCATTTGTATCACTCAACTCACTCACTCAAGTTCTCATAGGAGAGAGAGAAGTTCACACAAGTGAAGGAGAGAAGCTGATTTTGTCTTAGGGTTTTATCTTGTACTTGTGAATTCTATATTGAGGAAGTTTTGTCGGGGTTTTCTCCCTTGTGGTTTCCCCGAGATAAATATTGTGTTCTTTGTGTTTTTTGTGCTTTTATTTATTCCAGTTATTATATTGTTTAATGTTATTATGCTAAACAAGTGAAAAACTAAAAGGTGCTTAAAGCCGATTGAGATTTGTCAAAATTCACGCAAGGGAGAAAGAGCTCCTGTAAGGAACTGTTCAAACGATAGATAGTGGATTTTATTTTTTGAAATACAATTGAAATGGTTGATATAGAAATATATGTTGTTGGAATTGCATAATTGAGGTTTCCATACTTATTTAAGAGGTTGCATTCATTTCTGTAATCAAAAATACATTTTGAATAATGAAAGATCTCCATTTTACCAAAGATTTTAGGTTAAACGTTCTACATTTTGAACCAAGTTTTCGACCATTTTTATTGTCAAAATCCAACTAAAAATATTAGAATTGCATAATATAGATGCTAAAATTGTTAGAATTACATAATATAAATACTCGGGGTATTCTAGAGAACTGAATCTATTTCTACCATAAAAAATAAAATAAAAAAATGAAGATTTCAACAAAAATGTCATCACTGGATTTCGACAAAAATTACCAAAAAGTAACATTCTCCCACTCCCTTGCTCATTGGTGCACATATTTTTGTTTCTCCAATGTTTCCAATGGCATCTAGTATTTAGGTATGAAAATGATCCCTCTAATTGATGGATATGGTGAAATAAACACTGCATAGACCATGAGCAATGGTATACGTTATGTTTTGGATGTTGTCGTAAGACTCATGGAACCTATTATTTTGAAAACTATTGGTTTCAATCCACTCATGGAAAAATTGGTAAGGACAAACCTTGAAAGCTGATTGCTTGTTATGTGTGAGGGAAATTGCCTGCAGATCCATGTAGTTTAAATCAAAGTGATGGGAAATGTGGAAAATGCGAATTTATTTTCTGCATTGGTGATGAGTAACCAACAAAGAAAAAATCGAGAATGATTTCTAGTTATTAATAGAAGTATAGGTCAGGTTGAACAAACGTGGTTAGTTTGCATAATCAAGCTTGAGGACAGATATTGAGCTAACAATTGTTAACCTGCTAAAGCAAGGTCAAATTCCATTAAATTCCATGACTTGCTGGTTGCAATTGGTGTATACACTACTGGTAAAGGTTGCGAAAAATATATGAAGTTGTGGAGATTATGTGTAGATGAAAAAATCCCTACAATAAAGAAATCCTTGGCCATTACCGAGTTCATCATTGATCTCCCACCCACCGCCTTGGGAGAACCTGTGCACGACCAGTTACCTAATGAACATATCTTCTTCATAGACAGCGATGACCCATGGTATGGTGATATCCTAACATATCTCTGCACTCAGAAGTTCGCTTTGCACCTATTTCGTGATGATCATCGATGTCTCTGCATCAATCACCAATATACCTTATCATAGGAGAAGTCTTGTACCTCTGTGGGGTCGAAACCATCCTACGTTGTTTCTTAACACATGAGGAAGTTGAATAAGTTCTCAATGGTTATCATAGCGGAGCATGTGGAGGCCACCTCTCAGGCCTGACCACCGCCCAAAAAATATTATGCACCGGTTATTTTTGGCCATCAATATTCAAGGATTGTGTCAATGTGGTCAAAAGATGTGCAAATTGTCTGTTATTTTCTTGCAAAACGTGGTCACCACCTACCCCTCTCCATCCAATAATCATAGTTGGTCCATTTTGCAAATGGGTGATTGATTTTACGGAGTTTTTCCATACCTCGACACAAGGCCACCAATATATCATCGTAGTCATCGACTACTTTACCAAGTGGGATGAAGCAATGCCCACGTTCGACTGCAAAGG
Source organism: Larix kaempferi (assembly GCA_027924585.1). Classification (NCBI taxonomy): domain Eukaryota; kingdom Viridiplantae; phylum Streptophyta; class Pinopsida; order Pinales; family Pinaceae; genus Larix; species Larix kaempferi. The sequence continues at coordinate 7,080,732 of BSBM01000101.1, read as the reverse complement.
CACCACCGCATCATGCTTCTTCTTTAACCGCATCATCTCTCTCTTTGGCATACCCAAACAATCGATCTCTGATAATGGAACTCATTTCCTTAATGAGAATTTTTAGGAACTATCACAGTTGTTAGGATTTAAACATGAATTCTCGACATCCTACTACCCCCAACCAAATAGCCAAGTTGAAGCCATGAACAAAGTTCTTAAAACTATGCTCCAAAGCACAGTAAATAAGAATAAATATAATTGGAATCACATGTTTATTCCTATATCTTTGGGCTTATCGCACCTCAGTCAAGACAATTATAGGATTTACTCCCTTCCACCTTGTCCATGGAATAGAAGTTGTACTTCCCATTGAGTGCCAAATACAAACACTCCAATCAACGGTAGAGTTATTACCTGATACTCCAGCCCATGAGAAAAGGTTGTTTACTTTGGAACACCTAGACAAAGAACATCGTGACTCAATTCAACAAAATGATCCCATGAAGGTACGCTCCAAAGATCACTATGACAAACACGTTCGACCTCGCACCTTCAGTGAGGGAGACTTTGTCCTTGTCTTCAACACCCAAAAAGACAACAAACCAGGACTTGGTAAATTTGTATCTAAATGGATAGGGCCTTATATCATTAAGAAATTCCACCCTAAAGGGGCACATTTCTTAACTGACCCAGAAGGAATTACCCTTAACGGCCCTATCAATGGGTTATACCTTAAACGCTTCTACCACTGATCCAAGCACTCCATCGGTGCACTATGTTTTGGTTTTCCATTTTGCATCGTCAATACCTTTGTCATGTTCTTTCAATCAAGAAATCACTGATACAGAAAATGAAGAACAAGAAAGGGAAAAGAAGCTTAAAGCTGATTCTCAAGGAGATTTAGTTGTGTTTACAGGTAGTAAAGAGAAGAAAAAAGAAAAATACCCAACTCCAGAAGTTCAAGTTCATGAGTACAAATTTCAAGAAGCCAAAGAAGCTGGTGACACTAGCAGATTTCAATCTAGAGCAGAGATGTATGTTAAATATGGACAGGATAAACAAGCAACCACATAGAACACATATAATTTATTTCCCAAGGTTAGAAGTGTGACAGATTCAGAAGTCACTTTAATGACCAACATATATCTCACAGAAAACACTCTGAATTTGGTTGTTTCATCAGATGAAAAAGTAACAAAAATGAAGCTGAATTTACGAAAAATAACAGTCCCCAATAAAATTCATTTGCACAGACAGACTGAGGAATTCATCTACACAGACTTAATGAAGGCTACCCTAAAAGTTTCAAAATTGTAGAATACAATTAACAGGTTGGAGATTCAGCTAAGACAAGAAAAAACTGAAAATAAATCCCACCAAAAACAAATTAAAAGGTTGCAGATGGATTTAATATAAGATAATAGTGGAGCAAACAAGGGTGAAGCAAGCAAAAAGTTGTTGATGGAGAAAGAAAGTACTATTCAATTGTTCAAGAAGAAACTTAAAATCCCAGCAACAGAGTTAATTCAAGCTTCTGAATTGACTGTGTTGGAACAAGAAAAATATAACTTATCTCAGGAGCTGGATGACAACAAAGAAAAATTGCTAAAGTTTATAGAAAATGAAGTAGAATGGGAGAAAGACAGAATAAGTCTTAAAAATCAAGTTGAAGATCTTAAAGGAAAATTGGCAACCATAGCATAAGGACAACAAGAAACTGGTCAAACAAGCAGAGAAGAAAATGCAGATGATCTCATCCAGGCTATGTCTTAGGTTAGCCTGAAAGAAGTGGAGATAAAATAGATAAAAGAAGACAAACAGATATTAGAAGAAGAAAATCATAAAAATGACAAAGAGATAAAAGAATTAGAAGATAAGAATAAAGACTTAATAGACAGAAATCAAAGATTCATAACCCAGGTAACAGGGCAGCGTCCAAAGCAAGGTGCAAAGCACTTGATATGGGATTCAATCATAAATGAAGCTGCGAAATTAAGACCCTATTTGAATTTCATGAAGGCAAAAGAAAAAGTAGCAGATGAAAGCTTGCAAAGTTGTACGTCCATGAGAGAAAGTTTGGATAGAAGACCAAAATACACAGCTCAAAACACTATAAGTTTTCTGAATACTATGACAGAGGATGATTTGAAATCCATGGAAATAAAAAACAGAGTATCAGTAATAACTTGGGCAAGGACATTGCTTGGGAAACATGCACATATTGAAAGTGTTCAAGCTAGAGCTGAACACATGAAAAACCAGGTTGCATACTTCAAGAAGAATTTTGAAAAGTTAATTGAGAAAGGATTTCCCTCATTTTGGGAAGAAATAATGAGTTGATTCCTCAGAGTAATTACAAAGAATTATTATTTAAGGCCAGAACAAATCATGAAAAATTTGAAGGTTTAACTCATGTTTTAACAGGGAAAATCTCATTGGAGAAGCTTTAAGATGATATTGAAATTTTAAATCAGTTGATCATGATTGGTGGAGGAATACCCCCAATTTCCATTGTAGATCACATAAAGATGAAGGTTTTGGTCAAAGAGATGACCAGCTATGAAGGAATCACTACAGATCAATGGAAGATGGTGGAAAAGTATGGAAAGATGAAATGTAGCTTGCACTCTTGAAGACTTATGTTCGAGTTTGCCAAACAGCCGCTAGCCAATAGAAAGACATCAATAATTTATGTTTTGATAAGCTTTGACATGTGTATAATTTTTTACCAAAGTGAAATGTAATAGTTAATTTAATATTTACTGTTTTAGTTACGAGGTAGTTAGGGTTTCCTTCGAGGAGATTTTTGTATAAAAGAATATTTTGGAAATATTGTAAGGGTTGGAACCCGTGAAGAGAGACATCCTTTTTGTATCGAGATTGCTTCAGTTTTAATAAATATAGCCATGCAAAGTTGAAGAACATTTTTTAAGAGAAAATATTCCTGTGTTGTTCATATTACAGTCTGTATTTTCTTTTCCTTTCCGTGATTCGTATTTTCTAGTGAAACTCTTTCATTATGTTTTTCTTTCATGCTTTGGTGAACGTTTTGTTTGATTCAAAATTCATGTAACCATGCTCTGTTTTAATTGGATCAAAGCATTCATATTTTTTCCTCTAAAATGAATGTTGGATTCATCCATGTTTGATGCCTAATATTGATGGACTGTCATTCTTTCTTTCAAATACCACCCGTCAAACAAGAACTTGACTGTGAAATAAAAACTACCTTGCCTTTTCCAAAACCCTTGTTCTTGAAATTCTGCTGGTCTTTAAATATTCAGATGTGACTCCATGCTCATTGTGATTCATATGTTTCAACCTCTTGTAAATTCTAAATAAAAATAAATTTTGAAAATATCTCAAGTCATTATAACCATTTATTGAGAGAGCCCTCTTTGGTAGGAAAAATGCTATTTTTCCTCCTAAAGATTGATTTGAAAGAGTTACCTTAGGATTTTATCCTTCCACAAATAAAGGGTAAATTCTGAGTGCTAACATTTTGGCGCCGTTGTCGGGGACGAAGGTTCAGATTTTCCTTGGGAAGAACGACATTGTGATCAGATTTTTGTGGGAAAAGAAGTTTGATATTTGGTATTGGTTGTATTTTTCCCTGGCGACTTCAATTTAAAATTTACAGTTTTAAAAGGCGACTCGAGGAAAGAAATTGTGGCTTCCAAAAATATTCACACGAGGAGCAATCCAAGTTCCTAGTGAATTCAAGCAGTATAAAATCCTGAAGAGCTTTTGAGAAGGATTAAGGGAAAATATAAAGAAGGTACATCTCAGTCTGAAACTTTGTTCCCTTCTTTTCAAGAAGAACTGTTTAGTTATGAAGATATTGCTTTAGGTGAAAGATTTGAATAGTCTCTATTTAGATCCAAGTCTGATTCAGATTTAAAAGAAATTGTTATTGACCATAATAGATTTCAGTCGTATCTATTATAGTCTGTTTGGGAAGATTTGTAAAAATCTGGAAACGTTGAGTTGAAAAAACCTGAAGCTCAGAAACCACCACTACAAACTTATAATATTGTTCAAAACCCTCCAATAGTTATGGCTTCTAGATTTGCTCCACTTGTACTGCCTCCTGTTTTGCATGACCTCCCTCAGAATTATGCACAAAGAATCACATTGTTTGACGGAGAAGGAAATTACACAGCCCAACAACACATTGACAGGTTCAGTGATTTTGATCGATCTGGAGGAAGGAGATCATGATGACGTGAAAATGATATTGTTGGCTCAAAGCCTATCCGGAGAGGTCAAGAAATAGTTTAGAACTCTTGCTGCAAGATCTATCCCTTCCTATGATGACTTTGTAACTCGTTTGCTTGAAAGATGGGAGGACAAGAAAAACCCTTTACAAATTCTAACACAATATAATAATCTGAAAAAATGGGGTTTTGAGTCTATTCAAGAATTTTCTGCAAGATTTATGAGGGTTTATAATTCAATTCCCGACGATGTTAAAAATTTAGTGGGGGCTGCCAAGTTACATTATGCAGATGCTTTTGATGGTGATTTTTCTATGTTGAGAGAAAGAAAATCAACCACTTTTCCAGACATGTTAAAAGATGCAGTAGAATTAGAGGAAAATCTGATGGCTTCTGGAAATATGAAACGAAAAACTGACATAGATAGAAGAAAAATTAGAGAAGAAAACCTAGCTTCAACATCTTCTTCCACCGATGCTAGATTTGATATGATGATGAAAAAAATGGAAAGACTAATGGACAGACTAGCATAGGAAAATAAACCCCAAAATAGAGATCAATAAGAGCCTTCGATTAGAAATCTGAATTTCAGAAGACAAACTCCTCCACAGATAAGACAGAGAGATCAGAGGAATCAAAGAAATGCAGAAGATCATCAAGTAAGACCCCCATTTCCTGAGAATTTTGTTGATGAAGAAGACGAAGCTGGACTTGTGGAAAGTGAAATACATTATTTTGATGAGGCTGATTTTGAGATCTATTTGACTAAAGAAGAGCATGCCATGTTTTCTCAAGAAGGGGATTGTAACAGTTTGGAGTTGGAAACAGAACAAATTCAAGTTGGACATCAAAATGCTGTAAATGATATTCAAAGAAAAATAAACCTTAGAAACAGAGATGTGGTTGTGAATAAAGGAAAAGGTCCTATTGATTCACCTTCAACTAGTCAACGTAAAAAGGAAAAACCAAAAGAAGATGTATTGAATAAGGTTCCAGAGATGAAAAAAGATTCAACCAAAGAAAGTGATAAAGCACTCACTCCTTTCAACTTGCAAAGTGAAATTTCAAAAATTAAGATTTCTATCCCATTTAATGAGATATTGAAAAACAGTGAATATAAAGAACATATTTCAAAAATGGTTAGGAGTGAAGGACAAATAGAACCTGATACATTAGAAGTGAATGATGATGCCCCAACTATTCTTTTGGGTTCTAAAATGGAAGATAACAGTTTAGAAGAAGTTCGCCCTTTTTATGTGAATCTGAATGTCCATGATATGATTCTTCATAATTGCATGCTTGATTCAAGAGCTTCCCATAATTTGATGCCAAAGGTTGTGGTAGAAATTCTGGGTTTAGAAATCACAAGACCATATAAATATTTGTTTTCTTTTGATTAAAAAAAGGTCAAATGTTTAGGATTGATAAAAGACTTGGTGGTTTCTCTCACTAAAATTCCAATCAAAAGTGTTGATATGGATGTGGTTGTCGCAGATATCCCTCCAAAATTTGGTATGTTATTATCCAGGTATTGGGATTCAAAACTCAGGGGACTATGCAAATGGATATGTCTATTTCTACAATTCCAGTTCTTAGTGAACATAGAATATTATACATTGAGAAAAGACTTGCGTATGTGGTGAGCAGCAAAAATGAACCAAATAGTCATTCCATTTATGCAATGGATACTGATTTAGGATCTTCCATTTTTTACAATGATTTTCAGTCCAAAGAAAAAACAGGTCCTAATAAAAAGCAAGAAGAAAATAATCTGATTGAAGAAAAGGAAATAATTAGACAAAAACAAAGGATTGAAGGGATTTGGACTATGCATTTTGATGGATCGATGAGCAAAGAAGGTGCTGGTGCAGGTGTGTGGATAATATCTCTTGATCGAGAATTTCTGATGTATTCTTTCAAGTTGGCCTTTGAATGTACTAACCATGTTGTAGAATATAAAGCTCTGATTTTAGGATTGAATATGTTGAAAGATTTAAAAGCAAACAAAATTGAGGTGTTTGGGGATTCCAAGTTGGTAATAAATCAAGTGAAGGGAATATACCAGACAAAACATCCAAATATGAGAGCATATAGAAATGAATTTTGGGATTTGCTTGGAAATTTATTTGATGAACATGGCATAGTGGTGATACCCAGGATTAACAACTCAATAGCAGATTATTTAGCTACTACTGCTGGTACTTTTAGAGTACCCAGTTTTTCGAAAAAGAAAACATGACATTGAAATTGTGAATAGGCCTTCTATTCCTGATAATGTGAAATAGTGGCAATTTTTTGAAGATGATTTGCAGATTAAGAGATTTTTAGAAATGACAGATGAGTTTGCTAATACATCCATTGATAATGAAGATCAAGGTATGGAAGGATTTGTTAATATTGAATAATTTCTAGAAGAACAAGAAAAGTTCAAAGGAGAAATTGGAGGAAAATAAAGAATTCAGCTAAAAAACAATGTTATCCCAAAGGGTCATATACCTTTGGAAAGACTGTTTGACAGGAATGATGTAGTAAAGAATCCAAAGGTAGAACACATGAAGGTGAGATCAAAGATTGCAACATTGGAACACACGAGAAGTCCAAGATTGTGAAAATTTCTAAAAATCTGCCACCAGAAGAAGAAAATAAATATATTGAGTTAATGAAGGAGTTTTCAGGTGTATTTGCTTGGAGCTACGAAGATTTAAAAGAGTATGGCACTTCCATAATTCAACACACAATTCCCATCAAGCCAAATGAAATGCCTTTCAAACAAAATCTCAGAAGGATAAACTCCTTGCTGCTTCCAGTGATTGAGAAAGAAGTTAAAAAATTGTTCGATGATAAAATCATTGTATCACTGAGATTTTCCAGGTGGGTAGCAAATCTAGTCCATGTGAGAAAGAAGAATCGAGAGATAACACTGTGTGTGGATTTTAGGAACCTGAATATGGTGTCTCTAAAGTATAACTACCCATTACCTAAGATGGACCACATTTTGCAGAAGGTTGTTTGAGCAGAAAGGATTTCCATGTTGGATGGTTTCTCAGGGTACAATAAGATCAAAGTTATTCCAGAGGATCAGGAGAAAACAACTTTTACAACGCCATGGGGGACTTTCATGTATGCACAGATTATATCCCAAAAAGTCAAACTTTTCCATCAAAGAAGGGAAACTTATGGGACACATTATATCGAAATATGGTATTAAAATTGATCCTGAAAGAGTGCTAGCCATTCAAAAATCGGAATACCAAGGAGTAAGAAAGAAGTTCAATCCTGCATTGGCAGGGTGAATTTCTTGAGAAGATTTGTTCCTAGATTTGCAGAAATTTTGAGAAACATTTCATACATGTTAAAAAAGAATAATGAAATCAAGTGGATTATTGAAGCTAAAAAATCTTTCACAGATATTAAAAGGCTCTCACAAAGGCCCCTATCCTAATTAGTCCTGATTTCTCAAAAGAATTTATCATATTTTCTTTTTCATCGCAACATACCATAGCTGGAGTCTTATTACAGAAAAATCAGGATAACATGGAACAACCAATTTCCTTTTTCAACAAGATCTTAATGGATGGAGAGTTAAAGTATGATATAATGGAGAAACAATCCTATGCAATGATCAATTCCTTGAAGGATTTTAGAGTCTACATTCTACATTCACATGTGATTGCCTATGTTCCAAGTACTGCAGTTAAAGATATACTCACTCAACTAGATCCCGAGGGAAAAAGATCCAAATGGATTGCAATATTGTTGGAATATGATCTGGAGATTAAACCCACAAAGCTGATAAAGGGACAAGGTTTAACAAAATTGATGACTGAAACAAATTTTGATTCTTTAGACATGAATTTCATATTTGATCTTTCAGTTGAAACAGTTCTTGACCTTCCTGTGGTTAAAGATTTTTCCATGTCCTCTTGGTACAGTGATATTGTGTATGTTTTACAAAATTTGCAAGCACCTCCAGACTTGGACAAAACTAGATCAAGGTCAGTAAAATTGAAAGCAACAAAATTTTGCATATTAAATGAATATTTGTATTGGAAGGATCCAGGAGGGATTTTGTTGAACTTTTTGTTAGAAAATGAAGCACAACATGTCATGAAGGAGTTTCACAAAGGAGTGCGTGGAGGACATCATTCATGGAAATCTATAGTGAACAAAATTCTCATGGCAGGATTCTATTGGCCCAATATTTATTCAGATGTGTATAAGGAGATTTCAAAATGTCATGAATGTCAAATTTTTTATGGGAAAAGGGAACATTTACCTTTTCCTTTGAAACCAATTTCAATCGAAGCACCTTTTCAACAGTGGGGGTTGGATTTCATTGGAGAAATCAATCCAAATTCTTCAGGACAACATAAGTGGATTTTGACTGCAACATATTATTTTACTAAGTGGAAATGAAGCTATCCCAAACATAAATGCTACAGAGACAGTAATAATTAATTTTATGGAAGAAAATATTCTTTCAAGGTTTGGATGTCCTAAAAGAATAATAACAGATAATGCACAAGCTTTGAAATCAAAGAAAATGATTAGTTTCTGTCATAAGTACCATATTCATCTGAATCATTCAACTAAATATTATCCCCAAGGTAATGGATTGGCAGAATCTTCAAATAAGAGTTTGGTGAGAATCATAAAGAAGTTGTTAGAGGAAAACAAGAGACCTTGGAATACCAAACTCAAATATGCATTGTGGGAAGACAAGATTAGCACAAAGAGGGCTATTGATACATCACCTTTCCAATTAGTTTATGGGACATAAGTAATTTTTCCTATTTCCTTAGGTCTTTCAGTTATGAAGTTATTGCAAGAAGTTGCAGAAGAACAAAACCACATGCAAATAAGAATAAATCAGATGATAGAGCTACATGAAATGAGAGAAAAGGCTTATAATAAAACTCAAATACATCAGGAGAAAATGAAGAAGAATTTTGACAGGAAAATCAAAGAAAGGAACTTTCAGATTGATGATTTGGTCTTAAAGTGGGATGCTAGAAATGAGGACAAACATGGAAAATTTGACATTTGTGGAAAGGCCCATACATAATTTATGCTTACCAAGGAGATAATTCTTTCATTTTACAAGATCAGAATGGAGAATTTATTGCGGGAGGCCCAGTGAATGGGAGGTATCTCAAACACTATCTTTCTTAAAGCAAATAGAAGAAAATAAGTCTTTATACATAAATTGTATATAAATAAATTCACCAAGCAAAACATTGTACAATTTGTTTTCAGAAGTATGTTGTTGTTTCAGTTTAGACTGCCAGGTTTGGTTTTAGTTGGAAAAGTTTGCAAATCATGAGTACAGAGCAGATTTCAGTTGCAAATTGGGAACAAACCAATGATCAGGCACATGGTTTATGGGTTCTTTGCTACTTCGTAGGGAGGATATCATCCCAGTGGGAGCCAGTTGTTGGCACAGTATTTCTCAAATTTAAATGAGAAATGGATAATGAAAAATTGTTTTGATTTTTCCTAAGTTTGGTGAAGAAAGCGTCGAGTCCTAAAATAAATGAACCATGTGACCATTGTCTAGACTCATAAAAGAGTTAAAAAGGATAATGGAGAGGTTTTGAAAATCATATATATAAAAATCAATGGTCTAGATCATAGAAGAAAATATCGAGGGTGGAGGCGAAGTTTCGTCGGAGAAGAGACGAGGTGTATAAGTGCAAGAATTGGTCTCCAAAGTGACCATTGAGGAAGTGTTAAAGAAGAAACGAGATCAACAGTCAACTAATCGAGCGATGAGAGATCTACGGATCACATCCATTCTGTATTGACAACAAACGTGAAGAAATGAAACTTTGGGTGGTTGCGAAATTTGAAATAGCTTACCACGTGTCACTTCCTCAGCATTTCGCAAGTTGAGGAAGTGCCAAGAGAAACCGCCTTTCATCACTGCAAAAACCACTTTGGAGGTGTAGTATTGGGGATTAAAAGTTAACAATGAGAATCAATGGTCAATATCAGGGCTAAATAAGATCCGATGGAAAAGATGATCTTTTGAAATACTTAAGGAAGTGATGGATGGATCCAACGGTCCGAGTTGGGTTATGGAAGATCGACGAATGGAATGAGTTTCCGCTGAGAGAGAAGCATGAGAGATAACAGAGACTCTGTAGGAAATGGTAAAAGTGGAAAGGGTTATAAAGTGAGAAAGTATCGCCGTTGATTGAATGGAAATGGACAAATCGACGGTTCAAAGGCATTTCGTGCCGTGGAGATGCAAGAAAAAATGAAAAGAAGATCGTTTGCAAAATTTGAAATCGTTGTCCATGTGTCAACATCAGAACATTTCGCAAGTTGAAGAAGTGGTGTAGAAAACCACCCAGGCGCCGTGCAAAACCACTTCCAAGGGTTATAAAGGGGGAAAGGCCACGTGATGGTTGACATTTGTCATTTGTCTTGTGGAGCGTCAGAAGGTTCGAAACGTGTGCAGACTAGGAAAGCGACAGATCACGCCCTATTGAAAACTTGTCAGTGTTAGGTAGGCTTCGGAACTTGTGCAGTCAGTTAGATAGTTTATTCATATAATGGAAGGAATGGAAGAAACCTCAGGCGTCGAGCATACCAAAATAGATGATGCCCTAGAAGACATGGATAAAGACATTTATGACCCTGTGGTTAAATTGTCAATTACAGAGGTAAAATCCAAATTGGATAGATTGTATAAGGAGGGTACAGATATACACAAATGTTTTCAGTCTTCTTTCATATATTTTTTCCCAGATCAAATTATAGGTTTTCTCGAGTTTGTTTCGTGGTGTGTAATGAATTATTCACAGAACGAGAAAGTAATCATGAATGTCCCAATGTCCAAAATTATTTTCCCTATTGAGTCTACCGCTGTTAGGAATTCCCTTGAAGTACCTCTGTCACAATCCCATGAACAAGAAAATCTTACCGAAGAAGCCGTGATCATCCATTACCGTCAGTCATCCTAGGAAACTAAACAAGTTTTTTTATCCAATTGCCTCAAACCCGACCTTGATATCGAAAATACCCCTTACCGTCTAGATATAAAAAATTTCAATGAGAATACTCAATTGGTATTATCTCTAATTGTTAAGTTTTTAGGGCTAGATAGTGATGCAGTGGTAACATAAGTTCAGTTATGTCTTCTTTTTAGAATAAGTTATGTCATACCAGGGGTAGAATACAATTAGGTACCATGTCTTAAATATGATGAATTCATGGCTGAAGGTGTTCACTCTCAGTTGGCGAATTTCCACAACACTAAACATTTCAGGTTCCAGTCCTATCTAATGAAGATGCTACTGTTTTCAAGTAAAAAAGATTTACATTTTTCACAGGTGGTTTTTTCAAACACATTAGAGGATAATATGTTTAATTACATGAATCATATTCTATAAGAGGTGTATAAATTGATTTTTGGAGAAGAATTGCCAAGAGTACTGCCGAAAATGAAGACTTTAATGCAGTTGAAATAGGACATGGCAGTAGGAGACTGTTTTTTGTCGAAACAACACACAGTTATTAGGTTGTATGGGTTTATGAAAGAGCCTTACATGTTGCCATCGTTTTTAACCATAACGGTATTTGTTCTGGAATTTATCAGACATAAATTAACTATTGAGAATGACCACTTTTTGGCTTTTAAAAAGGCTACTGATATAAAATTTCCCTTGAAAGTATTTCCTTTTATTGTAAAGAATAAGTATTCCATTTCATTTGTAGAAAAACAGTTAGAAGAATTAGATTTTAAAAAGGAAATTGTTGTCAATTATGATCCTTGCTATATCATTTCTCAAAGGAGACAACAGAAAAAGAGTAAGGAATTTGACCATCAAGAGGTTGAAGGATTATAAAAAATGGCCAATCTTCTACAATATGAATATGACGAAGAGGCCCCAACATGTTCACACTTAGATCTTGATGTTCCAACAAAATCTTCATCGGAAGTAATACCTTCTCCAGGCAAGATGGGAGTTGTTAATAAAAGAAGTTTTCAAGAAATTAATGATACAGAAAATGAAGAACAAAAAAGGGAAAAGAAGCTTAAAGCTGATTCTCAAGGATATTTAGTTGTGTTTATAGGTAGTAAAGAGAAGAAAAAATAAAAATACCCAGTTCCAGAAGTTCCAGTGCATGAGTACAAATTTCAAGAAGCCAACGAAGCTGGTGACACTAGCAGATTTCAATCTAGAGCAGAGATGTATGTTAAATATGGACATGATAAACAAGCAACCTCAGAGAAGACATATAATTTATTTCACAAGGTTAGAAGTGTTATAGATTCAAAAGTCACTTTAATGACCAGCAGAGATCTCACAGAAAACACTTTGAATTTGGTTGTGTCATCGGATGAAAAAGTAACAGAAATGAAGCTGAATTTACGAAAAATAACAGTCCCCGATAAAATTCATTTGCATAGATAGACTGGGGAAGTCATCTACACAGACTTAATGAAGGATACCCTAAAAGTTTCAAAATTGCATAATACAATTAACAGGTTGGAGATTCAGCTAAGACAAGAAAAACTAAAAATAAAGCCCACCAATAGAAAATTAAAAGGTTGCAGATGGATTTAATAGAAGATAATGGTGGAGCAAACAAGGGTGAAGCAAGCAAAAGGCTAGTGATGGAGAAAGAAAGTACTATTCAATTGCTCAAGAATAAATTTAAAATCCCAGCAACATAGTTAATTCAAGCTGCTAAATTGACTGTGTTGGAACAAGAAAAAGATAGCTTATCTCAGAAGCTGGATGACAGCAAAGCAAAATTGCTAAATTTTATAGAAAAAGAAGTAGAATGGGAGAAAGACAGAATAAGTCTTAAAAATCAAGTTGAAGATCTTAAAGGAAAATTGGCAGCCATAACACAAGGACAACAAGAAACTGGTCAAACAAGCGGAGAAGAAAATGCAGATGATCTCATCCAGGCTATGTCTCAGGTTAGCCTGAAAAAAGTGGAGATAAAAGAGCTAAAAGAAGAAAAACAGAGAATAGAAGAAGAAAATCATAAAAAAGACAAAGAGATAAAAGAATTAGAAGATAAGAATAAAGACTTAATAGACAGAAATCAAAGATGCATAACCCAGGTAACAAGGAAGCTTCCAATGCAAGGTGCAAAGCACTTGATATGGGATTCAATCATAAATGAAGCTGCGAAATTAAGACCCTATTTGAATTTCATGAAGGCAAAAGAAAAAGTAGCAGATGAAAGCTTGCAAAGTTGTACGACCATTAGAGAAAGTTTGGACAAAACACCAAAAGACACAGCTCAAAACACTATAAGTTTTATGAATACACTGACAGAGGATGATCTGAAATCCATGGCAATAAAAAATAAAGTATCAGTCATAACTTGGGCAAGGAGAGTGCTTGGGAAACATGCACATATTGAAAGTGTTCAACCTAGAGCTGACCACATGAAAAAAAAAGTTGCAGACTTCAAGAAGAAATTTGAAAAGTTAATTGATAAAGGATTGCCCTCATTTTGGGAAAAAAATAATGAGTTGATTCCTCAGAGTAATTACAAAGAATTATTATTTAAGCTCAGAGCAAATCATGAAAAAATTGAAGGTTTAACTCATGTTTTAACAGGGAAAATATTATTGGAGAAGCTTTCAGATGATTTTGAAATTTTAAATAAGTTGATCATGATTGGTGGAGGAATACCCCCAATTTCCATTGCAGATCACATAGAGATGAAGGTTTTGGTCAAAGAGATGACCAGCTATGAAGGAATCACTACAGATCAATGGAATATGGTGGAAAAGTATGGAAAGATGAAATATAGCTTGCACTCTTGAAGAGTTATGTTCGAGTTTTTCAAACAACCGCCGGCCAATAGAAAGACATCAAGAATTTATGTTTTGAGAAGCTTTGACATGTGTATAAATTTTGACCAAAGTGAAATGTAATAGTTAATTTAAAATTTACTGTTTTAGTTATGAGTCAGTTAGGGTTTCCTTCGAGGATATTTTTGTATAAAATACTATTTTGGAAATATTGTAAGGGTTGGAACCCATGAAGAGAGACATACTTTTTGTATCGAGATTGCTTCAGTTTTAATAAATACAACCATGCAGAGTTTAAGCACATTTTTGAAGAGCAAAGATTCCTGTGTTGTTCATATTACAGTCTGTATTTTCCTTTCCTTTCTGTGATTTGTATTTTCCAGTGAAACTCTTTCATTATGTTTTTCTTTCATGCTTTGGTGAAAGTTTTGTTTGATTCAGAATTCATGTAACCATGCTCTGTTTTAATTGGATCAAAGCATTCATATTTTTCCTCTAAAATCAATGTTGGATTCATCCATGCTTGATGCTTAATATAGATGGATTGTCATTCTTTCTTTCAAATACCACCTGCCAAGCAAGAACTTGATTGTGAAATAACAACTACCTTGCCTTTTCCAAAACCCTTGTTGTTGAAATTATGTTGGTATTTAAATATTCCTATGTGAATCCATTCCCAATGTGATTCATATGTTTCATCCTCTTACAAATTCTAAATAAAAATCAGTTTTGAAAATATCTCTAGTCATTATAACCATTTATTGAGAGAGCCCTCTCTGGTAGGAAAAAGGCTAGTTTTCCTCCTAAATATTGGTTTGAAAGAGTTACCTTAGGATTTTATCCTTCCACAACCAGAGGGTAAATTCTGAGTGCTAACACCACCCATCATCGAATTGGTCCCCCGACACCCCAAAAACTGTGGGGACCCCACCAATTATTCTTTATGTACAAATTGTTCCCCAATTTACTGAAAACCGTGGGAACATCACTATTATTTTGGAAACAACCCATAGTCAACTTTGATCGATGTCGTTGAGTCAACCTATCCCCAGCATTATGCATTTTGTTAGTCATCATCACCCTCAGTGTCGTGTCCCTAACAAAGCCCTTCATTTGTAATTTATCTCCCTCCATTACACTATGTTCCTTTATTTTGGGGAATGTTGCCGACCGGTACTCCCCAAGTTGACATCGATCAAAGGAATTCATGAGCATCACGCTTATCAACCAGTCGTATTTCAAGTTTTTCATTCCAACTGTTGATTAAAATATGTTCTTGGTTCTCAAGATAAGACCCTTGTCTTATCATGTACTTCTCGAATTGTCGACATCACATCACTACATTCCGAGAGGTGCAGTAGTTACAGTTGTACCTTGGGGTCCCTTTCAATAACTATAAGGGATTTCCTCAAACTAAGTAGGGAGAGCCCTTAGTACTCCCTAACTTGGTGGCCTCTCTTATGCTTAACACCAACACATCTATCGCATCAGGGATATTCGTATGGTTCGAAGGTAGCGGTGTTTACATTTATAAATCATGGTAGTTGTAGTTCAGTGAGGTTCTGGATTCAGTATATTCACTGGTATTCAACACCTATAACAACATTTCCTGGTTCAGTTACTCTTGCATGGATTGAAGCCGCCTTCATCCGTGCGCCAATAGTATATTGAGTAGGCCCCTTGGTCTTCTCTTTTCGTGGCCACTTTGGTATATTTATATGAGCATGGGTATTCCCACCTCATTTGTATAAAACAACGCTCTTGGTTACAAGTCCACCAACAACCTTCTCTCTTAAGAAGGTCCTATTTATCCACCTATGGTTCACACGCTTTCAAGAACAACATAGAGAACACAAATGAAATTGTTAGCTCTCCAGGAAATTCTTCTAGGTTGCAAATTGAAGATTCCTGGTAACTCTAGTGATTTCTTAATTGCGATCAAGTCAGATGACTAACACAGATTTTACTCAGTCAAGAACATGCATAATATATCAATTGACAAGGCTTTTAGCAATCTCTGTTCAGGAGTTTTGAATAAGATATAAGAGTGGGAAATTCTCATAACATCAACAGAAACATATACAGACAGTGCATATGAATGGTCAATGTCATAATAGGATGATACTTGGATAGCCTAATCAACTAGTGAAGTGAAAAGATGACAATTTCCAGGCACCAAATTAAGCTTTAATGAAATGAGACAGTCATTCAAAATACAAGCGCAGAAAAATGATAAGTGAAACTGAACATTAAAGGCAAAAGAAGCTTGAAGGCTAATATATTATGAGAAGTATGAAAGACACAATATAAGTGTTAGTATCCAAAAATCGATCCTCAGTTCATCAAATGTTCTTGGCTTTATAGCCTTTACAAACAGTTATCCATATCCTAGAAATCTGGATCAAATTTACTTAAAATAGAAAGTCGAAAACCGATATATGGAATATAGGAAACGATCCTATTTACATGGTTAAACTCCTTATCTCAAATCTTCATATCCTCATATTCTTCAAAAGCTGCAGAAAGCCTCCAAAGGCTGATGAATCAAGTCAAAAATGCCAACTGGAGGACTGATAGGTCATCTCTTGCCACAAAAAATGAGCCAAACTGCTGAAAACTGGGTCTCAGAGATGGATTTGTTTCTCCACACCTATGACACCTGTGTATAAACCAAAAGAGGTTTTTGTGGATTGGTTCATTTTGAGAAAAAACCTCTCTCATTTCTTTAAAATTCGTTTTCATTTTCCCAAGATTGGCATTTTAAAAACAGGTGTCAAACAAGAAAATATTGAGATCCGAAAATTAGGGCTCAAAGATGGATTCGATTCTCCCAATATGTGACACCTGTAGGAAAACTGAGAGAGGCTATTGTTCTCTGATGTGCTAGGCACAAAAAATTCCTCCCGTTTCACAGAATGATTCTCCAGTCACTCAGAATCATCATTGTAAAATGATGACTCTGCACAGTAAAAATGCCATTAATTTGGCCAAACTACTGAAAAAAGGGGCTCAGAGATGGATTCGATTATCCCAATATGTGACACCTGTAGGAAAAATGAGAGAGGTTATTTTTATCTGATGTGTTAGGAACAAAAACCTCTTCCCGTTTCGCAAAATGATCTTCCATCCGCTCAGAATCATTATTTGAAAATGATGACTCAGGACAGTAAAAACGCCACATTTCTTCATTATTTCCATCTTGTTGGCACCTTCAAAACTGAAACAACACATTGAAACAGATCCTATTGATTATAACCTTCACTTAGAAACCATCCTTATGGCCTTTAGAATGATAAAACTTGGATTTGTGCAAAAATGGTGCCATTCTGCCCTTCTCTGCGCTTTCGGTGGTTTTGAACAATTTTGCCTTTGAACTGTAAGCTGCCAGAAACTTGCTTTTCGGTGGCTAATGAAAAACTGTCGTAACCGCTCAAACCACCGAAAACTGTTCCACGATACATGACACGCTCCTTTCCTTTTGGTATCTTGAAGAGTTTTTTCTTCCATATTGTAAGTTGCTGAAAGCTGGGTTTTCGGTAGCTAATGAACCATCGTCAAGTCCACCTAAGCCACCGAAACGTGCTTTTCCTTTTTGAAGAGAGAACAAGCTCTAAAAATGTTTCAAACTTTTATTACATACTTAAAAATAATTGAAGAAAGGACCATTAATGAATATTATGAACAAAATTTATGAAGACCTCCCATCATCTAGAAAAATAAAATTGACTATGCTATTTTGGGAGATAACATCTGGCTCCTACTCGGGGATGGAATCCTCCCTGAGAGGTTCCAAGAACCATAGATTAAATTCCTTTCTTGTAAAATAAAAACTCAAACCTATCTTCTAGTGTTTCATTAGGCATGGAGTCAACAATACAATCTTCTTCTGAACACCTTTCGAGAGCTGCCTTTACCACTGATCCGCTACAAAAGTTTGCTTGCTCGTATAAAGAGCTTATTCTCTTGTACTCCTACTCTAACCAAATTTGAAACTTGGTCAAGTAAAGGCAGACTTCCATAACAACCATTCAAGTAACTTCTTGTCTGAAATAATTCCCTTTCTGCCACCGATTATAAGATAATAATAAAAGCACAACAGTGACCATAAAAATTCTTTCAGGAAATCACATTTTCTGTCAAATGTAAGTGACATGATAAAATCTGAAAACTGAATAGAGCCTGAAGAATACGACTTTAGTAAGTCTTCATATGGATCTTTGAAACCAAGATCACAATCATAATGTCTCAAAACCTTCTGCTGCTCATATATGTCTTCTCCTCTGCCATGTTCCTGTGACTTAGATTCATCACTCTGATGTGCTAGCCTATTACAGCTGACAATTTCTGAGAAAAAAGAAGATGTATGTTCTGGATCTTTTGCATTACTGTCTTGGTAATGATCAAAAGAAAGATGAGTTTGAAAATATGTATCATGACAAAATTTCTGGTCACCCTTTTGTTGAAAAGTGGAACTAAATGAAATTCCAGAAGGGGATAAATCTTCACAAAACTTAAAATCTTCTTCTTCATCACTGTATTTGTCAAATATAGGAACATCATGATAAAATTATAATGACAGGGATAAAGATTCTCGCATGAAATGATCAACAATTGGATCTTGAAATAGATTTGGAAAAATATCAGCCGGTTCCTCATCATAATCACCTTTCTCATCTAAATTTGAACTGACATGTTCATAAGGAGAAAGAGAGCCCTCCTGATGTTCTAATTGAAGATTAGATGATTCCTGAAAATCTTGTTTCTCATTATAACTGTAACTTCCCTTGGTTTGCAAATCTTCTTGAAACCATAAGTCAACAGATGCATTCGATACAATGTCAAAAGCATCTATACTGTTATTAACATCCTGAAGATTATTAATATATCCATCACAAAAATAAGTGTTTCCTATTTCAGCATATTCTTCAGATTGATGAAAGTCAGAAATAATGTTAATAGAAGAACCTTTAGATCCTTTATTATCCCTTTCTAGTTCATGTTGATGGGAAAGTACATCATATTGAAGATAATTGAAGGGCTGCTGCATATTGTGAGGGAGAGATCCATCTCTATTTACATGTTCAACCTTATAATGTAATTCATATTCATCACAACAATTACCAAATGCAAACTCATCTGAAAAATAACTTTTGTAGTGCTCAGTGAATGCTCTGTGAAAATCCTTCAATGATGAAATGCTGGAAGGAGGTAAAGAAAAATACCATTGATGTGCATCACCATACAATGAATACATGGACATCTTCATACGAACATCTTCATGCTGCAAATCTAATAGGTCCATGCATTCATGAAACTTGAGGAGGTGTTCTGCAGGATTGTCTTCTTTGCTTTCTTCGAAAACATGCAGAAAATCTCCCCATTCTGACATATCAGGTACTGGATGTGGGAAACCAGGAACTGAAGAGAAGTTGAGAGGTGCAAACCTCCAAGCAAAAAGAGCAGCAAATGCTTTTGACATCTAAATATTGTGGAGTCGCCACTGAATCCGTCCTTCATGGAGTCGCCAGATAGATGATTACAACCAAAATAGTGTCCAGACTTTGGCTATCATCAAAGCTGGATTTATGTCGTCTCCCAGGGAAGCTGAGCTTCAATCTCCTCTCCCCGGCAACGACGCCAATTTGTTAGCTCTCCAGGAAAATCTTCTAGGTTGCAAATTGAAGATGCCTGGTAACTCTAGTGATTTCTTAATTGTGATCAAGTCAGAGGACTAACACAGATTTTACTCAGTCAAGAACATGCATAATATATCAATTGACAAGGCTTTTAGCAATCTCTGTTCAGGAATTTTGAATAAGGTATAAGAGTGGGAAATTCTCATAACATCAATAGAAACATATACAGATAGTGCATATGAATGTTCAATGTCATAATAGAATGATACTTGTATAGCCTAATCAACTGGTGAAGTGAAAAGATGACAATTTCCAGGCACCAAATTAAGCTTTAATGAAATGAGATAGTCATTCAAAATACAAGCGCAGAAAAATGATAAGTGAAACTGAACATTAAAGGAAAAAGAAGCTTGAAGGCTAATATATTATGAGAAGTATGAAAGATACAATATAAGTGTTAATCTCCAAAAATCGATCCTCAGTTCATCAAATTCTCTTGGCTTTATAGCCTTTACAAACAGTTATCCAGATCCTACAAAATCTGGATAAAATTTACTTAAAATAGAAAGTCGAAAACTGATATATGGAAAATAGGAAAAGATCCTATTTACATGGTTAAACTCCTTATCTCAAATATTCATATCCTCATAGTCTTCAACAACTGCAGAAAGCCTCCAAAGGCCGATGAATCAGGTCGAAAATGCCAACTGGAGGATTGACAGGTCATCTCTTGCCACAAAAAATGAGCCAAACTGCTGAAAACTGGGGTTCAGATATGGATTTGGTTCTCCAAACCTATGACACCTATGTATAAACCGAAAGAGGTTTTTGTGGATTGGTTCATTGTGAGAAAAAACCTCTCTCAGTTCTTTAAAATTCGTTTTCATTTGCCTGAGATCTGCATTTCAAAAACAGGTGTCAAACATGAAAATCCTGAGATCCGAAAATTAGGGCTCAGAGATGGATTCGATTCTCCCAATATGTGACACCTGTAGGAAAACTGAGAGAGGTTATTGTTCTCTGATGTGCTAGGAAAAAAACCCTCCGCTCGGTTCGTAGAATGATTCTCCAGTCGCTCAAAATCATCATTTTAAAATGATGACTCTGCGCAGTAAAAACGCCATTAATTTGGCCAAACTACTGAAAAAAGGGGCTCAGAGATGGATTCGATTATCCCAATATGTGACACCTGTAGGAAAAATGAGAGAGGTTATTGTTATCTGATTTGTTAGGAACAAAAACCTCTTCCCGTTTCACAAAATGATCTTCCAGCCGCTCATAATCATTATTTGAAAATGATGATTCGGGGTAGTAAAAACGCCACATTTCTTCATTATTTCCATCTTGCTGGCACCTTCAAAACTGAAACAACACATTGAAACAGATCCTATTGATTATAATATTCACTTAGAAACCATACTTATGCCCTTTGGAATGATAAAACTTGGATCTATGCAAAAATGGTGCCATTCTGCCCTTCTCTGCGTTTTCGGTGGTTTTGAACAATTTTGCCTTTGAACTGTAAGCTGCCAGAAACTTGCTTTTCGGTGGCTAATGAACAACTGTCGTAACCGCCCAAACCACCAAAAGCTGTTCCATGATACATGACACGTTCCTTTCATTTGGGTAGCTTGAAGAGTTTTGTCTTCCATACTGTAAGCTACCGAAAGCTGGGTTTTTGGTAGCTAATGAACCATCATCAAGTCCACCTAAGCCACCAAAACCTGCTTTTCCTTTTTGAAGAGAGAACAAGCTCTAAAAACGTTTCAAACTTTTATTACATACTTAAAAATAACTGAAGAAAGGACCATCAATGAATATGATGAACAAAATTTATGAAGACCTCCTATCATCTAGAAAAATAAAATTGGCTATGCTATTTTGGGAGATAACAGAAACAATGGTGCATTATTGGCTCTACAATACCCTCTGAAACTCATATATCAGGGGGAATCTGTTAATGCTCAAACCTCACACACATGCAACATTTTTACAATTTACACGATAAAGCGTCATCAACATATAGCATGCATCCCACCGAAGGCATCCTCATCAGATCCAAGAAACAACATGAGTCCAAAAACACTCAAAGAAAGTCAAAAACTACAACTGCGTGGCCACATGTCTATTAATACGCACTACTGCGCGTGTTATTAGAACTATGACTGCATGACCAACACATATATTGCTTCAATATCCAAGCAAATGACAGAAACAATGAAATATCAACCACTAGTGGTGCATTAAAGACTCATGAAAGCTCCATTACCTCCCCAAATTTGAATTTGGCTCCTCACACACTTGGGTACCTTAAATGGCCCCTTTTGTGTACCTTGGAGCTAGATCATGAGATCAAGGACTTCACATTGGGATCTAGTAATTTCCTGGCCACCTCTTGGACTATAAAATGATGCCATGGGAATTCTTATGAAAGAGAGAAACTAAGAGCAAGATTATGCTATTGGAATTGTACTTGGTCTTCCTTATAACTCACCTCTTCCCTCTTGTCTAGCATCCACTAAGCTCCCTTTCCACCTTCCCTCAAGGGGAAGTGTTCTTATGATTTTTTCTTCAAGCTACTTAGCATCTAGTGTGTACTAGATAAACCTCCCTAAGAGGGATTGTTTGCCTCCATTGGAGCTCACATCTCCTAGGTGTTGTACATGCTTGACCATTGGGCAATACAAAAGTGGTTTGGCATCTATTCGTTGTTGGAGTTTACATTCCTACCCCTTTGTTCTTTGTTTCATTTTATCTTCATTTTCTTTGTTTACATCTTTTCACTAACAACCACTTGTAGGATCACTTAGAGCACTCACCCACACAACAGGGACACCTAATACTCAGGCCTTGCTAAAGCTTACAAGGCTTTCCCCCTTACCAAGTGGGAAGGATTCACCCTTGTGCAATCTTTTCAAAACAATGGACTTTCACTTTCTTAGGGTTTGGATACACACACCCATATGGCCCTATGCCTACTCAAGATTTAAACACATGTATGCATAGGGCCCTATGCTCGCCCAAGGTTTGACCACATGCATCTAGAAGGCCCTATGCCTTCCTATAGTTTGAACACATGCACCTACAGGCCTTAGGCTTGCTTGAGGTTTAAATACATGCATCCATAGGGTCGTATGCTTGCTTGAAGTTTGAACACATGCATTTGTAGGGCCCTATCACAAACCAAGGTTTGAAAACACATAACCATAGGGAAATATCCTTACTTGGGGCTTGAACATACCCACCCAAAAGACCCTATGCCCATGTGAGGTTTGAATATATGCACCCATAGGGCCCTATGCACACTCAAGGTTTGAAGGCATGCACCCACATGGACCAATACGTTTTCAAAGCTTTTAACAAATGCATCCACATAGCCCTTTTCTTACATGGGTTTGAATATATGCATCAATAAGGCCTTATGCATGTTAGGGTCTTGAACACATGCATTGATAAGACTATATAACCATCCAAGGTTTGAACACACGAATCCACATGGCTCTACAATCACCTATATTTTGAACATACACACTCATAAAGCTCTATGCTAATACAAGGTTTGAAAACATGCACCCATAAGGCCATGTGCCTTCTTGAGGTTTGAATATAAACATTAATAAAGCACTAAGCTCGCTAAAAGTTTGAAAACATGCATCCATAGGGACTTTACCACTAAGGATCTGGACACATAGTTAATAAGTAAACAAAGTTAAATTCATCTACGCAATTTTCAAAATTCCAATAATATGCATCATCTTAAAATGAATCAAATAAGTCAAAATACTAAAGACAAAATTACATAATTAAAATTCTCATCAATTAAAAACACTATAACTTACAAAAAAATTCTTATTAGATTTTGGAATTTTAAAGAAATGAAATTTATTAAGAAGTAGTCTAAATATTCTAAGTTTTGGACTTTTTCCATGTATATTTTCAAATTTGTTTTGTTTGGACTTTACTTGATTTTTTTTTAAAATATTAGAATAACATATATTAGTTTTGGAAATTGCATAATATGAGGGCCATAAAGACATTTAAGAGTGCTTAATCCATTTATGCATTATTTATACATATGGAAACATAATTTAAACAATTCAAAATTTGAATTTGATCCAACAAAATTACTTGAGTCTACCCAAAAACCATAAAAAATCCAAATCCTAAAATAAATAAACTACTTCATTTATTAACTTATCCTATTTAAACACATATACTCAACATACCCAAACAACTTTGAAACGATTGAGATTATGCTGAACGAGTTCCAATCTCTTTGATGTGGATTCCTTTAATCGAGGAATGGATCCTTTTCTCAAAGTAAATCTAGCAACGACACAATTCTAATCTTATTTGATCCCTCCATGCATGTAATAAATGAAACAATTAGAATCATATTTGATCCCGACATGCATGGAATAAATGAATATTTTTATTAAGTGGACATAAGCATAAGTTATAGTTAGCTTTTAATAAAACTTTGACTAATGATGCAATACATGAATATTTTTATTAAGTGGACATAAGTTATAGTTAGCTTTTAATAAAATTTTGACCAATGATTTCTATAATAAAGATTTTAATCCATTTTAAACCAATTTATATTTTCAAATTAAAAGTTTTATTTTAAAAAATATATAAATTAATAAAAATGAATATATATATATATATAATATGATTATTTTCATAACTAAATTAATTATGATAAATTTTGAAATTTTCAAAAAAATATAATTAAAAAATAATATCTTATATTTAAATTTAGAATAGAAAATATAATAATTAATTGTTTTCAATAAAAAATATAAAAACTTCCACATCACTTGAGTTGAGTTGTGCTTTTCTAACCGTTAATATTGAGTGAAATCATGTCATAAAAACGATCTTATCCAGGTCATCAGAAATGGGGATTTATGCCCCTCTTGGCGCTTGAACCCATGTACACGTAGAGCCTTATACTTACCCTAGGTTTGAACACACACAGGGTCTATGCATGTGAAATTTTGAACACATGCACCCAGAGGGCTCTACGCCCACTGTGTTTGAACACGTGCACCCATAGGGCTCTATGTCATTAAGTGTTTGAACATACACACCCATAGGGATCTCTATCCACTAGGGTTTGAACACACATGCCCATAAGGTTCTATATCCATAGGGTTTTGACACACACACACAGAGGACCCTTTGCATGCTTGAAGTTTGAACACACACACCCATAGGGACTTGTGCTTGCTTAGGATTTGGATACACACACCCATAGGGACTTGTGCTTGCTTAGGATTTGGATACACACACCCATATGGACCTATGCCTACTCAAGATTTAAACACATGCATACATAGGGCCCTATGCTCGTCCACGCTTTGAACACATGCATCCAAAAGGCCCTATACCTTATTATAGTTTGACCGCATACACCTACATTCCTAGGTTTGCTTGAGGTTTGAATGCATGCATCTATAGGTCTGTATGCTTTTTCGAACTTTGAACACATGCATCTATAGGGCCTTATCACAAACCAAGGTTTGAACACACATAACTATAGGGAAATATCCTTACTTGGGGTTTGAACACACTGACCCACAAGGCCCTATGCCCATGTGAGTTTTGAATACATCCAACCATAGGGCCCTATGCACAATCGAGGTTTGAACACATGCACCCACATGGACAAGTATGTTTCCAAAACTTTTAACAAATGCATCCACATAGCCCTTTTCTTACATGAATTTGAATACATGCATCATTAATGCCTTGTGCATGTTAAGGGTTTGGACACATGCACCGATAAGACTATATAACCATCCAGGGTTTGAACACACAAATCCACATGGCTCTACAATCACCTGGATTTTGAACATACACATCCATAAAGCTCTATGTTAACACAAGTTTTGAAAACATGCATTTATAAGCCCATGTGCCTTCTTGAGGTTTGAATAGAAACAACAATATAGCACTAAGCCCACTAAAGGTTTGAACACACGTACCCATAGGGACTTGTGCCCACTAAAGATATGGACACATAGTTAATAAATAGAGAAAGTTAAATTCTAATCTACTCAATTTTCAAAATTCCAATAATATGAATAGTCTTAAAATAAGTCAAATAAGTCAAAACACTAAAAACAACATAATTAAAATTCCCATCAATTAAAAACACTATAACATACAACAAAATTCTTAATAAATTTTGGAATTTAAAAAAATAAATAAATTTATTAACTTATCCCATTTAAACACATGATTGAGAGTTCCAATATGTTTGATTCCATTCATGGGCCTTAGACCCATCTACCCTTATCACATGTGGAGTCCCTTAATCGAGGAATGGATAGGCGAACCTCTCGGATAGAGGCTCTCCCCTGGGATAAAGAGTCTCGGGAAGTCTCCGCCCCTGCCGAGTTACAAGATTCTGGCAATGGATCCTTTTCTTTAATCTAACAACCCCATAATGATCCATCCATGCAGGTAATAAATGAAACAATTTAAGTCTTATTTGATCCCTCTATGCATGCAATCACTGAATATTTTTATTAAATAGGCATAAAACTTTTACTAATGATTTACATTTTAAAGATTTTAATTCATTTTAAACCAATTTATATTTTCAAATTAAAATTTATATTTTCAAATATATATAAATTGATTAATAATGAATTTATGAAAATCTATTTATATTTATATCAATTTAATATAGAGTTATTATATAAATAATAGTTAATAATAATTGTCTTAACTAAAAAATTGTATTTTATGAAGAAAAAAAACTAAATTATATTATTATAAATTTTATCATTTAAAAAAAAAATTAAAACAAAAATCTAATATTCTTTATATTTAAATTTGGAAATTTAAAACAAAATCCTTAGAATACAAAAAAATCTAATAATTAATTGTTTTCAACCAACAACCCTAAAAACTTGAACGTCACTTGAGTTGAGTCGTGCTTTTCTACTAGTTAATTAAATATCTAATGAAATCATGCCATAAAAACGATGTTATCCATGTCATCCAAAATGGTCGAAAAAATTAATTTTATAATTAAT
The DNA here is from genome assembly GCA_027924585.1 of Larix kaempferi. Lineage (NCBI taxonomy): Eukaryota > Viridiplantae > Streptophyta > Pinopsida > Pinales > Pinaceae > Larix > Larix kaempferi. The sequence continues at coordinate 7,054,058 of BSBM01000101.1, read as the reverse complement.
AGAGAATAAAATAACCTAGATTTTGAAAATCGATTTAGGAAGGTACAATTTGTGAGGCCAATCTTGTGTATTTAAATCCAAGCCCCAAGAATAGTTATCTCAACATTTATAAGACTCATTTTCAGAGGTTTTTTTGACTCGATTTTGGTATTCAGTTTGGTATTAGCATTATCAGAATGGCATCACTTGCTCTTGCAGGAGAGGCAGTTTTGGATTCTAACTCTGCTGCTGTATTTTGTGAGAAAATGCAACAGGAAAACGGTACGATTTGTTTTTGGATTTAGTAATGTTAAATTATATTAATAGTTGGTTTTGTGAGTTAATTTGAAGATTAATTTGAGTTGTTGAATACTGTGCTTTAAAGTTTGATTGAAATAGGAGGTGACGAGGCTTACTATTTTTCTAAATATTGTAAATCTGTGTCGATATTACCAACCCAACTGTGTTTTTGAAAAAAATTATAACTGCAAAACTCGCTCAGTGGAGAACCTGAAACATGAGAAGCTTTGAGCAGGGGAGAGAAGATGTTTTCCTGAGTGTGATAGTTTATTTAGCTATTGACTGTAGTTGTCCATCCATGACTGTGAAGTGAGATTGTGACGGTTGCAGTGACCATTGGTGCATGGTGGCTGGGTTTGTCATAATGGAAAACAACATGCAGCAAGATCTATAGGTTGACGCTGTTTTAAAAATGCTGCTGAGTAAGCAATTGGCTGCTATAATGGGTCGTCTCTATTTAATTTACTTGCATGGTGTAGAGGGTGTTCTCAGAAGCCCTGCAGTTTATAGGAAAATAGATTTGCTACCGTTATAATGGGGCGTCTCTATTTAATTTACTTGCATGGTGTAGAGGGTGTTCTCAGAAGCCCTGCAGTTTACAGGAAAATAGATTTGCTACTGTAAATACTCACGCTGTCTCTTCTGCTGTTAAATATATTTGTTTCAAAGGCATGCATAATCTGTTTTGCTAGTTCATGTCCCTATTTAATTTACTTGCATGGTGTAGAGGGTGCTCTCCTCTCAGAAGCCCTTCAGTTTACAGGAAAATAGATCTGCTGCTGTAAATACCCACGCTGTCTTTTCTGCTGTTAAATATATTTGTTTCAAAGGCATGCATAATCTGTTTGGCCAGTTCATGCCTGAATTGCGAGTGCATAATGGAGTTTTTGAGGTGAGATCCTTGATGACCACCAAGAATCTCGGACTGGCGGTATGTTATCTTGATTGCTTGAGATTGGATCTATTGGTGTTGTGAATTGGTGAACCCGTTGGTAACAACCTGTTGTTGTGCAGTCCAGTATGTGGACTTTGCACATGCAATAGACGGTTTGTCTTTGGTTGATTGTTTTTTATTGCTATTGAGTGCAATTGGCTGCTGTGGCTGTGCCAAATAAGAGTAGATCTGTCGTGGAGGAGAACTAGGAATACCCAGAGTAGAAGACCACATCGGCGCTTAGAGCTGATTGAGATTTGTTGAAATTCACGAGGGGGAGAAAGAGATCCTGTCAGGAACGGTTTTGACGGTAGAGGGAGGATTTTTTTTTAAATCTTGTTGTCTGGTTGATATTGCAATATATGTTGTTGGTATATTCCAGGTGTTTATATCTAATTGTATATTCTAGGTGTTTATATCTAATGGGTTGAATTCATTTTTTATTTTGAATAATGAAATATCTTTATTTCATCATCAAATATGTTAGAGAACTTATTTTGAATAATAAAGATCTCAAAAATTTTAGGTTTAACTTTCTACATTTTTAACCAAGTTTCTGGCATTTTTCTGAACAAAATCTTACTGAAATTTTTCGAATTACATAATATAATGCTTAGAGTATTTTAGAAAGTTGAATCCATTTTTACTATAGAAAAATATAAATAAAAAATTAAGATTTCAATAAAAATTTCTATAACTTGATTTTGGTTACCAGAAAGTAACGTTCTCTTACTTTCTTGCTAATTGGTGTACATCCTTTTGTTGCTCCAATGTTGCTAGTGGATCAATTGTTTGTATACCAGTATAGATCCATCTTAAATCCAGATTATCAAGCACCTAGAGGGATCCAATGTCTTAAGGTGTATTTTTTATTTTATTTTAATTTAAACTCAAGAAATTTGATCTCTCTTAATTGATAGATCCAGTTAAGTTTTAAGTTTATTTTTTAATTACTTTTCATAATATTTTATTTTATGAGTCAATATGCATTTTTTTTAAATACTTTCCATATTTTTTTATTTTTATTTTATGAGCCCACATGAATTGTCTTAATTATTTTGTTAGGAACAAAAGTTACAATATCTCCCCAATAGTGGGCTGTAAAGCACCTTGCTCCTCTAGGTGCAATAAAAAGGATCCCTAGAATTACTAGATCCTGTGAAAAAACACTGCATAGATGTTATGTTTTGGATGCTGTAGTTATTTTTGCAATTAAAGGTGCAATTAAGATGTTGAATTTAATTTTACAATTAAAAATTATTTTGAATAATGAAAGATCTTTATCTTACTAACTATTTTAAGTTAAACGTTCTACATTTTGAACCAATTTTCGACCATTTTTTCCTGTCAAAATCCAAATCCAACTTAAAATTGTTTGCCAGTGGGATCTAGTATTTGTGTATGAAAACGATCCCTCTAACTGCTGGATCTGGTGAAAGAAACACTGCATAGACCGTGAGCAACAATCGACGTTATGTTTTAGATGCTGTCGTAAGACTGATGGAACCTGCTTCTTTTGACGGCTATTGGTTGCAATCCACTCATGGCAAAACTGGTAAGTACAAGCCTTGAAAGCTGCTTGCTTGTTATGTGGAGGGCAATTTCCTGCAGATCCGTGGAGTGGATTTGATCAAAGTGATGGGCAATGTGGGAGATGCGGCTTTATTTTCTGCATTGGTGATGAGCTAGCAATTGTTAACCTGCTAAAGCAAGGTCAAATTCCATTCAGGTCCATGAATTGCTGGTTGCAATTGGTGTATACACTGCTGGTAGAGGTTGTGAAAAATATATAAAATTGTGGAGCTTTTGTGTGTCATAGGGATAGAAATACCAGCAATGAGCAGGTTGCTTTCTGCGTGGGCAGGAGACCCTTCCAGTTTGAGTTCCATATAGAATATATAAATAGCCTGTAGCAAGGTAGCACATAAGAAATGCAATATAAAGCGTGCTGGCCAAATCAATCAACCTCACCATAGCATTTTCCAAATTAAGTGTGGTAACTTTGATTTATGCCAAAGATGGGAGGCTAGAGCAAGTATTTTGAGTCTGCTAGATAGTTTGTATGCTTTATTGTGAGAACTAAATGTTTTGTATGCTTTTGGCTACCACTTCAACAATATTGGGTGAGAACTAAATGTAAGACTCATAGGTAACTTAAATTTTTTATTGACATTTTATAAGTCTACTTATCAAAAAGAAAATGTTGTTTCTATGACAGGAGGAAACAATAAGAGTTGGGAGTCTGTTAGTGTAAACAATGACAATGAAGTGGTTGATACATCACAGTGCACGGACATTTCTAAGGGTATGTTATAGACCTAGCTCTCATGATACAAATACTACTTCTATATGTAATGATCAAAATTCCATATTACATTTATTTATGATGGCAATAAGATCGTTATACCAATACTAACTTCTATGTATGGACAGATTTCAGCAAGGCCATGGATCTTAATGATCGAAGCAAGCTTTCCCGGAAACCAAACTTGATTGTTTCCTTCGGGGAGATGCTCATTGATTTTGTCCCATCCGTGTCAGGTGTTTCATTAGCAGAGGGAATAATGTTTAAGAAAGCCGCCGGTGGTGCACCTGCAAATGTTGCTGTAGCTATAGCTAGGCTTGGTGGTTTCTCAGCTTTCATTGGGAAGGTATTGTGTCTATATTGCATGTATCTGTGTTAGGACCACTTTTCACTGTTATAGAGTTAAATTCTGAAGATGCCATAAAATAAAATTGCTGTAGCCATAGCTAGCCTGGTGGTTTCTCAGCTTTCATTGGGAAGGTATTGTGTCTATATTACATCTATCTGTGTTACCACTTTTCACTGTTATCGAGTTAAATTCTGAAGATGCCATAAAATTAATATAGTTTGGCAATTTCAACAAGTTTCATCTTTTTGCCTAGTTTATAAGTAGCTAAAGACTGACTTTGCAATTTAGTTTCAAAGTTTTATTTTTTTAATTTTTTTGGAAATGCTTTCAACTAACCTGGCATCAACATTACTCTTCTTTTGAAATGCTTTCAACTAACCAGGCATCAAGATTACTCTTCCCATTATGTTAATATTTGAAATGCTTTCAACTAACCAGGCATCAAGATTACTCTTCTCATTATGGGAATATTACAATGGAGTATAGATTACTTACAAGTTTACTTCACCAAATATGGCAAGGGCCTACACTTAACCCCATCCGCAAGTACCTCTGCTTGTGCAAGTGAAACAGCCTGCCATAGTGGAGTATGAAACACCCTTTCTTTACCATCAGACTAAGATTCCATTGACACTAAATTTAGTTTATCTATATTCTGACAAAAAATGTCATTGAATATATTGACTAGTGCGATTTGTCTCTTCACTGTTTCTGCGTTTAATATGTATATTGTTGTGCTACTTCTCAATGGGATAGTACCAAACTATGAATATAGGTTTTCTCTTTACCTTTAGAGTTATATTTGGAGTGAAATATAGCCATTAACTTGTATCTGATCTTTTTGTTCACTGCATATGTTACCATGTATAATTGCCATGACAAAAAATACCTTATATAATGCCCTTCATAGTCTGTCGTGTTCTCTAACTTATTGTATTGCAACAAAACTTAGAGAAATAAACACTGGTCGAATTCTATAAAAAATGTTGATTTTCTCCTCTAGAAATTAACTGCCTAGGCTATAATCATAAACAAAGTTGTTCTTCTGCTTCATAAATCTTTGTGCAGAGATTTTTAGCTCTCTCTCCTATCTATTAAGCATTTTCAGGTACTAAGTAGCATGTCCCCTTGTAGGCTTGTTGACATGCACGGAGATGTAACCTCTATTACAACCATAATTTGCTGCTCTGGGTTGTTTCTTTTTTGGATGAAATTTTTTGCTTTTGTTAGATGACATTGCAATTGAGATCTTTTCATTGGTTACAGGTTGGTGAAGATGAATTCGGGCATCATTTAGTTGACATTCTGAAGGAAAATGGTGTGCTGGACCAAGGCATATGCTACGATAAAAATGCTAGAACAGCACTTGCATTTGTGACATTGCGTCATGATGGTGAGCGGGAATTTATGTTTTATCGCAATCCTAGTGCTGACATGCTGCTGACTGAATCTGAACTTGATGCAGACTTAATTCGACAGGTATATTCTAAGTGTGAATCTTAAAATGCTTCACATCATTTGTATATTCTTTTTCTTTTCATGCTACTTCTCTTCAATACAATCAGAATTCGTTAGATGGAGAGAGAGAGAGTTCTAGGAAATAGAACATGTTCTTGCATGAAATCCATGTTATGAATGTAATATCTGCATTTCAAATAAAAAATGGGATTCAGAGAGTATGTAGAAATTAAATATGGGAAGACCTTGTAACTCACAATATTTGTAATTTTGGAAGTATTGTCCTTTTCCTCAAGAGCTCTGCATCTAATGCATACAGAGAGTACCATTTTTCTTTCAAGTTATCCTAGTTGATGTTTTTTTATATATAATTCCAGACCTGCAAATGTTTGAAATGTTGTATAAAATAAGGAAAAATGAACACAAAAGACTTGATAAAAAAGCTTCATTTATTTGTGCTTGGGTTAGGTTGTTATTTGTGAGGGTTGCTTCATATAAACTTGTCGGGCTCAGGTGTTATTTACATCCTATGTTCTATCAAAATATCCTATGTTCGCACTTGGTTCAATCTGTGAAAAATGAAACCTCAAGGTTTTTGTTCTTGATTTGCTGGACTTGTCTTGTAAATTGTAGTTTAAGCGATTTGTTGTTTGGTTCACACTCTATAGTCCTGACCTTAAGTGCTAAGAAGCATCTAGCTCACTATGTTGAAAGTTTTTTGAGGATCGCAATTTCTTGGTTTTCCCTTGTATGCATACTCTTCTAAATATCAGGACTCAAGCCATTTGGGATTCTACTTGGTGATGAAAACTGTATGATGATGAAAAATTGTCCCCTTTACTAAGGCTTTTATGATGTAATTTGTTTGCAGGCAAGTATATTTCATTATGGATCAATAAGTCTGATTGCAGAACCATGCAGATCAGCTCATCTTTCAGCTATGAAGATTGCAAAAGATGCTGGCGCCTTGTTATCTTATGATCCCAATCTTAGATTGCCATTGTGGTCATCTTCTGAGGAAGCTCGTGAAGGAATTCTTAGCATCTGGGATAAGGCAGACGTTATTAAGGTACTATCTTGATTCTTAATGAGGAAAATGGTTTCAAACATAAAAAATGAAATGCTTTAACTTGAGAGTATAGGATGCCGTACACAACCAACTTAGTTGTGATGTTTCTGTGCCGGTTACTACCAATTACTGATCATATTTATCTTCTGAGCAGGTCAATGAGGATGAAGTAGCATTCATTACAAATGGACAGGACTATGAAAACGATGAGGTAGTCATGTCACTTTGGCATCCAGGGCTCAAGTTACTTCTCATAACTGAGGGAGAAAAGGGTTGCAGATATTATACACAGGTTCGTGCATCTGAATAATTGAGCAATGTTTGATTGATTATTAAATTCATATTGGCAGATAGCTATATAAAGTTAAATCCGTTTCTAGCACCAACTTGAAGTTCTTAAATTAGTCTTACACAAACAAGTTAGAAATTGGTATTGGTCTACAACCTGCTTAAATCTTTGCATTCTTCTCCCTCTTATCAACATTTTCCCTTGTTATATTATCCTTTATGACTAGGTGTATCTTCGGGAATGGATGAACCTCTAGAGCTCTTTCCTGTAAATTGTTTTAAGCCACAAACGATTCTTAACTGTCCAAGGATAATGCTCACTATGACTCAAGACTAAGAAGTCATTCCCATCATGATTATACACAAAACTAGTTGTGTTTTGCTTGATCTAGAGTGCTATATTATGATTTAATTTTCTTCTGATTCTTTTATTGTAGGCTTTTCGGGGTAGGGTTAGTAGCATACCAGTCAAGACAGTTGATACAACAGGTGCCGGTGATGCATATGTTGGGGCATTTCTTACTGAACTCGTTAAAGACATGTCATTGCTTCAGGTAACTATACTTTTCATCTTTCCACCATGCTTTCCGTTCTTGTTTTGATATTGAAGATCACTGTAAATGTAGTATGTTTTTTGTTGGTTTAAGCAGGTTCATTCCATTTGATGAATATGAATATGTTTCACCTTTTAACTTTTGCCTCACCATGTTTTTCTTTGTGCAATCCATAAGCAAAGCTAGAACATGTAGATAGTGAACTGTAAAGGTAGATTATCCCTTGAACATGAATTTTTTATAACCATGGATCATGTTAGTCAAATGCTCTCTAATGGCTTCCCCCTAAGATATGTATTTCCATGGGATTTATATTATCAACACTACATGCTCTACACAAGTTGCTAGTTTGCACTGCCTGAAAAGTATGGTCGCTCTGGTCAATGGTGGTTGTATACATGATAACTATGTTTCTTTCATTGTTGTCTTGTTGCACAATTACATCCTTGACTTCAAAATTCTTGTTTCGATTGGCTGATTACTTTTATACATTCTACAGGATGAACAGAAATTGAGGGAAGTGCTGAGATTTGCCAATCTCGCGGGAGCCATAACAACAACAGAAAAGGGTGCAATTCCCGCTTTGCCTGATAGAGCTGCAATAATGAGCCTCTTAAATCAAGCTGATACTTCGTAGCTTGTTTGAACAATTGGGATATATCCAAACTGAAAAGTTCATTTTGTTCTATGTAAGGCATAATAGATAGGAATTTGTAGAGGTGTTACATTTTAGGAACTTCTTGTTGAAAGTAGAAAGTATCTTATTGAGGGGCGATCTCGACTATTTTCAGTTGATCCAGCCATCTCCCTCCCTCTGTGAATGCGGAATAAGGCTGATACTTCCGTAGCTTGTCTGAATAATTGGGATAAATCTAAACTGAAAAAGTTATTTTGATTCTATGTAAGAAATAATAGATAGGAATTTTTCTGCAGATGTTGCATTTTATGAAATTGCTGAAAGTATTTTAGTGTGGGGTGACCGTTTTCAGTTCATTCAGCCATCTTTCTGTGTCTGTCAATGTGGATTTTTCCATGTGGTTTAATTGGCAAATAATTCCATTTATTGAAGTTTGTGTGCTTGTCTAGGTTTTTTTAAAGAATTTAATATCCATATGCGAACTTGTTTTACCATTTCTTTTTATTTATATGACACCCCTTTTATTCAATATCAGTACTGAGCTGACAGGAAATTTGGGAATTCAAAATGTAGGTTCTGTTGACTGGAAATTTCATAATTTTTAGTATTTTAAGAAATTGGGTACATCATAATGGTTGACATGGAGATATCAATGTCAAAGTTGATTATGCATATATCTATTTAGATCCATCCCAAGATTTATTATGCATTGAGAGTAAATCTTGGGGTTTTATTGTCAAAAGTTTGCATATTTGAGAGATATAATTCCTCTATGTGCTTGTTATATTGAGAGATTTAAAGATAAAATTAAACCGGTATACGATATAAACTCCTATATATATAAAATATAGTATAAACTACATTCTGTTGGAACCGAGGATATCAGCACCATAGCATTTGGCAGCTCAAACATGTGAATTTGATGACTTTTCCTGTTGACATTTTTTTCTCAAAGCAAACTAAATTATTGAGATGAGAAAATCTATCACAGGTGTCAAATTTGTACAAGAAGGAAACTTGCTTGAAACCCTACGTTTCAGACTTGATAGATGGAAGTCCATCCTGTCTATGAAGGCCTAAATGTAGGGTTTCAACAAAACTAAACAGGATGAAGGCTAAAACTTAGGGTTCCAACAAAACTAAATGCAGGTTTTCTTTCTTGTACAAACTAAATTAGTTCTCAAATCAAATAAAAAATACACTTTTACACAATGGAGAGCTTTTTTCTTGCAGTCGCTTCGCTGCTAATTGCCCTTAACAACATAAATTTACTCTAGAAGTAAATTCACAAAGCATATGGAAACCAATGAAAATTTGTCTTCAGAGTTGGGGAGTGATAAATTCGTCTCCAGCCCATCAAAACTCCCTTCAGGTTACAAGCCACTTTGTATAGCCAATCATGACCCTCCTAATCAGAACTTACATAATTTAATACAAAATTAAAAGAGCAATATTTTTTGGACGACACTGCCAGGGAAACCCAAGTGCAACTAGTGGGAGAAGTGATATTTGATTCCGGGAAACCAAGTCTGCTAAATTTGCTTGAACCATAGTTTCAACTACCAACCAAGTGGAAGTCATGGTATCTTGGGTGGGCCTCTATATTATTAGTAACATTGCTCGAGAGAATAGTGCAATGGTCAAGGATTTAGTCTAATTGTTCAAGCTATTCTAGAGGAGTATGTACCAAAACAACTAGGATCACTCGACTCATAGAAGGATCACTCGACTCATAGAAAGATGCCTTAAAATTTTGACCTCTTTTTGGAATTCAAAACTATTCTAAATGGTCAGAAAACTAACTTTATACTAATGGCATAGCAAATGAACCAATCAACCTACCTAAGAGAAAAGTAATCTATACTATCAATGGAAGACCCCTTAAAGAGGACCGATCCATTCCATGATTTGAGAAATAGACACACTTTGAACTATAAGGCATGTAGAATGGATTCCTCGAAGAAGGGATGGACCAACCATTGGGTCCATTCGACAATTCCTTTAGTCTCCCAAGCATTGAGATGGAAAGTTGAGTAGACGTGTTGTTGTTTGGTATATCTGAATCTGAATGTCCATGATATGATTCTTCATAATTGCATGCTTGATTCAAGAGCTTCCCATAATTTGATGCCAAAGGTTGTGGTAGAAATTCCGGGTTTAGAAATCACAAGACCATATAAATATTTGTTTTCTTTTGATTTAAAAAAGGTCAAATGTTTAGGATTGATAAAAGACTTGGTGGTTTCTCTGACTAAAATTCCAGTCAAAAGTTTTGTTATGGATGTGGTTGTCGCAGATATCCCTCCAGAATTTGGTATGTTATTATCCAGGTATTGGGATTCAAAACTCAGGGGGACTATGCAAATGGATATGTCTATTTCTACAATTCCAGTTCTTAGTGAACACATAATATTATACACTGAGAAAAGACTTGTGTATGTGGTGAGCAGCAAAAATGAACCAAATAGTCATTCCATTTATGCAGTGGATACTGATTTAGGATCTTCCATTTTTTACAATGATTTTCAGTCCAAAGAAAAAACAGGTCCTAATAAAAAGCAAGAAGAAAATAATCTGATTGAAGAAAAGGAAATAATTAGACAAAAACAAAGGATTGAAGGGATTTGGACTATGCATTTTGATGGATCGATGAGCAAAGAAGGTGCTGGTGCAGGTGTGTGGATAATATCTCTTGTTCGAGAATTTCTGATGTATTCCATGTTGTTGTTTGTTTTTATAGAATTCCTTTAGTCTCCCAAGCATTGAGATGGAAAGTTGAGTAGACGTGTTGTTGTTTGAGTAGATTGGGAGCATTAAAACATTTTCTAATGGTTAAGAACATGTGTATAGGTCATAGGCTTGAATCTATAAGGGGGTTACAGTATGTACATCTCCACAAATAAAGCATTGTAATCGTTGCGCATATGTCCATTCTCTCGTACAAGTGTGCAGAGGGGATCCCTTGTCCATAAACAAGTTGCACAAAGGGGGTCCTTTGTCCCACAAACAAGGAAGTCTCATACGTCAATTTTGAGTGTGACTAAACTATGACCTTAAATAAAATTATTAATATTATTATTATAAACTAAACATAACATAACCAAGGGAAGCATCAAGCAAGTTCAATAAAAAATCTATGCACTACATGATTATGCTAACTCATGAATGTAGGAAAATAACCCAATAATCAATAGTCACTTAAGATGCACTATTTGAATCCACAAGTCGGCCACCAAATACAACTAATACAAGAAGCTATCGTGTAGGACACACATACATTAAAAATATACATTCAAAATAAAGCAATGTATACATCATCTAAGGATGCAAAGGGGTTTTTACTCGAGCTCTAATCATAGATCAACATTATACATCTCTAAAAATATGCTTCCTTTTGAAGCATGTGTGGTTCAAAATTACTTGGATCTGGCATGATGAGGAGCTAAAGCACTAAAGTGTTGATGTTGGAAGATGGCATTGGAATGACTTGAAGAAGTTTATGACACTACAAGGTCAACTCCTGTATGATTTACCCGAATTCACTTAAGGAGGGTATGTGTACCACTCTGGTATTTGCTTTACCCAACTTCACTAATAACTTTGTCCTAAAATGTGATCCCTCAGGTAAAAGCCTCAGAGTAGTCCTCATGCAAGAAGTAATACCCTTGGATTTTACTAGCAAACAACTCTATGAGCACCACTTAGCAAAACCAACTTATGAAAAAGAGATGATTGCCATATTGCTTGTTGTGGACATCTAGCATCCATACCTACTTGGGAAATGTTTCCAGATCAAAACTGATCACCATAACTTGAAATATTTTCTCAAACAAATAACTTCCTCCCAGAGCAACAAAAATGGGTCACCAAAATGTTGGGATATGACTATGAGATAATTTCTCAAAAGGGAAATGAGATTGTGGTAGAGGTTCTCTCTCTTGACACTTTGAAGAAGGTTCCCTCTTTTCCCTCTCTTTCATCATTGTAAATTGGTTGAATGTCGTTCGTAATGAATGGTTGACAGATCCCACACTTTATACCATGATCCAACAACTTCAACTGAAACACCATGCATATCTAGGATACACTTGGCAGAATGAAAAGATTCATTATAAAGGACATCTATATTTGCACAAGAAATAATCAATGAAATAAGTGTTATGAGCTCCATTCATCCCACATTGTTGGTAATTTAGGATTTCATAAAACATATGAAAGGATCAAATGATGATTTTTCTATGAAGGCATGAAGAAGGACATCTTCACATTTGTGGCTAAATGTGACACTTTCCAAAGACAAACAAGGGAGATCGTCTAGGTGAAATTCAACCACTTCCAATTTCAAATGCAGTATGGACTGACATTTCTATGGATTTCATTGTGGGGTTACCAAAATATGGAAATAAGTCTATAACCATGGTTGTGGTTGATCACCTTTTTGAAATATGCTCATTTTTGTGCCCTGTAATTCCCATTCAAGGCCTATGGTAGCTCAAGCCTTCATGACTAATATATTCAAACTCTATGGCATGTCGTAGGCTAGTGTTACAGACCATGACCCCACCTTCGCTAGCAATTCTAGCAATAATTTTTTTGGCTCCAGGGAACTCAACTGAATCTTAGCACTTCCTATCACCCCCAAGCAGATGGTCAAATTGAAGTTAAACATTTGGAAGCATATTTGTGGTGCTTTACTTCAAAGCAATAATCGTAATGGGTTCATTGGTTACCTTTAGTAGGATGGTGGTATAGTACAACTTATCATACTCCCACTCAAATGGTTTCCTTTGAAGTTGTCTATGGCCAAAATCCCCCTTCGATACTATCCTCTTACTAGGAGTCTCTAAGGGACAAGAGTTTGACAACACATTGACAACTTGGGTCAACATTCTCCATGCTATTAAGGATAATCTAGTAATGGCTCATAATAGGATGAAGCAATAGTTTGATCATCATTCTAAATGCCATTTTGTAGAAGGGGAGCAAGTATTTCTTTTCCTACAATGCTATAAGCATACCTCTCTTAAGGAAAAATTCCACAAGAATCTTGCCCCCAAGTTTTATGGCCCTTATAAGATCCTCAAACGTGTGGAAATCATGGCTTACAAACTAGAGCTACCTAGCCACTCCAAGATTTGACATCCCATCTTCCATGTCTCCTATTTTAAGAAAGTGGATGGCCATCACTATCGTATTCAAACTATCCTTCTAGAATTGGATGAAGAAGGTTCCATTTGGTTGCAACCCAAGGTTGTCCTCAACAAAAGGAAACATCATCTTCACCATCGCACCATCCAAGAGTTCGTGATCCAGTGGAAATATCCCCATCCTGAGGATGCTACATGGGAACCAACATAGATGCTTCAACAATTTTCACATTTATGACCTTGACGACAATGTTTTTTTTAAGGGGGAGGGCATGCTAGGGTCCTAACTTAACCCCCTTAATAGATAGGTTGTTATGTAATGAGGCCATCTATATTAAATAAGTCCAATAAAATAGATATAGTGTGAAAGAAATATTTGCAAAAATACTTCTAGAAGAAATTCCCTATAGTGTGAAAGCAATATTTGGAAGAAGACTTACTAGAAGGCTCCACCTACTAAAAAGTTCCTTCACTAAGAAGGCTTAGTACAAGGTTCTTCCTACTAGAAGGTTAGGAGTACAAGCAATGAAACAAGATGCCTTGTGAAGTATTTTGTAATTGGAGCATGGCTTCTTTTGGAAGTTGCCCCCTCAAAGAAGCAAGTGAACATTGTTTTTATTGATAAAGATATTTCTATTGTGATATTTGTTATCTACAATTGTCTATTGTTTTAGTAATTATGTCTTTTCATATTGAAATCTTGCTCTATTTTGTTATTTATGCTTTGAATTTCCCATTGTGGTATTAAGGCACATAACAACACCATTGTTGAAAGACAAAGAAGAGTTGATGCTTCTATCATGCTAACTATAATTCACTTAATATTTGCACCTGGGAATGTCACACTAGAATGTAGGGTGTGCATCAAAAGAATAGAGTTGTTGTCATGAGGGGATTATAGTTTAGACAATCTTGGAAAAACATGTTCTTACAAGTTGCATCAAAGAAAAGAGGGATTAAAATGAATCTCACTTTACATTGACATCCATAATGAAATGAACCTTACTTGGATTGAGAAAATTGATCTAACATAAAATGCCCCCAAATGATTTGTACGACATGTTGAGTGAGTCACTAGAGGAATTATAATCTCTCTAAGGATAGATAGTTGATTGAGCCATGTGCACATATCCTAAGGAGAGTGATGGTTATAGAAAGATAAGTCCTTCCTTCATCACTTCTTTGGAAATGAGACATCCTGGTATCAAGTCATCAAACTAGGAGATTGAGTTATCATGTAGTGTATCATGGGTGCCATCGTGTAGGATGGCATCAATATAGTAGCAAGAACCTTAATGTTCTTCATTCCCACACAGAGTTCATCGAAAAGATAAAAGATTCACTAGATTCATTTTAGCATGATGCTAATATATTGATCCACTAGACCCCATATGGTATGTTCAAAATATCAAATGGAAAATCAACAAATATCTATATCCATGCAAAAATCAAGGAGTGCTAGGGCTTAGGATAGGTCATTGGCTTCCAGGGAAAAACATTGATGAGCCACAAGATTGTTTTCTAGCAAACACAAAATCATTTTCTTATATTGTATCTTAGAATACATGCTAACATGAGTGGGGTATACATTAAAGGGGGCATCTCCAATATGGTGAAACACTCCACTATTTATAGTGCAATAGATGTGAGCATGAGCACATAGGTGTTGCCATGGTGAAAATTGAAAACACCTATACTAACTCTAAATGAATCTAGGAGAAAGAAAACCAATACACCAATATCTAGTCAAGATAACATGGGAGGGACCTATATGGGAGTCCTTTGAATGTGGTTGACCTTTTTTCATAAAATGTTGTGTTAAATATCCAATTTTTCTTAAGCATTTGGGATTCAAAATGCTAACTATTAGTGGTTTATAGAAAGTTGGTAATTAGGGCATAGTAATAATTGATGGAGTTTTCAACATATCTAAACCTTAAAAGACCATGTCCCATATTTAAATAGCTCAATTATAAGAAAAATTGTCACATCACTAACCTAAGAGAGTTGTAGGAGATCTATATCAAACCATTCTACCTAACCAACCACTATGTTGCATTTGATGGTAGGAATGATGGTGAGAGAATGAAGTTCCCTTTAATTTGGTTTATGAGCTATCACAGAGGTGAAGTTGTGTCAAACAATCATTTTCTCTATTTTGTCTATGAATTTTATTTTGGCATAAGTGGGTGTTATCGTGCCATTAATTTCATGTTAAATGGTTGTAGATGGAGATGGAAAATGCTACAATGAGCAAAGTTGTGTTGGTATGTATAATGTAGAAAAAGTATTGATCAATATCATTCTTGTATTGAGGATGGATGAGTGGTGGCTATCATATCATACTATGTAGCATGTGACATTGTAAAATAGCATGTCAACATGGTCAATGCACCCAACATTCCATGTGTGATGATTGTTAAGGAGTCAGAGGATGATACTAATATGGCTTGAGGGTGGTGGGTGGTTCAACTAAGTACTTTAAGCAACAATGAGCAAATGAATTGTGTGATCACAAGTTCCACATCATTTGGTTCGCACCAAAATAGTAGGACATTAACAATATGATAAATAACAAGGGTACTCTTGAGGGCTATAGAGGTGTTGATATCATGCTTAGAGGAAGAGGGTTAGTGAACGTTGCTTGAGGAACTATCGATGTACTAGGCTGATTGTTGTTGGGTAGGCCACATCGTTGGGTGAGAGGTGAACAGTCTTTGTACATTTTCAATTGCAAGTTATCCAACTAATCCCAAACCTCATGTACAATTTTGTAAACATAGGAATTAGTTTGTCCTTGCAGTTGTTGGAGAGTCATAGAAACACTAGGATAAGAAGATACACAAAATGGAAATTGACTAACACTATTCAAACCTTTTTGTGATGATGCATGGAGGCACTAGTTGACATCATCAAAATCTTTGAAAATTAGGTTGTGTAACTTGTAGAAGGAAGTAGGATGGGGTGTAAATATATGTTTTCATCTTAAAGCATCTTCATGAAGGCTGCAATAGAAGTAATTGCTTTAAAATTCATCTATCACATGCTTCACGGGGAGGAGCAAAAATCAACTTTCAATTAAAGTCAAATTGACTACCATTGGTTGTTCGATCATATGAAGGAACAAAATCACATGAGATAGTGTCATTGACGATAATTGGGGAAACCTTGATTGAAATAATTAGACATGAATTTGGTGAAGGGGCATGTGGAAACTAGTCTTCTATATTTCAACATTGAACATGGATGTTCATGTGGGTATAGAGGACAAGGGAGTCTCTATACCTAAAGAGACTTTGTCTTCATAAATATGATCAGATAGCAAGTCAACTAGCATCTATGTAATAACCTATAACACCTTAATAGATGTTTTATAAATAGTATTTGAGTCAAAGAGTTAAACGCGTGAGTGGATAAGAAAACTTAAAATTGTACTTGTTGAGTAAACACAATGTCATGATCAAGATTCATAGTTGTGGGATGTGCTGACCAATTTATTCCAATTTTTGATGGCGCAAAACCTTCAATTTTATATGCAAGGAATATGGTGTGGTCTGCTAAGGGTGGTGAGTCATGACCATTGCATCAGACCATAAAAATTCAACAATGTGGTATACAATGTTATTATGCAATGAAACTAGTGTTATTGGGTGATATACCACTAAAGTTTGATAGTAATATGAATATTAACACATATTAGTGCACAATTATAAACTAAACATACCATGACCAAAATGAACATAAAACAAACTCACAACAAAACTGCATGTTGCACACTAACCTAGAATAATAACTAAATGATTGTGCTAACAAATGAATTCAAGAAAAGAACCCAATCACATAAGACACAGATATTGTTCATTATAAAAAATCAATAAAGATATTATTGTAGTCTAGATATAGTACACATGAATTCAAGAAAACATCCCAAACACATAAGACACAAATATTGTTCATTGTAAAAAATCAATAAAGATCTCATTGTAGTCTAACAACATGGTATTTAGCATAGCTTAATAGCCGTCTAGAGTTGGGATTTTTGTTTGACTTCCTTGACCATCAATTATTAATAAGGTTTGGACCTTTTGGAACATTCATGAAATTACATAGGTAGATAGCCCTACTTGTTGGAATAATGGGGTTGATGTAGCATCCACTCTTACCATGGTGGTCAATAAGGTTGGTCAATTTGCGGGAAGCATAACTTTTGCATACGAGCTCTGATTGAGGCTATTCTTGCAGCGTTGGAAATGCATCAGTGTGTCTCATATGGAACATTCCTTATATAAATGGTTTGGACAAAAAGAAAGGTCTTTTGATGCCTCAAAATGGGTCCAAAATATTTCAGACGTTTTTTTACCCCAATTTCCACCCATAAAGTACCAAAATAGATGACAAATTATATTATGACCCCAACTAGATCACACCTCCCCATTTAGGGAGGCTTTTGGTCCCCAAAATATTTACTTAATTTAATGATGAAATTTTTCCTCTACCTTCTCCTTAGAGTACAATTTCGATTTTCTTGGAAGTTGTCCTTTCAATCTAATCTACCAAAGGTCATGCTGCACCTGTTGGTAGTTATGGACTTCTTTTGCAAAATTATGTCTTATGTGAACTTTGCTTGTGCATCTAGTGCTAATTCCTCTATGGTAGGTAGGACTTTCTCCTCCTCTTGATTAAAATGGAAGGCTGATCAAGTTTAAAAAAATTCGCATTCACTATTAAGTAAATGCACATGTATGGGGGTAGATTAAGTCTATAGGATTTATTTCCCACCTTCTCCAGTACCTCAAAAGGGCCATACCTTAGAGCCTTGATATTCTCACCAGGAACCTACAACCTTTCCTTGTTATATTGAATGATTTCTCAATTCTTTTTTGATCATGCCAAGCCTTATACTTTACCTATGACTTCTTCAATTCCTCTTGTACTTACAAATAGATATGTCTAATTGTTTGGGAGCCTCTTCATATTGAACCAAAGACCATAAAATAAAAAATAGCAGAAGGAAATTGCATTCCAAGATAAAGAGGTGGTGTCTAAATACACTATTATAGCACTTAAGCATAACACTTTCCGATCAAAACATCACAATGCATTCTTCAACAAAACATGAATCGATACAATTCAATATATATCAACACAACCCATAGGGTTGTTATTTTATAGTTTTTGGATCTAACAAACGCCCTTGAAGTGAAGAGGATATAGTCCACAAATAGGGGTCATTGGTTCTAACGGTTTCCACAAAATCGGAAACATCCCATAGTTTAGTCAATTGTTCTAGTTAATCTAACCATGGCATCGTAAACCATTTAGTTGCTTGATTAGTCAATCGCTCAGTTGAAACTCTAGTTGTATGCTCTGTAGTCAACTATTTTCTATCGACTGACTGTCTCCAAAAGATCCAAAGGTGTGATGAACCTACATAACCTTAGGTTCCAACACCTCCCCCATCAACATAATGCTCTGGAGATTGAGGAGGTGAAATTATGGTATTTGAACATGCCACCATAATTGTAGATGCCTGAGGCCCAAGCATTTCCTAAAGTTTCAAAAACTTAGCTTTTAGTAGAGGCTTCGTAAATATATCAATGATTTGATCATTTGTCCTACAATAACAAAGTGAGATAACATTGTCATATACCAACTGTCTCAAATAATGCACATGAAGTTCAACATGCTTCATTTTTCTATGAGCAATAGGATTATCAACAACTCGTATTGTACTCTTATTGTCACAATGGATAACAATCAAGACCGAACGGGAAAATCAAGATTGCCTAAAAGGTGATGGATCCAAACTGCTTCCATACCTACATTGACAACTGCACAATATTAAACTTGTGTAGTCGAAAGAGAGACTACCTTTTGTTTCTTACACGATCAAACCAAGGGTCTAGAAATTCATACAAACGCATAGCCATAAGTGGAATTCTGATTGTCAATGTCACCTCCCCAATTGGAATTAGTGAACCAGACTAGCAGTTATGTACTGGAACAATACTTAATACCATACTGATAAGTTCTTTTAATGTAGTGAACAATTATCTTTGCATCTTTCCAGTGGCTTTCTCGGGGATCTTGAATGAACCAAGAAACCACAATAATAACAAAGGAGTGATTAGGTCGAATGTGAGTTAAGTAAATCAGGCTATCAACCAATTGTTGATAAAGAGTGGTGTCGACTCACGGAGATCACGGTACTTTGAAAATTTGACGCTCTACTGATAAGGTGTAACGTAAAACTTACAATCATCCATATTGAATCGTTTCAAAATAT
Source organism: Larix kaempferi (assembly GCA_027924585.1). NCBI lineage: Eukaryota > Viridiplantae > Streptophyta > Pinopsida > Pinales > Pinaceae > Larix > Larix kaempferi. The sequence continues at coordinate 7,034,752 of BSBM01000101.1, read as the reverse complement.
CCAAAGCATATTTTGGTTGAGAAATAAAATACCATCATCCATCTGCAAAATTTGAATTCCCAGAAAGAAATGCAACAAACCAAGATCAGTCATTTCAATGGTATATACAAGTTGTTTCTTCAAACCCAAAATCAGATTGACATTATTTCATATTATAACTAAATCATCAAAATATAATTCCACAATCAAAGTATCACCATGAACATGTAATACATAAATAATTTTATTATATTCACAACTTTTGAAGCCAAGATTGACAAAGAAACGATTAATCTTCTCATACCAAGCATGATGTGCTTGTTTCAAACCATACAATGACTTCTTTAGTTGACAAACAAGACCAGAATCTGCCACAAAACTAGTTGGTTGTTCCATATATATTTATTCAAACAAGTCTCCATGAAGAAAGGTACATTTAACATCCATTTGATGAAGTTCCCATCCAAAACGAGCAGCAAGTGAAAGAATCAATTGAACAGAGTTCATCTTTGCAACAGGGGAAAAAATTTAGTGTAGTGTATTCCTTCTTACTGAGAGAATCTCGTGGCTACAAAACGAGCCTTGTGATGTTCAAAAACACCATCGGAAGTAAACTTGGTATTGTAGACCCATCGACACTTCACAACATTATTTCCGTGTGGTTGAGGAATGAGTTCCCAAGTCTGATTCTTCTTCAAAGAATCAATTTTCGCATCCCTAACATTTTCCCGTTTAGGCATTCCCTGAGCATCAACATATATGTCAGGATCACAGATTTTAAGAACACTTTCCATCAGTGCAACACTACCATGTTGTTTATGATTATGGGTTTGTCAAATAATACTAGCCTATCCAACATCCATTCCAACGTGGCTTCAATTGTTTTCATAGCTCACTGAGGTAAAAAATTCAATGGTGTTTCAGGTCAATGATTTTCTGTCGAATGAGTCAATGTGTCGACGTACTTGGTCAGGTTAGATCGACTACTAATCAACTCAAGAGTAGAATTCATCAGTCTGGTCAAGGCTGTGAAAATCCTCACAACAGATCTAAGAGATGATGTATACCTCACAAGAGTAATTATGATTAAGCAAGAAAATAGAAGAAGAGTGGTCAATACAGTATAATGAGCAACAGAATAATATGGTACAGTAGAACTCGGATAGAAGCAATAATACTTCACACACACTAGTTAATTAATCACAATATGGATAAATAAATAGTACAAAGCATGAGGAATTCTAATGCCTAAGGTGGCAATTCGAATTAGCCATCATGGAGTGATCAAAGGATCATTGGAGTGTCATCAAAGCACAACTAGTATCATTGGAGCACAACTGGAAGTCTTCATCATCATCAGTGGAGTCATCAATGCTCAAGTAACTGTCAACCATCTGTCAAACTGAGTCTGGTAGGTGTAACTGAGTGTAATTGAGTGTAACTGAGTGTAACTAAGTGTAACTGAGTGTAAACTGAAGACAACTAGACTGGTAGGTGAAGAAGGGCGAGTTGCTTCCTAAAATCAAGGAAGAAGGGTGCATTAAGCAACTGGAGGGCTAAAATTGAATAGTGAGAAGCTCTTGAGGGCTGGATAACTGAGGGCTAGGTGCTGGATTGATGACTGGGATGCATGCAAAATGCATGCAAACCCTAGAATGCATGCAAACCCTAAAGGTGCATGCATGACTAAAAATGTAAATGATCAAAATATTGGTGGGACTAGGATGGAGTATAGGAATATCCTAACACCCCCCCTTAATCCATCCTGGGCCCTGGTAACTAAGACCAAAGGTCACCCAATACAACGAATAATAATAGTCAATAAACCAAGGATGTGGGAAAATTTCATGGGAAACATACCCCCTCCTCAAAAACAGACTGTAAGGCACACACAAAAATAAATTCTCCAAACTCAAGCAGGTGTGATGCTTGGTCATATGTCTAAAGGTATCTTCTTCTTGGGAAGAAGTGGATCATGCTCAAAAAACATGTGCTTGTACTTGCTCTTCAGATCGAATGTGATGAGAACAAATCCAAAAGTATGAGGATGATCCTTGAACCTGTGATTCGAATCAGCTGAGGTAGCATCAAAATCATGAATATGCAGATAGTCTTTTGTCTTCTCCTTCAAACCATCATGGGTGAGATTATGCCAAAAAGAACCATCAAATAATAATTGCTTGAAATCCAAATCAGATTTAAGACTTGAAGAATAGTTTCTTGAGATCTCCTTTGAACCAGCAGGGGTGAGATCAAAACTATCATATGCATGAGAAATTATCCCAAGTAGTAATTGCTTAGAATCCAAATTAGATCCAAGACTTGTATCATGGTTTCTTGAGATCTCCTTTGAACCATGAGAGGTGAGATCAAAACCAGCAATTGCATGAGAATTTATCCCAAGCGAATGGCAATGGAAATAATCTTCAATAACCTTCTGAAAGCATGAATTAATGATCATATAGTAGTATAAAAGAGATGATTGCTTGAGAGGAGCGAATGCATTACCTCCAATAGCTGATTTTACCTCCAAAATAATCATGTGATCATGATGCAAACCAACAGACTCTGGTGCAAGAGAGGATTTAGGACCTTCTGCAATATCTAGAGTGTGAGCTGGCACAGAAAGAGAAGAAAGTTTGAGCATGAGTGGAGAATCTGCAAGTTCTTTGTCAACAACTTCAATATGAGATGATACTGGTTCATGATCTGAGAGCCCATCAAGGGGAGTGAATGCATCACTTTTCTTGCTTTCGAATGGGTTTGGACCAATCCCTTCATTCTTTCTGCCAAAATTTTCATCCATGTGAGCCCATAACTCTTTTGGAGTCCATAACTCTCTTGGAGTTTCAACACCATCACGGTATTTGAAATGAAATCTCAAGTATTTAGGCAAAGAAAGCATCATTGCTCCAAAATGCATGTCACCTTTATTCAACTAGTCAATCTTCTCTTCAGAAGATTCGAACTCTCTTTCAAAATAACAATCAAAGAGATCATGGCTCTTCAAATATGCTATCATTCTTGGTTTCCATTCATCATAGTTGAATGGAGAAAGAGGAGTAATTTCTTCTGAATTCATTGAAGTTGTAGAAGACCTACAAAAACAATATAGAATAACTGCAACTGCTACTGCTGCAAAAATGTAGAAACTACTGCAACTGCTGCACTCGAAATCTTGGTAATAACCTGCAAAAAACTCTCAAGAATGGAGATAGACAATACTCTCAACATGCTCTGATACCATGTGAAAATCCTCACAACAGATCTAAGAGATGATGTATACCTCACAAGAGTAATTATGATTAAGCAGGAAAATAGAAGAAGAGTGGTCAATACAGTATAATGAGCAACAGAATAATATGGTACAGTAGAACTCGGATAGAAGCAATAATACTTCACACACACTAGTTAATTAATCACAATATGGATAAATAAATAGTACAAAGCATGAGGAATTCGAATGCCTAAGGTGGTAATTCGAATTAGCCATCATGGAGTGATCAAAGGATCACTGGAGTGTCATCAGAGCACAACTAGTATCATCGGAGCACAACTGGAAGTCTTCATCATCATCAGTGGAGTCATCAATGCTCAAGTAACTGTCAACCATCTGTCAAACTGAGTCTGGTAGGTGTAACTAAGTGTAACTAAGTGTAACTGACTGTAACTGAGTGTAACTGACTGTAACTAAGTGTAACTGACTGTAACTAAGTGTAACTGAGTGTAACTGACTGTAACTGACTGTAACTGACTATAACTAAGTGTAACTGAGTGTAAACTAAAGACAACTGGACTAGTAGGTGAAGAAGGGCGAGTTGCTTCCTAAAATCAAGGAAGAAGGGTGCACTAAGCAATTGGAGGGCTAAAACTGAATAGTGAAAATCTCTTGAGGGCTGGCTAACTGAGGGATAGGTGCTGGACTGATGACTGGGATGCATGCAAAATGCATGCAAACCCTAGAATGCATGCAAACCCTAAAGGTGCATGCATGACTGAAAATGTAAATGATCAAAATATTGGTGGGACTAGGATGGAGTATAGGAATATCCTAACAAAGGCTCCAAACAAGGGTACAATCGATCTAGATTCTTTAGTAATATCAAAAGGATCATTGTGCAATATACCATTAGAGGAATTCAACAACTTATTACTAGAAATGTTCTCATGAGATCACATTTTTGCTCAAAATGATATGTTGTTTGACTAGGTCAAACAATCGATAGGCTTTTGATTCACCATAATATACCATCATGATGCAAGCATGACTCTTTACATCTAATTTATTCCTCAAGTTATCACTGATATGTTCCCAAGAAACACATATAGAAGTTCTGAGGTGTCCAACAGAGGTTTTCCTTCCATTCCACTTCTCGACCGGAGTCATGCTATTGACCGCTCTAGTCGGAACAAGGCTCTGGAGATAGTTTGAAAAGTAAACAAATTTTGCTGAAAATGTAGTTGGAATATTTTTGGTCTACAGTAGGCACTAGGCGATTTCTACCAAAGTTCAATTTTTCCTCTCTGGAACTCCATTCTACTAAGGGGTTTGAGGGGAAATCTCTTCCAAGAAATACCATTTTTCAAGATATATTCTTCAAATCGTCGACTCACATATTCTCCACCATTGCTTGATTTCAAACATTTGATGGGTTGGCCACATTGATTTTCAACCAATTCCCTAAATTCCTTGAATATTTCAAATACATGACTCTTATTCTTCAAGAAATATAACCAAGCAAATCTAGAGAAATATCATTAAAGGTCAAAATATACTTCACACCTATTAATGAAGGTTTTTTCATGCAACATAGATCACTATGAATAAGCTCCATTTGGTCATGTGCTCACCATGATTTCCCAAAATCAAAGGGTGCTTAATGATGCTTTCCAAACACACATCCTCTAAAAATTCCATTAGGTGGAACAATATTTAGGATAAATAACCAAATTATTTGTTACCATCATTTTCAAACTTTGAAAGTTTAGATGTCCAAGTCGATCATTCCAAATTCGACTTCTTTCATTGGTATGAGCAATAAGTGTCATCGTTCCATTTGCAATAGACAATTTAGTCAGTTTGGGAGAATCACAAAACTTGTAAAGCCTATCTTTTGGATATAAATATCCTGAAGCAACAATCCCCCCCCCCCCAAGCCTTAGATCCTTTATACTAAAACAATCTAACCAAAACTCAACAATCTTCTTAGTCTGAGTAAGTTGTGCAACCAACAACAAATTTGTGCTCAAGCTAGGCACATGATAAACATTGGATATTCGAACATGCTAGAGTTCAACATCATTGCTTCCTAAAACCATGAGAGCGTAATCATCAACTACATAAACCATCCATTCTGGAGCTCCACTCAAAGAAGAGAACAAAGAAGCATCCTTAGCCATATGATGAGTACAACTAGAATCATCATTCTATCTGAGTGGTATGGGAATGTAATATCTAGGAAGTGCTTATAGAAAAGGTAAATTTTTCAATAGGTTACTTGATCAACTAACTAGTCAATGTGACTTCTTCAAGATGCTTGACCTTTTCCTCCAAGTCCTTTGTCTTCTTCTAGTAGGTTTTCTCGACATGTCCCACCTTTACACAATAGTGACATATTTTCTTCTTTTGATTCTTCTTCGTCGATGTTGACTCGTTGGTTTTTTCTTTAGTAGGTTGGTTGATACATTTTGGTCAATGATTTGATCAACCATGTGCTTTATAATTTTGCTTAACCTTACTTTTGAGCAAGTGATCCTATTGTTTTCTACCAAGCTTCCCTTCTTCAAGCAACTTTTGTTGGTATTTAATAAAAAAATAATAGAGTCTATCAAAAGTGAATTGCTTACCATCTTGCTTGGGTGACATCCAATTGTAATGAAAGGAGGAGCAGAAGACATCATGAGGTTTCCTTGAATTCTCAAGACTAGTTCAAAGAGTTGTCTATCCTTCTTTAGAAAATACTTTCCACATTTTCCAAATTTGAAATGTAGCTCCTTGATGTGAGCTAAACAATCCTCAATCCTTTCAAAGGAATGGGGTTCCAGAGAGATCAACTCTTTCTATATTAGCATTACTTGGCTTTCGTCAACCTTGTTGAATGGTAACTTCAACTTAATCCAGATGACATGAGGGAAGTCGATCTCACTTGTATGAAAGTGAATCTCCCCTAAAATGTAGGTCATGATGGCCCAACAACCTCATCCTTCTTTTCGTTGATGACAAACTTAGCTTAGTCATTTGTCGGATGTGGAATAGTGACCTTAGTATATTTCCATAGTTCCTTGATTTTCAACAAAGTTTCCATATCTAATACTCAGATTGCATAGTTGTGTCCATTTAGAACAATAGGGTCTATCTTAGAAGTCATCCTTGTAAAATTAGTCACAGCAGATCTAATGAACAAGTAAATCAATCACAACAGATGAACATAGAAAATAAGGTGCAAAACTATGCAAAACATGCAGCAGTGCTCAATATCCCAATAAGGGTGAATGATTACAATATAAACTGTCTCAATGAATAAGAAATTCGAATTGCCTAAGTAGGTCATTCGAATCACTGAATGGAGTAGCTTGACTCCAACTAGGAGTCCTCATCATCAATCAGTAGTGGTCATCAATGCACAAGAACCAGTCATCCAGGTGTCAATCTGAGTCTAACTGAGTGTAACAAGTGTAACTGAAGTGTGTAGCACTGATTAAGGGAAGGAGGCTCAGTGGGGGGAACATGGGAGGCTAACTGAAGTCAGAACAAGTCATCTAGTCAATCTGGAGGTCCAACGGAAGTGAAACAGTCAGTCGGGAGTGAAACTAGCCTCAAATCAGGGAGAATTGGAGCTAACTGAGTGTAACTGAAGTGGAACTGCAGTGGTAGGTGAACAAGTGCGCCCTTCTCTAGCAGTAGGTGAGAAGTGGGCGCCTTTCATCCTAGGAGGGATAAAAATCTGAAGTAAGTGGCTCCCGGGTGCTAGAATAAGGTGGCTAAGGTGCTGGAGGCATCAACCTGGTGACTGGGATGCATGCAAAGTGCATGCAAGTGCATGCAAACCCTAGAATTTGCATGCAAACCCTAATTGCATGCAAGATCCTGAAAAAGATGATGTGGATATCCGAACACCCCCCCTCAAGCTAAACTATGATGTGCAAAAAATAATGTGGGGCCCTGGTAACTAAGACCAAAGGTCACCCCAATACAATAATCCAAAAAATGCTGAAAATAAACTAAGTGAGGAAAGAGGGAAAACCCAGTGGGAAGAAAGCCCCCCCTCAAGCTAAAGAATAATAATGAATCAATTTGTCTCCACCATGATGGAACTCACCCCTAATAGTGAACGAAGGTAAGAGAACTTCTTCTCAGTGAAGCTCTTGGTGAAGATGTCTGCAATTTGCTCATCAGTAGGGAAATATTGCAAAATGATGGTGCGGTCATGCACCAACTGTCGAATGTAATGCATATGAATCTCAATGTGTTTGGTCCTCTGCCGCTGAACTGGATCTGTGGAGATCTTGATAGCACTTTGATTGTCACAAAATAGGAAAGTCGAAGTAGTGCCACCAAAACCAAACTCGGAAAGAATACCCTGCAACCAAACTGCCTGAATGCAGGCATTGATTGCCCCTCGATACTCTGCCTCTGCTGAAGAAAGTGCAATGGCTGCTTGCTTTTTGCTGGACCAGCAAATAGCACCATGACCAATCATGAAAACATAACCGGAAGTGGACTTCCGATCAATGCTATCACCTGCCCAATCTGAATCAATAAAACCAATGAAATCAAGCTCAGAATCTACAGCATAATGTATGCCAAAATGTCTCGTACCTTGCACATACTGCAAGATCCGCTTGGCTGCTCACCAATGAAGCTCATGTGGCTGCTGCATATATCTTGACACGGCACTCACGGCATATGAGATATCAGGCCTTGAGTGTGTCAAATAAAGTAGTGAACCAATCAACTGTCGATACATACTGCAATCTGCAAGCAGTGTAGAATCTCCCTCCTCAAGACTGATTCCTGAGAGGAATGGGAATGGGGATGCCTTACATTCAGCCATATTAAACTTCAATAACAGGTCGGAAGCATATTTTTGCTGAGATATAGTGATCCCATCAAAATTTTGAGCTATCTCCAAGCCCAAAAAGTGACTCAGCAAGCCCAAATCGCTCATGTCAAAAGCTAGATTTAAGACAGATTTTAGGTTGTTTATTGAAGTAAGTGTGCTACCAGTAATGAGAATATCATCAACATAAAGTACAATAACAAACAAATTAACTTTAACTCGCTGAAGATACACATTCGGATCAGATTTGCATCTTTGGAAATTCTGAGAAAGAAGGAAGGAGTCCATCTTTGCGTACCAAGCTCTTGGGGCCTGTTTTAACCCGTACAAAGATTTCTTCAATCTGCAAACCAATGATGGATCTGATGTATAACCCTCTGGCTGCTGCATATATACCTCTTTAGCAAGGTCTCCATGTAAAAATGCACTCTTCACATCCATGTGGTGCACCTCCCGGTGCTTGGATGCGGAAATAGCTAAAACAAGGTAGATGGAATCCATCTTTGCAACCGGTGCAAAGGTCTCAGTGTAGTCCACTCCTTGGACTTGGGAGAAACCTTTTGCCACCAACCTTGCTTTATATTTGCTGATAGTGCCATCAACAACAACTTTAGTACGGTAGACCCATTTACACTTCACTAATTTTCTTCCAGGTGGAAGAGAAACTAGCTCCCATGTGTTGTTCTTTTGAAGAGAATTGTACTCTTCATCCATGGCACTTTTCAATCTCGGATCTCGATGAGCAGAATAGTATGATGTAGGATATGAACCAGCCATCAAATAAAAAATATCAGGAAGAAATGGATCAGTAATAGAAAGAGCCATACCTGCTCTTTGAAAGTCTGCTCTTGTTCGTCTCGGATCAGTAGGATTTCCAAGGTTCGAACCAGCAGATTGTAGAGTGTTTTGGGCCCACTTTGGTAACTGAGGGGGATCATAATGGTCGGATTCCAAACCTGAAATGTCATGATCATCATATGCTGCTACAATATCAGAGTAACTGAGGGGGATCATAATGGTCGGATTCCAAACCTGATATGTCATGATCATCATATGCTGCTACAATATCAGAAATATCAGAACTCATACCTTCATTATCGCTGCACGGATCTTCTTCTGGTGAAGGCGATGAATCAGCAGTCTTCTCCTCTACTAGTTGCAATTCTTGAAACGGTTCTTCAAATTGCACACTGCGCTCTATGAATATCTTTTTAGATCTGATATCCATGAGTTTATATGCTTTTGATTCTTCCCCATATCCTATCAATATGCACTCGGTACTTTGTGGATCCAAAGCTCGTCTCTTCTCGGAAGGAATTCTAGTCCATGCAGTAGAGCCAAAAACTCTCAAATTTGACACATCCGGTTTGTGACCAAAGAATGCTTCGAAAGGAGTCATACCTTTCACGGATGAATGTGGAACACGGTTCTGTATATATGCAGCAACATTGATTGCTTCAGCCCAAATATTTGTAGCCAAACCTTTTGATTCAATCATGCATGTAGCCATCTCTTTCAATGACCGATTTTTCCTTTCCGCTACACCGTTCTGCTAGGGTGTGTAGGGAACTGTATGTTGGATCTTAATTCCGCTTTGGGCACAAAGTTGCAGCAACTCGGATTTAATATATTCTCCACCATTATCATATCTAAGAGCTTTGATCTTGCTCTCAGTGGCGGTCTCAACAGAAGCCTTAAAATCCTTGAATTTTCCAAGCACTTTTGACTTGTTTTTGAGAAAGAATACCCATGTAAAGCGGGAAAAATCATCAATAAATGTCAAAACATACCTTGAACCATTTAATGACATATGGGGTAGCGGACCACTGATATCAGAATGGATCAATCCCAAAATAGTAGAAGCTCTGCTAGCTTTGCCACGGTCGAATCTGTGCTCGGGGTGCTTCCCAATGATGCAACCAGTGCATATTCCCTTCGAGGAACGGAGTTGTGGAAGCCCATCTACCATGGATTTATTTGATAGCAGAAGCAAATATTTATAATTAAGATGTCCAAATATTTCATGCCAAATCCTACTAACCTCATTACCATGTGTGCGAAGAGCAGTGGGCTTTGCAAGCGGAATAAAGTGTGAAAACTCATAGCATTTTGCAGTGTGATTTGCCTTTCCGACTGCAACTAGTATTCCACTTTTGATATCAGAAATTTCAACTGTATTAGGGCTGAATGTAACTTGCTTCGGTTCACCAGTGTGTGTCATTTGATACACAGAAAGAAGATTTGAAGCCAAGGAAGGCACATAGAGAACATTCTGAAAGCTTCCATGATCTATATGAATCGTACCTTTGCCCTTTGAAGAAATTTTTGAGTCATCTCCCAAATGGATGGGGATGGAGCTATTTGGATCGAATGAGGAAAAAGAATCAATATTTGCAGCCATATGATTTGATGCACCCGAATCTATCAAGAGAGTAGTGGGATTCAAAACCGTTTCCATGAGTGCTTGTCCTCTTTCATGATCATCATTCCTATCCTTCTTCCTTGCACCGTCGGGAAGAGTTATGTTGTTCTTTTCCAAAAGGAGGGCCATTTGATCTATAGTCTTCTTCATACATGAACTTTCGGGATGAAATCCACGATTGCAATAAGTACATTTAGATTTTTGGTTACCTTCTTTGCCCTTTTGCTTGAACTTCGAACTGGATGGTGCATCCGTTTGTTTGCCTTTGTCTTTTTGCTTGTGAGGCTCGAATTTGGGCTTCTCATTCTTTTGCTTTCCTTTACAATTCTAGATCTTGGGTCCTTGAACATATAGGGATGAATCTTTGGAGCTTATGGACCCCATTTGAATCAACTTGTCATGCTCTTTTGTGACGGACTCAATGAAGGCATTCAAGGTAGGCATCTTCCAATTCGGGGTAGTTAGCCAACCAAAATTGAAAGTGGAGACAAATACCGAATAATCTTTCCCAAGCTTGCTTAGAATGGAGAGGATCAATTGTTTATCCTCTTTGATAACTCCACTGTTCTTCAATTGCAAGTTCAAGTTCTTGAATTTTGTGAAGAATTCATTAATGGTCTCGAAATTCTCAGGACTAAGGGCAATCAATTCATTCTCTAATTGAAAATCCCTAAGCTCGTCCTGCTTGCCAAATAGTGTTTCAAGTTGCTCCCATATGGCTTTTGGAGTCTTCAATCTGCTGAGATGGAAGTGAAGATCTTTGGAGATGGAGAGACAAAGAAGACCATAAGCTTCATCAAGCTTGTTGTAGTGTTTGGTTCTATCTGATAGATTGCTTGGCTCCAATTCAATACCAATAGTGACTCGGTAGTAACCTTTTGAACGTAATATGATCTCCATATCATCTTTCCAATCAAAATAATTGAATGGGGTGAGGATAGGCTTTGAAGAAGAGTATTCCATTGTTAGGAGCGAGTCAAACTGATGTAGAAGGAGCTTGCATGCACAGTGTAGCGAATGCAATTGCTATAGAGGATCTTGCATGCACAATGTAGCGAATGCAATTGATGGAGACAATAAACCTGCAAATCACAATAAACCAAGAACAATAAGGTTGAACAATCCACCCTTTTAGAGTTGCATCACACCTGGGATTGGAGATCAAACAATGTTGAATGGGTCCAATGTATCAGATCCAGGAATTATGTGGAAACTCAAGCTTCTGGAGTGGTATTGGAATTATTTTCAAGCTTTGCATGCACAGGAGCGAATGCCATTGAGATATCTCATGCCAAAACTTTTTGCAATTTGAGCAATTCAGTCAAATCTTCTTGTACAAACACCTGTAGAAAAGAGATCTTGTCCCTGCAATGGCTCTGATACCATGTAAAATTAGTCACAACAGATCTAATGAACAAGTAAATCAATCACAACAGATGAACATAGAAAATATGGTGCAAAACTGTGCAAAACATGCAGCAGTGCTCAATATCCCAATAAGGGTGAATGATTACAATATAAACTGTCTCAATGACTAAGCAATTCGAATTGCCTAAGTAGGTCATTCGAATCACTGAATGGAGTAGCTTGACTCCAACTAGGAGTCCTCATCATCAATCAGTAGTGGTCATCAATGCACAAGAACCAGTCATCCAGGTGTCAATTTGAGTCTAACTGAGTGTAACAAGTGTAACTGAAGTGTGTAGCACTGATTAAGGGAAGGAGGCTCAGTGGGGGGCACATGGGAGGCTAACTGAAGTCAGAACAAGTCATCTAGTCAATCTGGAGGTCCAACGGAAGTGAAATAGTCAGTCGGGAGTGAAACTAGCCTCAAATCAGGGAGAATCAGAGCTAACTGAGTGTAACTGAAGTGGAACTGCAGTGGTAGGTGAACAAGTGCGCCCTTCTCTGGCAGTAGGTGAGAAGTGGGCACCTTTCAGCCTAGGAGGGCTAAAAATATGAAGTAAGTGGCTCCCGGGTGCTAGAATAAGGTGGCTAAGGTGTTGGAGGCATCAACCTGGTGACTGGGATGCATGCAAGTGCATGCAAACCCTAGAATTTGCATGCAAACCCTAATTGCATGCAAGATCCTGAAAAAGATGATGTGGATATCCGAACAATCCTTCTGATCAAATAGATATGATCCAAGTTCAAGGAAGAGGTATTTGTTGGCAAATAGTCAACCTAGATTCAATCAACCCTAGCTCCGTCTCAGCACAATTTGCAGACAACAAGCTAGGTCAAAACCAATTACTATGATACCCTGTGGGGAACCTCTTCATATTGAACCAAAGAACAAAAAAATGAAAATAGCAGAAGGGAACTATATTCCAAGATAGAGAGGCAGTGTCTAAATACACCATTATAGCACTTATGCACAACGCATTATGATCAAAACATCACAATGCATTCTTCAACAAAACAAGAATTGATACAATTCAAAATATATCAACACAACCCATATGGTCATTCTTTTATAGTCTATGGATCTAACAAACTCCCTTGAAGTGAGGAGGATGTGGTCCACAAATAGGGGTTGTTGGTTCTAATGGTTTCCATGAAATCCATAATGTCCCATAGTTTAGTTGAATTTTATAGTTGATATGATCACGACCTCGTCGACCACTCAATTGAGCTTCTAGACGAGCCTCTCTACTAGTTGACTTTTGTCTATCGACCAATTGTCTCCAAAAGATCCAAAGGTGTGATGAACCTGCATAACCTTAGGTTCCAACACTAATCTTTTCAACATTTTTTCTACTTTCAAGAGTTTTGGCATGATGCCTTCCCTCACTCTTTCTTGTCTTTCAACGTATACAACATCCAAGAGAAAAGGTGAAAAATACTTAAAGCAAGTTTCAAAAGGGGAATTACCAGTAGAAGTGTGTACTTATCTATTATAATAGTGTTGAATATAGATTAGATTTCCATCCCAACTCTTCAGATGCTTCTGATTTTAACCTTTCAAAAGATGCACCAACGTCTTCTTAACTACTTATTTCTACCCATATATTTGTAGATGGAATATTTGTTGGAAGTCAACAACCTTCTCATCTTTTCCTTGTTATTTTTCAGTCAATAAAAGATGATATCATAAATAATGATAATTTGTCATGGAATATTATCATGGAGTGCCTTCAGAATCTTGGATTTTGAAGGTTCTCCCAATTGGGGAAATATTTAACATAAAAACTCAAAGTCAAAGTCAAATCTTATCCTTTATGAATTATATCTCTCATAGATATCATAAATCCTTATTTGATTTTTGCAGTTGCTAAATCATGCTCTCCATATAGCCATATTTTTATAAAGTTTTGGGTCAATAGTTGGCTATATTAAATATATTTATGATATGATAATACTTTAGAAATTTTAATTAATATTTTAGAGCATCATGATATTAGCAACATGCTTAGCTTATATTGGGTTAAACCAAATCATATACTCCTGGCATATATGTTTTGAAATTTATGATCTTATTTCCCAAGATCTTGAGCAGATGCTTTGAAATTTCTATATCTTCAGTCATTCTGGAATTCACCAAAATTTATGATGGAGATCAACATTGCATAGTTTTACTCTACATCGATCATTTTTCAATTTGGAGATAATACGGCTATGTGATAATTCATTTTTATCAATTATTAAACCTAAGCTCATTTACTAGGTGTATTGTTCATTGATAAAATATACCTATATATTATATCACATGAACATTGTAATATCTATATGTTAAGGGAAGGTGATATTCTTATGGTTGAATCACGTTTTTATTTTATCTATATTCCTACCCTAACTCCAAGATAAATCATATGATGGCATGTCCATTAATTAAGCATGGTGTGCATCATCATTTCACAGCTGTCGTCTATTATTTCAAACCATAATCGGAGTTATCATATCATGAAACACCTGGATTAATCATACTATTGGTGGCTTGTCAATTCACGCTCCTACGGTTTTAATAATTAGAATGCTTAGTTCGCATCACTCCTGACTAAATCCCGAAGCAGCAACCCAAGGGTTTGATTTTCAAAGGTTCACACTCTTCGTTGATATGAGCAAATCAAATGAGTTTTGGCTCATTCCTCAAATGCCAGGAATAACTCGGATCTCTATCCAATCCATCTTCACCACCCCTCATAAGCTTAACTCTGTTTGAAACCCCGTGAGTGAAGAAATGACACCTCTCAGTCGCTTTGAAGTTTCTGGTAACGACCTCTTACAGGCGGATCTTGAGGATACTGAGCAATTCGAGAAGATAGTTTGGGGTTCATTTTTCAGACGTTTCAGTGGGCACAATGTTGAAGTCACGAGACAGTTTGCTTTGTCCTTTAAAGACGGTGTGGCCCAAGTCAATAACCTACACTTCCCAACGATTGAAGACTTCATTTCCGAGGCCGCTAAGCTACCTCAGACCGGTGAGAAATGGTTTAAGGGAAGAGAAATTAGTAAGAATAAGTGGAATACTTTCTTACATTCGGTACCTAACGACATTAGTACCAAACACGGCTTCCCTGCAAAATTTCTTAAACAGCAATGGTGGCCATTACTACAGATAATAATCTAGTACATCACCTGTTACGGGTGTTTCTCACTTGTTCATTTGTATCACCTTCGCTTGCTTATGGTTTTTAAAGGTGTTAAGATCAATTTTCCCTTCTTTTTGCTTAGTAGTTTGAAGAAAATGGTCAATACTGTCCATATCACTATCAGTGACCAGGATAGAATCTTATTTCATCATGGGCTTCTTAAAATTATGATCCAACATCGTTTGGTATCTGAAGGTAAAACTTAAGAAGGGTTTCTGGTGGAAAATAGTTTTGGAGAATCGCAATTCTGGCCGACTCCTCTCCCTAAGAATCACATGAAGAGACGAAGGCCCTCCTCCATTCCTAACCCTAGCCCCAAAGTCGACTCAACCTTAATACGAGGTGAGGCTGATGATGCAAACCCTATTCAAAGGGATGATAAAAAAACTGTGACCGAGGCTGACAATAACCCTCTTTCTCCTTAAACTCTTATTGATTCAACCTCTTCCAATATGCAACCCGATATGTCTGTAGACAAAGGTAAAGGTATATTAACACCAGAAGATATGAACCATGCGCATTGTATTAAGTCTAAGCATCGGCAAAGGTTTTCAAAATCTATTGCGAGCAAGTCGAATTCAGGAACTTAGAGGTTCACAAGAAGTATGGCTACCATGTCCGTTCCTAAAACTATCGAACAAGTTAAAGAACCTCTTTTAGTTGAGATTTCCAGTGAAGAAAGAGTTCAATCATCCATCCATGATAACCCACTTGAAATTGTTGACCAAGAACAGAGCATTGATCTCAATAGCTCTGCTACATCCCCAAGAAACAATTCAGTAGGGAATTTGTCACCGTTTCAACAACCTAATCAAGAAGTTGAGAAAAAACCACCACTGGTTGATGAGAATTCGTTGAACAAAGCTCTATAAGCCATAAGGAAATCTATTAGGCTTCCTCTCGAGAGAAATATTATTTATCTGGAAAATGAATTGAAGGAATCTGAGACAACCAATAATACATTTAGTGGGGAACTTCAACGACTGAAGGATGAATTACTGACAAGGGTCGATATATGGTAGAACTTAAAAGTGAAAAAAGATAAGTATAAGTCTGCGAAGAAGTTGTTAGTTGTTACTAATGAAAGGTTGGTTAAACATGAAAGGCAACGTAACAAGAAAATACTCAAGTTAAAATCTAAACTAGTTGAAGCTAGAAGGGTTGCTTGCATCCAAGTGATTGTTGAACCTTAGTCTTCATTAATCAATTCTGATCAATTTTTGTATGCAGGTAAGGTAAGCATTTAGTCTTCCAGCTAAACCATGATTTTAGTTTTTATCAACTATCAATGAACACCCTTGTAGAATCGAAGATTCTGCAGGAGTGTCAATATTTGTTAATAACTTTCTTTAATTATATTCGCAGCTATTATTCCAATATTTAAGAAAATTGTATTATGTGTCATAGGTACCCCCTCGAATCGGATTTCATTTTGGCTAGTTTGTTCTAGTGGTTACGTTTTCTTGTTAGTGGTGGCGAATGGTTAAATTCTCGTTGGTTTGATGACTTGGCTCTGCTTCAAGATAAACTTGTTTTATAGAATCCTGCCTTTATTGGTGCTACATCAGTTGGCATTCCTCCGTAAGTTACACATTGTGCTATACATTCTCGGTTTGGAGTTTCTCCTAGGATATCTCAATGCATGAACACTGTCAGTTGAGAAGGTTTACTACTGTCAAGTGTCAACATTCTTAGCTTCGATGAGTTAGTTTAGGCCTGTTATTTTTGTCTAATATTATTATAAGTAGATGACTCATCTAGGAGTTAGTTGTATGGGAACTCTATATAAGACACGACTTTTGTTATTATATGGGCATTCGAGTTTTCACTGGAATCTTGTAATGTTGGAGTTGAAACATCTTTTGGTTCTTGAAAGACTCATTTGATATGAGAATTCCTCTTTGTCAAACTTTTATGGATCCTACTGAAAACTGGTATCATGTTTGATTTTAGTTTTCCAGAAATATAAACATATGCTACTCCTTCTTATGTTTTAGCTTCATTTATCCTTATGATATGTTGTTATACTTTGTTATAATACATTGACGATTTATATGCATTCTAGCACACACCATATTTGTTTTCTGATTATATGATATCTCTAATCTTATTGTAATCACTGTGGTTATTTAATTTGGATTTTGATATCAGACTATAAAGTGGTTCGCTCACAAGAAGATCTATTTTTATATATGTACTTTTACAAGTGATCATTATCTAGAATAATTCCAGATTCCGGATGTGTAAATATTTGTTGTTGTTGTATCAATTTACATTTCTCAATTTTGGTGATGGTTTACATTATTATCTCTGGAATCTGTAAATGTGAACTGTTTTATATAGAGGTTATACTTAGATCCATTAGATTACTCTTGGGGTCATGTTTCATCTTAAATTATGATATTTATGTTTACAGGATGGCACTAACTAGTATTTATTAAAATGCTCCTGGACAGGATAGATAGTTAGTAATAGCCCATAGGTTAGTTAGATAGATCTTAGTTAAAATTAACAGTTGTTAAATAGTTAGGTCTAATCCTATAACAGATTAGTTGAATTATTATTTTATTTAAAAATTAGTTTACATGAAGTAACAGCTTTAGGATCTTTACAAGATAATATAAAAATCCAAAGACTCTCGAGAGAGAGTAGAAGGTAGCAGGACCTATACCTTGTGAGAGATAGATATCTTTAAACACATTGGGGGTTGCTTTAAGCACCTTCTGTGGACTACCTCTCCGTAGTTGGCCATCGACACCAAATTTGTCCAACAATGTTGTAGATATCTTCAACTTAGTGTCCATCTTCTCCAAAAGTGTAGTCTAAATGGCACTAAAAATCTAGTACCTCTGCTTGAGATGATGCTCCTTGGTATCCCAAAATGCACCCAGACTTGTTGAAAGAACATGTTTGGTGCTTCTTGTCCTTTGATGATATTTTTACAAGGAATAAGAATGCACACCTTGCTTAATCTATCAACTATCACAAATCCCTTCATAGTGGTTGGTAAACCAACAACAAAATCCATAGAAATGCTTTCCCATCATTGAGTGGGTACAAGTAAGGGATGGTATAAACCTTGATTTCTATTACTGGGCTTGATGGTACAACAAAGTATGCATCCTTTAATACATTGTGCTGCATCTTCTTGCATTATATTCCAATACACATACCTTTGTAAGTTAGAAACCAACTTCCCAACACCAAAATTCCCTGCAACTTTGGAGGTGTTTGCCTCTTTGATAAGCTACAATCTTTCACCTTTAGGAACACAAAGATTGTCTATCTTATAGAGCAACCCATTATAGAGATGATAGTCAGCCTTACTGTCTCATTATTCTTATTCTACATGAATTTGGTCATGTAGCTATTGAAAAACCTCCTTGAAGTCCTCATCTTCTGTTTATCCCTCTTTGTACGCATCATGGATAAAAGGTTCCATGTGCATAAGAGTTCAAAATATATAATCTTGGATGTGGGTGGCCTTGAAAGAATATATACCAACTTGTTAGTGTTGTCCTTATTATACCTGATGGCTAGATGAAACTATTGTAAAACCCCCATCCACTTGTAATGTTTGGTTTGTTGAGCTTTCCATGGGATTGCAAATACTATATTGGTAGGTGATATGTGTGGGTAACCATTTTCTTTCCCATTAAATAGTGCTTCCACTTCTTAACAACTTGAACCAACACATTGATTTCCTTATTGTCGATAGGGTAGTGTAAGACTCCCCCATGTAACATTTAATAATGATATCATACTAACTTACCTCTTTGGATCAAAACTACTCCCATAGCATACCCACTTGCATCTATATCCACGTCAAAAGGCCCTTATCAAGTTAGGAAATGCGAGAATTGGTTGTTGATTGATATTTTGTTAGATCGTCAAAATATTTATGTTGATTCTTTCCCCACTGGAAACTCTTACCACTCATTGTTATGGTGTGGAGTGATGCAGTTACTGCTAAAAAGGAAGTGATAAACTTTGGTATGTACTTTGTTTCCCCAATAAAGGTCCTAACTTTGGTGACATCAGTAAGGATTGGCCATTTTATAATGGCATCCGTCTTTTTGGGATCTATCTTGAGTTCCCCTCCACTAATCATATACCCCAAATATACCAATGAATGTTGAGAAAACTCACATGTCTTGAGATTATCCAACAACTAGTTCTTTTTTAGAGTCTCCAACACTAGGCTACATGAGATGTTAAATTTGCTCCTCCCAAGTAGAACTATAAACCAATATATCATCCAAATACACTATAACAAATGAATCTAAATATGGACGCAAAACATCATTCATCAATCGGCATAAATGTAGTTGGTGCATTAAATCAACCAAAATGCATGACCAACCATTCATACAAACCTTGCCTTGTATTAAAGGAATTCTTTCAGGTGTCCTCTTCTTTGCCATGTACCTGGTGGTATCTCGATTTGAGATCCAACTTAGTGAAGTATATGGAAATCTACAATTGTTCTAACAAATCATCAATCCTAGGCAAAGTGTACTGATTCTTAAATGTAATCTTATTCAAATATATATAGTTGATACACATCCATCAATTCCCACCGTTCTTAGGTACAATGATGATAGGTGCTTCACCAAATTATTCCCTGATCCAACAACTGTTGCAACTGCTTCTTCACCTCATTTGCTTCCAGAATAGACTATCTATCTAGCCCAATATTTGGTAATGGGGAGTCATGCAACAACTGTATCTCATGCTCTACTAATTCCCTCTTAGGTGGTATCCCTTTAGGATCTTGGAACACTCCTATGTATGCATGTGGAAACTCCTCCAACTGATGTTTTTTTATCTCTAGTGCATCCCTCCAAGGATGCCTTTACTCTTATCGATTCATCACCCAATTGATTCTCTCATAAGAAAAGAAAATTGTATTTCTTACTTGATCAAATCAACTTTTTGGCTTGGTTAGCACTTACTAGTGATATTTTTGGTTTACCTTTATGTGGATTGATGATGAAAAAATTCCCATCCTTGATTATACGATACTAGTTTTATCTCCTCATGAGGACCATATACCTTGCATACAATTAGGGCTTCTAAACACTACATTACGCATGTCAAGGGGTACTACATATGACTCTACTTCATCAATAAAATATGCACTTACAAAAAAATTTATCTTACGTTGTTTCATGACCATTATCTCCAAGGCTACTCAGATTCACCTCCTTATGCACTGAAGTGCGGACAATATCATATACATCTGAGATGCTCTCTACCTGCTTGCTTGAATATGTGGCTAGAAGATTATTCTTCATGGAATCCTTCTTGCAGCTCTTATGGTTTACCTCTGATGTATTTTCAAACAATTTTCTTTAGTGTTATCATTGATATTGCAATGGTTACAATGGTTACTAGGATCCTTTCACTATTGTATAGTGGTTGTCATCTTCTTCTCTTTCCCTTTCCTCTTCTTCTTGAATCACCTCCTTAGAATCATCTTGGCACCTTTTATGTTTGGAACTACTTGGATGTCCTTTCTTATGGCCTATATTTTTCTAGATATTGTGCTTGCACACACGCCTCATCAATTGTATTGGGCATGAATATCATCACTTTATTTCATAAATGACTGTGTAGATCACCTCCCACATACTTAAGGAGTACATCTGGATTCTTGGGTGAGATACCCAGGACGATATCCATCTTTCTGAATTTGGTGGTGTACTCTTTCACACTTTGCCCTTGATTTTTCCTGAAGCAATGCCAACATATCCATTAGTCCTATACATACTTGATGGAGTAGAATTGGGAATTAATGAGTGTTTTGAAACCTTCCCATTTAGTTATTGGTGGGACACACTCTAGCCTAAGTACCTCCGTGTGGATTTCCCACCAAGCTAATGTATGGATCTCTAATTTCAGTTGATCAAATGAAATATTCTACACTTCATCCATGTTATGGATATTAAAATAGACCTATAATTGTTGCAATAAATTATTCAAATTTAAAGCATCATTATCACCTTGGTATTGCTTGATATACACTTTAGCTTCCATCTTAAATAAAGGTTGGGAAGGGGTAATGGCATTGGACCTTAGCTTATTTTCTTCAGGTTATTTTCTCGACTCCTTTTTTGGGTCTCCTTTATCCCTCGATTTCCCATTTGAGCCAATCTATGATTTAGAGTCTCCAAAATCACAAAAAGGTCCAAAATTTATTTCCATATCTGCCATGAGGATTAGCATATTGTGAGAGATATCAACGAGTTGCATTTCCAGCTTTGTAAACTGCTCTTCATATTCACCACCTGATTCTTCACTAGTCACCTTATATGGCTAGGGTTTGAATAATTTTCCTTTATTCAACCAACTCCTAGATCCTTAAATTTACCACAAAACCCCAAAGAAACCTGGCTTTGATACTAATATGATCTATAAATTGTCGTGGATATTCCACTAGAACAATTCGTCACAACATATCTTATAACATTTAAAGAATAAATCGTGGATTATGCAAACTAACACAAATGAAATAACAAACACATCATCCATGCAATGAACATGATATTTATCCCATGAAACCCAATACGGGAGAAATCCCAACTAGAAGGTGAGGCCTATGCTTGGATCTCTCTTTGTTATAGCTATAAAAATGCAGATACAAAGGAATGGGCATTCACTATGGAGTTACCTTTAAACATTATGGAATGAACAACTACTATAGATTCTCCCTCCTCCTTTTTTATGCTCTTGTAATACCACTCATATATGTTTTTCTCAGCTATGGAACAAGTACAATGACTAAGAATGGAACCCCTTTTCCTCCTAACCGCTCAATATTTAACATAACATGATAACTGTTTAGGGTTATTTTTTTTACTTCCTCAACCCTTAATTATTAATAAGGTTTGGACCTTCTAGAACATTCATGAAAGTCCAGATGTGGCAATCCCCACTCGTTGGAGTAATGGATTTGGCATGGCATCCACTCTTACTAGGATGGTCAACAAGGTTGGTCAGCTTGCAGTAAGCATAACTTTCACATACAAGTTCTAATTGAGGCGATTCTTGTGTTGTTGGAGAGGTATTAGTGTGTAAAATATGGAATATTTCCCTTATAAACGTTTTGGACCATAAAAAAGGTTGTTTGATGCCTCAAAAGGGCATCGAAAGGTTTCAAATGTTTTTCGGCCCCATTTTCCACTCGAAAAAAGTACTGAAATAGATGACAAATTATATTATGATCCCAACCAGATCATATCAACCCTTGTGTTTGCAACCTCCTAATGAATTCCTATGTCTATTAATTAGGAGTGCGAGCACACTTGCACCTCCAAGTTCCATGAGGATCTTCTTAACCACAACATGGTTAGTTAGAAACCAAAAAATGGTTTGTTAGTATACACATGAATTATTAATAAAAAAATCATCATATGGAGTGCATCTTGACCTATTATCTCTATCATGGTTGTATGTAGTCGTGGTTGTATGTAGTTATAGTTAATCGCACCCCCACTAAAGCATTACAAGGTATAACACCGGAAGAAGCATGGAATAAAACTAAACCTGATGTAAGTCACTTCCGTGTGTTTGGTAGTGAAGCATGGGCTCACATTCCGAATGAAAAAAGGAAAGCATTGCAGCCTAAAAGTGAAAAGTGCATATTTGTTGGATATTCTGAAGATGTAAAAGGTTATAGACTTCTTCAACCACATTCTCATGATATAATAATTAGAAGAGATGTTAAATTTGATGAAAATATCTTGGCCTGCGAGCCTAACTCGGCGATTGTGCCATCTTTGGCCTGCGAGCCTGATTCGGCGTTTGTGCCTCCTTCTTCTTCTTCCAACTTCCTTGAAAGGTTTCCAACTCCAGTTTCTGATGATGACAGTGAGGATGAAAATCCACCCCCGCCTGCTCATGTTCCTCCAGTTGCACCAGCACAAGTGCTTCCTCGATGGGTCCGTTCAACATGTGAAGCAGCTGGTGATCTTGCCGGTGATCCTAGAGATCAACGTCGAACATGTTCTTAGTTTCAGCGAGCCTCTTCTCTTTTGGCTCAAGTTTCTGAGAATCATGATCCAGAAACCTTTGCAGAAGCTTCAGGGAATCCAGATTGGGATGCAGCCATGGATGAAGAATATCGTTCCTTAATGGCGAACGATACTTGGGATCTTGTACCTCTTCCAAAAGGAAGAAAACTTGTCAGATGTAAATGGGTCTACAGAACTAAGTATGCATCAGATGGAAATGTTGAAAGACTTAAGGCAAGGTTTGTTGCCAAATTTTTTTCCCAAGTTGAAGGGATTGACTACAATGAAACCTTGGCTCTCGTCGCAAAAATGAACTCCATCCGCCTTGTTCTTTCCCTTGCAGCCTTACACAACTGGGAAGTCCATCAAATGGATGTCAAGTCTGCCTTCTTACATGGTGATTTACAGGAGGAAATTTACATGGAACAACCTCCTGGCTATGTTCAGAATAACTCTAGCCTTGTCTGCCACCTTAAGAAATCCTTATATGGCCTTAAGCAAGCTTCTAGAGCTTGGTATGCCAAAATGGATAACTTTCTCCTTGACACTGGTTTTTCTAGATGCCATTCTGACCCCAATGTCTATACCAAGAAAGTAGGAAACCATCTCATCATACTTGTTCTATATGTTGATGACCTTATTCTTACTGGTAGTGACCCTAAGCTTATAACCCATGTGAAATCCAGTCTTAAACAACATTTTGAAATGTCAGACTTAGGACATTTGCATTATTTTCTTGGTCTCCAAGTCTTGCAAACCAAAGAAGGAATCTTTATTTCTCAGTCTAAGTATGCTTGTGACCTTCTTCGTCGCTTTCACATGGAAGATTGTACACCAGCCCCTTCTCCCTTCCAGTCTGGAGTCAAACTTTCTACCACTTGTACTTCACCTGAAGTCGATGCCACCTTGTATCGTCATCTTGTTGGTAGTCTCCTATACTTGACTCATTCCCGTCCTGACCTTTCCTTTGCCGTTGGTCGATTTGCCCGTTATATGCAGACACCTCATGAAAGTCACTGGAAAGCAGCTAAAAGAATACTTTGATATATTCGAGGTACAGTTCAGTTTGGGATTCATTACAGTACAGGGGGGAAACCTTTGTTGGTTGGTTTCACTGATTCAGATTGGGCCGGCGATTCTGATGATCGAAAGTCTACTACAGGTTATGTTTTCAGTCTGGGATCTGGACCTATTACTTAGGCTTGTAAGAAACAACAAGCTCTTGCTCTTTCTTCAGCAGAGGCAGAATATCGAGCAGCAGTTAATGCCAGTCAGGAAACTTTATGGCTTCGACAGATCCTTTCAGAGTTTGGATTCGAGCAGCAGCAGCCTACTCCACTTTGGTGCGACAATCAAAGTGCCATCAAGCTTGCCAAAGATCCAGTTCTACATCAACGCAGCAAACACATTGAGCTACATATGCACTTCATCAAAAATCTTGTTCATGATCATGTTCTTGAAGTGCTCTTTTGCCCTACAGATGATCAAGTTGCAGACATCTTCACCAAGTCTCTTACAGAAGCGAAGTTTTCTAAACTTTGATCTATGTTAGGAGTTCAGGAACTTGTCATTAAGGGGGGATAGGCTCTAATGCCTCCTTCCTTCTCCTAATAGTGTCACCTTTGTAAATCCTTCAATCCTATCCCAAGTTGTTCTTAAGGGGGGATGTTAGGATATTTAGACACTTAGGAGTTAGTTAAGATCAACTTGTGTAATATATCCGTTAGGGATAGTGTGTTTCTTTAGTATGCATTAGTATGCATTTGTAAATACTTAATCCGATGGTCACGATATGTTTCCGACATAGAGTGATCCGACGGCTCAACTTCTCTTAGATCAAACCTAACCTTGATCCGTGGCTTAACACCCGATTGGTCCATGATCTCTATTTAAAGAGCATGGAGGGTCATTGTTTAGTTGATCGATTATGAGAAGCTCATTTGTAACTTTCTTTCTTTACATAATAAATTGTCCCGTAGAAGCTATTTGGCCGGGGCCGTGGAGTGTTTCCCTCAAGAGGGTCTAAACCACGTCAAAACATCGGTGTGTTGATCTGTGATCTATTTGTGTGAAGTGGTTACTCTTGGTGTTCAGTCCTTTGGTAGTACCCTGTGTACCCGAACATGGTATCAGAGCTAGAGGTCATGAGTTCGATACACACTCGGCTCGCGCCGAGGGGGAGATTGTTGCATGAAATTGCAAGTAGTCAGCGCTCCTCGGTGTATTGTGACAAGGGACTAATCGCCTCTCATGGATCCTTGAAATCTGGCGGTGGTGAGTTTACCAATCACCTGCGGGTTTTGGTGTAACGGCAGCCGTACTACCAACAATTATTATAAGGGGGTTTATCTTCATGGATCCTCCATAATAGGTTAGATTACCTTATTCTAGGATTGTTAGAGATAGACAAGGGGGAAAAATAAAAGGACACGATGTTAAGATCTCATTGTAGTCATGTACATGTAGAGGATTGTGTTAGAGAGAAATCAACCATTCACATTAAACTCATAATAGCAGAGAAAGACATCTTAATCAAGGTTGAAGTAGTAGATGACATGGTTATCTAAAATTTGAAATTCATATCAACCAATGGCAATACTCCATGTTGTGTGGAGTTATCTTGAGGATCATGCCAATTAGATCAATTCATCTCTCTTACACCTCTCTCAACTTGAGGTGACAATGGTTGATAGAATAAATGAAATTACCTCTTGGATGGAAAAAAAGGAAGGTCAAATTCAAAGGATCACCCAAGATGTGGAGTTAGAAGGAAAATATCCCCATAATAGAGATAGGGCCCCATAGTTGCACTCACACTTGAAAGTGATGCAAGTTTGACTTGGGATCTGAATTGCAAACTTTTATAGCCAAGGACATTGGATATCAAAGGATTCCCAAAAATTTGTTGCGATAAATTGGTGATACATGATAGTCAAAGACAAAGTTATTTAATTCAACAAATTAGTTTGTGAATTTGGCTAAAATTTCAAGCATTTAAAGCTTAAATAATGAGCTTTAAAACTTTGGAATTTCTTACCTAGTTGGTCCACGTCTCTTGCAATATTTTCTAAGTTTTTCCTAAAGATACCTGAAGTTCTACTGAAAACACTGACCTATCATTGTATTTCTAGTTGTTGACTTTCATCAAGGACCACACTCTCTAAGCACTTGTATAATCCATCTTCGACCTCCCTAGTTTCATCTTGTCCAAATCCATCTCTGTAATGATACTTGGTTTTAGGAAATACCCAACTACATGTATAGAACAATGGATTTATTGTTCCCTCTGTCAATATGTTATCTCTAGATGGCCCCTTACATAGATCCTATATCCTTATATGCTACATTTATTTTCTCCTTTGCTTAATCCATGGCCTCATAAATATAACCCGTGGCCAATTTTTACCCATCCACCAACCACAACACCTTAACAATGGGCTTAACATTTTTCAAAACCCATGCTACTTTCTCCCTAATTGAGTTCTCAAAAAGTTTATTTTTGGTGTATTTTCCATCATGTTTTTAGTTGCACTAAGATGCATTCATTCATCACTTGTAAATATTTTTCAAGTTTTCTTCATGGGAAAAGAGATATTACAACGTGAGAAAGCTTCTTGCAAATATGGTGATGGAAATCCTAATAGCAGTTGTACATGTACTTTCTAATTCTCTTGGTATGATCTATAGTGTTCTTGATACAATCTTGTTTGTTTATATCCTCAAGCATGGGTTCTATGCAATCTGCAACACATGGGTTCCATACTATGGTATTGTATTTACTATCTAACATCTTCCCAGCAAGAACATAGGTGGAGGAAGTGCCTATGGTGATTTGAAAAACATTTTCCATGGCCACCTTGTTAGAAAATAGGATCACAAAGCAATAAAATAAAATAAATGCACAAATAAAACATATAAGAGAAAAATACAAGAGAGACACCAATATACATGGTTCACCCGATATGGCATACATCCGTGGAGAAATAGCTAGTCCTTTCTTTTATTCCATCCAACAAAATGAAGGGATACAACCCGCAACACATCTGTTGCAACCTCCTCTTCACTCTCTCATAGTCTCTCTCACTAAATCACAATGATATTTTTCACAATACATAACTCCAATACAATTCCCTCATACATGAAAAGAGGGTTTCCTAATAGGGAAAATAAATCCTAACATAAATTCTATTGTCAGATCTGTGACCTAATGATGAATGGTCCAGATTAACTATGAAATTACAATATTTTACAAGGCATTTTTCTAAAAATTTCTTCAGGGGCTCCACCCCTGAACCTTCAGCTAGGGGTAGAGAGCTTCCCCCCATAGACCCCCCATTAGTAAATGGGATCAAAACCCTGTTGAAAATAAAGACCTATGCATTAGTAATATAATTAATCTGCACAAAAATTAATCCCCCTCTTGTATAATGATTGCAACAACTCCATTGCTATTGCACATGCTAGACTATGATCCATCTTGGACCTATAAAGTTTCTCATGTTCACCTTCATGCTTGAATTCCAACTAAAGCTAGGCAGGAACTTAGTTTCTCCATGGTTACTATGTTACCTTTGTTAACATGTCTGCAATATTTTGGCTAGTATGTATCTTTTCTAACTTCAATTGTCCATCTTCCAAAACAGATTGTATGAAATGGCACTTGAGTTGTATATTTTTAGTCTTAGAATGGAAGGTTGAGTTTTTTTAAGATGAATGACACTCTAGCTATCACTGTACAACCTATTATTCTCTTGCTTCTTACCCAATTCCTCCATGAACCTCTGTAGCCAAATAATATCTTTACTAGCCTCTGTAGAAGCAACATACTCTAGTTCCGTCGTTGAAATTGCAACAACATTTTGAAGTTTTTAAATCCAACTTATTGTTGTTCCACCTATAGTAAAAACATACCCTGTGGTGATCCACCTACTATATTTATCACCTACCATATATGAATCAACATATCCTTGCAAAACAATGTTTGAACCTCCAAAACATAATTCATGAGTAGTAGTACCTCTCAAATACCTGAGAATCCACTTTTCTGCCTCCTAATGCTCTTTTCATGGATTTTTCATATACCTGCTCACAACTCCCACTACATGTGCAATATATGGTCTTGTGCACACCATCATATACACCAAGATACCAAGTGTTGATAAATAAGGGACCTTGGACATGTATTCAATATGCTCTTGTATCTTGGGAGATATATCCTTAGTTAGTTTAAAATGGCTAGCCAAAGATGCACTAACTAGTTTTGCATCTTGTATGCTAAACTCTCTAACACTTTCTCAATGTACTCACTAAACAATGTCAATTTGCGATTTTTTTTGTCTCTTGTTATTCTCATACCAAGGATTTTCTTTGCAACACCCAAATCCTTCATTGCAAATGAATTAGCTATTTTTATTTTCATTACATTTATATCCTGCATGTTAGACCCCAAACAAGCATGTCATATACATACAGTAACAAGATAATATAGATTCCATTATCTAGCCTCTTAAAATAAACACAGCGATCAGAATGACATCTAC
This sequence comes from Larix kaempferi, assembly GCA_027924585.1. Taxonomy (NCBI): domain Eukaryota; kingdom Viridiplantae; phylum Streptophyta; class Pinopsida; order Pinales; family Pinaceae; genus Larix; species Larix kaempferi. The sequence continues at coordinate 7,006,144 of BSBM01000101.1, read as the reverse complement.
TTTAACCTTGTTTTGTCATAAACCTGACAAATTTCTCATACCACTGCCTTGGAGCTTGCTTTAGACCATACAAGCTCTTCTTCAACCTGCATACTAAATTCTCCTTCTCTAATTTGACCCCAAGCCCATGTGGCTACTACATATAAATCTCTTCTTCTAAATCCCTATGGAGAAAATTTGTTTCTACATCTAAATGTTCAAGATGCAAATCTTCTATTGCCACTAGACTTAAAATATTCTTAATTGAATTCATTTTAACATTGGAAAAAAATATTTCATCAAAATCTATACCTTTCTTCTATGCAAACCCCTTTACAACAAGTATGGCCTTGTACTGCTTTTTGCCTCCATCTTCTTCCTTCAACCTGTACACCCATTTATCATGCAATGCTCTTTTACATGCAAGAAACTGAACCAAGTCCCAAGTCTGATTTTGTACCAAGGATTCCATCTCCTCTTTCATGCCTTGCTCCCAATACTTCTTTCTAGTGTCTACTTGCATTGCCTCTTAATAACTTTCTGGTTCACTAGAATCAGTCACCAATAAATAATATAATGAAGGAGAGTATTGTTCGGGGGGTCTACTTAAAACGCCAATTTCATTAAATTTGGACAAATTAAGCAATTTTTGGACTAAGAAAGTTTGAATTTAGATTTTGAAAGTGTCAATATCAATCTTTCTAAAGTGCAAAAACGGGTTCTAAAAGTGGCAATATTGGATTTGAAAAGCGTGTTTTTCTATTCGAATAGTGAGTTTTTTGACTACTTATGACCCTTAAAATTGCAGTTTTTTGTTATAAAACCATGAATTTCAAATCAGAAAATACAAATTTTGATTTGAAAAATGTGAATTTCAAATCCAAAAATGTAAATTTTGATTTGAAAAGTGTGAATTTCAAATAAAAAAATGCAAATTTTGATTTGAAAAGTGTGAATTTCAAATAAAAAAATGCAAATTTTGATTTGAAATATGTGAATTTAAAATTAAAAAATGCAATTTCAGATTTCAAAAGGGTGAATTTCAAATAAAAAACTGCAATTTTTTATTTAAAAATTGCAATTTTCATTTGTAAATGTTCAAAATTTTAAGGTGAAATGTTCAATGTTTAAAATAACAACTCAATCCTCTAAGTTATAACATATAAAAATGGTTTGTCCCTATTTCTGTTTTCTGACAAGAAGGATTGGTCTCCCCTTCTTTTTCATAGTTAATTGTGAAAACCTTTATCCAACAATTTAGCTATATCCATAATGGAGAACACAAGAAGGATCGAGCGACCCTTCTTGCAGTGTCAAAATATTATGAAAAGAATATTGGTAATAAGAAGGGTCGAGTGACCCTTCTTGCAGTGTCGAACTATTATGAAAATAATATGGGGAATAAGAAGGGTCGATCGACCCTTCAATTACAAGGGAATTGTAAAAATAGAACACCTTGGAAATTATATCATATAAAAATGGTTTGTCTCGACTTCCATTTTACGACAAGAAGGATCGACCACCTCTTCTTTTCGTAGTTAATTTTCAAAACCTTTATCCATCAATTCAGTTATAGCCATAATGGATAATGAAAGAAGGATCGACTAACATTTCTTGCAGTGTCGAATTATTCTGAAAAGAATATTTGGAATAAGAAGGGTCAGCCGACCCGTCATTTAGGAGGGAATTGTAACAATAGAACAGCTTGGAGAAAGAGCGGCCGCTCTTTCTCTGAGAATGTGTCTACTTGCCAGCAAAGTCTTTAAAGCAAAATGTCTATAATTTTTTTTCTTAAAATGTTGATATCTAATATCCTAGGGTGACACGTGGAACAATCATATTGTGACACATGGCATATTTGATTTGGCACATTGAAAAATTCACTGATAGTAGTTTTAAGGATAATTAGGCACATGCAAGATTACCCTGTAGCTTATGTTAATCATTAACATGAATTTAATAATTTATGTTAATCATTTGCAGAAATAGATAAATGTTTTAATTAAATAAACAGTGTTCATAAATAATCTGAAGTGGAAATCACCATTCATCAAAGAAATTTGATCAATTAACAAAAGAGGAATGAAGAGAAGGACTAACTGTATTACTTCAAAGTTGCAAAAAATTACAATCTCTGCATCAATCAGAGTGTCTCCAGTCTTCTTTTGCTGATTTTATCCCCCCTACCCCATGAGACCTCTACCGACCCTTCTTGCATTCTAGAGGTATTAATTGTAAAATTATTCAACCTATGAAAAATAAAATCTGATTAAGTAGATTCTAAGGAGAATCTGATTAATAAAATATTTAATCTATGATGAAAGTTAAACGTGGAACGCTCAGATTGTGAAATGTGAAATGCTCAGATTGTGAAATATGGAATGCTCAGATTATGAAACATGGAACGTGAGTGACATCAGTATATTTTGTTCGTGACAAGACATAATGTCGACTGAAGCATGATGAGATTATTTTCTTCACATGAGTAATATCTATGATTACTCCAACAAAATCTGTTGTCGCTACAGATGATATCTATGACCACCATCCAAGGGAGTATCAGCTCATAGTCATCATCGCGCCAGTTCGTCCAACTCCAGTTATTTGCCGCCCAACTAGGTCCTTCGTTCGACCAATTCAAAGAACATGTCGAACCGTCGTGTGGATCACCACATGTCGAGTCAGTTAGTCTCGTAAGTTAGTGAACCTACAAGTCGTTAGTGAAGCTACGAGTAATAGAAGACTTATTGACTTTGTTACTTACTTATCGTGGATTTTGGACTAAGAAAGTGTAAATTTAGACTTCGAAAGTGTCAATATCAACCTCTCTAAAGTGCAAAAAATGATTCTGAAAGTGGTAATATCATATTTGAAAAGTGTGTTTTTCTATTTGAATAGTGTGTTTTTTGACTACTTATGAACCTTAAAATTGCAGTTTTTTGTTATAAAACCATAAATTTCAATTCAAAATGTGTGAATTTAAAATAAAAAAATGCAAATTTTGATTTGAAAATTGTGAATTTGTCCTGACATCTGTTTTCCGACAAGAAGGATCATCCACCCCTTCTTTTCGTAGTTAATTGTGAAAACATTTATCCAGCAAATCAGCTATATCCATAGTGGAGAACACAAGAAGGATCGACCGACCCTTCTTGCAGTGTCGAACTATTACTAAAATAATATTAGGAATAAGAAGGGTCGGTCAACCCTTCAATTTCGAGGGAATTGTTAAAATAGAACACCTTGGAACTTATAACATATAAAAATAGTTTGTCTCGACTTCTGTTTTCCAACAAGTAGGATTGGCCGCCCCTTCTTTTCGTAGTTAATTCTGAAAACTCCATCCAATAATTCAACTATATCAATAATGGAGAACACAAGAAGGATCGACTGACCCTTCTTGTAGTGTTGAAATATTATGAAAGGAATATTGGTAATAAGAAGGGTCGACTGACCCTTCTTGCAGTGTAGAACTATTACGAAAATAATATGAGGAAATAATACAAGAAGGATTGGTCGCCCCTTCTTTTCGTAGTGAATTGTCAAAACCTTTATCCATCAATTCAGCTATAGCCATAATGGAGAAGACAAGAAAGATCGACTGACCCTTCCTGCAGTGTTGAACTATTATGAAAAGAATATTTGGAAGAAGAAGGGTCGACCGACCCTTCATTTAGGAGGGACTTGTAACAATAGAACACCTTGGAGAAAGAGTGGTCGCGTCTATAAATTTTGTTGTTAAAATGTTGATATCTAGTGTCCTAGGGTGACACGTGGAATGATCATATTGTGACACGTGGCATATTTGATTTGGCACATTAAGTATAGCGAGGTTACTAATTTTTATTTGATTTGGCACATTGAGTATAGCAAGGTTACTTATTTTTTATTACGGATTTAAAACTTATAAATATTTATTTTTCCAAAATTAGTAATGAAGATAGATGGGATGGATGGGGAACGGTAATTATCATAGTAGATTTTTCTCGAGTAAGATATCATCTCTGTAGATTTTGTCAAGTGATTGTACAATTATCCAGCAGTTCGTGAGAGGCCTGGAAATTGACAGCATGTAGAACGTATTTGCTTCACTGGAACGTATTTGACAGGTCTGCTTGAAATTTAAACCCATCAAATCGATGTCCACCAAAATTAATTCACTTATCCGTTGTAAACAAATAGTACCGTTAGTACAGTAGTAAAATTACTAGATTGGTACTTGTTGCAATTAAGAAGTTTAGTAATTAAGATTGGGAATATTTACATGGTTTAATGAATTGAAAATTTTCATCAGATTTATGCTTGTTTGATCTGCTTGTGACCTAAGTGCAGTGTGCTTCTTAGATGCATTTTTGACCTAAGTGCAGTGTGCTTCTTAGATGCATTTGTGACTTGAGTGTAGTGTGGCATTCTGTACCAACTTTGATGGAAATAAGAAAATAGTACCGGCTTGCTTGAGGTATGTCGAATTTTTTCAAGTTTCATATGGCTTAAGGGTTCTATATTGATGATTTTGGAAAGTAGTAAATTATTGCTTGGATCATTGCTTTGTTACCATAGATGCACTGGAAATCCTCCATATATTTTATTTACTTACCCAGAAAAGTATGGGATCATTTCTTGAACTGAAATTACCATGACGACACCACGGATAGAGGCTCTCGAGGCTGATATACCCATTTTTATCACTGTTATATTATATATATATATATGGTGACCACTTGTGGGATTGACCTATGTGTTTAACTGCTGCAATATTCTATGACTTTGCATGTTGCATTCAATAGGGATAGGATGAATTCTATTTTTCATATAATTTTTTATTGATTATTGTGCCTTCGTTGATTTTCGAAAGAAAGGCTTGTTTTCATGAGAATGCTCCATACATTCATTTAAGTAATTTCATTGCTGTTAGAAAGAAGAGATCTCTGCCAACGCATGCTCAAATTGTTGGTTATTGCTTAAGTTATTGTATTTTCTTGTTTGCTAGGAAGATGGGATGATTGGGCGACCTAGGCTTCCTATTAATGCCATGCCTTGCTACTACATATTTATTATGATTTCAAGGAGCTTGGTGATCCCACCATGGTTCCATCCCAAGCCCCAAATTATTAGACTATTGTGTCATTATCATGATATTAAAGATTCATCATATTTTCCTGGAATGATCATTTGCACACGAATTGTTTGACTATTGTTACATAAAACGTAAAATGACTATTGTTACTAAAAACATGTTACCATCATCAAATTTTTAATTGACAGGTACATACAATTTGAAATTCCAACCCTTTTCATGACATTGACGAGGAACTGGAACGTAATTGTACAAGTAAACTTCACATCGATGAGCATTATGGATGACCATCGTCAGGAGGAAGAGGTGAAGAGGAAGAGGCTCAACAAGGAACATATCCTTTTGGATAGTCCCAGAGTCTCTTCGGCTCATAGGACAGTTTGGACGCAATGTAGGATTTTCCAAATGGACCTATCATCTGAAGTGCAAAAGGAAATCCAGGGTGTGGAGCGAGAGCTCTGGAAATATCTTGCTAAAGATACCCTACAGGAGGAAAGCCGGAAGATGGGAAATTGGGTCGAGGACACCTAGACCACTATTGGTCGTTTAACCCAGTACGAGCGAATTGTTTCCCATTACTGGTTAGTGAAAAACTTAGTGGGGTATGCTCTTACGGACCGTATGCAAAAAGATGATGCAGTGCAGAACAAGCTTCAAGACAAAACCAGGGAGATGAACTGGAAGATGGACTTCTTGCTGCAAGACATGGACCTCCATATTCCTAATGCTACCACGACTGTGTCGAAAGAACATCTTGGTAAAGATACTCTACAGGAGGAAATATGGGAGCTAGAATTCCAGGAGGACATGGACTTGGGAACACTACTCGCCGTTTAACCCTATACGAGTGAACTATTTCCCTTTACTCGGTAATGAAAAAATTAGTGGGGTATGCTCTTACGGACCGTATGTAAAAAGCGAATCCCGTGCAGAACTTGCTTCAAGACGAAACCAAGGAGTTGCACCGGAAGATGGACTTCTTACTGCAATCCATGGACCTCCGTATTCTTGATGCTACCAAGAATGCGCGGGAAGTAAATGCTCAAGGCCGTTTCCAGGACTTGCCTTATATTTTACTGTAATGTTGTTAAGCTCTCTAGTGATCAGGGGTTGTTTCTCCCATGTAGTTGGTGTGTTTTTTTTGTTTATATCATAGTAGCAAAATATGGCCGTGTTAGCAGTCACTGCACGAAAATTCGAACAAAGTTAAAAATACCGCGAACATTCAAGGTGATGCGACTTTTTGAAGATGATACGAGTTTATGAAAAAATTTATTTGATTTGGCACATTGAGTATAGCGAGGTTTCTAATTTTTATTTGATTTGGCACATTGATTATATCAAGGTTACTAATTTTTATTTTATTTGGCACATTGAGTATAGTGAGGTTACTAATGCGGGTTTAACTACAACACAATCGGGAAATGAAAATTAACTGATAGTAGTTTTAAGGATTAGGCACATGCAAGATTACCCTGTAGCTGGAATGCTAATTGAAAAATTAACATGAATTTATTAATTTATGTTAATCATTTGCAGAAAAAGTATGTATGAATTTATGAATTTATTAAGTTCTTTCTGTATCTTGATCACAGTATGTAAATGTTAGGAGGAAATCTCTAGAAATTGAATAACAAGACTTTTTCTATGGAATATGACGACTAACAAATTGCCCATATTGGTCTTTGTGTTTAAGAAGAGCAATAAAGATCCCATAATGATAAACTGTAATGAATTGCCATGATTAAAACCTTTCGGTCTGAGAAATGCAATTATCACATCTGTAATGAAATAACATATAGCATGCGCCAACAAAATTTGGATTAAGATGGAGTACAATTTTAATTATATCAAATCTAAACAACTTATCATTATGGATTCAACTTGGACAAATTAGGCAAATTTTGCACTAAGAAAGTGTGAATTTCGACTTTGAAAGTGTCAATATCAACCTTTCTAAAGTGCAAAAACGGGTTCTGAAAGTGGCAATATTGGATTTGAAAAGTGTGTTTTTCTATTCAAATAGTGTGTTTTTTTACTACTTATGAACCTTAAATTTGCATTTTTTTGTTATAAAACTATAAATTTCAATTCAAAATGTGTGAATTTCAATTCAAAACGTCTTAATTTCAAATCAGAAAATGCAAATTTTGATTTGAAAAGTGTAAATTTTAAATAAAAAAATGCAAATTTTTATTTGAAATGTGTGAATTTTAACTTAGAAAATGCACATTTTGATTTGAAAAGTGTAAATTTAAAATAAAAAATGCAATTTCTGATTTGAAAAGTGTGAATTTCAAATCAAAAAACACAATTTTTCATTTGAAAATTGCAATTTTAATTTGTAAATGTTCAAAATTTTAAGGTGAAAAGTTTAATGTCTAAAATATACAGTCATTATTTGAATAACAAGTAAATCGGCTAAGTTATAACATAAAAACTTTGTTCCGACTTCTGTTTTCCTGCGAGAAGGATCGGTCGCCCCTTCTTTTCCTAGTTAATTGTCAACACCTTTATCCAACACTTCAACTATATCCATAATGGAGAACACAAGAAGGATCGATTGACCCTTCGTGCATTGTCGAAATATTATGAAAAGAATATTGGGAATAAGAAGGGTCGACCGATCCTTCTTGCAGGGTCGAACTATTATGAAAATAATATTGTAAATAAGAATGGTCGACCGACCCTTCATTTAGGAGGGAATTGTAAAAATAGAACACCTTGGAGAAAGAGCAGCCTCTCTTTCTCTGAGAATATTTTCACTTTCCAGCAAAGTCTTTAAAGCAAAACGTCTATAAATTTTGTTGTTAAAATGTTGATATCTAGTATCCTATGGTGACACGTGGAATGATCATATTATGACACGTGGCATATTTGATTTGGCACATTGAGTATAGTGAGGTTACTAATTTTTATTTGATTTGGCACATTGAGTATAGTGAGGTCACTAATGTGGGTTTAACTGCAACACAATTAGGAAATGAAAATTAACTGATAGTAGTTTTAAGGATTAGGCACATGTAAGATTACCCTGTAACTGGAATGTTAATTGAAAAATTAACATGAATTTATTAATTTATGCTAGTCATTTGCAGAAATAGTATGTATGAATTTATTAAGTTCTTTCTGCATCTTGTTCATAGTATGTAATTGTTAGGAGGAAATATCTGGAAATTGAATAACAAGACTTTTTCTATGGAATATGACGGCTAACAAATTACCCATATTGGTCTTAAATGTGTTTAAGAAGAGCAATAAAGATCCAAATATGATAAACTGTAATGAATTTCCATGATTAAAACCTTTGGGTCTGAGAGATGCAATTATCACATCTGTAGCGAAATAACATATAGCATGCACCAACAAAATTTGGATTAAGATGGAGTACAATTTTAATTATATCAAATCTAAACAACTTATCATTATGGATTAGTCGGATCAATGACTATGACTTCAAATTTGGCTGAAGGTGAAAATCGCAGTTAGGAGCCTAATTGCAATTTTTAAAAATGGTAGAGGGGAAAACGTATGGATCAAGACAAATCACCCAGTGTAATCTCATCCACAGGATCAAGACAAATCGATGGTTAAAACTAAAACATGCGGGAAGGAAAAGAAGGGTTGTGCGGTTTTATTTCATAAATATATACATTCTTTCTGCAAGCCATAGTCCGAATTGCAGGTTGCGGGTTGCGGAAAAGAAAAGTGCAAAACTATTTTAAGATCCTTCCCGCAATCTGCTATTGCGGGTTGCGGGTGTAAAATTATTGAAGAATATTTCTGCATTCACAATCTGCATTGAGGATTGTGGGTTGCGGAAAGAAAATGTTTCAAAACCAAAAACCAAGATTCCGCAATCCGCATTGCAGATTGCAGATTGTGGGTTGTAGAAAGAACCTGACTTTTGGAAAAACTCAGTGCTTTCCGCAACTCACAAAAACACTCAAAAATTCAAGAAAATTTCAAAGGAAAGTGTGAATTTCAAATCAAACTTAAAAGTGTGAATTCTGCGAGCGAAGGATCGAGAAGGAGCCATAAATCCATACATGTGAGGGTAGGCAGGTGGAAGTGAGGGAGGTGGTATATTGCATGGGGCACGCGTGTCATGTTACGGGCGCCTAGGTCGAGGCTCCTCCCCCACATGCCCTCCTCGTGTCCAGCACGTGGCCCCTTGTATAATGGTGATGCCCGCATCCAACACGTGGCCCCTTGTATAATGGTGATGTCCACATCTGGAGTTAATATATTGTATACTTGATTCACATAAACAATTTTGTTTCTTAAAAACAATCATGGGAAGTAATTGCACAATTTAATATATGGTATACTTGATTCACATAGGCTGAAACTTACGACGAATATTATTACGCCTGCTGTAGGTTAAAGCGCTGGCAGCAGGCATGTTGGCCATTGGATTTTCAAGGAATCAATTGGAGAGATACGTGTACTATTACTCCAACAAAACTGTATTACTAAAAGTTTGCAAGAAATTACAAGCCCTGCATTAACCAGAGTATTCCCAGTCTCTTCTACTGATTTTATCCTCCAAATTCTATCATCCCTAGCCTACGAGAGAACTACCCTTTAAATAATAATTACAATTTTGTTACAAAGGACAAATTCCCCCAAAAAACAGGGATTTCAAAAATCGAACTAGGCTAATGGCCAAGAAAATCTTGCCACATGGCTGCAATTTCTAGCAATTCATCTATATTTGGATAATTGACCGACTCAAGCCCTAGCTGGGCATCACACATAAAATTTTCCAACTCGTTTTCATCCAAATTATGCCAAATACCAATAAAAATGTGGATCATTGCCTCAATGGCAACAGGTTTCCTGATTAACTGATCCACGTCATCAATCTTGATATGCTCGAGGTGCTGGATCTTCTCTTTAGCTTCCTCGCATTGACATTCAACCTGTTCTAGCATCAACTTTTGTGGACAGAGGCTTTCAATGAGGTCCATGGTAGGGAACCGCAACTTATCCATGATGCTATCCACAGTGTACCATCTCCTTTCGCAAACACTTTGTGCTTTTTGGATAGTATCTCCAACCATATCATTTAGATCATCCCAAGCACGTAACGCAGTTATGATTTTCTTCAGTTGGAAACTAGTGAGAGTAGGAATATTCTTAGGTCTCTCCTCAATGTACCTCTGCCATTGCACAATATCTTCATTGGCCTTAAAGGCCTGTTGTCTTTTAGCTACCTGCTGATCAAGAGTAACAGACATCTTCCCAAAATGTGAGTCTCCTGGATATCATTCAAGGTGTGAAACAATTTAGCTAGCAGCTTACAATGTTCATCATTGACCTGAATGGCCAAATCCTTAAACTCCAACTGGGAAAACCCAGAGAATGCAGAGGAGGCTGCACTTGCAGTTTCATCCTCACATTGTTTTTCTAGCACAGCTATCCTTTGTGTATTGGCAGCATTTACAACTTTTGCATCACGTAATTTAACCTGGAGAGAGGTATTTTTCAACTGCAGATCTTCAAACATATTTTTAGATACCTTCCTGAGATCAATAACATAAGATTCATGTTCCTCATTGGTTTTTGCCAATTTCTCTTCAAGCTTCTTTAGCTTTTCTTTCTTTAAATCAATCTCCCTATTCAGTGTTGTCACTGAATCATAGTTTGCACCTGCAAATGCACCCATGGTTGCAGCAGCATCCAATGCTTCTCGATGTATGTCATCAGATTGCTTGGTCCAAATTATTTGATTATGAGTAGGTGCCTCCAATCCACCTTCATCCCTACTTCTCTTCTTACCTTTTCTTACCACTGCCTTGGAATCTATGCTGTAGAAGTAATCCCCAAGAGGGACAACAATGTCTTCTTCAAAATCAGCTACCATTTCAGTAAATGATGAAGTCACATTTACTGTTGAAACTAATGAAGATGTCTGAGTAGTAGTAGGAGCAGGTATAGACATAGTTATTTGGAAAGTAGTTGGGGTGGAAAGGATATTTTGAATAACTGCTGGCACAGAAGTTGGGGAAGGAATTGAAGTGAAGGCTTCAAAAAGTGGAACTTGGATATCATCAGCTGGTAATGAAAAAGGAGGAACTGGAGTCTTCTCATCAGTAGCTGGTGGTGATAAAATGAATGGAGATGATTGCAGAGGGACAGTCGAAGACTGGATATCTGCAATAGTAGATGGAAAAATAGCAAGTGGAACCAAGCTGGCTGGGAATGGAGCAGTGATGGTAGTTAGAGTATGGAAAAGCTGGGATATGGGGAATGGAGGTGTTACCCTAGATGAAAAAGTTGAAATAATTTGAATAGATGAAAGTAGAAGTGCTGAGGTTGTGGTGTCAGCAGCAGGGGTAGTTTCAAGAAACTGATGGTCTGGGACAGAATCATCCACTTCAATAGCATTCAATAAATCTATAATTGGTTGTGAAGTTTCAGTTACTTCCTCAATCATGGGCACATAAGAATATACCTCATCTTCAACATCACTGTCAATAATATTTAAGATCGGGATTTGAGATGTAGAAGTTTGACTTTTATGCCTTTTGGTTGGCTTGGTAACAACCATCACTTCATCATCACAGAGCTAACTTCTGCTTTGATCTCTGTGATGCTTGCATCAATACCTTCATTTGTTCAACAGTCTTTACCTCTGGAGCATCTTCCATGAGACCTTTGCCTTTGTCCCCTTCACTGCAGGTCACCATTAGTGGAGCAGCTGCTTTATGAGCTTCTTTCTTCTCTCTATCCTTTCTTGCTTGCTCAATGAGCTTTAGTTCCATTGCTCTGTAGCTCAAAAGCTTAGTCTTAAGGTCATGTTGATACTGCATGATATGGTTTTGTTCATCTTTACTCTTAGCCCTTGTCAAGACTTTAGAAAAGGTATTTACTCCCCGATAGATGGAGTCATCAGGAACTTCTTCATGAACATATCCACCCTTCACATGGTTTTGCTTGAAATGGGAATCCAGAAAACCTTTAGGATCATGTCTTCTTTTGGCAGCATAACCCAATTTTAAAGCAACAATTTTGTCACCCAACACTATAGCCCAAGTTGAAGTTGGGATGGCCAATGGCCCAAGGTTCAAGGGGAACTTAGGCCATGCCTTCCTCTTAGGACCAGATAGCTTTAAATACACACCATCAGTAACAGTTTGATAGGATACCTCTTCAATGACCAATCTGTCAGGAACTATCCTAGGTAGCAGCTGTACAGTACTACTTCCCCAAACTCTGACATATGAGAAGCATTCACACACATACCAGTCACCAACTGTGTCAATGAAGGTTCTAGAATCAAATGAGAAAGTAGGAGCTTGCTCTCTGAAGATTTTGAAGTAAATACTTCCAAGGAAGTGATCACAAATGTCATATATCAAAGGCATATAATTCTTCTCCCATAATGCTGAATGATAAATATGGACAGGAGGAGCTGATGGAGTCCAATTCCATCCCATGTTGGGATATTGGAATTATGCACAAAATATATCAACGACAAAAGATGAAAAGAAGAAACGTGGCTTCCTCATAGCCGTTTCCTTCTGATATGCTTGAATGGTTCTTTTGAGTTCAAGAGACAAGATAGACGCCCAAGGGAATGACTCACCAATCGTTAGAACATGATGGGCTATAGGATCCCACTCAGCTTTAAATATAGAACAATTTGGGAGACCATACAGTCTGCATAGCATGGCAGCCAATAGGGAATAAGGTTCTCTAAACCAGGAAACTGGGTACAAGTTATTAGCCCTAGGGATGAAATTGTTAGGTTTATTCATCCATGACTTCAACATTTCATTAAAATTGTACCTGGAGTTAGAGGATTCTATGAACTCGGCATCAAGGGGTTGCATAGACGGTTTAAGAGCATAAGCTCTGATGAAAACCTCAGGGCGGAAGGTAGCCAATTGTGACCCTGCACTGTCATTAAATGATCGGTCTTTAGGGTTAGCGTGGTCCACAATCCATTTAACCGCATCAGTATAAGGCAAGATAGCGGGTCTGGCAGCAATGGCATGAAGCTGGGAATCCCTAATTTTCTCATACGCCAGCTGGTCATTCTAAATGTCTGATAGGTCATCATTATAAAAAATTGAGTAGATTTTGGACCAATCTATTTGATAGGTTTCACATATTTTATCACTAGTGTCCGAGAAAATACCAAAATTTGGGTCTTTGTTCAGTAAATCCTTCTGAGGTGTTTTACAACATGTATTACGCGACATGTTTGAAACTGGAGGTTTTCTGATAAAAGAATGAACAAAAATAAAAAACAATTCAAAATCTTGAAATAGTAAATAACTAAATAAGAGGAATGACTAAAACCAACCAGTTTCAGCTGAAAGTAATGGGCAACAGACACTTGGTAAAACATTCGCAGTCAAATTCAAGCAGCAAGGTAATCTCCAAAATTAAAAATGACAAGGAAAAATAGGGAAATTCACATATTTATTGCTTTTCGACGGGCAAAATCTAGACCGTAGGATGAAAATGAATCAACGGATGAAATTAAACCTTGCAGGATGCGGGGTCAAGTTGTGGGAGTTTTATTTTGGAACTACGTACATTGTTCCCACAATCCGCAATCCACAATTGCGTGTTGTAGGATTGCAACTTAGAAAACAGACAATCAAAAGGATCCTGCAATCCGCAATCCACAAATGCGGGTTGTAGGTTGCGAGAACAAAAAGTTCAAAAGCTATTTACAAAGTCTTCCCGCAATAAGCAATTTGCAGGTTGCGGGATGAGAACACTTCCAAAAAGAAATGACAAGCTTGCATGATGAAACGACTTGGTGGAAAAACTCAAAGCTTCCCACAACTTCATTAAACCAGTAAAAAAAACTAGAAATTTTCAAAGGGAAAATTCAATCAAATCCAAACAATGCAAAGGCATAAAATCATAATAAGCATAAGGATGAAACCATTACCTTTGCATTAAAAATCTCGGGTCTCCCGTGTTCCATTAGAACATGGGATATGTTCTTCCTACAACACAACCTAATTGCAATTTTAAAAAATGGTAGAGGGGAAAACGAACAAGCTAAACTTCATTTAAATCACCCTATGTAAAACTTAAACATGCAGGAAGGAAAAGAAGGGCTGTGGGGTTTTATTTCATTAATATATACATTCTTTCCAGAATCTTCCCGCAATATGCAATTGCGGGTTACGGATGTAAAAGACCACAATTATTGAAGAAGGATCGGCTGCCCTTCTTTTCGTAGTTATTTGTGAAAAACTTTATCCAACAATTCAGCTATATCCATAATGGGGAACACAAGAAGGATCGACCAACCCTTCTTAAATTGTCGAACTATTATGAAAATATTATGGGGAATAAGAAGGGTCGGTCGACCCTTCAATTACGAGGGAATTGTACAAATAGAACACCATTTTTACTGACATCCGTTTTCCGACAAGAAGTATCGACCGCCCCTTCTTTTCGTAGTTAATTGTCAAAAACTTTATCCAGCAATACAGCTATAGCCATAATGGAGAACACAAGAAGGATCGACCGACCCTTATTGCAGTGTCGAACTAGTCTGAAAATAATATTGGGAATAAGAAGGGTCGGCCGACCCTTCATTTAGGAGCGAATTGTAAAAATATAACACCTTGGAGAAAGAACGACCGCTCTTTCTCTGAGAATTTTTCTACTTGCCAACAAAGTCTTTAAAGCAAAACGTCTATAATTTTTTTTGTTATAATGTTAATATCTAGTATCCGAGGGTGACACGTGGAATGATCATATTGTGACACATGGAATATTTGGTTTGGAACATTTAGAATAGAGAGGTTACTAATTTTTATTTGATTTGGCACATTGAGTATAGCGAGATTACTATTGCGGGTTTAACCACAAAACAATCAAGAAATGAAAATTCATAGATAGTAGTTTTAAGGATCATTAGGCACATGCAAGATTACCCTGTTACGAGCTGGAATGCTAATTGAAAAATTAACATGAATTTATTAATTTAATATGTTAATCATTTGCAGAAATAGATAAATGTTTTAATTAAATAAATTCACTTAAAACATAAAAGACACAGATCATGAGTAAAGACAAATCCAAACTATAGTATATCAATGTATGGATTATTGATTGCAAAAATTAAACAGTGTTCATAAATAATCTGAAGTGAAAATCAACATTGATCAAAGAAATTTGATCAATTAACAAAAGAGGAATGAAGAGAAGGACTAACTGTGTTACTTCAAATTTGCAAAAAATTACAATCTCTGCATCAATCAGAGTTTCTCCGGTCTTCTTTTGTTGATTTTCTCCCCATAGTAACCCTTTAAATAATAATTACAAAAATAGTTACAAAAGATAGACTTCCCATAAAACAAGGATTACAAATCGAAACTAAAAGGCATCCTCAGGAGTGACTAATACCGACAATATTTTCACAAAATTCCCATAATGATTAACTGTAATGAATTGCCATGATTAAAACCTTTTCGTGTGAGAAATGCAATTATCACCTCTGTAACGAAATAACATATAGCATGCGCCGACCAAATTTGGATTAAGATGGAGTAAAATTTTAATTATATCATGTTACTATGATTTGATGTCAAATCTAAACAACTTATCATTATGGATTAGTCGGATCAATTACTATGACTTCAAATTTGGCCAAGCAAGGTGAAAATCACTGTTAGGAGCCTAATTGCAATTTTTAAAAATGGTAGAGGGGAAAACGGACAAGCTAAACTTCATTTAATTCACCCAGTGTAATCTCATCTGCAGGATCAAGACAAATCGACGGTTAAAACTTAAACATGCGGGAAGGAAAAGAAGGGTTGCGGGGTTTTATTTCATAAATATATAAATACCTGGCAATTGAAAAACTAGATTTATCGTTACAGATTTATGGTTTGAATAATATAAACACCTAGCAATTGAAAAACTAGATTTATGGTTTGAATAATGTACATACCTAGGAATTGAAATGTTCTGTTACAGATTAAATTAGATAAAAATATAAATACTTGGCAATTAAAATGTTCTGTTACAGATTTATTATTAAGACATAAAAATCAGTAGACTGTTAATATTCCTGGCAATTGAATTTACTTCAATCTTTCAACTTTTACAGAGCTTAGGCTCTTAATACATTTCACGACTACGAGCTTGAGCTCACAAACACAAACTCTTCTACTATAGGATTTATATTAAAAAATTTCTTACTAAGTAGACTACATAAAAATCAGTAGAAGTTATTCTAGGTTAAAACAGTGCAGCTTCGCCGCATTACACATAGATGAAATTTACTTCGATCTTTCACCTTTTACAGAGCTTGGGCTCTTAATACATTTCAGTACTACGAGATTGAGCTCACAAACATAGACTCTTCTACTATAGAGAATTTACAATCTTTATTTTGGGTTCAACTAGAAGCTATACTTTATTTTTTGCTTCCACTAGAAGCTATGAGTCACATTAGTGATAAATCTTGGTCTTGGGGCTTCGACAGTGCTCGAAATGCCCATATATCATGGTGTGGTGAGGATTTGTCAGGGAACTGCTGTCGAAATGATCATATATCACGAAGAGAGTGACCATATGACTCAAGTATTTCTGATAAAACAACAAAGGAAATGGAACCGAGGTGGTAAAGAAGAGTGCCATGACTTCCCGAAGATTTCATTTTGTTGCGATACTGGGTATCATGCTTTAGTATTTATCATAGTATTGGTGAATTGACTTGGATGTTAGAGATAGGGAAGGATAATTATCACAGTATGGCGGGATAGTGGTCATAGATATCATCTGTACCGACTGTAGATTTCGCATAACTGGAGATGAGTTGGCTAACAAAGGTGTTGAAGCATGTGTAGCCTTCAAAGCAGGAACGCTAGAACGTGCATGCGATCACGTGGCTAAAAGAATGAATTATTTTAATAACGTCCACGAGGCTGATCATCCTAAGGGACCAAAAGAATCATAGCCCTAAATCCTCTCCATATTCTTTTCCAAGTCGGATCTTCTGCTACAAATCTTGACTAGAAGACTTGCAATCTGGTTGATCTTATCTTCTTCAAAAAGATGGTGCATGCTGTCAGCCTTTATACTGTCATCATTTTTCAAGACGATGCCTTGAGATGGAACTTGGATGGGTTCGGCCCCCAAAGCCTTGGCGGCAGTGGCAATTGCTGCAGCCTGCGTTATTTTTTTTGCATTATATTTTAGGAGGCCACTTTTCCACCTTTACACGCGTTTAATTAAATTGTATATAACAATTAAATGATGCAGGCAATGTACAGTGTAATTACGCAGTAGAGTGACAGAGTAGTAGGCGGGAAGGGTGAATACCAGTTGGTATTCATTAGTGGAGCATTGTTAATGGTGAAGGTAAATTAATTGATCATTGAAGCAGAATAACTAATGCATGAGGCGATTGTATTTTTGAACTTGTACTCTGGACAAGATAATATAAGTCTGTAAAGCATGAATTTTGTGGATCTTAGGTTGATTTTAAACTAAAATGGTAAAACAAATTGCAAATATATAAGTAATATTTGAATATAACATAAAAAAATGACACTTTATAAAGTTTAATCAAACGTAAAATGAGAGGCAATGAAAATTAGTAACCGTCATTAAATTTTGACTTGATAGGCAGTGAAAATTTGAAATTCCAAGCCTGGACTCAAAGGCTTACCAAGCATGCGAGGCCTCGGGAAGGGATGGAACCATTATCATTTTCATTAATGGCAAATCAAGGCCTGGTAGGATGACCATATCTATTGGCAGGCTTATGGATTATAAATCCAAAACGGTGGACCGGTGCAGGCAGGTTCAAATTGAGAAAGTAGCTTGCCCTACCCTGAGAAAAGGCATGTTGTGTCTGTTCCATTTCCGGATTAAATAGTTTTAGATAGCTGGAGGTTTTTCTTTTCCGTACGGAACCATCTTCTTAAGCATTATGGCCCCTCGCATGCATCTTTGCATTCGTCATGGCTCTAAACGGACCTCCGAGGCGAGTTGCAGGCAAAGGGGTGAAGGCTCGTCCAACGAGGTGAACGTCCCAATGGATGACCACCATCTTGATTTCCACTAGGCGCATCTTTACCTGGAGGAAAATCCTATGGCTACTGAGGCCCATATCAATCATTTGGAAATCTCGCTGCAGTGGAGGTCGAGGAGCAACAGGGCCGTCAGATTGCAACCAACCCATTATGGGCGGGAAGAATCCTTCTGGCCCACGAAATCCAGGTGCGAGAGCAAATTGTCAAAGACATTAAAGATATCATTGAGAGAATGAAAGTGACTTAGCAAAACGAAATGGAGAGTACATGCACATTAGAGACCTTAGTGGAAGTGCTCAGCATCCATGACCTGCAGGAGGCCCGGAGCTGGGCGCCGAGAACCACGCATTGATCAGGATGGCTTTTTCTCTCTTTTCCTTGTGTCTACGGTTATATTTTGATGGTAGCACTAGTTGTTGGTTTTTTTCCTGATCGACCTGTTGTTCTTGATTAAGTCGGCAGCTTGTTCCCTTGCTTTGCTGCTAGGCTTTTTTTTGGCCCTTGGAAGGTGGTTTCTTGTCTGAGAGGTTTTGTGTTCTTAGTTTTCCTCTATGAAGAAGTCATGCTATCTGGTACAGTTGTTAAGATGATCTGTGTCATGCTATCTGGTTAAGTTGTTAAGTTGATCTGTGGGCGCCCGATTTTCCCAACTCAGGAAGGGCCTGAGTGAGATTTTAGCTCACTCTGTTTGTAACTCTGTACCATTTTTGTACCTTTCTATACCATATTTATAGAATTTAAGGCTCTGCTTACTTACAAAAAAAAGAACAGTCGGTCGACCCTTCAATTTTGAGAGAATTTTAAAAATAGAACAATTTGGAAGTTATAACATATAAAAATAGTTTGTCCCGGATTTTGTTTTCCGACAAGAAGGATCGGTCGTGCCTTATTTTCATAGTTAGCTGTGAAAATCTTTATCCAACAATTCAGTTATATCCATAATGGAGAACACAAGAAGGATCGACCGACCCTTCTTGCAGTGTAGAACTATTATAAAAATAATATGGAAAATATGCAGGTTCGGTCAACCCTCGAATTATGAGGGAATTGTAAAAATAGAACACCTTGGAAGTTATATCATAAAAAATGGTTTGTCCCTAATTCCGTTTTACGACAAGAAGGATTTGCTACCCCTTATTTTCGTAGTTAATTGTCAAACATTTATCCATCAATTCAGCTATAGCCTTAATGGATAATACAAGAAAGACCGACCGACCCTTCTTGCAATGTCAAACTATTATGAAAAGAATATTGGGAATAAGAAGGGTCGGCCAAACCTTCATTTAGGAGGGAATTGTAACAATAGAACACCTTGGAGAAAGAGCGGCCGCTCTTTCTTTGAGAATATTTCCACTTGCCAGCAAAGTCTTTAAAGAAAAACGTCTATAAATTTTGTTGTTAAAATGTTGATATCTAATATCCTAGAGTGACATTTGGAAAGATCATTTTGTGACAATCTCTACATCAATCAGAGTGTCTCTAGTCATCTTCTGCACAGCTTGCTCTTGTCGCCTTCCGAAGCAAAATAGGACAGATGGAATCCAGCTCTCCATGCAGGCGAGTTATTTTATATTATTTATCCTTTGCTATCACCAATGCATCTTCTGCGGCGTGGAAGCCTCCCTGGGCATCTATTTTCCTAATCCGTTCTTGTCGCCTTTTCTACCAATTAAAACCACGAGAATTCGTCCACCGTTGATATGGATCTTGCATGAATCCTGGCCGTCAAATGGTGTGACTTTTACCAACTTCACGGATTTTTCTTGCGTTGATGTTTCGTGCTAGTTAGATCCGCGAACAAAACTTCGGCCATAGATCTCAGCCTCGTTAGATCTGCGCCGTCCAAACCCGTCGACCTCTACCAAAACTTCACGGATCCAAAAATTTGATTCTTCCGCGCATGTCGTATCGGAGAAGTAACTCCCGACTGTCGATCTGCTCCATTGGCCATTGATCTGCTCCTTAAGATGCTTGTGGGTTAAATCTCACACCTCCGTATAAAACACCTCACCCAGATGATTCTATTTTGCTCAAGCCACCGAGGCTTTCTCCATTCTTTTTTAAAATTGAACCTCCATTCTATTTTGCTCAGACCAAAAAGCTAGTGCTAACACTGAGAAACTAAACGGGCAAGCTAATCACCCAGTGTAATCTCATCCGCATGATCGAGACAAATCAAAGGTTAAAACGTAAACATGCGGGAAGGAAAAGAAGGGTTGTGGATGAAGAAGACCACAATTATTGAAGAATATTTCTGCATCCGCTCCTTTCTAAACTGCAAAATCAAGTTCTGAAAGTGGCAATATTGGCTTTGAAAAGTGTGTTTTTCTATTCGAATAATGTGTTTCTTTACTACTTATGAGCCTTAAAAGCATGAATTTCAAATCAAAAAATGCAAATTGTGATTTGAAAAGTGTGAATTTCAAATGAAAAAATGCAAATTTTGATTTGAAATGTGTGAATTTCAAATCAATAAAAGCAAATTTTTATTTGAAAAGTGCAATTTTCATTTTTAAATGTTAAAAATTTTAAAGTGAAAAGTCCAATGTTTAAAATATTCACGCATCCTGAACAGCCAGTCAATCGACTAAGTTATAACATATAAAAATCGTTTGCCTAGATTTCTGATTTCCGGCAAGAAGGATTAGCCGCCCCTTCTTTTCGTAGTTAATTGTGAAAACATTTATCCAGCAATTCATCAATATCCATATTGGAGAACATAAGAAGGATCGACCCACCCTTATTGTAGTGTCGAACTATTATTAAAATAATATTGGGAATAAGAAGGATTGGTCGACCCTTCAATTTCGAGGGAATTGTAAAAATAGAACACCTTGGAGGTTATAACATATAAAAATAGTTTGTCCCGGCTTCCATTTTCCAACAAGAAGGATCGACCGCCCCTTCTTTTTGTAGTTAATTGTGAAAACATTTATCCAACAATTCAGCTATATCCATAATGGGGAACACAAGAAGGATCGACCGAACCTTCTTGCAGTGTCAAAATATTATGAAAAGAATATTGGCAATAAGAAGGGTCAACTGATCCTTCTTGCAGGGTCGAACTATTATGAAAATAATATTAGAAATAAGAAGGGGCGGCCAACCCTTCAATTAGAAGGGAATTGTAAAAATAGAACACCTTTCAAGGTATAGCATATAAAAATGGATAACACAAGAAGGATCGGCCGCCCCTTCTTTTCGTAGGTAATTGTCCAAACCTTTATCGAGCAATTAATCCATCGCCATAATGGAGAACAAAAGAAGGATCGACCGATCCTTCTTGTAGTGTCAAAATATTATGAAAAGAATATTGGGAATAAGAAGGGTCGGCCGACCCTATATTTAGGAGGGAATTGTAACAATAGAACACCTTGGAGAAAGAGCGGAGAAAGAGTGGTCGCTCTTTCTCTGATAATATTTCCACTTGCCAGCAAAGTCTTTAAAGAAAAACGTCTATAAATTTTGTTGTTAAAATGTTGATATCTAGTATCCTAGGGTGACACATGGAACGATCATATTGTGACACATGGCATATTTGATTTGGCACATTGAGTATGGGGAGGTTATTATTTTTTATTTAATTTGACACATTGACTATACTGAGGTTACTAATGCGGGTTTAACCACAACACAATCAGGAAATGAAAATTCAGTCATAGTAGTTTTAGGCTAACCATGGCCCATATCACAGCAAACTGATATGGGGACATATTAGGGAGATTAGCACTGTCTAAGTCCCAATACATGGATTTGTCATTATGTTCTTGGGTATGCAACGAGGAGGGGACATAGGGAGATTAGAATTCTTGGAGGCTTTCTTCTCTAAGACAACATGCACTATTGTGGTCATCAACACTTGCAACAGTCGTGGAATGTTGTTTTAGTACCAGACCATCCTGTCAGCTTCTTCTTACTCTTGTTTCAATTCATGAATAGTTTCTCTATTTTTATTGTGCATGATGATATGTGTGCTCACGCGCTACCCTGGATGCAATAAAATGATTATTTTTGCATTTGTTGGAAATGGTTTCTTTTTAAGGCAGCATTATAAACAGTTATTTGTTTGCTATGCAGGTACTTGAGAGATATGCAATACCGCCGTGTCCAGGTAGTATATTCGAATCTCTGTGCCTCCAAATCATGATGTCAGCTTCTTCTTACTCTTGTTTCAATTCATGAAAATGATGTAAGAATCAATGGGGTACTGTTTCAAGACCTCAAAATGGAGTGTGGAAGTAATTTAATTGGATTGTGGACCTCAAAATGGAACGTGGAAGTAATTTAAGTGGGCTGGCAGTTCGTTCGAATTGGAGTTCGACCATAATGCACCATTTTCCTGGTCAGAGATTTGTGGAGATAATAGGTATCCTGAAATCATTGAACAATCTTGGTCAGTGACATTCTGTGATCGATCAATTTTAACATCATTAACTTTGAAATATTCAACGATCAAATGCCTGGTTGACCTCTCGTCCTTGATTCGTTTGCAATATTCATTTAAAGTTTCTGCGCAAGCGTTTTTATCGATTGATGTGCTCATCCAAACTGATCCGTTGATTAGATTGTCCGCCACAGACGTCAATTCATCTTTATCAAGATTACGAAATGGTCTAAAAAAATTAGACCCATACCTCTTTATTTATTTTGAACAAAATCATCCTGAGCAGGGTTGGAATTTGATGGGAAAAATGCCCATCATGAGGCATTTTTCCCATTAAATACGGTTAAATTTTTTTGCAAACCGTCCAAAAGAACGGGGAGATGATTCATTGGAACGGCTTTTTGACGTTTTATTATTTTATGAAGCTGTCAATTATTTTTTATTATCAGCAAATTAAAATATGTGTATGCTTATATAAGTGACCTGGGAGATGGGAGAGTCCAATAAGTAAGGAAGATGGAAGATGTTGGAACCTGATGCGGGTTAGGGAACAACCCTATGGAGAAAAAAAGTTAAAAGTGGAAAGGTAAAAGGTGTTTATTAATGAATGGTTTAATTCAGCCACCTAATAGTTTATTATGTATTTTGGTTT
The DNA here is from genome assembly GCA_027924585.1 of Larix kaempferi. Classification (NCBI taxonomy): domain Eukaryota; kingdom Viridiplantae; phylum Streptophyta; class Pinopsida; order Pinales; family Pinaceae; genus Larix; species Larix kaempferi. The sequence continues at coordinate 6,983,024 of BSBM01000101.1, read as the reverse complement.
AATGTGCATGGTTAAGGATTTAGAAGGCTAAGATGTTTTTTTCAATTTTTTATAGAGAAATTTTAATAATTTTTTTTAATAGGAATTGCTTTTGTTATTTTGATATTGAGTTGGGTAAATACTTTGATTGGACAAAGACTACAATTTATAGAGGAACCTTGTGATTGTCAATTTCAATAGCGGAATTCCATCACATATCCTTGACCTTAGTTTCACAGGCTCTATATTTGCAACCAAGATATCAAATGTAGTAAGCACATGTTCATTATAATAATCTACTAATACCACAAAAACTGCCAAAAATAGTTTTTACCATAAACAAAGGAAATATTAGAAATTTTTATATATTAAAATTACTTGTTATATTATATAAGTTTCCACCATTCCATTTTTATAAAAATAATATAAAAATAAAATAAAATAAATTACATATATATTATAAAACTAAATACATTCAATTATGAACGAATCAAAACACAATATATTAGTGCATTATGGATAATACATCTAGACAATTCTTCTAATATTAAATGCATTCAATTATGAATAAATCAAAACACAAAATATATAAGTTCACAAGAGGAATCGAAAACAACACATACCTACATACCTATGAAAAATAGGCTTATTCAACTTCCTTTGACAAAAAAAGAAGAGGACATAAATTTCATTGTTGAAGGGTTATTTTTCACCAAAACGTTATGTGACGGGGAAGATAAAAGTTCAAAATGCTAAAAAAAAATAGTATGAAGGGAAAAGATGAAATGAAATTCCAACCCTGATCCTGAGTGATGCTCTTCGACGAGCATGGCAAGGAGCCACTTTTGTAAAGCTTGAATACAGACTGCCACTTGGTCCACAGTCGATCCAATGTCAAAACAAGAGTTAGCTTGTCTTTAAGGCTCTCCCTTGTTTGAACAAGAAAGATATCCATACATTCAGTTTGGAAAGACTGGAAACATATAAAATTGAATATTCCTATCAATTTTCTAATTTCATAACACAGGCAGCAATCTAAAGACTTCAATTGATAAGAAGAAATGAATGGAGTGTCTGCAAATTCCTTGTTTGACAATTTTTGTTGTTTGCATAATTTGTTGATTATGTGTTGAAGAAACTATATGTAGAAGACGAGTTGTTCGATGCTGATACCTTGAATGGAGCTATTTATATTGATCATCTGCAACGATTATTTTCTGCGCAGAAATAATATGCTTCCCATCCAATATATAAAAATTTACTAATGGCGAATTAATTTCTTCTTCATTTCCAGGAATAAAGGCCAATGTGGTCTCCTTATCAGAAGGCAATAGAATAGCATCTCTCAATGTTGTTGTAAATGTATGGAGAAGAAATACAACCATCTTTTGCACGACCTCCTCATTAACCTTTCAATATTGTAAGTGCGGAGGTGCAACAATACATCTTGTTACGTCAATGGAAAAAACTTGGTCATTGAACAAAAGGAATTTGATCTGCTCTTGTTGAACTTCTTTTGAATTTTCGAAGCTCTTAGTCGCTTTCCGCAACATCGCATTAGAAGGACTTTGATTTGTTTGAAGGAAGATTTATCCACATATTTTACAATAAATTGGAGAAATGCTCTTCTATTGTACATAAGAATCCTTTCATGGCTTTCCTTTATCGGCCTAGACTTATTAATATTCATGTAATGCAATACAGAGGAAGTTTTCGCAGCCAACATTCTTTTCCTCCATACCGACAAAATTCCTTTCTTCACGGATGTCGTGGTATCAATTCTAGAACGATTAGAAACATCATACGAGGGAAAACCCCACCCTTGCTTCGCATAGGAAATCGGATCTGGATCAGGACCACTTTTCATTAGATCTGATTGATAATTCCAAACCATAAGATCAAGCTGTAGAAGGCAACACTTTTCACCATCGACCGCTTCAACTTGAACTCGCAATTTTTCATCAGATTCAATAGGATCCGCATATGTCAATATTCCAGCTCTAGTCTGAGCTCTGTTGTAATCCAAGTAGAATAGATATAAATCCAGGTACAAATTATCTGGTTCTTCCATCTATCTCAACATACCATCCATTTGTGAATAACTGAATGTAGTGATCTTTTGACAATTCAAATGAATGAATTTCCTGGTAGTTACTGAGGCTCAACAATGCAGCCATGCTTTGTCTTCAAAACAGTCAATATTAAGTAGCCAATATAAGAAGGCATACAATGTCTATAATTATAAATTAGTGTTTTAATATTAGATGTATACTTGCAAATGTTCATGCTAATGATCGATGGTTAAGGAACGACCTGTCATATTCAAAATCAATTGATTGATTAAGAACAAATTTGCTAGCATTATCCATGAGAGATCGAATGCACATTTTATAGAGTCATTTTAGATAAGGACCATTCATAGAAAGATCGATCATCATAGAAGGGGAAACCGATCCTTCTTGTTGATGTGTATGAGTTTATCACATGTTTTGTATTCGAGTTTATGTGAGTTTTTGTACTTGATTTATATGTATGTGAATGGTAATTGCACATTGATTAATTGGAATACAAGTGCATGATTGTGAAGAAGAAACACATAGTTTGACGAATTCGTAGCTAGCTGGTGAATACATTAGAGATTCAGCATAGTTCTGTATACTGCGATAGCTTCCAAGTGCGAAGTCATCTGGTGTTCTAGTTGATGTTGAATAGAACGTTATGGGAAGATCGTAACCACATATGTGCATCACCGTGGTTAAGAGAATCTCTAATGCAACCCCCATATTTGCTTCGGGTTAGATTTCAACCTGTTTACAAGGTGATGCCGAAGGCGCCAGTGAAAGGGGTTTTGTTGTGTATACATTTATCTCGTGAATGAAGGGTCGGTCGACAGTTATTGTGCTCAGTCTTCTTCCAGTGTTCACCATTCTTCATATACATGAATTGACACCCTCGCCTTCGGAGGTTAAATATTTTTACAATTTCCTCATAAATGAAGGGTAGGCCAACACTTCTTGTGCCGAGGATTCGTTTCGTAATAGTTCTATACAGCAAGAAGGGTCGGACAATCCTTCTTCTGTTCCCCATTCTGGATACGGGTGAATTCACAATTCTCTACTAAAGGAAGGGGCGGCCGATCCTTCTTGCCATATGTCGGGAGTCAAGATTTTTTTTTATATGTTGTAACTTAGCTAATGTCCCGAGCACCACGGTTACAGAAGCTTGATGGAGATCGACGACCACAAGAATTGTTGGCAAAAGTAAGATAGGATGGTTTAAGCATGGGCGGAGTGTTGCTACTCCGCGAGCAAGATGGAAATTATATCAATGGGCGGAAGGACAGATCTAGGGACGACAGGTACTTCGGTGATTTGAGATGCCCGGAGAAATGGACTTTTCATATTTGTGAAGTTTTGGTAGGGACCGCATGTTTCGATGGTGCTGATCTGCACGGAGTATCGGCACGTTCCAAATTCATGAACCTCGGTAAAGGCCGAAGGTTTGGACGGTCAGGATGCAAACAGGGGCCAGATTGATAGTTGATAATAAATACGCAGATCTAAGGTGCAAGGAAGGCAGCGTTTGGGAGATTGAAGACTGCGGACTTGAAAGGCCGTGGGGCTAAGCATGGAAGGAGATCAACGGTACCAGATCAATCATGCATGATGGACGGCTCAGAGAAACTCCTTTATCGCTAGAGGTTGACCCCTTGCCCCCTTGGTCGAGGTAAAGGGGGAAAGTTAATTTAGAGAGACTCAAATAGACTCTAGCACCTTGGTGAATGCACATTCTATCTGGGACCAAGTCCAACAAAACTGATGCAATAACTAAACAACTAGCTCAAAGAAAACTTCAAAGAATCGGGTAAGAGAGCTACAATGGAATGTCACATTACACATATGGAACAAAGTTATATTCATTTTGAATCTTTGACATAATATAAGCAAAATTAATCTAGGGGTTTAATCTTGCCCCCATGCATGCAAGAAAAATTCCCACTTCCAAAGCTATATTCTCCATCCATGAGATGAAATGGGCTAAGACTTAAAATTGGACAAAAGTATATGCAGGCCACCTGATAATTTGAAAAGATTTATCATATTAAAAATCGAATTTACATGAATTGAATGCATGGCAACCTTAATTAAGCTTGGAAATTTATTGGACAACAAGCTCGACAAATCATACAGAGATAACAAATAAAACTTATTAAAGAGTTACATTGATTGGATTGTTTCTTATCTCTTCTTTTTCACGAGACCAAAGCATTTTGACTGTAACTAAATGGATACCTTGCCTTTGTTAAAAATGGCCATGCAATGAAGGGGCGAGCGAGCCTTCTTGTACCAAGTATTCTTTTCATAATAGTTCTAGACTGAAAGAAGGGTCGACCGATAATAGTTCTAGGTGAACTCCTGGATATAGGTGTTCACAATTTTATAATAAACAAAGGGGCGGCCGATCCTTCTTGTCGGATGTCGGATGTCGGAAGTCGGGATAAATATTGTTTATATGTTATAACTTAGCATCTTCGTTCCCCACTATTTACTGTGGAAGTCGGGAGTTGGGAATTGTTGTCCCATCTTGCAATCTGCATTGCGAGTTGCGGGATAGCGGAATTGATGGAAGGTTTTAAGAAAATTAGGTATCCGCAATCTGCAAGATATTTGCGTCTTCGGAAAAGGCGATGAATCTTCATGCACGGTGCAAGAAGGGTCAGCTGACCTTTCTTGTGCCAAGTATTCTGTTCAAAATAGTTCTAGGCTCCAAGAAGGGTCGGTCGATCCTTCTTGTGTTCACCATTATGGATACAGGTGAATTGTAACATACAGGTGTCTACAGTTATCTACTAAACGAAGGGGCGACCGATTTTTCTTGTCGCCGGTCAGGATAAATATTGTTGATATATTATAACTTAGCCAATATACCGATCCCAACTATTCATTGTGGAAGTCGGAAGTCTGGAATTGTTGTCACAACCTAGGTGGGTTTAATAGTTTTACGATTCACTCATAAATGAAGTGTAAGCTGACCTTTCTTCTGCCCAGTTTTCTGTTCAAAATATTTATAGACTTCAAGAAGGGTTGGTCGATTCTTCTTGTGTTCACCATTCTGGATACGATACAGGTGAATGGTTGGATATAGTTGTTCACAATTCTATAATAAACGAAGGGGTGGCCGATCCTTCTTGTCGGAGGTTGAAAATCGGGATAAATATTATTTATATGTTATAACTTAGCCTATCTTCGTTCTATGATGAATTCTACATTAATTTGGAATAAAGAACATTAACATATTTAAATGTGTGGATCAGAGCATATAAAATGAATTCTAACTCAGATATTACAGTCAACTATGAGGCAAAGCGATAAGATGGTGTAACAAGAAATACATTCACAAAATAGAAATTAATAAATTGAATAAAATAACAACATATGAATCTCTATTTCGGATGTACTTCTACTTCTGTTCTTCTTAAAAGTCTTCAAAAAATATTACGTCACTGTATTTTTTGCTCTCGGATCCAACCCCTATTACTTTGAAAAATAAAAATTTATACAAAACGTTCTTTGAATTCTTTGCCAAAAAAAAAAAATTCAAAGAAATCTGTCTGATGTAACACTCAGGCAGTTAACAAAGGAACCGCAACGTCATTTAAAATTAACACACTTGAATATTTATTCCCAACATAACCTGTGTTTTGGTTTCCCAAATCTTTCAACAATTTTCCATTGCTCTTGACTTGGGATCTCATAATCAATCATTTCTTTCACCATCACCTCCAATTCTATGTATTCTGTGTAACATACATCTGGAAAACCCTTCTTAATCATTACAAATTGTTTAAGTATTTCAAAATCATCGGTCAATTTATCAATTATTGTCTTTCTAGTTAATCCTTTGACCAAACCTTTAAATTTGGAGTGATCCATACGAGCCTGTACTATCAAACTGTGATGATTTTATTGAGCCATTAATTTTCCATCGACACTCCAAAAAGAAGGTAGACCACATTCAAAAGGCCCCATAAATAATTCCTTAAAATTTTGAACTTCAAGGACCATCTGTTGCGCCATGTCTTCTACTTCTTTCACACAAGCATGCTTGCCAATAACTCTTCTTGCCGAAATGATGATTTATGGTCTGTCTTTGATTCCAAAACTTTACATATCTAATTGGGTTAGAGTTTTTAACAAACTGACTGTATTCCGAGCTATTTCTGAAGGCCTTTTTCATAATGTCTCGTTTGCCACTTTACAACTCTGGAGAGCTATGTTTGCTATAGCATCTTTATATGCTATAAAATTCAAATAAGACCAAAATTTGGTGACTTCGACTAATATCGCATCCCATATAAGGTGTTTAGCTCTGTGTAATGGAAGCTGACCTTTCAATTTATCTTTTAATTCATCAACTTTCTTTTGCAGTTGATTTCTATCACTCAAAGCCTTTATCTTTGCTGCAAAATTTCAAATTAATTCCTCTTTCAACTTCTTGTTTTCTGCTTTCAACTCTTCTATCTCTACATCTTTTAGACTAATTTGTGACATAGCACTGGTCAATTCCTCTATGGAGGAATTTTGCATTTGTCCTTCACCCGTACATAGAGATTGATCCCCTCGCTTCTCGAGCGCTTGCACAGTTTCAATTTGATTGGGATTCAACAATGAAATTTGTGACAACAATTCAATCCTTTGGTTTTCCCAAGCATTCTTTTCATCTTGTAACTTTAACATTTTACCTCTGTGATCCATCATTTCTTGATATATGGATTCCTTTTCTTGTTGTAATGCTATCAACTCTGGAGACTACACATGTTGATTATTTGGCACCTTCAATTTTTTCTTGAGAATTTGAATGGCATTTTCTTTTTCATCAATGAGCCTTTTGGTACACTAGTTGTTCCTGGGCTCGACTCCCACGGTCACAAGGTCCACTTGTAGTCTTTTGATCTGGATCGAATTTGCTTTGTTTTCTGCCTTCTCTTGCCTCAGTTGACTCTCCAACTTTTCTATCATAGATTGCAATTTCAAAAATTTTAAAGTGAATTGCAATAAATCAGAATACAGGATATCTCCTGTTTGTTTATGCAATTGAATCTTATCTAGTATATTAATCGCATCAAGCTTAACTTCCATTTCAGAAACTTTCTCATCGTTCACCACTACAAACCTTATAGAGTTTCTTCCTCGATCCGTAGCTGTAAGGAGGGAAACCTTTTGTTCTGCCGGTGTTCTTACTTAAGGGTACCATTTTTTAGTTTCCTCGGAAGACTGCTTCCTCTTTGATGTATATTGTGAAAGCACATCAAATATGGACTTATACTGAGAGTTACTTCCAGATTCCTTTATTTCTGAAAAATAATATTGCTGCATAATATTTGCAGGTGGCTGCGAAATCAAACTAGTTTTTTTTGGAACAATCGAATCTCATTCCTCCATACTAATAATTTCCTTCTGTCATTCCACTTTTGAATTCTTCCTTGAAACTTCTTGATCAAATTCCATACTATCAACTTCTGAAATACTTATTTTACTGGTGATATCAGATTTAGCTGGTGTCTCAACCAACATTGCCAAATTGCATGTTTTTTCCATATTCGCCTCTTTATTATCTTGTTCAAATTTGAATAAATTTGCCATTTCTTTCAATCCTTCTACTGTTTGATGATCAAAATCCTTGTTTCCATTTTGATGTCTCCTTTGCGATATAATTTGATGAGGATCATAATTAATCCTTTCAGCATCTTGGAAATCCATAATCTTCAGAAATTTTTCTACTACAGAGAGGGTTGCCTTATTCTTAATGATGAATGGACCAAATTTAAGAGGGAATTTCACATCCGATGCTTTTTGAAAGCACTGAAATTTTCTTCTTCTAACTGCAACCTTTGTCTAATAAATTCCAAGGCAAAGACCCTCGGTGTTAAAAACGTTGGCAACAGATATGGTGCTCCAGTAAAACCATACACCCTAATTATAGTATGTTTTCTATACAAGAACCAGTCACTTGTTTGTCCTTCTGGTGTAGGATACAAAGTTTCTTTCATTCCTTCTAACACTCGGGGCATTTCACCATTAAAAATAATTCCGTAAACTTCTGCCACGATTTTATGGGTGAACTAAAACATATTGACCTGTTTAGGAAGGTCATGAGAAAAGATGGTACCAAGAAACTTGGATTCTGAAATGTTTGAACACACGAACAGCCTCAGGAGATATGACTGATATTTGAAATGCTTCAACTGGTTGAAATTCACCAACTGCATATGAATCGCTTCAGCTAGGAATTCATCAAAATTAAAACAATACACCGGACTCAACTGTGACTCTGGTGAAATTACTTGGAGAAGGAAACCTAACATAACTTCCATGATTGACTTATCAATATCTAGACCTAAAATTTGGCTCAACAAGGACAAAATTAACTAGGTATCTCCCTGAAAGACGTCAATACTCAAAGGGAACGATAGGTTTTCATGCCACTGACCATCTTTCAAGACTTGTAATAAAAACTTGTCTTTTTCTGCAGGACTGTAGTTTCTATAAAACTTTGCCAAATTTTCTTCGTTAAATGACTCAGGGCTTTTGGGAAATGTTTCAGGTAAACCTAGAACCTCACGGACAGTCTACGCATTTAATGGGCATAGAATTTTGGTCGCTTTTACATTAATAATTACCCTTTGGCTCTGCGAATAATTCGCCACACACCAACAAACAAATTTGGGGAAGTGTGGGGTTTGTTCAACATGAAAATAGTACAGAAAAGAACCAAAAACATTAAATACATCCTTTCCCTGCGACTTAAACTCCATCAATTTATCCTGAGACTACGAAATACTACACATAGACAAAACAAGGTCAAAAATATCCCTTTCCCTGTCAAATACAAGATTCTTGTTTTCATCTGAACTTTCATTGAAGGGAAGAAGGTCTTGGGTTTTCTCCATTTGGGACACAAAATCTAAATAATGAGGGTTTCGAGCTACCTGTGAAGTGAGCTTCTTGGGTGCTGTTCCAGTTGATGAAGACAACGACGTTCTCGCGGGTTCTTTTCCTCCAGGCAATAAGCGACAAAAACATTTTTTAAAAATTTGAACAAACCTTTTATAGAACATATGCTTAGGTGGTTCTGGAACTTGCGATGAGCGGTTTAAATTTAACCGCTTTTCATAGCGGACTACACCAATGCTTGCCACGTGGTAAGTAGCTTAATTTCCGCTCCACCTTATCTAGGTTTAACCACCATGCACTTTCTAGCACGGGAACCCATTTCCACTGTCGATTTGCTTCTGGGTGAATCTGGATCATTATTCCGCCACGTTGCTACACATTTGCAACTTTTGGTGTGAGTCATCCAATTTTTTAGCGCCTTTTCCACCTCCGCCCTTGGAGTGAGAGACCTTATGTAGAGACATTAGAATAGTAACAATATTTGCATTGTTCCTCTCTATAAAAATTAATAAGCTGAATGTTATATTAATGTTAAATAACCCAAGAATCCATATAGAATAAATTTAAAAAACATAAAGACAAAAATGCTAACAAGTAACAATTATTATGAAGAAATCACTTGTTTGATGAATTATACCAATTCTAGGCATAATTGTTTGCAGATGGGTTTGTAGAAGATCTAGTGTAACATGGGAAGAAGTCGATGAAGAAGAGGGAGAGATGACCATAAGAGATAAGAGAATTCTAAACAACAAGATAAATCTTCCAAGATAGCACTGAGATGAAACATTAAATTAGGAAAAGAAGGAGTCAAAGATCACATGTCGTAGAAATAACATCTAAGGTTGGTGTTGTTTTTGTACACAACCCATTTCATATTAGCTCGATAATTGTTCATGTAGTGTCCCTTTTTAATAAATTTGTTAAACTTCAAAAATTAACTATTAATGACTCAAATGCTCTCAAATGGCTTCAAATCCTTCTGATTTGGGTCTGAATGTGTTTAAAAGGTATTAGGACATAAAAAGCGACAAAATTTGCATCAGTTTTTAATAAGCAATGTCTAACCGAGATAAACCAAGAACCCATATAGAGGAAATTTTAGAATCCCCCAAGGGTAGATGGCTCCAAAAGAATCTGTAAAGGATTTCGAATTGGATCTTAAGGTATATGAAGGGTATTAAGACATAAAAAGGAACCTCATCGGTGATTGTAGACTAATATATTTTGGAGCATCTTCTACTGTCAACAACCTCGTGAGCTGGAACACTGTCTACTGGAAAATCCTTATCAGCAACACCATCAGCTGGAACATATTCTACTGTCAGCAACCTTGTCAGCTAGAACACCATCTACTGGAACATCCTCATCAGCAACACCATCAGCTGGAATATCTTATGTTGTCAACAACCTCGTTAGCAACCCAATCTGAGTCTGTGTACCCATATAGTCTAAACTCACTATCTAAGGCATATCTGAGTCCATAATCCAATGTACCCTTCAGATATCTCATCACATGTTTTTCCGCAATCAGGTGACTCAGTGTGTTTATAGCAAAGCAAATATATGGTCTCGTATTTTCCAGGTACATCAAAGACCCAATCATCTGACAATACATCGTGGCATCAGCCGAATCTGGTGAGGCATCACTCAATAGCTTCATGTTCGATGCCATAGGTGTGGCCATGGCCTTGCAGTCCATCATCACGAACCGCTTCAGGATATCTACTGCATACTTCTTCGTCCAGGGAAGATTCTATCTACACTCTGCCACACCTCCACGCGTAGAAAATAGTGCATAATACCCAAGTCCCTTATCTCAAACTCGGCAGCAAGCTTCCTCTTCATATAAACAATCAACTCATCCTCACCTGTCACAACTAGGTCATCCACATACAGTAGGAGTATCACTGGATTTCCTTCTTCAACTTGTAGTGAAGGTTGGAATCCGCTTTACTCTTGGTAAAGCCCAAACTAATGTCAATTCTGCCGTACCATGTCCCGGGTGCCTGTTTCGAATCGTACAAGGCTTTCTTCAATTTTCACACATATACTTCATCTTCCACTACACCATTCAAGAATGTTGTCCACATATCCTGTAACTTTCTAGATGCCTTCCATCTCTGCAATTTCTCCAACATGTCAGCAAGGAGGTTTCATTCTAGATAAGTAGCAATCGAATGTTGTACTACTACCATAGACCACTTAGTACCCATTACTTGCATATAAGTAGTTGGGTGGACTCCCTCTCAATCTTTGCTTCCTTGCAGGAACTACTTGAATCTCTAACAGAGTGTTCTTCTTCTTGTGGGAGCTGCTTTTGTTCCTGGGACTATCTCCTTGCGATGAGGATGCTCCCTATTGTTGTAATTCTTCTTGGTGTGTGCTATGAGAGCCTGCTCTTCACTACCCATGTTTTCTTTTCGAGCTACAATTCGAGCTTCTTCCTATGAGCATTCCTCCCAAATCCTATTGAATGTGATGAGCTTCTTCCTAGAACAAATTCCTTGGATGAAGGAATCCCATGACCTAGGAGGACCATTCAAGGTGGTCATCACTATTTATTCAATGCCTTCAAGTTGTTCTTTTATCCGAGAGACCCTTGTAAAGTGTGACTGCATGGTCTCTGCATTTTGTATCTTGACATTCTTTATTTGACTCCTCAAAGTCATCTTCTAATTTATGTTCTTTCCTTCAAACAGCTTGGTCAAGGAGTCAAACATCTCTTTATGGATGACACATGTGGTATGAGATGGTCCTTAATATAATCTGCAATGATCCAAGTTCTTGGCCTTGACCAAGTTATTCTTTTGTAAGGCCTTAAGGCCTCATCTCCCTCTAGGACTGGAACCTCTTCACCTATGTAGGTGTCCAATTCATTCTCTTCTAGGATTTAAACCCAATCCTTACTCTCATGTTCGGAAGTTATCAACCCCTTCAAGCTTGGTGTGGTGAGACATCTTAATGAGAAACTCAAATGGAAATAAAAGATTTAGATCTTACCACTGGATTTGGAGCTTGCTAGCGTTCGACAGAGAAACCATAAAAATCCAAACTTGGAATTTCAAAATTTTGACCAGACAGGGAGATGTAATTGACTAAGGCAAGAAAGCTGGTGTGCTCAGATTTTGAAAACTCCAAAAATTTACCCCTCAAAAGTGACCTGCAAATTTCGGATCTCGGATCTGCAATTTTTGTCAAATTCTGGTTTTCTGGTTTTCTGTCCAATGCACAATGGCCTCTCCAATTCCCAATTAGGATGGGAATATTTCATCCTCGAAATTGGTACTAAGTAAGTAGAGTAAACACTACACTAGCATGGAGAAGGTACAAGCTCTCCAAATTGCAAATATGCAAATAAAAATGATCAAAAGCTACTCTCCTTCTTTGTTCTTGTGACTTTTATAAACTTCTCCTCCATGGGTCGAATTCCTTCCAAAGGATTCATTCCGACTCAATTTGGGAAGAGTTTCCAATGTGTGCAACTTGTCCAACAATTCCTAGTCTCCTTATTCCCTCATTTCGAATGGGTGTCTCTTTTCCTACCCTAACATGTCATATATTTCAGATGTCAGCATTCATGTCTGATTTGTGTCATAGGTGTCATAGCATCTTCATCATTGTTGTCATACTAGAGGAAGCCTAGGGAATTTAGCCCAAGTGTCACAATTCTTCTAAGATGCCTCTTCCTCTTCCATAGGACTTATTCTTCCACTCCAATTCGACCTTACATGGACAAGCTATGCTCTCCAATGTGCAAAATGAGAAATGATCAAAAACCACTCTCCAATGGCATAGATATTATTGGTGATTGTATTGGAATATTGCATGGTAATGATATTGGCATGAGATCCCTCTAAGCTTTTTGAATGTACTACGAGGCCTATTGGTGATTATTTCTGGGATTTGATTACACTCTTTGGAGGCATCTTTATGGTCTTGCTATACATCTAAAGTATATCTTGGAAGAAGTTGCTGCCATTCTTGGACGACAAATTTGGGGCATGTACAAGTTGGCATTGTGACATCGATATTTTTTGTGGCCTTGTGACAAAGACAATGATTGTGTCCTTGTGACGAACATGGATTGCGATAGTGACATCAATACAATGATACAGGTACAAGGACATATATACACGTACAGGTTGATGGAAATCATGATACAATGGCAGTGGAATATTATTTAGGGTGGCAGGATCATGTGAAAGATAAATTTGAAAGGTGTTCATGAGGTGGGACAAGGTACAAAATCTTTGCACAAAGGGACCGCATTCTTAGCATTATTTTTGTCCCAAGTACCTAAAAAGACCAGGTAAATTTCATGAGCTTGGGAGTCCAAAGAAGGCTTAAAAAGTATAAGGGAAGTAAGCTTACCTTAGGGGACCTACAAACTTATGCCAATAGGCCCAAGCACTTAAAATATTAAGTAGAGGCGCTAGAGCATCAACTACACAAGATGTTAGGTGACGATGAGGGCTATGCGGCATGTGTTGGTTCATCCAACAATATTAAGAGGTGGGTGGGGGGGAATCCGTATTGCCTTTTTGTACCCTTTTTATATAAAATTAGTATGAAGCACATGTTAAATAATCATTCCAAAAGTGAATAGGACAATTAAAAATTTAAACACACCGATACAAATCGTATACAAAATTGTTCTACAAGCAACAACTTGATGGATAACTTAATCCCATGGATTCTTCTGCCACTACAAAAAGGATGCTCCTACACCCCTGGTTTTCTACCTGCTAAACAGACAAGGATGCCCCACCACCCTAAATCTCTACCCACGACTAGAAGGAGGCAAAAATTCCCTTAGAAGGCCTCAACCTTCCCAAAGAACCACCCAACAACCCTCTAATTTATAATAGTTTTAACTTCAGCTTTTCAGATCTTGCTTCTCATATGCAATTACCAAATTACCAAAACTTCATAGGCACCTATTGTCCTCTTCATACATTTGACTTGTATGGTTATCCGGTAGTGTGGAAATAGCTGAAATGGCAATTTCGACTGCTCAATTCGCAATTTCGGCGATTTGGGTAGTTTTAAAATAGGGCATTTAGTCTAGGAATGGAAATTACAATTGTTGAAATTGCAGTATTGCGGAAATAACAATTTCCAAGAAGAAATTTGACCGGTTTCCATCCAAAATCACTGGAAAAGTGGGGCGTTTTGTTTTAATGTCCCATCAATTAAATCAAAGGATAAAGGGTAAAGTCCCATCAGTTTTAATTTCCAGGAAGTTAGCTTTTATCCTACGCGAATTATGAACCCTTTCCGTCAAGATGTCCCATCAGTTAAATCAAAGGGTAAAGTCAGCTAGTTCTTGGGTAACGTCTTTTACCCTTAATGTCCTATAACACACTGTAATAGTCTTTCAATCGCTTTGATCTTTCATTCCGATGACTTTGGATATTTCCTGCAATCCGAGTTCTGGTTTTGGATCGTGTTCTATTTTTTTTTATCATTTCCACTCGTTTAAATAGGATCTCCTCCTATTCGATCTAGCTTACCGAAAATGTTTTTGAAATTAGCTCTGTGTTCGAATCTTTCTCTGTCCATTGGCCCTCCTCAATGGCTGGTTGTTAAAGTTGGAGAAAAGGAAAGTCTCCAGATTCAGACCACTGCTCTGCATAGCGGCCGCTCTTCAGGAAAGCTTTCTTATAGCAGTTCTTCAGGAAATATTTCTTACAAGAGTTCTTCAGGAAAGTCTCCTTGTTTTATAATGGTGGACAGTAGCACATGCGGAAGGACCATATTCACCAATGAAGCCACCCACATCACAATGGAGAATCTGGAAAGGCGGATTGACTAGATTCAGCAGACCATGGAAACCAGGCTAAAATCGATGGAGCAAAGAATGGAAAGCAACCACCAACGAATGGAAAGCAACCAGACCAAAATGATGGAGACAATCTGACTCCTCGTCCATGAGCGCGACAAAGTCATTCGAAATCAACCCGCCGGACCTCAAGGTAATGCCTAGGGGAGCCCAGTTAATTCGGTAGGTTCTGGACAGTCCCGTCCAACTGCCGGAACTCCCTCCTCAACTCTCACAACTGCCGGAACTCCGTCAGCTGCCGGAACTCCCTCATCAACTCCCTCAAGATCATCCGGCGGGGTGAAACCAATGGAGATTGACTCATCCTAAGAGAACCACGTGGCCCACCCACCATGGTCTCATGTTATTTTACGGAAAACTTTAATAATTTAGGTTTACTTTACTATTAGTTTAGTTGAGGGATTTTTTCCAAGGCCCTTCTGTTCAGTTTGTATCGACATCTATTTTAGGTTTACATTTGTGTTGGTTCAGGGGAGGGCTTTTGTCCTCGGCCCTACATTTTGAAAAATTTAAACTCTGTGATATGTCCAGATCCTCTTTGAATGAAATATATACAATTTTTTGAATATTAATTTTAATTAATTTTCTAATTATTTGGTCTTCTCTAAATTCTTAACCTCTCTTATTTATCGATTATTATTTATCGACTATGTTTGGATTTATCTATTCTTTTTCAATTTAGATCAAGTTTTTAATTTCTTTTGAATGATAGGTTAAATAACAGATAACAAAAAATCCAGGCCATCAATTCGACATAGTGATTATTTACTCGAGAAAAACTCTTTGAATGTAGAACTCCAGTAGACACATTAACAAACGATATTTTATTTCGTTTTTCAGATTGAGCGATGAATCATATTTATCTTGGAAGTGCATTTTAGCTATTTTCAAAGTACTAATGTTTGTAAATTACCTTACTTTACTTTGCATAATGTTTGTTGGTTAATATCTAAATATGGCTTAAATTTCATGTTTGAAAACAATAATTTTTAATAAAACATTATCAATAGGATTATTATAAAGAGTATTATCGAAGGTCATGTATCTCTTGATTTTTCCCTAAATGTTTCTGATCTTGCATTGGAATTACTATAACTTAAATCCGTAATATTCTAAGGTTTATATTGAAATGGTACCTTTAAGAACCGTAATATTCTTTTAAACAATAGCGAAAGTACTATAAAAATCAAATGGTGCCTTTAAGATCCGTAATATTCTTTTAAACAATAGTAAAAGTACTGTAAAAATCAAATATGCCACATGTCACAATCTGAGCATTCCACGTGTCACAAAATTTATAGAAAGATTCCTCGAAATAGTTTGATGGCAAGCTCAAACTTGTGTTTAGTGAAAGGGTGTTGGAATTAGATGCTGAGGAGAAAGAGCGACCGCTCCTTCCTCCAGAGATGTTTTGTAGCAGTGGTGAAAGTAGAGATCAACACTCTAAACAAAAATTTCAATTCTCAGAGAAAGAGCGGCCGCTCTTTCTCCAAGTTGTCTATTTTTACAAATCCCTCATAAAGGAAGGGGCGACCGACCCTTCTTCTGCCCATAGCTCTATTCATAATAGTTTTAAGAATGCAAGAAGGGTCGCTTGATCTGTCTTGTGTTTTCCATTCTGGATATAGATGAATTGATGGATATGGGTGATCACAATTATCTATTAATCGAAGTGGCGGATCCCTACTATTTACAGTGGAAATTGAAAAGAAAGAGAATTCTCAGACTAGTGTATATTAAATTTATTTACAGTAGTCTCGTAAATGACGGGTCGACTGAACCCTTGTTGTGGTAAGCATTATGGATATAAATGAATTGATGGTCTAGCCTTAGTATTCTCAGAGAAAGAGAGGCCGCTCTTTTTCTTTCTTGAAGTTGTCTATTTTTACAAATCCCTCATAAAGGAAGGGGCTGCCGACCCTTCTTTTTCCCATAACCATTCATAAAAGTTCTAGGATGCAAGAAGGCTCGGTCGATCCTTGTTGTGGTAAGTATTCTACCAGTGCTCACCATTTTGGATATAAATGAATTAACGGTCTACCTTTCGTAGGTTGAATAAGTTTACATTACTTTGCACAATTTGCTTGTAAATGGAAATATTCTCAAAGAAAGAGCGGCCGCTCTTTCTCCAAGTTGTCTATTTTTACAAATCCTTCATAACGGATAATGGAAGGGGTAGCCAACCCTTCTTTTTCCCGTAACTCTATTCATAATAGTTCTAGGATGCAAGAAGGGTGGGTTGATCCTTCTTGTGTTGGCCAATCTGGATATAGGTGAATTAATGAGCTCACCATTTTGGATATAAATGAATTGAATAAATTTACATTGTTTTGCACAATTTGCTTGCAAATGAAAATATTCTCAAAGAAAGAGCGGCCGCTCTTTCTCTAAGTTATCTATTTTTACAAATCCTTCATAACGGAAGGGGCAGCCAACCCTTCTTTTTCCCGTAACTCTATTCATAATAGTTCTAGGATGCAAGAAGGGTGGGTTGATCCTTCTTGTGTTGGCCAATCTGGATATAGGTGAATTACTGAGCTCACCGTTTTGGATATAAATGAATTGAATAAGTTTACATTGCTTTGCACAATTTGCTTGCAAATGGAAATATTCTCAAAGAAAGAGTGTCCGCTCTTTCTCTAAGTTGTCTATTTTTACAAATCCTTCATAACGGAAGGGGCAGCCAACCCTTCTTTTGCCCGTAACTCTATTCATAATAGTTCTAGGATGCAAGAAGGGTGGGTTGATCCTTCCTGTGTTGGCCAATCTAGATATAGATGAATTGCTGAGCTCGCCGTTTTGGATATAAATGAATTGACGGTCTAGCCTTCGTAGGTTGAATAAGTTGACATTGCTTTGCACAATTTGCTTGCAAATGGAAATATTCTCAAAGAAAGAGCAGCGCTCTTTCTCCAAGTTGTCTATTTTTACAAATCCCTCATAACAGAAGGGGCAACAAACCCTTCTTCTCTATTCATAATAGTTCTAGGATGCAAGAAGGGTTGGTTGATCCTTCCTGTGTTGTCCAATCTGGATATAGGTGAATTGTTGAATAAGGATGCTAAAAATTATCCACTAAACGAATGGGCGGATCACAAATATTTACAGCGGGAGCTCAAAGTCCAGAATTCTCAGCCTAGCCTTCGTAGATTAAATATGTTTACACTTCCTTCGTAGTGCTCACCGTTTTGGATATAAATGAATTGACGGCCTAGCCTACGTAGGTTGAATAACTTTACATTCCTTCGAACAATTTTCTGGTAAGTGGAAATATTCTCAGAGAAAGAGCGCCTTTGTCTTCTTTCTCCAAGTTGTCTTTTATCCCAACTACGGATGGCGGAAACATTAAACCGCTCAAGTTTAAATTCTCACATCCCCAATTCCGCAAGCAAATTAATAATTTCCCTTTCAAAATTAATCGATTTTTGTGTGTTGCAGAAAACATAGATTTTCTCCCCGCAATCGTCTCGCAATGAGGGTTGCGGATTTCTTTGTCATTTGGATTTGATATTTTTTCATTCCGCAACCCGCAATTGCGATTGATCTCTTTTCCATGCTGTCACTGAAGTCTCTCAGGCAATTGCTGATTTGCTTGATAGCATTGTGATTAATGATCCCACTCCAGAGGTCCATTGATGATCTCTTTGTTATGTCCAATTAATAATTGTCCCTTTAGAAAATTCATTGATTTTTTTGTGCTCTTGTGATTTGCGGAAAGCACAAATTTTCTCCAAATTTTGTGCTTTCTGCAACCCGCAATCCGCAATGTGGAAGCTTGGTTAGTTGGATTTGAAAGTTTTTTCTTTTCGCAACCCGTCATCCTGATGTGGACGAGTTGTTGGGAAGTTTACCCTTTGTAGCTACAATCATACTGTTTTCACTAGTTTTTCCCTAGACAATTTGAGGGGTTTAGGTCCGTAAAACGAGGGGTAAGGCCTCGGTTGTCGAATCATAAGACATAAGGGATGTCTAATGGGATCTATGGATATGAATTTGTAGCACGCGAATAAAATAATCAAAGATCCTAATCTTTAACATTATTGACGAGGGAGAATTTTTTTTTGTAAAGATGCGGATTTATATTAAGCTAATAAAAATACAGTAGAGATTACAGTCAGCGGTGGTCTTATCCAGAGGTGCAAGCCATAGATATCAGAAGAGTTGTGGCGATTCAAAATCAAACTATACCAAAAAACCCTGCCATGGGTGAATATCAGTAGTAATCATGGCCATAGAGGCAAACAAAAAACTGCCAATCATAGGCAGAACCAAAATAGACAAAAAGTAAGAGAGAGACATCAGAAGAACCTCCTCAACCAATTATAGAGGGGCCTTCTGCATCCGAAGGTGTCTCCTCCAGATTTGGGCAGCTATAGTAATCTTTGTCCTTCCAATCGCTTGCAGGTGTTGGAGCAACATTCCCAGGTGTCGAAGCAGTAATCCCAGGTGTTGGCGTAGCTCTCACGAGAGGCAGAGTAGTTTTCGCAGAAGGACAAGTGCCCTGAGCGAAGAGCTTGACCAGAAAGGGCGTCGTCTTTTGGGGCATGAAAGGAACAAAACCAGTTGGCTCACTGCGTGTACACTTGGCCAGGATTGGTCCTAAGGTGGAGGTGATGGGGTCCCTACTACGTGTCAAAACCGACATGCTACCCCCTGGGTTGGACTTATCCAACCAAGAGGAGTGGCCAGAGTTCCAAGGGTGGATTTAGGTCTGACAGCAGACATGGTGGCGCAAGGTGTATTTTTCCCAGGACGACTGTCATGGCTAAAGGGACAAGTGGCGGCATAGGAGTCCCAACTAAGCGTGTGTTCCAGGGTGGCGAGGGTGGCCTCCATGTTTGGAAAAGTAGCCCGCAGAGTTTGGGTGGAATGATGAGAAGAGGTACAATTAGTCTACATGTACTCCATAAGCTGGCCTAACATCTTCTTTACAATCCAATAGGGGTCCCAGGTCTGCTCCTGATTCCTGTTAGCCATAATGTCTGCAATTATCCTATCCTCCCAGTTATCAATCAGTAAATGGAATGGAATTAAGACTTCAGCACCGTAGCCCTTCCTGGTGTGACCCTTTGGCCTGGACATCGAAGCCAATGAGAAGATGTTACAGGTGCAGGTAATCGAGCGCGTGAGGAGAACTGGAGCACGAGGAGCCTGGAGCATAACCAGGTGAGTGCAAATGCGCAACGCAGAGGGCCATGACAAAACATAGTGAACCTGGCAGCCTGATCTTCGCACGTTTCCAGGTAGGATGAGGCAACGTCAGGGGCAGGGAAATTAAAGAGCCTAGCTACTTGACATCGCATGGATGACCCCATAATTAAAACATTAATACTGAATTTGCAACGTGCGAATGAAATAATAAAAGATCCTAAGCTTTAACATTGGTGCTGCCCTAGAGAAATTATAAAGGCCCGCTCAAGGCACAGATGAAGGGTGTAGATCTTTGGCGACGAAAATCGACGGCCATAGGTACTATGAATATTGGTATAAATGAGTATCTTCTTCACTAATATATAACATTTATCGGAAAATAAAGTTAAGGATTGTAAATACCTTGTGTAATAGAATATATTCTTGAGTAAATATAAACATGGTTCTTATTGAGTAAATGAATTTAATGTGTGGATGAAGTTAGTATTTGGATATCACATAGAGTGAAATAGGTGGAGATAGATCTACTTTTTATTAACCGAAAGTTATAATTAATTTGTTAAACAAATTAACGGAAAGTTAGAATTAATTTGTTATATGTTTAGAATTTATGTACATATAAAATAAGGTGATCTCATTTAGTTCTCAAGTTTAACATTCTTGGGAAAACATTAATTGGTTATGGAATGACTTTTGAAAATGATGACCCTAGAAATAAAGTTTTAATCAAGAAATAATTGTTCAAATATGAAGCGAGAAGGGTGAAACACATTTGGAAGATTTTAGTGAGTGTTACATATATCAAATTTGGAATCAGATCAATGGGCATAAAGGCAGATCTACGGTGGTCAATTTGTTCGCGATTTCGAAGTGCGCAAAAAAACTAACTTTCCAAATTTGCGAACTTTTGGTAGGCCCCGCAGATTGCAACGGTGTAGATTTGGCAGAGTTAAGATCTACGGTTGAAGATTTGTTCACAGATTGAATGTGCAGGGAGCATCAACGTTGTCCAAATCTGTGAACAGAGTAGGCGCTGCACCTTTTGATGGTCAAGATGTGGGTGAGAGCGAGATCGACAGTGGACAATGGTTTCATGGATCAAAGCTACATGGAAGGCAGCACTTGAAGGATGAAGTCTACTGAAGGCCTTGGAGGTTAAATAGGGACATAGATCCACGGACCAGAGTAGATCTTACAGTTCGATGGCTCGAAAAACCTATTTTCTCCAGAACATACAAGGATGATATGTTCCTCTTAGAACACAGCACAACAATCAAAGTTTATGGGTTTTCCCATGCACCTTATGCACTGCCCACTTTTCTAACCCTTAGACTATTTACACTGGAATTCATGAGGCAGAAGCTTTTCCAACCATTGAAGGTATGATGCCAGACATAGGGCTTCAAACCAAGGCTGCTATAAACAATGACCCCCACCATATCATCTCAGACAGAAGGAAAGAAAGCAATAGAAAGGGTTTTGAACATTTTGAGCTTGCAGGTCTTGCTCATGCTACAAATTGGTTAGAATATCATGGCAAAGAGAAGATGGAGGTAGATGTACAGGATGACTCCACCTCCATGGTATCAAAAGCCACTTCTCCACTACCTACCTCCTCCATCGTGGTCCCAGTGGTTGAAGAAACTATACCCCTTTCCAGTGGCTCTGGGGAAACCAACAAGTTGGAAAATATTGATGTCATGGATATAGATGATGACACAGAAAGAGCTCCCAAAAGGAAGATAGTGCAAAAACCTGAGCAGCAGATTGTACAGGTGTCAACGGGTCAAGGCAAAAAGAAACGGGTTAAGATTAAACCTGAGCAACAGATTGTACATGTGTCAATGGGTCAAGGAAAAAAGAAACAGATTTAGATTAAGCTTCCCGCTTTCAAGGTCAAAGAATATGTATTCAACCAAACATCCACTGAACCTGCTACAACCAGCAAGAGTAGAGCAGAGCTACTAGGTGAGTACAAAGAGATCCCAAAAGCAGCCTCATAGGAGTCTAAGCTATATGAAGAGGTGAGGCAGATTTAAAATAAAGATGTGTCTTTGGTATCTAGCAGGAGCTATGCCCAGAACACCTTGAACTTGGCCTCGGCTACCAAAACCAAATCCACTGAACTGAAAGTGAACTTGGAAGATATTCTTGTTCCTGATATGATCAACTTGCACAAGGAGACTGGGGAGGTTATCTATGCCAAACTGCTAAAGGCTTCCCTATAACTATCAAAATTGCAAGTCAGAACAAATCCCACAAGACACAAATAAAAAAGCTACAAAATGCATTGTTGGCTACTGAAAGCCAAGAAGACAAGAAGGGTAGTATAAAAAAGATGTTGGATGAAAAAGACAACATCTTCAATCATTTAAAAAGAAGCTAAAGATCCCCTCCATCTAGCTGGTAGAAGCTTCTGAATTGGCATAGATGGAGGAGAAGAGAGAAAAGCTACAAGAGGAACCAACAGACTGCAAAGCTAGGCTATTGAAGTTTGAAGAGAAGGAGAAGTTGTGGCTGTATGATATAGCTCTCATGGTGGAAAGTGAAAATAAGTGGAGATCTAAGTCTAAATACCTTGAAACGAAAATGCAGGAGAAGAGCAAAGAGTTGGAGGACATGGCAAGCCTAAAAGACTGAGAAGTGGAAAGGTTGTTGTCACGTCCCCATTTTGACCCCCCTTCACATTAAATCGTAAATGATGTAAATATTGTAATTCAATCATGGTGAGGAGCTCAAGGCCAAGGCCCCACCATCGATTTAATGTTTTATGTATCGGCAAGTGAAGAAATAGATGCCTATGGTTCTTGTGCTAGATAGGCACGATGTAAATAAGACATCATGTAAATACGAAGTTTAATGGAAATACCCACAACTAGCTATGCAATGCAACAAAGAGATGGGGGCATGATTTCTACAAGGAATAGGGAGGGAAAATTATTCAAACCCTTGAGCCAATGGTGTTAATTCATATGTCAATGGGGAAGCCCATAAACTACCAACTACCCATTTTGTCTCATGCACCCAATCATTTAATTATTCCAAGAAATTGGTTAAGGCAGTTAATGCCTTGGAAATGAAGAAGTATGGCAGCCAATTTCGTGCATGGGCAAGCCATCAACCTGGAAATTCGTTTTTTTGCTTGTTGGGCAAGAAAACACCCACGAAATGGTGCCCAAAGCCATTGTGAACAAGCAGTCTTCACTCATTCACGCAGTTGGAGCTAGCTGGGTCTTTTCCTACACGTTTTTCATCCAAATCCTTCATTTTTCCATGCTTGGGAGTTCGTTTTTGCATATACAGTAGCTTGGGAGAGAAGGGCCACGATTTGGGGATTGTATGGAGGTCGTTTTTTGCCACCGAATGTCCAAGGACATTTTTCTAAAAACGGATTTGGCTTCCCTGGGTTGTTCCCCAACTTCCCATTTCATTTTTGTGGGTTCCCACGTTTTTCTGAGTTAGCTGAAACCCCATCTCATGCATCTCACTGTAAAAACGTTTTATCTTGCCCCATAATTGTGTTATGCTGTTGTGTGCATCCTCGTTTTTGGTTTGAACCTGTGAATTGAAGTTTTGGAGTGGTAGTGGACAGAAGTGGCTTGATAAACCTAGTGGGGGAGACAACCTCTCAAGAAGATCAAGAGGGCTTTGGTTACTCTTCTATGCATACCCTGAGAGCACTCGATAGGGAAAGTATGGCTTGAGGGACTGTATAGCAGTGAAAAGAATACTTCCTGGTGCTGGGTGTGTAGGTATTGTGGGTGCCAAGCTATATAGATCTTGCAAGGTTATCCCTGGCTCTGTGCTGGAGCTCACTAGCTTAGCAATTCTTCCTTCCCATCTCCTAGCAGCCTGATAAACCCAATTGTAGATTGGCTTGGCTCATCTTGGTGTATGCTTGGCTATGTGTGAGTCTGTTGTTCCCTGGTTCCTTATAGAGATCATGCCCAGCTCGGGGGTGGCAGTGGTGCTGAGAGATTGAGGAGCACACTGGCCTACGGTTGGGTGGAACGTTGCAGTTGCATAGCCAGTTGCGTGGGATTACTTTCTTATTGAGATAAGTATTCTCCTATATTAACTTGCAATTACTTATTTGATGAACATCTTAAATGTATGATGGATGTGCAATTCTTAATATTCTACTGTGATTTTCTTAAAACCATACATTTCCATATGTCTCTGTTATATTATGTGAATGCTTATGGTTAAACGTTTCATAGGGCTAGATGCCCAGTTCAGTATCACATCTGTTATGCATTTGTATATGTATATATTCCTTTTAAATTTGAATGCTTGATGAATATGAATGGGACTCGATGTCCGGTTTAACCTCACGATCCTCTCCATTTAGCTGGTAGTATGGGAGGGGACGTCACAGAATGGTATCAGAGCTGCGTTGCAGCATTGGGCCTCTATGGGCCAAAATCTGATAGCAATTACAAGAAAAAAGTTTTTTCTTAAGAGTTTTGAAAAGTTTTGGTTTAAGTCTGTTTTTGAAATTTTTTTGTTTTAAGTCAGTTTCGGGAAGTCGTCCCGAAACTGCGGAAAGGTTCCGCGAACCTTCCCGCAACTGCGGAAGGATTCAGCGAACTGCTCCAAAACAGCGGAGAAAAAAAAATTTTAGGGGAAAAATTTTCTAAGTGTCAGCGTCGAAAGGAATTTTTCGGAAGGAATTCTCTTCCGAAATTGCGGAAGGAATTCTCTTCCGAAATTGCGAAAGGAATTCTCTTCCGAAATTTTGGAAGGATTCCGCGAATCGTTCCGAAATGCGGAAGAGTTCAACGAGTCGTTCTGAAGTTGCGGAAGACTTCGCCGAATCGTTCCGCAACTGCGGAAGACTTCACCAAATCGTTCCAAAAAATCACTCGAAATCGGGGAAGCATTCCGGCGGAAGCCTTCCGCGAACGGCTCCGGAACTGCGGAAGCCTTCACCGAATGGCTCCGCAATTGCGGAAGCCTTCGCCGAATGGCTCCACAATTTTGGGAGCATTCGCCGAATGGATCCGCAACTGCGGAAGCCTTCGCCGAATGGCTCCCCTCGGCAAATCGCCCCGCCATTGCGGAAGCGTTCGGCGAACTACTCCGCAATTGCGGAAGCCGTCGCCGAACCAACCCGCAGTTGCGGAAGCATTTCGCCAGCTGCCCCTCAATTGTGGAGGGCTTCAGTCAACCAACCCGCAATTGCGGAAGCCTACAGTCAACCAGCCCGCAACTGCGGAATCCCACAGCCAACCGCCCCGCAATTGCGGGTGCATTCAATGAAATGCCCGTTGCGGCAGGATTCCACGAACCGCCGTTGCGGCGTGATTCCAAAAAAAAAAAAAAAAAAAAAAACGAGGGCGCTGCCCTTGACCCCCTTTTTTGTTTTTCTCCTCGTATGTTGTTGGTTGTAATAGAATTCTATGATTGTCAATGTAATGTTTTCCCACGTGCATGAAGTACTTTGTGAATTCTGAGAATGTAATGCAGCTAACAATTGTGTTGATGAACACATTTCAGAGAGTCACAGTTACAGCAGGGTAGCACTCTAGATAGTACAGTCAGAGAATTTTGGATCTTGGTTGGGCCAAGAAAATGAACATCATGAATGATGCACAGGATCCCTATGAACCTAAGACAGATGCCATGGGGGAAAATATACATGTTGAAAATGCTGAAACAGAATCTAATGGGAGAAGAAATCAAGAGACCCCTCCAGGTATTGAGGCCACCATGAGAAGCCTAAGGGAGGAATTGCAAAGTTGCAGAGAAGATAATGAAAGGATGATTAAAGCTCAAGAAGAACAAAATCAGCTGAATGCAGCCATGCTGCAGAGTTTAACAGACATCCAAAGGCAAATAAACTCTGGGCATCAGACATCAAATCTAGAAAGGGGTGGGAGTAGTTCTAGAAGGAATTCCCGCAAGAGGGCCAGTAGCCCAAGAAGAGTTTCTACAGACAGAACATATAGTCCAAAAATCTCTTCTAACGAATCATCTGACTCTGAAGAATCGAAGGAGGGTTCAAGCTCTTCATCTCACAGGAGCAAGAGGAAGAAGCACCACAAGAACAGTTCACATGGGGAATTTAAGAAGGCAAAACCTCCTACATTTGATGGAGAGGTAAAATCTGGTCAAGAAGCTGAAGCTTGGCTTCTTGGGATGAGAAAATATTTCCAAGTCCAAGACTACTCGGGAAATATGAAGGAAAGGGTTGCCATCTTCAACTTGAATGGAAGAACATCTATATGGTGGGAGCACACCAGGCAAGTGAAGAAGATCAATGAGAGGAAGATCATGTAGAAGTAGTTCAAGAAATACTTCAAGCAGAAGTACCTCTCTGATAGGTACTATGATGATAAGATCAAAGAGTTCCATGAGCTGAGATTGGGACAATCGACCATGGAAGAATATGCAAACAAGTTCTTGGAACTGCTTAGGTATGTCAAGTATATTCGAGATGATAAGGTGAAAATTCAGCGTTTCCTAAGTGGACTGCCCCAGTCATATAAAGATAGAATTGAGTTCGATGAACCTCAAACTCTAGAGGAGGCCATAACAAAGGCCAAGTATTGCTTTGATCAGAACAGAAGCAAACCCGAATTCCATAAGGCATGGAAAGATAGGAAAAATGAAAAGTTTGATCAAAGGAAGAAGGGGTTCAAGCCTCCTCAATTCAGGAATCAGCAAAGGCAACCATCACAGGTTGTGACTAAGCCAACTAGGATGATGGGAGACAAGCCAAGAGACCCAAAGGAGACAAGATAACCACTTCAATGTTGGGGTTGTGGAGGAGAGCACGTGCTTAGGAACTGTCCACATCGGAATGGGAATGTAAATCAAGTTCACCACATCCAGGGAGCTGAAACTGCGGGACAAGTGGCGAGGACAATCCCTAGAATCTATGCAGCAGTAGAAGACCGCCAAGCAGATCATCAGTCAACTGTGGTTGAAGTTGAAGGTAAGATTGCTGAGCAATCTGTTTCTATTTTGATTGATCCTGGATCTACTCACAGTTATGTCACTCCTAGAATTGTTGAGATTTGTGCTTTCAAGAAATTAAAGCATAGTAAATCATAGTTAGTTCAACTAGCCACTGGAACCAAGAGAAAAGTCAGTGAAATAGTAGAGAAATGTCCATTAGAGATGGATGGGCTATTCACTTATGTAGATCTGAATATTTTACCATTGGGTTCCTATGATGTTCTCATTGGAATGGATTGGTTAGAAGCACACCAAGTTAAACTTGACTGCTACAATAAGACATTTGAATGCGTGGATGAAGAAGGAAACCCGAGGGTTGTAAAAGGCATTCCAAAGGTGACTTCTGTTAAACAGATTTCAGCCATGCAGCTGAAGAAGTTCTATAGGAAGGGATGTCAACTGTATGCATCTCACGTTTTAGAGGCAGCAGAGAGTGAAACTCTTAGATTGGAGGACTATCATGTATTGCAAGAATTCAGGGATGTTTTTCCCGATGAGATTCCAGGACTTCCTCCAAAGAGAGACATTAACTTTACAATTGAGCTTGTGCCAGGAGCGGCACCAGTGTCTAAGACACCCTACAGGATGAGTACACCGGAATTGCTCGAATTAAAAATGCAATTACAAGAGTTGCTAGAAAAGAAATATATTATGCCAAGTGTGTCCCCGTGGGGAGCACCTGTTCTATTTGTGAAAAAGAAAGATGGAACACTCAGGTTATGTATTGACTGCAGGCAGTTGAACAAAGTCACTGTGAAGAACAAGTACCCATTGCCCCGAATTGATGACCTTTTTGACCAAATGAGAGGAGCAAAGGTATTTTCAAAGATTGACTTGAGGTTTGGTTACCATCAGGTAAGAATCAAAGAAGAAGATATTCATAAGACAGCCTTTAGAACAAGGTATGGACACTATGAGTTTGTAGTGGTATCATTCGGTCTCACAAATGCACCAGCTACATTCATGTGTCTCATGAATAATGTTTTTAGCAAATATTTGGACAAGTTTGTTCTTGTATTCCTAGACGACATTCTCATCTATTCTAAGAATGAAGAAGAGCATGAAGAACATTTGAGAATGACAATGCAATTACTAAGGGAGCATAAGCTGTATGCAAAGTTGAGTAAATGTGACTTTTATAAAGATAGAATTCATTATTTGGGTCACATCATCTCCGATGAAGGAATATCGGTAGACCCTGAGAAGATTGAAACCATTATGAATTGGCCAACTCCAAGGAATGTGACTGATGTGAGATCTTTTATGGGCCTTGCTGGTTACTACAGGAGGTTTATCGAAGGATTCTCCAAGGTTGCAAACCCGATCACTTCTTTGCAAAAGAAGGGGATAAAGTTTGAATGGTCACCAAGATGTGAGGAAAGTTTTCAACGATTAAAAAATCTTCTTACAAGTGCACCAATTTTAAAGATTGCAGACCCGGAAAAAGACTTTGTGGTGTGTACCGATGCATGCAATCAAGGACTAGGAGGAGTTCTTATGCAAGACAACCACGTGATATGCTATGAGTCAAGAAAGTTGAAGGAGCATGAGAAGAACTACTCTACTCATGATATAGAGCTTGCAGCCATAGTACATGCTTTAAAGATGTGGAGGCATTACTTAATGGGAAGAATATTTGAGTTAAGGACAAACCATTGTGGACTCAAATACTTGTTTGATCAGCCAATGTTAAATGCTAGGCAAGCTAGATGGTTGGAATTTTTGTGTGAATTTGATTTTGAGATCAAACACATAAAAGGGAAAGAAAACAAGGTGGCTGATGCACTCAGCAGGAAGGTACATGAAATGTATGTGGCAGCGCTTAGTACTTGCCAACCAGATTTGAAGCAGCAGATTGTTAACCACATGGTTGAGGATGAAGTGTATGAGCAGATAAAGGACAAATTGCAGCAGCAAGACCTTGGCAAGAAGAATGAAGGCTATCACTTGGAAGAAGGCGGACTTCTTACCTATAAGAATAGAGTCTATATTCCAAATGTGGCAGGTTTAAGGAGAATGGTTATGGATGAGATCCATAAAGCTCCGTACTCTGGTCACCCAGGATATTAGAAAACAATTGCTACAGCAAGAAAATATTATTTCTGGCCAGGCATGAAGAAGGATGTTACTGAATACATCTCTAAGTGCATGGAATGTCAGCAGGTGAAGGTTGAACACCAACACCCAGCAGGTTTATTGCACCCAGTGCCAATTCCAGAATGGAAATGGGAAATAATTTTCATGGATTTTATTACAGGATTGCCAATGACTAAGAGACAACATGATTCCATCATGGTTGTGGTGGACAAGTTAACAAAGGCAGCACATTTTATACCGGTTAAGTCCACACATAAAGCCGATGCCATTGCAAATATTTTCATGAAGGAAATTTTCAGATTACATGGGTTTCCTAAGGCAATAATTTCTGACAGGGATACCAAGTTCACTTCCAATTTTTGGAAAGGTCTCTTTGCAGATTTGGGTACACAGTTGAACTTTAGCACCGCGTACCATCCTCAAACAGACGGGCAAACAGAAAGAGTAAACCAGGTGCTTGAAGACATGCTTCGCATGTATGTAATGGACAAGCCATCCAAGTGGGAGGATTATCTACACCTGGTAGAGTTTGCATATAATAATGGGCATCAAGAATCATTGGGAATGAGTCCATATGAGGCTTTGTACGACAGAAGGTGTAGGACACCAGTGACTTGGGACAATCCAGTGAACCGAATTGTACTTGGGTCAGAATTGCTTAAGGAAATGGAACAAGAGGTTGCAAGGATCCGGCAAAATTTAAAAGCAGCCCAGGATAGACACAAAAGCTATGCAGATAAACATAGAATGCATAGGGAATTCAGTGTTGGGGATCATGTGTATCTTAGAGTGAGATCAAGGAAGAGTTCCTTGAAGTTTGGGAGTTGTGCCAAGCTATCACCTAGATATTGTGGGCCATTTGAAGTGCTTGAAAGAATAGGACCAGTTGCATATAGACTTGCATTGCCTGCTAGCACTAAAGCTCATAATGTTTTTCATGTCTCTTTGCTAAAGAAATATGTACATGATCCTAACCATGTGATTAATTGGGATGTGATCCAGGTGGAAACCGAGGGAGAATTCCAAACCGATCCATTGTGCATCCTAGACAAGAAGGTAACATTGCTCTGGAACCGAGCCATCGGACAGGTAAAGGTGCAATGGAAGCACTACGGTCCCGATGAGGCTACATGGGAGCTGGAGGATGCCATGAGAGTGGCATATCCATTTTTGTTCAGTTTTGATGAGCACTGAGGACAGTGCTAATGTAAGGGGAGGGGTATGTCACGTCCCCATTTTGACCCCCCTTCACATTAAATCGTAAATGATGTAAATATTGTAATTCAATCATGGTGATGAGCTCAAGGCCAAGGCCCCACCATCGATTTAGCGTTTTATGTATCGGCAAGTGAAGAAATAGATGCCTATGGTTCTTGTGTTAGATAGGCACGATGTAAATAAGACATCATGTAAATACGAAGTTTAATGGAAATACCCACAACTAGCTATGCAATGCAACAAAGAGATGGGGGCATGATTTCTACAAGGAATAGGGAGGGAAAATTATTCAAACCCTTGAGCCAATGGTGTTAATGCATATGTCAATGGGGAAGCCCATAAACCACCAACTACCCATTTTGTCTCATGCACCCAATCATTTAATTTTTCCAAGAAATTGGTTAAGGAAGTTAATGCCTTGGAAATGAAGAAGTATGGAAGCCAATTTCGTGCATGGGCAAGCCATCAACCTGGAAATTCGTGTTTTTGCTTGTTGGGCAAGAAAACACCCACGAAATGGTGCCCAAAGCCATTGTGAACAGGCAGTCTTCACTCATTCACGCAGTTGGAGCTAGCTGGGTCTTTTCCTACACGTTTTTCATCCAAATCCTGCATTTTTCCATGCTTGGGAGTTCGTTTTTGCATATACAGTAGCTTGGGAGAGAAGGGCCACGATTTGGGGATTGTATGGAGGTCGTTTTTTGCCCCCGAATGTCCAAGGACATTTTTCTAAAAACGGATTTGGCTTCCCTGGGTTGTTCCCCAACTTCCCATTTCGTTTTTGTGGGTTCCCACGTTTTTCTGAGTTAGCTGAAACCCCATCTCATGCATCTCACTGTAAAAACGTTTTATCTTGCCCCATAATTGTGTTATGCTGTTGTGTGCATCCTCTTTTTTGGTTTGAACCTGTGAATTGAATTTTTGGAGTGGTAGTGGACAGAAGTGGCTTGATAAACCTAGTGGGGGAGACAACCTCTCAAGAAGATCAAGAGGGCTTTGGTTACTCTTCTATGCATACCCTGAGAGCACTCGATAGGGAAAGTATGGCTTGAGGGACTGTATAGCAGTGAAAAGAATACTTCCTGGTGCTGGGTGTGTAGGTATTGTGGGTGCCAAGCTAGATAGATCTTGCAAGGTTATCCCTGGCTCTGTGCTGGAGCTCACTATCTTAGCAACTCTTCCTTCCCATCTCCTAGCAGCCTGATAAACCCAATTGTAGATTGGCTTGGCTCATCTTGGTGTATGCTTGGCTATGTGTGAGTCTGTTGTTCCCTGGTTCCTTGTAGAGATCATGCCCAGCTCGAGGGTGGCAGTGGTGCTGAGAGATTGAGGAGCACATTGGCCTACGGTTGGGTGGAACGTTGCAGTTGCATAGCCAGTTGCGTGGGATTACTTTCTTATTGAGATAAGTATTCTCCTATATTAACTTGCAATTACTTATTTGATGAACATCTTAAATGTATGATGGATGTGCAATTCTTAATATTCCGCTGTGATTTTCTTAAAACCATACATTTCCATATGTCTCTGTTATATTATGTGAATGCTTATGGTTAAACGTTTCATAGGGCTAGACGCCCAGTTCAGTATCACATCTGTTATGCATTTGTATATGTATATATTCCTTTTAAATTTGAATGCTTGTTGAATATGAATGGGACTGGATGTCCGGTTTAACCTCACGATCCTCTCCATCTAGCTGGTAGTATGGGAGGGGACGTGACAGTTGCAAAGCAGAACACAGAGCTGAGGAGCAGAGTCTCAGAAGAAGAGCAGGAGGGAAAGGCTTGGGAGGTAAATACCTAAGGCTACAAGTGAAATATGATGAATTTATAAAGCAGCTTACAGGTGAGACCTCCCTGCAGGAAGCAAAGCAAGTCATTTGGGATGACAATATTGCAGAGGGCCATGAAGAAATTGAGGCCATATCTTGATTTCATTCTGGACAAAGAGTTTGTAATAAAGTTAGCCAGGAAAAGCATAAAAACAGTCAAGGAAAAGTTGAACAAGAAGCCCATGGAATGTGTAGAAAAGGCCATAGAATTTTTGAATAGGCTGAAAGAGCATCAGGTGAAAAGAACTAGCATAGAGGATAGAGTGTTTACTATTATTTGGGGAAGGTGGTGAATAAGTATCACGAGATGAACACAATTCAGGAAAGGATAGACATTTTAGCACATCAAGTAAAACTCTACATAGAAATGTTTGATCCATTATTCAAGAAGGGACTTCCTCTCTTTTGGGAGGAGGATGGCACCACGAGTCATTGTATTTTTTTGTATAATTAATGAAATTCAGTCGGTTTCTCTTGGCCATCTTTTTTGGATTTCTTAATTAATTGATTAATTAATGCATCGATCTGTAGGTTGGATTTCTATTAATATACGATTCATGTGTTATTATGTCTTAAATGAATTTCTTTACTTAACTCATTTTATCTATTAATTTTCTGCAATTGAATTTCTTCGTTTAACTCATTTTATCTATTAATTTTCTACAACTGATAGACAGCCACACATTTATATGTATGCTAAGTGGAAAAGCGCTCTTACAAAGCCAATTTCTTGGATCTGCGTTGGATAAAGATAAGCTGTGTAGCATAGAAACCGCTCCCAGCTTTTAAGAAACTCGTTCCCGAAGTTTCGATGTTCCAGGGAACTTGGGAACTTGTAGGAAACTTTCCAAATCCGATGGGAACTGTTCCGGATGGTTGGGAACTTATTGGTAACTTCTACCCTCTAAAATTGGGAACTTTGGGACTTTTTCTTGCACGTTCCCTTCATTGGGCGCTTACACGCATTCATGATTGCCATGTGGGTTGTTAACGACATTCCTATTGCCTCGCACCCATACATATACATGGTTGACTAAAAAAAAATTCTATAGAAATCTAAGCTGCAGTAAAAGTCTATTTCATGCTACCTTGTCGAGTTGGTGCACTAATCTCTATCTACCACCCATTCTAGAGTATTCACTTGTCCCTACGTTGAATTGCAATTACCGTAAACAATAATAAATGAAAATCTATTTTGAATTTTATATATTAAATAAAAGAAAGTAAATTTATATATTTTACTATTTACTTTATGAATAAAAAAATAAACTTTTAACTAATTGGAAATAGTTTTAAATCTTACTTTAAAACTAAATTCATATATTACATTTAAAAAACAATTATCTTGATTTTTATTTTATAATAATTTAAATTTAATTATTTATACACCTTTGCATATACCCTAGCATAGAATGTCTTGTAAACATATAATATTCTAATACATTTTAATCATAGTTGGCACGAAACTGAAAACTTTATACATATAGCCACAACTATAGGGACTATAATATTCTAATACATTTTAATCATAGTTGGCACGAAACTGAAAACTTTATACATATAGACACAACTATAGGGACTTTAAATTCTAAAAGGCTCCACTTTAGAAAGAGTCTTCCTTATACATATAGCCACAACTATAATATAAGGGACCGGCCACATCATATCCACACGTGCCAACGACCGTGAAGGATGGGCGAAGGTGGTTTCGCAGATGGAGGAAGGTAGTTTTCCTTACTGCTCTTCCAACTTGCGAAATCATGTGGTGCTGCCATGTGGAGAGCGGTTTCAGATGTGGTGCTGTCTTAGTTTGCAGGTTGATAATGAAGAAAAGAAAACAATCCATTAATATTGGGCATTGGTCATAAATGAATCCAATATCAATTTTAGCAGAAAATTGGTGAATACTTAGATGCGGTAAACCAGAGCATAAACATATGAATTCTAATTTAAGATTACTTTCATGAAGGAAGGAAGGAAATTTATAGAATTCATATGAATAATATTGTTAAATCAGAGCATGAAGAATAACACAATGGAAAAGATTTACTGGAAATAACAATTAACAGAGAAAGGAAGGAAATTTACAGATTGTCATTACTGGAAATAACAATTAATAGAGAAAGGAAGGAAATTTATAGATTGTCATTAATGAATAATCAAAGCCACATGGCACAATTTGAGCGTTCCACGTGTCACCCTGGAGACTAGATTTCGACATTTGAACGAAAAAATTTACAAAAGTTTTGCTACAAAGAGTTTGCTATCAAGTCGAAATTTTGTCAGAGCAAGCGAGGTCGCTCTTTCGTCAGGTTGTTCCATTTCAGGGTGTTGGAAGTAGATGTTGAGGAGAAAGAGCATCCGCTCCTTCTTCCAGGGATAAGTTTTTTGGAGTGGCTAAAGTAGATATCCACACTCCAAACACATATTTCATAGGAACATTGCTTCGCACATTTTGACGGAAAGTGGAAATATCCACAGAGAAAGATCGACCGCTCTTTCTCCAAGTTCTATTTTTTACAATTCACAGAGAAAGATCAGCTGCTCTTTCTCCAAGTTCCATTTTTAAAATTGCCTCGTAAAAGAAGGGGCAGACGATCCTTCTTCTTCCCAATATTCTTTTCGTTAAAGCTTGAGACTGCAAGAAGGGTTGGTCAATCCTTATTCGTCTTCACAATTCTGGATATCCTTCAATTTCTAGACAAAGGTTTTCACAATTAACTACCAAACGATCCTTTTTCTCGGAAAACAGAAGTCTGTGCAAACAATTTTATATGTTATAACTTAGAGGTGCTAAGTATTATTTGTAGGTTTAATCCAGTTCCAAGGTGGCATCGTCCTGGTGGTTGGAAGGTAAATTGGAAGACCTATCATCTTTATTTTCTCAGGGTTTGGCGAATTCTTTCTCCCATGTCAAACGCAATGGCAATAAATTAGCTGATGTCCTGGCCAACTTCGGTAGTGGGATTCACATGGAAACCAATGCTAATACGTGGGAGGATCTGATGGGCTTGGCTATTCGGGACAGCTGCAGAGCTACCCAGGACAATGACATGATGATCTTTCGTGCCGAACATGCGAGGTTACATTGGGCGGAAGCTGGCCGAGACACATAACCCTCGTTTCATGCTGTGGCTCATGCTGTTATTTAAAAGTTCGGATATGATTTGTCTTTTCGTTTTATTAAGTGGATCCGGAACAGTCTTCTCCAAGCCCGATGGGAGTACATTGGGTGAAGGAATGATGAAAGAGAATTTAAGAGCAATGAGTGTTCATAAGGGTGAGCTTCTCCTGTTGTACCTCCTTCAGTTAATAGGAGGTACCAGCCTAATCATGATAGTAGTTGGCAAACATGTTTATATGAAGGCGCAGGGTGGCATCAGGGATCGTCATCACTATTCCTTCGCATTCATGCAAGCTCTGTTTGTTAGTTTGATTATGGAGCAAGAGTCTGGTAGAAAGTTGGAAGATCCGGCGGACACCAATTGCCAAGTGGAGGCAGATACTAATACTAGTCAAAAACTTAGGAAGAGAAGTCGTGGGGAGTCCTCGGGGGAGCCAGGTGGTGGCTTTTCTCGAGCATGTAAGCATGCTTACCGAGAGGCTAATGCTTTCGTTCTTAACGTCCCTGGGGAGATTTAGAGGGATATCCGTGATTATGAGCATCAATGGTGGCTGAGGTTGAATAGGGAGACGCTGTTGGGGGGAATACAGCTGGGCGTGTTAGTCTATACGAGCGCATGGTAGCCCTTTACTAGATGATGAAGAACCTTGCTGGTTTAGCCATCCGCGATAGACAAACCCCCGGAGAGGAAATGACGCTGCCACTTTTGGTGCAGCGTAACCTGGAGGAGACTCGTGCGTTGAACTGAAAGCTGGATTTTCTTCTCCAAGCAATGGAGCTGCAGCCTTCCCCGTATCCTTCTTCGTCTTCCATCTTCCCCCATACAAGGACCTCTCCTGATGCTCCGTACATTATCCGTTGACGCTTGATCTTTAATCGTTTTTCCAAACTACAAGTCTTTTTATTAAGGGAGGGTCGGCTGTTAAGCTAGATTGTCTTTTCCTAAATGTATATCTTTCCTAACAGGTGTAGTAGAATTTTGCTGTGCTTTTTTATTTCGGGCCTGCGTGCCTATGCTAAGAATATCTCTGGTTCAACGACTTTTTGGATAGGTAGTGATTTTTGTTGTTCCAAAGCTTTTGAGGATAGGGATGGCCAGTTGAATGAAAGCATCTTATCTGTTTTGGTGATAATTGTCTACCGCAAGGTTAATGATGCTAGAGTCTATGGGATAGTAGGTAGATGGTTTGTTTTGATGAACAAGTCTGACTCTGGGATAGCTTGTTCCTTCTGTAACTCCTCTTTGATTTAATACAAAAACTTCTTACTTACAAAAAAAAAGAAGGGACGACTGACCCTTCTTCTGCCCAGTATTGTATTCATAATAGTTCTAGAATGCAAGAAGGGTCGGTCAATCCTTCTTTCTTTCGCCATTCTGGATATCGATGGCTTGCTGGATATAGTTGTTCACAATTCTCTCCTAAACGAAGGGGCGACCGATCCTTCTCTTTGGAAAATGGAAGTCGGGACAAACATTTTTATATGTTAGAACTTAGATGATGTCCAGGTCGACTCCCTACTATTTACAGTGGAAGTTGGAAGTCGGGAATTGTCGACATAGCCTTCGTATATTAAATATATTTAAATTTATATCGTAAATGAAGGGTTGGTCGACCCTTGCTGTGCTCAGTATTCTTCCCTTGTTCACAATTTTGGAAATACATGTATTGACGGCCTAGCATTCGTAGATTAAATATATTTAAATTTTTATCGTAAATGAAGGGTCGGCTGACCCTTGTTGTGCTTAGTATTCTTCCCTTGTTAACAATTTTGGAAATACATGAATTGACGGCCTAGCATTCGTAGGTTGAATATTTTTAATTTTTCGTCATAAATGAACGGGTGGGAGAAGCTTCTTCTACCCAATATTCTTTTCGTAATCTTTCACGACTGCAAGAAGGATCTTTCGATCTGTCTTGTGTTCGCTTCTTCTACAAGAAGGGGCGGCCGATCCTACCATTCAGAAAATTGCAAGTCCAAACAGACATTTTTTTACATATTATAATTTATGTTATATCTTTGTTTAAAATAAATATGATTGTTAATGTGCTCCTGTTATTTTATATTTCATAAAATGCTTCTGAACTGGATTTTGGTTCTGAACAATGTGTCCTATTATTTTATATTTCAAATATCGTTTATGAAATGGATTTTGGTACTCGACAATGTGTGGACCTACTTTTGAATGGATTGCAAGTTGATGAAGGAATCTCTTTTCCAGAAAGAAAATTTTTGCATAATATCATAATTAAGGACGGATGTATCATTGTAAATGTTACCAAGTCTTTAGATGCAAGTCTTCCATTTCCCTATTGATCAGAAGGTGCAGATACATTGTCAAAGGCAGTTGGTGGTTATATTCAATGGCTTGTATCTGAGATCGTTAACCAGATTGGGTCTGCTCTTCATGAGAATGAGGTGAATGATATACCGGCTTCTACTTCGACAAGTGTAGCACATATCACAACAACTGAGAATGAGAACAATGATATACCAGCTTCTACTTTGACGAGTGTAGCACATTATATCATAACAACTGAGAATAAATCTTCTTTTATTATGAGAAAAGTTAAGTTGTTACATAAGTGTTCAGAAAGAAAGGATTGCATTTCCATAGGTGTTGTAACAAATGTGAGTGGGAGTGATTTTGTTGGGGGAACATTTTTGGGTGAGTTCAACTCTAGTATTCTGGTGGATGAAGTGGTGTTTTCTTGTATGGCATGTTGTCCAGGGTTGAGCAGTGGAGCTTTTGTTATTTGGCCAATTAAGAGAATCATCGATTTTAATACAGAAACATTGCTTTCTTTTGCAAAAACTTTCAACAATAATCAATCTGAATCTACTTTGAAAGTATTAAGATAAAATCACAATGAAAGGTTGTTGGGATGAACAGTTAATTTGATACATCAATGTTCTTTAAAGCCACAGTATGTTGCTCGGGGAATAGTGTCAAATGTTTTTGAGGGAGACATTGTACAATTCAAAGCACTAGATGCTGGTGAGTTTGGTATTTTAGTTCATAAAGTCTTCTGCAATTGCGAGGATTGTGGTGTATTTGAAGGATCCCTTATAAGATGGCCTACAAACAATTTGCTTGACCTCGATAATGTTCCTTTGGATGTTATACTAAAAAACAAAGCAGATGAAGAAATGGTCAACTTTTGGAATGTTTTTGAAGAATGTCCTTTACAGATGGTCCTTCCAGTTACTCCTCATTGTGAATATACAGATGTTAAAGGTAATGGAACAAGGCCATACAATTCCGTAAAGCAGCAAGCTGGACCTAAAATTTCTGAAAGAAATTCAAGATTGGTACCTTACATGCATGCAATAAATATGGGTGCATTCCTTTCAAACATTGGCACCGAACATTGTTGCTCAAATCTTTGTATATCAAAAATTCCACGTGGATTGATAGTTGAATGTGCGAAGAAATTTGATAGTATGAATGGAAATTCAAAAAGACAGTTTGTTATGAATTCTTTGGGAGCAAATGCTCCTGTGGCCAAAGAAGGAGATGACAGAAAAAGAAGCTTGTTTAAAATGAGATTAGACATAGTAGACATCTGTCAAAATGCATGGTATAAATGCCATCGGATAAAAAAAAGCACTTTCTTCAATTATAAAAGAATGTTCATGAATGGTGATGTGAGAGTTGTGCACGGTAACAGTGGCTTGGAAAAATCCAGGCCGAACACTACTGCACTGGCAACTACTATTAATAAAATTGTAGTAGAGAATTCAGACAAATCTCCACATCTTACACGAATAATCAGTAAATATGGAACAAGGACAACCTTGAAATTATTGCCTGCTAATATGTCCCATGGTTTACTGCGAAAAATGGCTAATGATGAAATCACAGGAATCGATTTGCCTCCAGTATCACAATCCTCCTTTAGCAAGGTGATGAGAGAAGATTTTCCAGATGTTAAAATTTCTAAATCAAACAACTTTGCAAGGTGTAATGAGTGCATTACAATACAGGATAGGCTCAAGGGGACCATTGATCCAGCTGAGGTGTAAAAGTTGCGAGCAAATCAAGATGCTCATAATAAATAGGTGTCAAGTTGTCACCAGATCTATTATGCTCACAGGTCGGCTTCCCTGCAACATCTGAAGACTTATGTCAGTATTGTTCATGACAAAATGGACAAGTCAAATACTTCCATTCCAAGGATGGGTAAGAAGGCAAAAGCTTTTAGTAATGTTATGAATCTTCCCATATCATTGACTGGAATGTTGACTCATGGGAACAAGACTGGGGGTTTTGGTCATTTTAGCCTCTTATTTTTAGAGATGGGATTGAATTTCACTGTGACATCCCTGGCTAAATGCTTGAAGTGTCTTGAAGAACCAGTGGGTGATAAGTATGGTGATTTGCTCTACAAAGGCAGAACATCTAATCACCAATTGCATGCTGCTCTCTTGCAATTAGACTCATATGAAAAGTGTTCAGTATACAGACAAGATGTAATGCAAGATGATGTAATGTGTGTTGATGGTACTAATCAATGCATGCCTTATAGAAAACTACCACGCATATTGTTGTTGCAAATGGATAATTGTTCAGGCGATAAAAAAAACCGCTTTGTATCTGCATTTTTATCTCTTTTAACAGCAAGGAGAGTGTTCGAGAAAGTTGAAGTTGGATTCCTCCCAGTCGGACACACCCATGAAGACATAGATGGAACTTTTGGTAGGTTATCAGCAAAGCTAATGCGCAAGGATATATTTTCTCTCCCAGAAATTATGGATATGTATAGGACATGTGAAGATCAAAATTTCTTTGTCCCTTATCTAATTGATGAACTTTACGATTTTAAGAGTTTTGTGATACCCCGCCTTTTGGATGGAAATGCCAAGATCGTCGGTTTCAAAAAATGCCAGTTTTTTAAATTTCAGCTCATAGATGACATTCCAGTCATGCAATGGAAGGCATCACTTCGGGATGAAGATTGGTCATCTCCTCTTAAAATCTGGTGGTCATTTCCAGATGGTAGAGCAGACTTGTCGGTGGGACATCCTAGGTTATTAAATCTGCAATAAAAAAGTCCTTCGGACATGGAAGAAATAAAAAAAAAGGACTAGAAACATATATTTCATTATGGAATGGAGGGATTGAGAAGGGAGATGAACAATTTTGGTGTCCCAAGTTAAATTATTGGGAGGTTGTACTTAAAGATTTGGATAGTCCCTTCAAGAGTGTTGATTAGTCATCAACTAACTTTTTTCCATCGACAAGCCATGATATTCATAGTGACCCTATAAGATCTGAAAATGAAATTATGGATGACTATTTGAAGGAAAATGTTCCTGCTTTGCAAGATTGCTATGTTGGACCGCTACGCAACAAGCCTAGAGATGAATTCATTCCAAGAGTGGATGTTGTAAAGGGCCAGATGGTCGTTTTGCAATCACCAGACCCAGATTGTGCAATTTGGTTGGGTAAGGCGATTGGTAATGTTTATCAAGAGTCAGATGCTAGTACTGTTGGGTCTTACAAAGTAGAGGTGCAATGGTGGAAGCCAATAGGACCATCGAAGGATTTGAAGGTCTTGTACAGAAAATGCTTAGATAGATAGCAACAATGGGTTGTAGGTGCATAAAAAAATATGAAGATCAATGTAAATAGCATCATATGGGCATGGTAAGGCAAGGATGGACAGGAGAAAGAATTAGAATAAACAAGAAGGGCCTTGCAGTAGTCAAGGCACAAGGAGTAAACATGGGGAATAGTGTTCAGGATGATGGATGTCCTCAAGGGTTGACAGTAGACAAAATTGGTTTCTAAATTTCCCTATGTGGTAGTTTTAAGCAACAAAATTGTTGTGTTTCTAAATTTCCACTTGGTCAACAAAAAGTTGTATTTTTTCATTTTCATCAATAAAAGTTTTATAAAATGAAAGATACAACTTATAGCCATTGGGATTGATAATGGATGGTTATTTGTTACAAAATTGAATTTGTGATAAGTGTAGTCATTTGCACACTAATTGTCGTTATGTGTTGTAATTAACACCTTAATTGCTAGTTAATTGTGCTTAAGAATAATTAGCCTTTAGAAGTGGTTTATCCGATGCACTTAAAATCAAGTAATTGTCCTCAGAGTAACTACCGAAATACTAAAATATGATCCAATATACTCAAATTGCCAAATTCAACGGTGCTCATAGGAGAAAATATTCTATACG
The DNA here is from genome assembly GCA_027924585.1 of Larix kaempferi. Classification (NCBI taxonomy): domain Eukaryota; kingdom Viridiplantae; phylum Streptophyta; class Pinopsida; order Pinales; family Pinaceae; genus Larix; species Larix kaempferi. The sequence goes on along the minus strand of BSBM01000101.1, from coordinate 6,941,665 downwards.
AGCCAATATTATAATTAAACTATATTTCTAATACTCAATGTACAATATCAAATATGCCACCTGTCACAATAAGATCATTTCACATGTCACCCTGGGATACTAGATATCAACATTTAAACAACAAAATTTATAGACATCTTGCTCCAAAGACTATGCTGGTAAGTGGAAGTATTCTTAGAGAAAGAGCAGCCGCTCTTTCCCAAAGGTGTTCTATTGTTGTGATTCCCTTATAAATGAAGGGTCGGCCGACCCTTCTTATTCCAAATATTCTTTTCATAATAGTTTGACACTGCAGGAAGGCTTGGTCGATCCTTCTTGTGTTCTCTATTATGGATATAGCCGAATTGTTGGATAAAGGTTTTCACAATTAACTACGAAAAGAAGGGGCGGTCGATCCTTCTTGTCGAAAAACGAAAGTCATGAGAAACCATTTTAATATGTTAAAACTTCCAAGGTGTTCTATTTTTAAAATTGCCTCGTAATTGAAATTCCAGCCGACCCTTCATATCCGTAATATTATTTTCATAATAGTTCGACACTGCAAGAATTGCCGCTCGACCCTTCTTATTCCAAATATTCTTTTCATAATAGTTCACCACTGCAAGAAGGGCCGGTCGATCCTTCTTGTGTTCTCCATTATGGATATGGCCGAATTGTTGGATAAAGGTTTTCACAAATAACTAAAAAAAGAAGGGGCGGCCGATCCTTCTTGTCGAGAAACGAAAGTATGGAGAAACCATTTTTATATGTTAAAACTTCCAAGGTGTTCTATTTTTAAAATTGCCTCGTAATTGAGAGGACGACCAACATGTAACAACCCAATAATTTCATAAAAATTTTAAAAATTTTAAATTAGCATTAAATGTTTAAATTTCGAATGCAGAAATAATAAATGCTTATCAATACATCATTGATTAGTGAAATCATTAATACAGAAAACAAATTAATTACTAGGACTAAAACAATCTAACGACAACGATGCTACATCTTCTTTAAACATGTTTACAACATTAGTTTGCTTAAGTTAATTGAAAAGATAGAAAATATGATGCGAACAGATTTTCTTGACAAGATACTGACAGTTTGTTTCTTTGATGATGACGAAGGGGTCCTACGAGGTACCCTGAGGTTTACTTAGCTATGTTTAGCTAAGGCATTTCAATCATGTTTCCATGTGCAGAACACAAGTAAGAGAATTCTACGACAATATGAGTTAAGTGTCTTTCAGTTCATCATCAATGTAAAAATAAAATACTAAGTACTTCTTGCAAAAACAAAAGTACTGGAGGTATAGATGTTTTGGTTCCAAATCTAGTTTATGTGTTGGATTACAAACTCTGCATTGTTTAATAAAATCATATCATGAAATTGTGTTTGCATTTCCATAACTATTATCTATGAGAAAACAACTTAAAATGGCTATTGTCATTTATGTAAGTGTTTGTTGTTGCTGCAACATCCCTCCCCAAAATTTTGAAGTTATTTGGGGCCCCTACTTTTAACACTTTTTGTAGCAAGTTTTACTTCAACTTTTGGGTTTTACTCTAATTAGGTAGAATGTCATCACCCATTTCCAAAAGAGTTTTCTCATTTTGTCTAAGGCAAATTCATCCTGTTCCTTAGCGCAGATTTTGGTCTTAACTCCCCACCGTAGCGCAAGTTTTAGCCTTAAGTCCACTGCCGCTTTGACGCGTCTCTAACCTTAAGTTCCTTGCTCGGCGCAGACTTTAGCTCTAACTCAGCCACACTTTTGACAAATCCCAAGTCTTTTATCTGGCGCGTGTTTCAAAGCAATAATCCGGCCACCGTTAGCACGAGAGATAACCTTTTCTCAGTCACCGAAGGCGCAAGAATTACCTTTATCTTCCCCGCCTTGGAGCTGCGCTTCATCTCCCTAGAAGAATTAAAAGTTGGCGCATTCCAGCCTGGCGCAGACCGTGATAATATAGTCGACGCCACAAACGTAGTTGGCGTGCTTATCTTTCCCGTCTACAAATCTGCGTTTCGTATTTCACGATAACTTGTGTGTGGCGTAGTTTTGTGAGTGCAATCCTAATGCCAGGATCGTCGCTTGAGCATAAGATTTATTTTTGAACATGCACTTGCGACATAGCATGAAACATTACGCTCCCCGCTTGGCGCGAAAATTAAAATCGGTACTCAGTGCGAAAAAGATCTCCTCAATCCCTATGCACCAGCGGAGTTGGTAGGGCCTTTAATGAGGCCATGTGCCATTCTTAATGATAGATTTTTTGAGCCCCGTGCTCATAACCCCACCAACTTTAAACGTGCCTGAGAATTTTCCCCTATTTAACGCATGCAACAGCGTTTTGGGTTTTTATTTAGTCATTTGCACTCGGAGCACTCGCCATTCGTGTCGAAGTTCGAGATTGCCATTCGCTGCAAACAGTTGAGGTATCGGAATGATCGCCATTACTGACAGGTAGGATCTTTCCCAATCCCTCTCTTGGATTAGTAGGTTAAAATCACCCACACACAATTTAAGTAGCTCAACGGCCTTCGTTTTACTTTGCATAAAAGCTAGAGAGGGCATAGGATAGTTATTGTTCTTCTCCCTATGAAGATATGAGGCCACCACTTTCAGACCAGGGCAGAGACGGCCCCATCTCACAGGCACACAAGTCTTTCCCCTCTATCGCATTTTCGGCTTCCCTAGTTTTCCCGGTAGAGCTTTCATTTTCCAAGCGAAACCCGCGTCTCCCACGACCGCATTTGAAATTTTCTTATGTGTTTTTCTTGGTTACGTGATATTTTGTTTCTGTTTAAGCTCTTCTTCCATGAATGGAGTCCCTATTTTCTAAAAGTATGAAGTGCTTAACCTGCTCTGGCCATGAGGTTGAATCATCCCAGTGGTATCTTAGTGGCCGCAGAGTTTTTTCGCTCAAACCCGTAGAGGTCGCAGCATCCCAAGGCCTTGATTGCAAAACTCCCTTCCAAGCATCTTCTGCGCGTAAGGCCAGATCCTTCTTGCTCCTTGCAGCTAAAGTTTCATGCTATAAACACCGAGATATCCTGCTCAACAAAAAGCGAGGTTTATTCATGCTGAGGTTGCATAAAACCCATATTACTCGGCCGAAGTTGCCATGAGGATGTGTTAAATCAACCCATCAAGCCCATTTAGAAACCTGAAGTCAGGCCCGATCCTTAGCCGATAAAGACATGCGGCCGCGGGACTTATCCATCTTCAACGCAACTTCCACTATCAACTGCCAGCGCATGAAATGTTTAAACATTGACGCACAGACAATATCGCATGCATTATGTTAAGTGCTAGCGCAAAAGTAAGGTTAGGAAGCAGCGCATGCGAAACTGTTTGAGCTAGCGCACGAATGTGTTTAGCTTTGGCACACAAACAAAATTAAGGCACTGGCGCACGAAATATTTTAGGTATCAACGCAAAGAATGCATTATCATTTGGCGCCCAAATAATATTAGGTGTCGGCACGCATGGAACGTTTAAATCTTAGCGTGTAAATTCCCGCTTATACCCCAACGCTCATTAGATCACTAATCTTAGTGCGAGCAGAATCCCAAACGCGGCACAAAACGCTATTTAGGCACCAGCGCAAAAATTTTCATCAGACTCTCACGAGTGTGTGTAATAATTCAAGGGGAACCTACAAGTTGAAAATGAATGGCGCAAACCCAAAATGATCTTGCCTGTTGTCCTGATGTTTTGTCTTTGCTTTTAGCATCGGAGGCGCATTGTTGAATTAAGCTTAAGCATGAAATGAAGATAATTGTGATTGTTTAAGGTAGTCTCTGTTGTGAAAATGTTATATTTTGGCTTTGCCATAGAATGTTGCTAATGTTTGGAAGTAGTGGTCTAACTAAACTCTTTTTTTTCCTTGATCACCACAGGATTACCATGCATAAGAAGTCAACATGGAAGAAGGCAGCTTAGAAAGTAACCTCAGACTCAGAGGTTGAAATTCTATTAGATACTTCTCTCGTCACGATGTTTGCTAACACACAAGCTACCACTAGTGTTTCCCTTGGGAGCTCTACTCTTGAATTTCAATGGGGTAATCTATACAGATTCATCATGGCTCGAGATAGTTCAACAACCTCTATAGAGGACGCTCTAGTATATGCCAACATCAAAAGGTCCTATTTGCATAAGGCAACAACTCGGCCAGAGTTGTTCCCTTGTTTTGAAGTTGTTGGATGGCTAATTCCTAACATCCGGACCGACACAAGGCTCATGACTGATAAAAATGGGTTGAGCCTAGCATCTTTCACTCCCGAGCATGTTACTACTGCCTACAGACTGCATTCACCCAGGGATTCCTTGGGTGATGACTAGATAGCAACACATCAGATGGACCAACTAGAAACTGCCGCTAAGATACCGCTGGGACGATTCGACCTCATGGCCAGAGTAGGGTAAGCACTTCATACTTTTAGAAAATAGGGACTCCATTCATGGAAGAAGAGATTAAGCAGAAACAAAATATCACGTAACCAAGAAAAACACATAAGAAAATTTCAAATGCGGTCATGGGAGACACGGGTTTCGCTTAGCAAACGAAAGCTCTACGAGGAAAACCAGGGAAGCCAAAAATGCGACAGAGGGGAAAGACTTGTGTGCCTGTGAGATGGGGCCATCTTTGCCTTGGTTCGAAAGTGGTGGCCTCGTATCTTCATAGGGAGAAGAACAGTAACTATCCTATGCCCTCTCTAGCTTTTATGCAAAGTAAAATGAAAGCCGTTGAGCTACTTAAACTGTGCGTGGGTGATTTTAACCTACTAATCCAAGAGAGGGATTGGGAAAGATCCTACCTGTCAGTAATGGCGAGTGTTCCGAGACCTCAACTATTCGTAGCGAATGGAAATCTCGAACTTCGACGTGAATGGTGAGCGCTCCGAGTGCAAATGACTAAATAAAAACCCAAAACATCGTTGCATGCATTAAATAGGGGAAGAGTTAAATGCTCACGCGCGTTTAACGTAGGCGGGGTTATGAGCGTGGGGCTCGAAAAATATGTCATTAAGAATGGCACATGGGCTCATTAAAGGCCCTACCAACTCCGTCGGTGCACAGGGATCGAGGAGATCTTTTTCGCGCCGAGTACCTATTTTAATTTTTGCGCCAAGAGGGGAGCGTAATGTTTCGCGCTATGTGGCAAGCGCATGTTCAAAAATAAACCTTGCACTCAAGCGGTGATCCTAGCATTAGGATTGCACTCACAAAGCTGTGCCACACACAAGTTATCGTGAAAGACGAAACGCAGATTTGCAGATGGGAAGATAAGCACGCCAACTACGTTTGTGGCATCAACTATATTATCACGGTCTGCGCCGGGCTGGAACGTGCCAACTTTTAATTCTTCTAGGGAGATGAAGCGCAGCTCCAAGGAGGGGAAGATAAAGGTAATTCTTGCACCTTCGGTGACTAAGAAAATATTATCTCTCACGCTAATGGTGGCCGGCTTATTGCTTTGAAACACGCGCCAGATAAAAGACTTGGGACTTGTCAAAAGGGAGGCTGAGTTAGAGCTAAAGTCTGCGCCGAGCAAGGAACTTAAGGTTAGAGACGCGTCAAAGCGGCAGCGGACTTAAGGCTAAAACTTGCGCTATGGCGGGGAGTTAAGACCAAAATCTGCGCTAAGGAACAGGATGACTTTGCCTTAGACAAAATGAGAAAACTCTTTTGGAAATGGGTGATGACATTCTGCCTAGTTAGAGAAAAACCTGAAAGATGAAGTAAAACTTGCTACAAAAAGTGTTAAAAGTAGGGGGCCCCAAATAGCTTCAAAATTTTGGGGAGGGATGTTGCAGCAACAACAATTGGCGAATCGCTGGCGAACACAAATCTTTGAAAACCATCTCATTTACCGGAAGAATTCCTCTTAAAAGTTGTTCACCTTATGTGCAGCAGTCGGCTTAAGCGTTTGAATCTCAGCAAATGAAAAAGTCACTTTATCCATTGGTCATTGGGAGAAGGGAGCTTCGATGAAGACATCTTTAAAACTTTCCAAGGGCCAACATATGGGGTTCATTTTAGAAGATTCATCTTTTCGATGACCACTGCTATCGGACTCCACAAGATTTGCAACAAAATCTCATAGACACCATTGCTCTTGTTCCTCATTCCCATGCCGCCTGCATCCGTTGGGATGTTCATACATTTGACAGCTTTGCTGTTTGAGCCTTCCAGAAATATTTTCTTTAAAATACGATCTTTGATTTTGGCTCCTCAATCCATAATGTCCTTTTGTGTGAGTGAGAGTTTTATTGTTTTATCAAGCCTCATGGACAGAGAGGATCCTAGCTTGAGCTGAGTCTTTGGACATCTTCCTTGACCTGTATGCTTTGCTTTTATCTCAGCCATGCTTTGATTGAGGCGAGAATCTATGGAAAACAGACCCTTGATTATATGCCCTTTTGGGTTTAAATTTGCAACATGGATTCACTTCAATACCCTATGCCTTCGAGATGTGCTACCTGTCCATGGGTCCAACCGTAGCAATCCTCTTGAGATGCTTTTAAGTGTGATGGTGGATGGAGCCCGAAGATAGTAGTAAAGATAATCATAGATCTCTGCTATTTAAACAAGGGTTAGTGTGACCAATAGAACGGGATCTTTTCATTCTGGAGAACGATCAGCGAAGCCCCAAATGCACGGGTAAACTTTCTTTCTTGGATACATTCCTGGCTTCATGAGTGGTGCGATTTCTCGCGAGATCTACCTTTGCGAGAGGCCCAATTGCAGGTGACTCAGGAAGAGAAGTTTGTACAAAAGGTTCAAAGTCTAAGAGAAAAGGCAATCTAGCTGGAGCACAGAAAACAAAGACTAAAGTAAAATAAAAGAAAAGTTTTATTTATGTACAGAAAGTCTCATTGAGACTATGCAAAGTATTGTTTCAAAGCGAGGCCATTGAGAGGAAGGGTTACTTTCTCTCCCTGGAGGTCTGTCAGCTTGTAAGTGGATGGCCGAACTTTGCAGAAATTTGGTAAGGGCCTATCCATAAGTGTTGGAATTTCGTGTGCATCCCCTTTCTCTCATGATTATGGTCCCATTTCAGGACTAAATCCCCCTTCAAAACTTCTTTTATCAGATTTCCTTTTATCGAACCATCTTTTGACTATATCTTGGTTATGGTGAAATTGGTCCTTAGCTTTCTGACGGGCTTCTTCAAGTTGAAGCAAAGTATTGATCCTAGATTGTAAGACTTGACTACCAGACCCTCGAGAGGCTTGGGACAACTATAAGGATGGAAACAAGATATTGGGAAGGAGAATAGCTTCCTTGCCATAGACAAGAGTGTAAGGGGAAACCCCTAATTCATTCTTTGGAGTCACCCTATCTGCCCATAAGACATTTGGGAGAGCTATATGCCAACTTCGTTGATTTTCAATCACAGTCTTCTTGAGAATTTGGATGAGGTTTTTATTTGAAGATTCAGCTTGTCCATTCCCTTGAGCGTAATAATTGGCTGAATAATGTAGTTTAATTCCCCATTCATAAAAAAATTCATTTATTTTAAAAGACGAGAAATAAGGAGCATTATCAAAAACAAGGGAAATTGGAACCCCAAACCTGGTTATGATGTTTTCTTTCAAGAAGCTGATGACTGCATCTTCATTGATCTTGCGCAATGGGATAGCCTCCGTCCATCTGGTGAAATAGTCAATAGCCGTCATGATGTATCGATGTTGTAGGGAAGAATTTGGGTTTATCTCTCCAATGACATCTATACCCCATTGTTCGAAAGGTTCTGAGATAATAATCGGCTGCAAGGGTCATGCTGCCTTAGGTAATTTCCTAGCACTTCTTTGGCATATATCACAGTTCCGTGCATACGCATGAGCATCTCAGAATAGGGTGGGCCAATAATATCCAGCTCTGAGTATTTTGTGCGCTATTGTCTCTCTTGAATAATGTCCACCAGCGGGGCCATCATGTAATGCTTTGACCACTTTACTTGCATCTTCCTTTTCTAGACATCTAAGAAAAATTCCATCATAATTTTTTATGAAAAGTATACCATCAATAATTTGATAAGCTGATGATTTCAAACGGAATGCCCTTCTTTGCTTAGAACTCCAGTGTTCTGGTAGATATCCCTGCTGCAAATAATGCACTAGATCTCTATACCGCAATTCAGGAGCTGTGAAAATAGGACACATCTCAACTGAATTCAGCTCGGCTTCATTCTTCCAATGCTACTCTTCATCAATTGGATGCTATGTCAGCAATTTACACAGGCCTTGTCCCTTAATGATGGTGGTTGGTTTAAATTCTAAATCATATTCTTTCAGAGCCGTGACCCAGTTTCCCCTTCTTTCTCCCAATTCCTTTTGAATGAAAATGGATCTAACCACTGGGTGAGGAACTATAACTTTAGTTCTGTTCTTAAGAATATATGGTCTGAACTGTTTGACCTCTTTGAAGACAGCATATGCATGCTTGTCAACAATAGGATAGTTCAGTTCAGCACCTTGTAGACCAATGCTCATAAATGAGTTGGGTATTCATCTCCTAACTACCTTTTGCGTGAGCACCGCTGCGAGTGAGTCATCCAAAGCAAAGGTATACAAGATAAAATCTTTGTCAAAATGTGGGCTTCTTAAAGAAGGAGCCTTAGCTATGGCTGCCTTAATGTCTCTGAATGCATCCTTTTATAAGTCTGTCCACTTGAACTGTATGCTTTGCTTGACAATTTGCTGCAAAGGTTTAACAATTTGCGCGAAATCTGGAACAAACCTTCGGACAAAATTGATAGTGCCCATAAATGACTGCATGGATTTCTTGTTATGAGGCATTGGAATTTTAGTTATAGCTTGGACTCTCTCTTGATCTATTGATACTCCCCTTTTGGAAATGATATGGCCCAGCAGTTTACCTTCGGGAACAGCGAACATGCTCTTCTTGGGATTTAAAGAGATGCCATATTTCTGGCAACGCTAAAAAATATGCTTCAAATGAACAACATGATCTTTTCTTTTCTTCGAAAAGACTGTCACATCACCTAAATAGACCACAACACAGTGACCTCCCAATCCTTGGAAGGCGATGTCCATTGCTCATTGGAACGTAGCTCCTGCAGTTATTAGGCCAAATGGCATTCTTCAGTATGCGAACGTTCCCCACTTAGTGCGGAAAGTAGTCTTAAGACGGTCTTCTTCAGCTACCAATACTTGATTGTAACCGGAGAAGCCATCAAGAAGAGAGAATAGTTTAGAACCTGACACCATCTGGAGGATTTTCTCCATTGAAGGGACGGGATAATTATCTTTATCGAAAGCTCTATTCAAATTTCTGAAATCAACACATAGTCTTATCTCTCCTGACTTCTTTCTCACGGGGATGAGGTTAGCCACCCACTCAGAATGCCGGACTTTAAAAATTATTTTAGCATCCAGTAACTTTTTCAATTCCTTTTGAATCAAAGGTTCAAGCATCGGGTGCATCCTCCTTAATTGCTGCTGAAATGGCTTGACACCTGGCTTCATTGGTATGACATGCTGAATAATACGGATGTCATAAGTTTTCAGATCTTCATAAGTCCATGCAAAACGGTCCTTATATTGTCGAAACAGCTTGATGAACTTATCCCTTTCTCCCGATGAACAACATTTGCCAAGATTAACAAATTTTGGTTCAGCTTCGGTGCCCAGATTAACTAATTCGTGCTGCATTGATGAGCTAATGGTCTTGGTATTTGCTGGCCTTTTGAACTTGCTCTGAAGATCAAACAACATTTCAAGTGACCTTACCTCTTTGGGGATGAAATTGCCTTTAGCTGTATCTTTCTTTTGTAAATCAAAATCATGTTCTTCTTCATCTATCATAGCTTCTTGGAATATGTCTTCTTTTGTTAGAAAACTGATAATCTGTTCGTCATCATCAAAAACTCTGAAGTTTGTGATATTGTTAGGGACGGAAGGCCTAAAAATTAATTCAATTGAGCACTTGTTATTAGTTGGCACCAATTTGGAAGTGGATGTTGCTAATAAATCAGCTGCAAAATTTTGCAATCCAGGAATAGACTTTATATTGAAAGCATCAAAATGCATAATTAAATCCCATACCTCAGCCTGATAACTACTCAAATGAGGTGAAATACAATGAATGGTATCTCTTACATGTCTCACAACTATTTCTGAGTCACCAAACACCTTCAGGTACTTAACATTTAAACATATGGATTTCTTTAATCCGTGGACCAAAGCTTCATATTCAGCAGTGTTGTTAGTACAATCAAATTCTAACCTACAGGACAAAAAATACTTATTTCTTTCTGGATCCATCAGAACACAACCGGCTCCGGATCCTTCCAAAGTTTTAGAACCATCAAAGTATAATGTCCAAAAAAGATCGTTTGATTCATCTAAGTTAGTATCTTTATGATCTAAGTCAGTGACTAAACTAACTATATTACAGTCAATATCATCAGTCCAAGAAAAATGAAGGAGATCAGACTGTTTATCTGATACATGGCTAATAGTTTCAGACTGATAATTACCCGAGTCAATTTCTAAGAAATAATTTCCCAAAACTGAAGATGAGAAGGCTACAGCTTCATTCTTTCCTTCTAGTTGAGTTACATTTTGTTTCATGTGCGGTTCTTTCAGAACTTTGATTTGATTTTGTCTATTTTGATATGGCAACCACAAATGGGACCAATCAGTTGCAAAGTAGCCGTTCAACTTTGTGGACCAATCCCTACTTAGGATCAAACCATAGGCTTCGGGAATGTCAACTACCATTATATCAATGAACTACCAAACTCTAGAATCTGCCGACAACCTAATGAGGACATCTTTCATTTCCCCGATAACTTTGACAATAGTCCTATCTAACTGAATAATCTAGGCATGAGATGGAATTGGTTGCCCATTAATCTTCTTACAGATTGACAGTGGCATGACATTCGAAGATGCTCCGGAATCTACCAGACAATTGTGAACATTGTGATTGAAAATTTCAAATGTTAAAAGAAACGGCAGCATTTGAGATTTGGATTTCCCGCCAATACTAGCCTCATTAATTTCAAGGTCTTCTTGAGTATTTGTTAATGGAGTGCTGGGCTGGGATTGAAGAGCATGCAACAACTTTTCTCGTTGCTGGGGAAAACTGCACATATCGAATATTGAAACATTTTCCTTTACTTTCTTTATATCTTCAATGATGTCATATCCTATATCACTTTCTTTTACAATTCTATTTTGATGATCTGTCTTATTCAGTGTGACCTTTGGTTGTTGAACTGTTGTGTCAATGTTTGGCTGCTTGGCCGCTATTGGGTTAACTTTAGGTTGTGGTGGAATGATTGTTACGTGTCTTCTAGGTAACTCTTTTGAAACTTAGGTTTGGGAATAGTAGAGCTTGGATCTGTATCTGCAATGGGACCTTTACTGTGAGTGTTAATGTTTACAACAGAGACTGGGCTTTCCACAGAGACTGGGCTTTCCACGGGATCATCTTCTACCAATTCAGTTAAAGGTACCCAATCCCAAAGCACCATGGTAGTATCTGGAGAGGGTTCCTCTATCTCAAGGCTTGGTTCCTCTGGAGGATCGTCTTGATCTGGAATTTGTGAATCCAGCATGTGGTTCATGACTAAACTCATAGAGTTAATCCATTGTGGGCAGCTCTTTTCCTAGTGTGGCTCTTGATGAAATGTGCAAAAGTGTTACATCCCTATTTCATTCAGATTTAAAACAGGAGAAGTATTCATAGGTGGATGAGGTTGATCATTGTCTTCTCTTTTCTTGTAGAATGGTTTGAAAGGCTTCCTAGATGTACTGGCTGCTTTGTCTTTCTCGAGATCTACAATTTTATTAGACAATTTATGCATCATCTTAACTACATTCTCCATGTCTGCAGATGACTCTTCTTTATTCCTAGTGAGTAGCAAGGTCTTTTTACTAGTTGTTGGTTTTGTTTCTGCATCTAAGGCATGTTTGGCAATGCTGTCTGCTTCTTCTTTCACCTTTCTAGCTTCTTCAAAATTTTCTATCAGGATGGTTTTCTTAGATCTTTTGACGAACATTGCTATTGGCCCTTCAAGAGCTGTTGTATAATATTCAACCAGATATTCTTCTGCTGGTTTATTTGCTTCGCTAAAATTATTTAAGAGTGTTGTGAACCTTTGGTTGAAGTCTTGAACCTTTTCTTTCTTTTCCATTCTCATGGACAATAATTCTTTCATGAGTGTAGCTACAGTCTTTTGATTTCCATACTTCTTTAAGAAACATGTTTCAAATTCTTCCCAGCTGGAAATTGAGCTAGCTTGTAAGCTAAAATACCAGGAAGAAACTTTTGGCTCAAATGTGTATGGGAAAAGCCTACAAACTACATCTTCATGCTGTATATTTAAAAGATTCAAGGCTAAATAAAAACTCTTGAGATGATCAGCAGAAATGGATTTTCCTGGGTCAAATTTAGGCAAGACTTTCTCTGGGTTTTTTGGCACTAGAAGGAGGGCCTGAAGTGCATGGCTGATAAATGAAAATCTCCCATTGTCAAAAATGTTACTAAAAACCTGCTTGAAACAGGAGTTTCAGACAGCCCGAATCTTGAAGTAGCAAATCAAGAAAACTCCATCTCTGATTCTGAACATCAAGAAGTCTTGTATGCTGTGCCTTTTGTAGAAATAGAATATTTAAGGAGACATACACAGTCTTATGTTAAGCAACTAGGTGGTTTAAACGTTGTAACTTTCCTCCCTAGGAAAAGTACTCCCAGAAAAGAAAGACAGTACACCCGTGATTCAATTCTTGTGCAGAATTTTGAAGAGCTTGTAAGTTTAACCTTGGAATAAATTGCAGAACCTCTGAAACAAATTGATCTTGAAAACCCAGAAATTTTTTCAGATCCAAAAAATATTAGAGAACTTGTTACTCCAAAGAACACTCCACTTAATTCACCACGCAATTCTCCACCTGATTCTCCAAATAGAAACATGGTGGTACCTGCTTGGAGAACGAGGGGAGCATTGAATCTAGCTGGGCCATTCCACAATCTGGCAAAAAACCCAAAGAAAGTCTTGCCTAAATTTGACCCAGGAAAAGCCATTTTTGCTGAAGATCATCTCAAGAGTTTTTATTTAGCCTTGAATCTTTTAAATGTACAGCATGAAGATGTACTTTGTAGGATTTTCCCATGCACATTTGAGCCAAAATTTTCTTCCTGTTATTTTAGCTTACAAGCTAGCTCAATTTCCAGCTAGGAAGAATTTGAAACATGTTTCTTAAAGAAGTATGGAAATCAAAAGACTGTAGCTACACTCATGAAAGAATTATTGTCCATGAGAATGGAAAAGAAAGAAAAGGTTCAAGACTTCAACCAAAGGCTCACAACACTCTTAAATAATTTCAGTGAAGCAAATAAACCAGCAAAAGAATCTCTGGTTGAATATTATACAACAGCTCTTGAAGTGCCAATAGCAATGTTCGTCAAAAGATCTAAGAAAACCACCCTGATAGAAAATTTTTAAGAAGCTAGAAAGGTGGAAGAAGAAGCAGACATCATTGCCAAACATGCCTTAGATGCATAAACAAAACTAGCAACTAGTAAAAATACCTTACTACTCACCAGGAATAAAGAAGAGTCATCGACAGACATGGAGAACGTAGTTAAGATGATGCAGAAATTGTCTAATAAAATTGTAGATCTCGAGAAAGACAAAGCAGCTAGTACATCTAGGAAGCCTTTCAAACCATTCTACAAGAAAAGAGAAGACAACGATCAACCTCATCCACCTATGAATACTTCTCCTATTTTAAATTTGAATGAAATAGGGATGGAAAACTTTTACACATTTCATCAAGAGCCACACTCAGAAAAGAGCTGTCCACAATGGATTAACTCTATGAGTTTAGTCATGAACCAAATGCTGGATTCACAGATTCTAGATCAAGACGATCCTACAGAGGAACCAAGCCTTGAGATAGAGGAACCCTCTCCAGATACTACCATGGTGCTTTGGGATTGGGTACCTTTAACTGAATTGGTAGAAGATGATCCCGTGGAAAGCCCAGTCTTTGCTGTAAACATTAACACTCGTAGTAAAGGTCCCATTGCAGATCCAGTTCCAAGCTCTACTATTCCCAAACCTAAAGTTTCAAAAGAGTTACCTAGAAGACACATAACAGTCATTCCACCACAACCTAAAGTTAACCCAACAGCCGCCAAGCAGCCAAACATTGACACAATAGTTCAACAACCAAAGGTCACACTGAATAAGATAGATCATCAAACTAGAATTGTAAAAGAAAGTGATATAGGATATGACATCATTGAAGATATAAAGAAAGTAAAGGAAAATGTTTCAATATTCGATATGTGTAGTTTGCCCCAGCAACGAGACAAGTTGTTGCATGCTCTTCTATCCCATCCCAGCACTCCATTAATAGATACTCAAGAAGACCCCGAAATTAATGAGGCTAGTATCGACAGGAAATCCAAATCTCAGATGTTGCCGTTTATTTTAACATTTGAAATTTTCAATCACAATGTTCACAATTGTCTGGTAGATTCCGGAGCATCTTCGAATGTCATGCCACTGTCAATCTGTAAGAAGATTAATGGGCAACCAATTCCATCTCCTGCCCAGATTATTCAGTTATATAGGACTGTTGTCAAAGTTATTGGGGAAATGAAAGATGTCCTCATTAGTTTGTCGGTAGATTCTAGAGTTTGTCAGTTCATTGATATAATGGTAGTTGACATTCCCGAAGCCTATGGTTTGATCCTAAGTAGGGACTGGTCCACAAAGTTAAACAGCTACTTTGCAACTAATTGGTCCCATTTGTGGTTTCCATATGAAAATAGACAAAATCAAATCAAACTTCTGAGAGAACCGCACATGAAACAAAATGTAACTCAACTAGAAGGAAAGAATGAAGTTGTAGCCTTCTCATCTTCAGTTTTGGGAAATTATTTCTTAGAAATTGACCTGGGTAATTATCAGTCTGAAACTATTAGCCATGAATCAGATAAACAGTCTGATCTCCTTCCTTTTTCTCGGACTGATGATATTGACTGTAATATAGTTAGTTTAGTCACTAACTTAGATCATAAAGATACTAACTTAGCTTAATCAAACGATCTTTTTTGGACATTATACTTTGATGGTTCTAAAACTTTGGAAGGATCCAGAGCCGGTTGTGTTATGATGGATCCAGAAAGAAATAAGTATTCTTTGTCCTGTAGGTTAGAATTCGATTGTACTAACAACACTACTGAATATGAAGATTTGGTCCAGGGATTAAAGAAAGCCATCGGTTTAAATGTTAAGTACCTGAAGGTGTTTAGCGACTCAGAAATAGTTGTGAGACAGGTAAGAGATACCATTCACTATCTTTCACCTCATTTGAGGAGTTATTAGGCTTAGGTATGGTATTTAATTATGCATTTTGATGCTTTCAATATAAAGTCTATTCCTGGATTGCAAAATTCTGCAGCTGATTTATTAGCAACATCCGCTTCCAGATTGGTAACAACTAATAACAAGTGCTCAATTGAATTAATTTTCAGGCCTTCCGTCCCTGACAATATCACAAACTTCAGATTTTTTGATGATGACAAACAGATTATCAGTTTTCTAACAAACGAAGACATATTCCAAGAAGCCGTGATACATGAAGAACACGATTCTGATTTACAAAAGACAGATACAGCTAAAGGCAATTTCATCCCCAAAGGGGTAAGGTCACTTGAAATGCTATTTGATCTTTAGAGCAAGTTCAAAAGGCCAGCAAATACCAATACCAATAGCTCATCAATACAGCACAAATTAGTTAATCTGGGCACCAAAGCTGAACCAAAATTTGTTAATCTTGGCAAATGTTGTTCACCGGGAGAAAGGGATAAGTTCATCAAGCTGTTTCGACAATATAAGGATGTTTTTGCATGGACTTATGAAGATCTGAAAACTTATGACATCCGCATTATTCAGCATGTCATACCAATGAAGCCAAGTGTCAATCCATTTCAGCAGCAATTAAGGAGGATGCACCCGACGCTTGAACCTTCGATTCAAAAGGAATTGAAAAAGTTACTGGATGCTAAAATAATTTTTAAAGTCCGGCATTCTAAGTGGGTGGCTAACCTCGTCCCCGTGAGAAAGAAGTCAGGAGAGATAAGACTATGTGTTGATTTCAGAAATTTGAATAGAGATTTCGATAAAGATAATTATCCCGTCCCTTCAATGGAGCAAATCCTCCAGATGGTGTCAGGATCTGAACTATTCTCTCTTCTTGATGGCTTCTTCAGTTACAATCAAGTATTGGTAGCTGAAGAAGACCGTCTTAAGACTACTTTCCGCACTAAGTGGGCAACGTTCGCATACTGAAGAATGCCATTTGGCCTAATAAATGTAGGAGCTACGTTCCAACGAGCAATGGACATCGCCTTCCGAGGATTGGGAGGTCACTGTGTTGTGGTCTATTTAGATGATGTGACAGTCTTTTCAAAGAAAAGAGAAGATCATGTTGTTCATTTGAAGTATATTTTTTAGCATTGCCAGAAATATGGTATCTCTATAAATCCCAAGAAGAGCGTGTTCGCTGTTCCCGAAGGTAAACTGCTGGGCCATATCATTTCCAAAAGGGGAGTATCAATAGATCAAAAGAGAGTCCAAGCTATAAATAAAATTCCAATGCCTCATAACAAGAAATCCATGCAGTCGTTTATGGGCACTATCAATTTTATCCGAAGGTTTGTTCCAGATTTCACGCAAATTGTTAAACCTTTGTAGCAAATGGTCAAGCAAAGCATACAGTTCAAGTGGACAGACTTAGAAAAGGATGCATTCAGAGACATTAAGGCAGCCATAGCTAAGGCTCCTTCTTTAAGAAGCTCAGATTTTGACAAATATTTTATCTTGTATACCCTTGCTTCGGATGACTCACTCGCAGCGGTGCTCACGCAAAAGGTAGAGTTAGGAGATGAATACCCAATCTCGTTTATGAGCACTAGTCTGCAAGGTGTTGAACTGAACTATCTTGTTGTTGACAAGCATGCGCATGCTGTCTTCAAAGCGGTCAAACAGTTCAGACCATATATTCTTAAGAACATAACTAAAGTTATAGTTCCTCACCCAACGGTTAGATCCCTTTTCGTTTAGAAGGAATTGGGAGAAAGAAGGGGAAAATGGGTCATGGCTCTTCAAGAATATGATTTAGAATTTAAACCAACCACCATCATTAAGGGACAAGGCCTGTGTAAATTGTTGACATAGCATCCAATTGATGAAGAGCAACATTGGAAGAATGAAGCCGAGCTGAATTCAGTTGAGATGTGTCCTATTTTCACATCTCCTGAATCATGGTATAGAGATCTAGTGCATTATTTGCAGCAGGGATATCTACCAAAACACTGGAGTTCTAAGCAAAGAAGGGCACTCCGTTTGAAATCAGCAGCTTATCAAATTATTGATGGTATACTTTTCATAAAAAATCACGATGGAATTTTTCTTAGATGTCTAGAAAAGGAAGATGCAAGTAAAGTGGTCAAAGCATTACATGATGGCCCCGTTGGTGGACATTATTCAGGAGAGACAACAGCGCACAAAATACTTAGATCTGGATATTATTTTCCCACCCTATTTCGAGATGCTCGTGCGTATGCATGGAACTGTGATATATGCCAAAGAAGTGCTGGGAAGATACCTAAGGTAGGAGGACCCTTGTAGCCGATTATTATCTCAGAACCTTTCGAACAATGGGGTATAGATGTCATTGGAGAGATAAACCCAAATTCTTCCCTACAACATCGATACATCCTGACGGCTACTGACTATTTCACCAGATGGACGGAGGCTATCCCATTGCGCAAGATCAATGAAGATGCAGTCATCAGCTTCTTGAAAGAAAACATCATAACCAGGTTTGGGGTTCCAATTTCCCTTGTTATAATGCTCCTTATTTCTCATCTTTTAAAATAAATGAATTTATTTATGAATGGGGAATTAAACTACATTATTCAACCAATTACTACCCTCAAGGGAATGGACTAGCTGAATCTTCAAATAAAAACCTCATCCGAATTCTCAAGAAGACTATGATTAAAAATCAACGAAGTTGGCATATAGCTCTCCCAAATGCCTTATGGGCAAATAGGGTGACTCCAAATAATGCATTAGGGGTTTCCCCTTACACTCTCGTCTATGGCAAGGAAGCTATTCTCCCTCCCAATATCTTGCTTCCATCCTTACAGTTGTCCCAAGCCTCTCGAGGGTCTGGTAGTCAAGTCTTACAATCTAGGATCAATACTTTGCTTCAACTTGAAGAAGCCCGTCAAAAAGCTAAGGACCAATTTCACCATCACCAAGATATAGTCAAAAGATGGTTCAATAAAAGGAAATCTGGTAAAAGAAGTTTTGAAGTAGGGGATTTAGTCCTGAAATGGGACCATAATCATGAGGGAAAGGGGATGCACACGAAATTCCAACACTTATGGATAGGCCCTTACCAAATTTCTGCAAAGCTCGGCCCATCCACTTACAAGCTGACAGACCTCCGGGGAGAGGAAGTAACCCTTCCTCTCAATGGCCTCTCTTTGAAACAATACTTTGCATAGTCTCAATGAGACTTTCTGTACATAAATAAAACTTTTGTTTTATTTTACTTTAGTCTTTGTTTTTTGTGCTCCAGCTAGATTTCCTTTTCTCTTAGACTTTGAACCTTTTGTACAAACTTCTCTTCCTGAGTCACCTGCAATTGGGCGTCTCGCAAAGGTAGATCTCGCGAGAAATCACACCACTCATGAAGCTGGGAATGTATCCAAGAAAGAAATTTTACCCATGCATTTGGGGCTTCGCTGATCATTCTCCAGAATGAAAAGATCCTGTTCTATTGGTCACACTAACCCTTTTTTAAATAGCAGAGATCTATGATTATCTTTACTACTATCTTCGGGCTCCATCCACCATCACACTTAAAAGCATCTCAAGAGGATCGCTGCGATTGGACCCACGGAAAGGTAGCACATCGCGAAGGCATAGGGTATTGAAGTGACTCCATGCTGCAAATTTAAACCCAAAAGGGCATATAATGAAGGGTCTATTTTCTAGAGATTCTCGCCTCAATCAAAGCATGGCTGAGATAAAAGCAAAGCATACAGGTCAAGGAAGTTGTCCAAAGACTCAGCTCAAGCTAGGCTCCTCTTCGTCCGTGAGGCTTGATAAAGCAATAAAATCTCTCACTCACAAAAAAGGACATTATGGATTGAGGAGCCAAAATCAAAGATCGTATTTTAAAGAAAATATTTTTGGAAAGCTCAAACAGCAAAGCTGTCAATTGTATGAACATCCAAATGGATGCAGGCGGCATGGGAATGAGGAACAAGAGCAATGGTGTCTATGAGATGTTGTTGCAAATCCTGTGGAGTCCAATAGCAGTGGTCATCGGAAAGATAAATCTTCTAAAATGAACCCCATATGTTGGCCCTTGGAAAGTTTTAAAGATGTCTTCATCGAAGCTCCCTTCTCCCAATGACCAATGGATAAAGTGACTTTTGCATTTGCCGAGATTCGAATGCTTAAGCCGACTGTTGCACATAAGGTGAACATCTTTTAAGAGGAATTCTTCCGGTAAATGAGACAGTTTTCAGAGATCTGTGTTCGCCAGCGAATCGCCAATTGTTGTTGCTGCAACATCCCTCCCCAAAATTTTGAAGTTATTTGGGGCTCCTACTTTTAACACTTTTGTAGCAAGTTTTACTTCATCTTTCGGGTTTTTCTCTAACTAGTCAGAATGTCATCACCCGTTTCCAAAAGAGTTTTCTCATTTTGTCTAAGGCAAAGTCATCCTGTTCCTTAGCGCAGATTTTGGTCTTAACTCCCCGTCGTAGCGCAAGTTTTAGCCTTAACTCCGCCGCTGCTTTGACGCGTCTCTAACCTTAAGTTCCTCGCTCGGCGTAGACTTTATCTCTAACTCAGTTGCCCTTTTGACAAGTCCCAATTCTTTTATCTGGCGCGTGTTTCAAAGCAATAAGCCGACCACCATTAGCGTAAGAGATAACCTTTTCTCGGTCGCTGAAGGCACAAGAATTACCTTTATCTTCCCCGCCTTGGAGTCGTGCTTCATCTCCCTGGAAGAATTAAAAGTTGGCGCGTTCCAGCCTGGCGCAGACCGTGATGATAGAGTCGACGCCACAAACGTAGTTGGCGCACTTATCTTTCTCGTCTGCAAATCTGCGTTTCGTCTTTCACGATAACTTGTGTGTGGCGCAGTTTTGTGAGTGCAGTCCTAATGCCAGGATCATCGCTTGAGTGCAAGGATTATTTTTGAACATGCGCTTGCCACATAACGCGAAATATTATGCTCCCCGCTTGGTGCAAAAATTAAAATCGGTACTCGACGCGAAAAAGATCTCCTCGATCCCTGTGCATCGACGAAGTTGGTAGGGCCTTTAATGAGGCCATGTGCCATTCTTAATGACAGATTTTCCGAGCCCCGCACTCATAACCCCACCAACTTTAAACGTGCATGAGCATTTAACTCTTCCCCTATTTAACGCATGTAACGGTGTTTTTGGATTTTATTTAGTCATTTGCACTCAGAGCACTCGCCATTCGCGTCGAAGTTCGAGATTGCCATTGGCTGCGAACAGTTGAGGTCTTGGAATGCTCACCATTACTGACAGACAGGCTCTTTCCCAATCCCGATCTTGGATTAGTAGGTTAAAATCACCCACGCACAGTTTAAGTAGCTCAACGGCCTTCGTTTTACTTTGCATAAAAGCTAGAGAGGGCATAAGATAGTTACTATTCTTCTCCCTATGAAGATATGAGGCCACCACTTTCGGACCAAGGCAGAGATGTCCCCATCTCACAAGCACATAAGTCTTTCCCCTCTGTCGCATTTTTGGCTTCCCTGGTTTTCCTCGTAGAGCTTTCGTTTGCCAAGCGAAACCCGCATCTCCCATGACCGCATTTGAAATTTTCTTATGTGTTTTTCTTGGTTACGTGATATTTTGTTTCTGTTTAAGCTCGTCTTCCATGAATGGATTCCCTATTTTCTAAAAGTATGAAGTGCTTACCCTGCTCTGGCCATGAGGTCAAATCGTCCCAGTAGTATCCTAGCGGCTGCAGAGTTTTTTTGCTCAAACCCGTAAAAGCCGCAGCATCCCAACACCTTGATTGAAAAACTCCCTACCAAGCATCTTCTACGCGTAAGGCCCGATCCTTCTCGCTCCTTGTAGGTAAAGTTTCATGCTATAAACACCGAGATATCCTGCTCAACCAAAAGCGAGGTTTATTCATGCCAAGGTTGCATAAAACCAATATTACTCGGTTGAAGTTGCCGTGAGGGTGTGTTAAATCAACCCATCAAACCCATTTAGAAACCTGAAGTCAAGCCTGATCCTTAGCCAATAAAGACCTGCGGCCGTGGGACTTATCCATCTTCAATGCAGCTTCCACTATTAACTGCTAGCGCATGAAATGTTTAAACATTGACACATAGACAATATCGTGTGCATTATTTTAAGCGCTAGCGCAAAAGTAAGGTTAGGAAATAGCGCATGTTAAACTGTTTGAGCTAGCGCGCGAATGTGTTTAGCTTTGGCGCACAAACAAAATTAAGGCGCTGGCGCGCGAAATATTTTAGGTATCAGTGCAGAGAATGCATTATCATTTGGCGCCCAAATAATATTAGGTGTCGATGTGCATGGAACGTTTAAATCTTAGCACGTAAATTCCCGCTTATACCCCAGCGCTCATTAGATCACTAATATTAGCGCGCGTAGAATCCCAAGCGCGGCAGAAAACGCTATTTAGGCGCCAGCACAGAAATTTTCATCAGACTCGCGCGAGTGTGTGTAATAATTCAAGGGGAACCTACAAGTTGAAAATGAATGGTGCAGACCCAAAATGATCTTGCCTATTGTCCTGATGTTTTGTCTTTGCTTTTAGCATCAGAGGCGCATTGCTGAATTAAGCTTAAGCATGAAATGAAGATAATTGTGATTGTTTAAGGCAGTCTCTATTGTGAAAATGTTATATTTTGGATTTGCCATAGAATTTTGCTAATGTTTGGAAGTAGTGGTCTAACTAAACTCTTTTTTTGCCTTGATCACCACAGGATTACCATGCATAAGAAGTCAGCAAGGAAGAAGGCAGCTCCGAAAGTAACCTCGGACTCAGAAGTTGAAATTCTATTAGATACTTCTCTCATCATGATGTTTGCCGACACACAAGCTACCACTGGTGTTTCCCCTTGGAGCTCTGCTCCTGACTTTCAATGGGGTCATCTATACAGATTCATCATGGCTCAAGACAGTTCAGCAGCCTCTATAGAGGACGCTCTAGTATATGCCAACATCAGAAGGTCCTATTTTCATAAGGCAACAACTCGGCCAGATCTGTTCCCTTGTTCTGAAGTTGTTGGATGGCTAATTCCTAACATCCGGACCGACACAAGGCTCATGACTGATAAAAATGGGTTGAGCCTGGCATCTTTCACTCCTGAGCATGTTACTGCTGCCTACAAATTTCCTTCACCTAGGGCTTCCTTGGACGATGACTGGATAGCAACACATCAGATGGACCCACTACAAACTACCCATAAGATGACGATTAATGACAGGCAGATCAGGAGGAGGAAGAACAATGAATATGAGAGTAACCTCTTGAAGACCCCTTACAGACTCATCGTCCTGATGCTGAGCCGGCTCTTCGGCATGCCTAATGGAAATGTGTTTAAAATTGGGTGGGTGCCGGTGATGTTTCATATAGCCATGAAAGGAACCATCTTCAACTGGGCTGAAATAATTTCAAATAGATTGGCCTCACAGTTAACAGTAGCCCAAGGAGGACTGACCCAGAAGAAGGCAGATTTATTCATGTCTTCATACCTAATTGACTGCCTGTTAAGCAAGCATTCGTTCCCGGATTTGGGTTGCTCATGGAAGCCAAATGAAACAACTCTCTTCATAGCTTATCAATGTACATGGGAAAGTAAATACGCAAACCAATACAAGATGGTTTGCGAGAGGTTTATCATGCCATTGTACCAGCTTATCTTCATACAAGAGACAGATTGTATGTCAGAGAATGCAATGCCTATCATTGAACAATTTGGGGACTATTATCACAGTGCATAAGGCACATTCATCAGGATGAGTGGAGGAACTCATGAGCCATTTATGTTCCCTCGGTATGTTATAGACTTTGTAATTCATAAGGAGTCTATGAGACAACTCTTCAACACCAGTGCCATAAGCAAGTTCTTAACAGACCGGAGGAAGTGCATGTATCCTCCCATGCCATTTACCATAGGAGCTTATAGCTTCCCAAGAGCAAGAGATGGGGAAAATTACTCTAAAGGCTTAGAAGTCTTCCATTTTGGCTCAGTCCCTTTCAGTAGGCATGACCCCAATGGTGCGGTAAGCAGGCATTGTCTTGACCTTAAGATCTCCTTTGAATACACTCATGCGGTGGATCGAGAAGAAGAATTCTTCAGGAGCGCCCGCAACCTAACTGAGTTAGGAAAGCATTACAATACGAAAGTTGTGAAAGATCCGAGCCCCAAACCTGTCGTTTTGATCCAAAGAGAGCGGGAGGCATCGGCCTCACAATCAGGGGATCCATCAGAATTGGAGTAGGACAGAGTGCTCCAAGAGCAAACCCTTAAGTTGGAGAAAGATAGAGTGCTCCAAGAGCAAACCCGTAAGTTGGAGAAAGATAGAGTGCTCCAAGAGCAATCTCTCAAGCAATAGTAGGACCAAGAACAAGCAAGGATTCAAGGTGAGCTAGCTGCCAAGCTTCAACAAGAGGAGATTGCAAGGAAGCAGCAGGA
Source organism: Larix kaempferi (assembly GCA_027924585.1). NCBI lineage: Eukaryota > Viridiplantae > Streptophyta > Pinopsida > Pinales > Pinaceae > Larix > Larix kaempferi. Next base: position 6,917,887 of record BSBM01000101.1, on the reverse strand, counting down.
GAAAGCCTCTCAGTTGGAACAGCAAGAAGAGGCTGCAAGGATCCAGAAAGAAGGAGAAGATCAGGTATCCCAAGAGCAAGCTTCCAAGCAGCAGCATGAGGATGAGAAAAGGCCCCTGGGTGAAGGAGTTGATGGATTGCAGACACAGCAAGGAGAGTCTGAAGGAGAGAAAGGGAAAATGCAGACAGAGAAGTCTCTCGAGACGGAGCCATCCACTCCGACAAATATGGAGGTAGACCCAACATTGATATGCACTCCAGGGGGAACTCAGGAAGAAGGTGCCTATTTAGGGAGCTTAGCGCTGACCCCATATAACCCCAAGAAGCAGCGCAAAGTAGCAGACCTGGATACCATTTATTTCCATGAGCGGAAAAGGGCCATTATTGATAAAAGGGTACAGAAAATACAGGGCATGACAAAGAATGTCGAGACCAAGGAAGATGAATATGAGCTAAGGGTAATAGAGAAAACTTTGGTCCAAAGAACTGATGCCAACCCCGCATTTCAAGCCCAATGCACTCTGGCATCACCTAAGGCGACTAAAGCCAATATTGATTTTTTGAAAGAAAAGATAAAGCATTACAGAGAGCAATGCTTTAAGATCAAAGATGATAGAAAGAGGGAGGTGTTGGAAGCCAACAAAGTGAAGGATAAATACAATGAGTTGTTAGGAGAGCATCTGGTGCTCAATTCAGGAGTTCTCTAGATTGAGAATGAGAAGAACTCCTTAGAAATGCAGTTAGCTATCTCTGAAGGTGAATTGGAGAATTTGAAGGATCGGATAACAGAGTTGGAGGAACTCAAAGTGAGCAGAGCTTAGCAGATTCAGCTCCACCAGCATGAGTATGAGGGGCTGATTCAAGAAAAGGAACACTTACCAAAACAGCTCAAAGAGGCAGCGGAAGACCAGCAAAATTTTTCCACATTTCACAAACAAGCATGTGATATGTAGATTAAAATCCATCAGCTGCTAGTACTGATCTCGGAAGAGATTTGGAGCATGAAAGAGATGATCAAGAAAATGACAACAATTGAAACCAAATCCTTAAAATCTCGAGAAAATTTCGCAAATCATGTAGAGGAGCTGAAACAGCAGTCTGAGTGGAAAAGGGGAAAATCTCAGCTCCCTTCACACTTGTGCGCCCCTACAAGGGATGAATTGGACATGGATATAGGAATTCTTGAATTCGCCAAAGATTGCGGTACCAAGCTAAGTTTGGAAATAAAAAAGATGGTCCGCAAGTGCTGTTCGATCTACTCCACGCTCAGGGAATTGCTCAGCAAGTGTCATCTGGTTCTCCCCTCTTCCATTTATGATTTCCCAAAAGAAGAAGACCGATTGTTCGAGTTGTAGAATAAGCTGGACAAAGACTTGGCCTATATCAAGAAGGTAGAAGTATTGACTCAGGATGAATTTCAACAGTTCATTTGCCAGCCTGCAATACATATTTACTTCCTAGAAGCAATGGCAAAAGAGGCCACAGAGGGATATCAACCAATGGGACTCATACATTCAAAGTATAGATGGCCCGGTAATTTCAAGCGAGCCAATTGGTGGAGGCGTGTCTTCAAGTCAACAGGCAGAAGCCCCAGCAGAGTAGACAGATCATTCTTATTTCATTTTAATCAAGCGGAGAAGCTCAAATTCTACCTTTGTATAAATGCTTTAAAAGGACAGCTGGCCCCTATTTTTGTCCTATATGTAAAATCTTCCACATATTCATAGGCTTTGTAAGGATACGATGAAAGCCAAAAGAAGGAAGTTCTAGAATTAGGGTACACTTGTCAGCCCAATGGGCACTTTGTAAAGTTATAAATAGAAGGTTAGAAGGAGTAGAGAAGGACTTTTTGGCAGGGAAAAGAAGCTTCTTAGCTTGTACGAACTATTTTGTAACTAGCTCCTAGAAAGCGATTTTGCCTAATAAAGAGCCTGGAGGGGACGTCGTTTTCCTTAAATGGATGTTGGATGTTTAATGGATTATTCTTGTGGCATTCATATCTTGCAGTGAGATCTTTCTTTGCTGTTCAGAATTATTTATGTGTTTTGAATGAGCTTACTGTCTTTTCTATGCAATGATGTTTCTCTTAACATGAGTAATAGAATTCTTTCATATTGATTAAAAGCTATCTTTTATACCTTTAAATCTCTTGATGTAGATGTATCTTTATGATTTAATGGTTATTTGTTGATCTTTAGATGTTTCTTTCAACACAGCATGCCAACTAAAAAGTCCTAAGTATGCAAACCAAGCAGACGAGATGCCTTCCAGAGAAGAGTCTGGGATGATGAGGGCCCAGAATAGATCAACAAAGGATGAAGAATAGTTACCTGGGGTCCACAATACAATGACTAAGGGTGCAAGCGTTGGAATCACCCAACCGCCCTCCCAAAGACCTGCAAGGGATTTCCTCCCACGTCTATCCTAAGTACAGCAGATATACCCTCCGCTGTCACCTGTGTATGAACCTATGGTCAGATACTAAGGATACCACAACACCGAAAACTCATGGGGGAACGGTCTCTGGTCGAATCAGAAGGTGTGGGCAGGGTAACTGAGCCCGAAACTCAAAAGAGTCCCCAAATGCGATCCAATCCTGGTATACACTCGAAACAGAAAGTAGGAGGAGTATTCCCAACAATCTAATCTCACAAGACCTACTGCACAGATCCCAGGCAAGCTTTGAGTGAAATGGATTTACCTATGATAGTCGAACTATGATTTTTGCGTAATATGTGATCTTGAGTGGTTTAAGGTGATTTAAACTCAAGATCCTAACCAAGACTAGTTGGTGTAGTGTATCCCTAAAAAGAAAAATTATTTCTATTTAATTTTATTAAAGATTTTTAGGGTTGTTATTACTCAAAAGGTAGTGCATTTGGGTGGCGTGGTTGCAAGAGAAAAGCAAAAGTGCATAAATTCTAACTTTCGACAACAAAACTTTTTTTCTATTTTTTCATTTAAAATTCTTTCCAAACTGAGCAAATCTAATTAAATTTCTTTTTTGTTTTCTTTTGAAATTGTACACAAAATAACCTATGCTATTTGTAACAAATATAATCCTTATTAATCTTAAAGCTACCAAATTTTTTGCTTTTTCTGTTATTATAAACGAAAAAGAACTATAAACATGGAAAGCAAATAAGACTTATGTGCAATGTGTAAGTATGGCTAAAAATGGTTCTTAAGCTTACAGCTGTCAAGGCACTAGATCAACAAAGACTTGTCCTACAGGTTTTTTGCAAAAAGAAAAATCCTCTATACTCAGAAACAAAGTGGGGAGAAAACAAAGGAGAAAGATACTTAAAACTGGGAATCCAACACAACAGGACTGACCCAAAGCATCAAACCCTAGCAAAGACCACTATGCCAAGCAAAAGGTAGGCAAGCAAGCTACCAACCACCCTACTAATACAAGGACTGAGAAATGAATCAACCTAAAACACTTTAAACACACTTGAAACCAGAAAAGACAAAAAGTCAAAGAAGGTTGGAAATCAACAAGTTCGGAAGACACCCTAAAGGCTCCAAAACAGACCAAACCCTAAAACAAAGGATAAGATAGGTAAAGAGCAAACAAATGTTGCTACAAACAGCGAATGCAAAAGCATACAGGTTTTTCAATCAGCAGCATAAAGTCAGGGCAAGAATAAACGGAAGTGTTCACCAAAGAACAAAGCCTAGTCTTCCAAAAGAGTTATAAACAGTCCAAACATTCCACAGGTAAGCAAGCGATCTAAAGATGGTAAAAAGACTCAAAGAAAGGTTCTACGACTTAAAGAAAAGTTATAAACCTCAAATACCAGTCAAGGAGATCTAAAAACAAAGTCAGAAGACCACCAAAAAGGCAGAAAACTCAAACAAACCACTAACAGAAGGCTACAGGAAATATACCCTACTGCGCAGTAGGGAAATTAGCGCTCCTGAAGAGATGGGCGCTACTGTATGTATAGCAAAGTAGCGTATGGGCGCTACTGTATGTATAACAAAGTAGCGCTTAGGTCTTAAAAGTTAAAAACTGACTTTGAAAAGATGTAAGAAGACCGATTGAAGCAGAGAAAAACAAGCAGGGGGTACCTACAGGGTCTCTCAGCACATAAAAGGAGTTGAAATGGTTTTGGCAAGACAAACAAGAAAGGTTTCCTAGAGTAAAAACACAATTATCCCCAGTGGAGTCACCATTCTGTTGGCGGGAAAAACTACCCTATAGTAAGGAAACGGATACTATCAACTGAAAGGGGATGACGGGTAAGCGTATTAACTGCGTTACAGAAATGTTCATGAAAGGGAATAGGTTATAGGCCTTGAGAACATACCTTTTGAATGACGTTCGATCCTAGCTCTTATTCGATCTTGCGCTCGATCCTCAATTCCACCTCCCGTTCACTAAACCTGCAATACAAGTACCTTTCTCAGCGTATCTTGGATAATATATAATGATGAAAAAAGACAAAGCAATTTAAACATCCAATATTAACCAAAACAGATCCAAACAAGTATATCACTTCAATGAACACTTAATTTGGGACAAAAAAGACACTTCAACCTTTTATTTTCAAATGCAAATTGATGTTACAAAATATACCTGACTTTGTGACATGCTCCTGCAACTTGATCCTGGGGTCTTGCTCTTCTCTGGCTTGGATATCTTCCAGCATAAACTCCTCCAATGCAAGCTTCTCTTTAAAAGTCTCTTAATAACATTCATGTCTCTAACCCCTCTCTTTATTCTTCCCTGTATTTATAGGACAAGAGAAGTAGTTCAGGTCGAGAGATGGTTATGGAGGAAGTTGGGGAAGTTGGGAAACCAACTGCAACTAATCCTCTTCGTGAAATTAATTATTTTTTAATCATCTTTTGAAATGTACGCTACTATTGTTTAGTGAAGTAGCGTTCAGGGTGCTACTATAGTGCTTGTAAACTAGCGCTCATCACTTTTTGAATGTTGAGCGCTACTCTGTTGAAGAGGAGTAGCGCTCATGAGGTTTGAGCGCTACTATTACACGCTGGAGTAGGGTACAGGCGCTAGTCTATTGAAGTAGAGTAGCGCTCATATCTCAGAATGACATTTTTAGGGTTTTTCCAGTCTTATCGGGAGGTGGAGTAAGTCAAAGTCTTATCTAGGATCAACATGCTCCTCCATCCAAGTTGTCCTTTTGTGTGATCAACAGCTCAAGGTGATCACGGACAGAGAGGTGCAGGTTTGACCTATAACATAGAGCAATGATACAACCCAAGCATAAGAGATAGACATCTCCTAGCAGCAACTTATCCTTCTCCACAAGTGCGCCACTCTCCAAAGAGTGTGTGTGAGAATAGAATGAGCAAATAGAGTGCCTCATGCACTCTATTTATACTTGACTTGACTCGCCTAATAACATTTACTAGGTCGGCCTTAACTTAACCACATAACATAAAGCTGACTAGGCTGACCCCCAATAGGGTGATCTAATAACCCTTTGACCCACATGGCCGACCCCCAATAGGGTGGTCTAATAACCCTTTGACCCACATCACGTATACAAGGCCGACCCCAACAAGGTGGTCTAATAACCCATCAAGTATAAGTTACGACACTTACAATATAAATGACAACACTTCCGTATAGAGGAATAATAACATCTCTATAGGAATACAATATACATATATGTGAAATACATTCCGAAGTTACATATACATCAACACTTGCTCTTTATCCATAATGACATCTGGTATGTTGGCCACTATCTTATCAAAACGGAGGTTGAATTCATGAACTGACTCATTTTCTTTCTTCTTGATCTCAAAAGGTTGGTTTAAAAGTAAACTATTAAATTTCATACATTCATAGCATAATAACATAAATGCATAACCAAGATCATTAGAAGAAAGACAAAGCACAAAACAATAACACAAAGTTTATCCTTGGAAACCCAATTGGGAAAAACCCAACAACCTTCATATAGAGATGATAATCCCAAGATCAGAGTACATATGATAAAAGAGAAAATGTGAAAATGTATTCCACAAGTAGAAACCCCAAAACAGCTTCCTCCTCTAGCTTATGCGAACTTCTTCTCTCTCCCAAGTGATGCGCAAATGTCAAGTGAGTGAATGAGCTAATGAGGTGCACTTTACCTCTTATTTATACAAGTGCAAGCTGACCTTTTACCATAAATGAGCTGACTTCTCTAGGAGACTGAGCCGACATTACTTGGGGGGGAAATAATAATTTATTTTTAATCTTTTACTTTTCTTCTTTTCTTCCCAAGGTTTACATTGATTCTTTCAGGGTTTACATAGATAAATTACATCAAGTTCATCTCCCTTAGGAGGTACAACAAGTACAATAAAATACAATAAATAATATCTTCCGAAGTTGTACAAAATCCAACATAAACATCCATCCAACTTGATTGGCCACTCATGCTTTAGATTTTCAACGAAATCATCCTATCTCGTGACTGATGATGCAGGTAAGCGATCAAACCACTTGTGAGCATCACCATCTAGCAATGCGAAGAGACCTCATATAAACATCTTCTTCCTCATCCCCATAAGCTTCCATATGAGCCCAGACAACCTCAATATGATCTTCAATGGAAGTTGCACAACTCCCACTGAATTTAGGAATCTTTTCAAAATACTTATCGAGCATGTCATGAGGAAAACCAAGGATTTGGGAAAAGTCGAAAGGTGAAGCTTTAGCCTTGTTCCCAAATCTTCAAGCAACCAGAGGATTATTTTGATTACTATTGCCTGGAGGAGTTTGATTATGTGAGGAACCTGCGGCAATTAATTAATGAAAATGCACGATATATCAGAACACATAATATTTTTATTGATCGCGGGCCACTTAAGGGGGAAACCTCCTTTGAGAAAGCTCAATACAAATAACTCGTGGATGCCTTCATTGGCCTCAACACGTACTTATATACTAAGTATATGCGCCAATACTATGGATCAATACCATGGAACATATAATAATATGGGATAATACAAACTATGGATCAATACCATGGAACATATAATACTATGGGATAATACAAACTATGGATCAATACCATGGAAAATATAATACTACGGGACAACTTACAAAGCATATGCGTCCAACAGCAATATACTAACAAAGTAAAGAGAAGGATTAACACAGGTTCCTAACATCCCCTCCCCCTTAGAAAAATCTTTGTCCTCAAAGCTTTAGATGTGGAAACGGATGTTGAATCTGAAGGAGTGGTTCCCATGTACCATCCTCTGGTTGCATTCCGTGCCACTGAATTAATACCTCTGTGATAGATCAAGAGCGAAGCTGGAGAGTGCGCCTATTGAGGATGGCCTTTGGCTCCACAAGGATGGATTCTTCATTCTCCAGTTTTGGTAAAATGGTTTGTCCTCCAATTTTGGTGTCAAGAACTTTCTTTAGACAAGATACATGAAATATTGGATGAATGCGAGAAGGAGGAAGTTCCAATTTATAAGCAACGGACCCAATCTTCTAAAGAACCTTATAGGGCCCATAGAACTTTGGAGCGAACTTATGACACCCTTTGAGTTTCAAGGAGGATTGCTTGTGAGGATGTAGATGAAGAAAAACCATATCACCTGCTTGAAAAGTGTGCTTTGAACGGTGTTGATCGGCTTGTTGTTTCATTCAATTTGTTGCCATGTGAAGATTGTCCTACAAAATGCGAAGAATCTGATCGCGGTTTCGAAGAACCGTGTCAACTGCCTGAACTGGTGAACTATTGGGGGTGTATGGAAGAAGAATTGGAGGTGCCTGACCATAGACTGCTGCATATGGAGTCATTTTAGATGCAGTGTGGTAGGAGGTATTGTACCACCATTCAGCGAGAGGGAGCCACTTTTTCCACTGATGTTGTTGTTTGGAGGTGAAGCAACGAAGATAATTTTATTGGTAATTCAATATGACCATCTATTTGTGGGCGATACCCTGAACTTATCTTCAATTTGGTTCCAGTGTGGCGAAATAGTTCTGTCCAAAAATGGCTGGTGAAAGTTGCATCGCGATTCGAGACAATGGAAGAAGGAATTCCATGAAGACGGAAGATACGGTCCAGAAAAATTTGTGCGAGTAAGGAGGTTGTATAGGGATGGTTGAGGGCACAAAAATAACTATATTTGGAGAGGCGATCAACCACAACCAAAATCAATGTCTTCCCTCCATATTTAGGGATCCCTTTAATGAAATCCATAGAAATATGTGTCCAAATCCGGGTAGGGATGGGCAAGGGTTTGAGAAATCCCAAAAGGAGTTTCGTTTCACCCTTGTCGAGCTGGAAAGTATCACATTCATCCACCATCTGTGGAATTGTCCTGTTCATTCCCTGCCAAAAGAAGTTACGTTGTGCACGCTCATACGTTTTGAGGAACCCAGAGTGCCCTGTCGATGGAGAAGCATGGAGTTCATAGAAGACAGCCTATTGAAGATCTGTGCTATGGGGAAGCACCAGAGGACCCTTGTATCTCAGGTAAGCACCATCCCAAGAGTAATGTTGTACAGCGGAAGGGTTGTTGGCCAACCATTGGATGATTTGAGATGATGAGGATTCATTGACATAGCCATGTTGAACAGATTGCAACCAATTTGGACCATGCATAGAAATAGCTGAAAGATGAACTTGGTCATCAAATGTGCGAGAAAGAACATCGACCACCAGATTTTCCTTACCCTTCTTGTAAGTGATCTCATAGTCATAACCCATGAGTTTGCTAACCCATTTCTGTTGTGTTGGGGAGGAGACCCGTTGTTCCAGGAAATATTTCAGACTCTGGTTATTAGTCTTGATGTAGAGATAATTCCCTAATAGGCATGGCCGCCACTTTTGTACTGCATGCAAAATAGCCATTATTTCCTTCTCATATGTCGAGGCAGATAAATTATTATCGGAAAGGGCTCTTGAAGGTGGCAATCCCACCGGTTCAGCAAAGACACCTGCATATCTATCCAAAAAAATTTGTAAATCCAAAGGAGTAGTGGAGACCATTGATGGGTGCATCTGAATGGAATGGAGATGAGCGATGACACCATGTGAATTCTTCTTAAGGATCTTTTCCATGCGATGTGAACTGATGATGCGAAGAAACCCTAGTTGTAATCCCGTCAATGTGTGTTTTTTCCCATTGACTGAAAACCGCATCCAAAGTTCAGCAAAATCCCATAAGATGGGGCCAAGTGTGCATAACCATTGAGCACCCAAAACCACATCACATCCGCCAAAGGCCAAGGAAAACATGTCAGAGCACAAGTTATAATCTCCCATAGAGATACGCACATTGTGACACTTCCCCTTGCAAGGTAAGGTTCCCCCATTCGCAATCATGACTTCAAAATTGGATGAAGGATGGACAAAACAATCAGCATGTTTGGTGATACAAGGGTCAATGAAGTTATGAGTGCTACCAGAATCAAGGAGTATTGTAAGAGGGAGCTTCTTGAATTAACCCCTAACCCGCATTATTTGTGGGGTGGTGACTCCAGCTAAAGCATGGAGAGATATATCTGGGTGGTCGTCCTGAGATAAAGGGTCAACAGGCGGTTGTTGAATGTCGACCTGATCATCTATTGTATCTAGAGCTTCTTCACCAAGTTCAAAGACAAGCGGAGAATCCACATCCAAGAGATAGAGATTTTGCTCAACACATCTATGTCCCCGAGTGAAATTTTCATCACAATTATAACAAAGCCCTTTTTCTCTACGTGCCCGCATCTCTGCTTCAAACAAATGCTTGATAGGAGTTGGTTGAGGAGCTGAAATGATGGGAGGTCGTTGAGAAACCATAATTCTGAATGGAACGAAAGTGGATTTGGAGCATTGTTGGGTTGTGATATTTTCCTCCACAAACTTAGCCAACCATAGGACTTCCATCATTGTGTTGGGACGGAACATTTTAACCTTTGATCGGATTGCATCCTTGATACCATTGATAAAACAACTCATGTAGAATTCATCAAACAATCCTTCTGTGTGATTGGCTAGTTTCTCAAATTATGTCTGATACTCTCTCACAGTGCCAATTTGGCGAAGTTTAGTGAGTGCTCCTGTGAAGTCATCAAAAGCACTAGGACCAAATCGTTGCAAAAGGAGTTGGCAAAAATCTGTCCATTTTGGCTCTTCATGAGCCTTGATGTACCAATGGTACCATTGAAGGGATTCATGTTCCAAATGAGAGGATGCAAGTGGAACTTTGTTGACCTCAAAAGTATTATGCAGACTGAAATATTGTTCTTTCCAGTATATCCATCAAGTCAGATCATTACCATTGAAGCAAGGAAAATCAAGCTTCGGCCCATGAAAATTGTTGGAAGAAGAGAACCCAGTGTTTGTAGAAGATTCTGGTTGTCATTTATTGTTCATGGATGAATGCTGGAGGCTCAAAAAAATTTCATGGAGATCTTGGAGTTTGGTTTTGAGGGCTGCAAGTTCTTCCTCCATGATTTTTTCTCCTGCGCATGGGACAACCATAACCAAGAGTTCTTTTTTTCGTGAATGGGTAGAAAAACAAAAACAAAAACTTCTTTAGTAAAGGAAAATTTCGATTTGGGAAAAACTTTGATGGGTAATTGCGGTTTGACTAGGTTTTGGACACTTTCTGATGGATAGGGAAGCAGAAAATGGGAATTTCGGAAGCAGGGTGAAAGAATGGAAAAATTGTGAAAGAGGGACAAAGAAGTAGAAATAGGAAATGAACACTATGGCAAAATTTGAAGGTGATTGGGTGAAAATCGAAGAAGTTATGGCAAACCCTAAAAATAGACAGATGTAGGATTTCTAGCTTCAGGAAGTGGAAATTTGAATAGGGTCCTCATCAATTAAATATGCAGAATGGGATTGCAGGGGTGTCAATGAATTTTCAAGGGAAACGGAGTGAAAACAAATAAGATATGGATCTGCAACGGCTCGGAATTGATCTGCAACAGTTCTGGACAGATGTAATATGCGATTTATCAGCTGGCAATAGATATGGACCCCAGGTATGCGCGGCTTCCTAAAGGTTCAGGGGATTCACTCAGCCACCAATGTTGTTTAACGGCTTGCGTATTGGGGCAGTACCTCTCACTCCACAGCTCAAGGAAAAATGATAACCTCTTTTCCACAAACGACAGCTCTTGGTTTACCTCACGGGTGGGAACTAGTCAATCAGGTAGGGGTCGTTTCCCTTTTCGCTAACAAGTACCCTCAATGGGCCAACTACTTCGGGGTTCTTGTGGTACTCCTCACAGTGAGTTTTAGGGATATGCCCAAGTACTTCCCACAGTTAAGCGGATAGGGATTATTCTTGGATCCGAACCTGCAATTGAAAGGAACAATGCAAATGCGAAAAAAAAAATTGGCAGAAATTCCACCCAGTGAGCCCAAGAAAGTGTTATGATACCAAATGTGAGGAACCTGCAGCAATTAATTAATGAAAATGCACGATATATCAGAACATAGAATATTTTTATTGATCGCAGGCCACTTTGAGGGGTAATCTCCTTTGAGCAAGATCAATACAAATAACTCATGGATGCCTTCATTGGCCTCAATATGTACTTATATACTAAGTCTATGCGTCAACACTATGGATCAATACCATGGAACAGAGTATGGGTTAATACAAACTATGGATCAATACCATGGAACATATAATACTACGGGACGACTTACAAAGCATATGTGTCCAACAACAATATAATAACAAAGTAAAGAGAAGGGTTGACACAGGTTCCTAATAGATTAGTTCCATCCATTGAATCTGTTTGATGAGATGGAGAGGTAGGAGGAACCTGATTAGTTGAAGGAGATCCTAAAATATGATTTGGAGAATTAGAAGAATTCACGATTTTCCAAAATAAATTAGATGATTGAGCTTTGGGATCTATTCGATGATACTTGAATGGGGTTCCTTCTAACTGATTCGAATTGACTCGACTTATGATATCGTAAGGATGTATATGAGGCCGTTCGTTACCGGAGTCACATTTAGGAGTCGCCAGGTAAACTATAGATCTCATATACTGAAAGATATGTCGTATAATAGCAGGGAGAAATTAGTGAAATGAGATGGCTACGTATGATTTAAAGATGTAAATGGTAACCATTCAGAAATCAAACCGGATGCGATAAGATATGGGATGATCGCACAGACACTTGCATACACTTGAGGTAAGCCTCTACCTCCCTGGAAAGGGCGCCAAAAATGTTCTCACACAACTTGTAGTTGCCCCTAAAAGGTGATCCCATCCAAGATGGTAGAGGGGAAGGGAAACTAAAGAGGTGACCCAAGAGGGCCTCAATTCCCAAGATGGATTGGCTGTCACGCCAATCGAGGCACTCTTCGCTTCTTACTATCCAAGCCCTAAATAAAAAAGGGGGAGACCCTAATCTACTCTCAATGAGAGAGATCCAAATCAATCACTAGATCAAGGTATTCATTAAGGTATCTATAGTGAAGGATGATGAACCCTAGATTCAAGGAATAGAGCTACTATAGAGGCTTAGGGAAGACGAGATATGAAAGATGATTAGTTCAATTACAGTAACTCAAGACTAAAAATCGATCTAGGATGTAGGTGCTAGAGTAAATTATCAAAATCAAGTGCCTTTGGAAACATGTACTTAGAATATGAAAAATGGTCCCAAGGAGTAGATTTGATAATTTTAGGACTTCTCATCACAACTTGATAGTAGATCCTGACAGTATCACATCACACAAGCTCAAAAAAGATGGATTAACTACTCAGAAGACCAACAGACTAAGGAGGGCACAAGCATGGAGAGATCAGTGCCTAGGGGATCGAGTAGATGGAGTCCACAGAGCTAGACGCCCATTAGGACCCACTTGGGGCTAGGCCTAAGGATGAAAACCCAAAAATGGTTTTCCAGTATACCAAGTAACTAACCCTAGAGAATTTTTAGAAATTTTTAGGTGTTAGTATTTTGAAGTAAATGATAGATGGGTAAGTTAAAGTAACCAAATACGTACCTTGTGAGCATACCTGGATTATGAGAATGGATGTCGGTATGACGAGGATTAATGCCACAAAGATCAAATGAAAGCTTGGTCTTTTCTCTTGCTCTAATGATTTGCCCAAGTCCACAAGTGCGCCCCTCTCTTCCTACAAAACCAAGGAGACAAAGCTCAATCCGTAAACAAAAATGAGGGTAGATGCAAATAAGAAGTAAAATATAGAGAATAATTGGTGCAAATACAAAATTAATCTCTGTGTGAACTAAGATCTGACAAAGAGAAACATGGTGGGTCTCCCCAACCAATGCGCCCCTCTCCCAAATAGCCTCCTTCACCTGCAAATCGAAATTGTGGTACAAAATGTGTAAGATAGCTACCAATATATTTCAGTGCAATGGAAAATTAGTTTCAATCACCATAACCAAGCATTCAACCCAATATCACAAGAATTTCTCACAAAATACTTCTTTTTATTCCAATAGCCAAGAGCCAAAAGTCTCTTTTACAATGAGGGGGGTCTCTTCCTTAAATAGGAATGTGAGAGACCCAAACCCTAACCACTTTTCAAATGAGTGGTGGAGAACAAAATATACAACTATTATAATAATCAATGGCTAAGATGATCCGTAAATACAATACATGGATCCACCCAAAAGTAGAGGGGGTGCACTCACTAAAACACCCAAGGGGGATGCACAACATGACATGTGACTAAGACACATGAAAATATCACATGGTGGGGCTAGAAGGTGTATCATATCCTTCACTAGCATGAACCCAAGACACAATATCAAATAATATGTCAAGATAATATAATAATGTGACCAAATGACCAAATCGTGGCCCCTCGATAACACAATAAAAACGCCCAAAATGATGAATGCTAGGACGTGTGGACCCCACTAATGCCAGAACAAGTGATGGAAGGTATGTACATCATCATCAAAATATACCGAAACAATATCATGACATTTCCTTTCCCCACTAAGCCAAATCGATTTCCTTAATGAGCCATTCTACTGTCGGAAAACCACCTCTGAAAGTACAAAAATGCATCTAACTCACTTCCAAGTATCCCAGACACAAATTTGACTACACCAAAATATCTGGAGATGGGCTAATATGGTAATAATGACTGGTTGGACCCCCCACCCCCTCAGGAGCTCCCTAGGAGAACGTGGATGCTCAATGAAAGTGCTAGACAGGCCATTTCCGAATGACAAAATGCAATATAATGGTAATATGACCATATCATCACTTGAAAATGCCTGGAACTGATAACCAAGTGCACCAATGGACTCAGAATGCCAAAATCCACAAGGAATGAGTACTCATACACCATGTGACCATCAAGTGATAGCTTTGTAAGCTCATCCATGCCTGGAATAATAAAATAATGGTCTATAAATAATAATAATGATAAAAATCCATCAAACCATCATCTGAAACTGTTGTCTAAGGCATGGAACCATCTAATGGACACATATGGGCCATGAATAATACATCTCGAACATTGTCGGCCCAAAATCATCCTGGACCCTGCAGTTGACTTGGTCAAACTGGGTTGGTTGTATTGGAGAAAACTCACTATGGCTTGGGGGACCACTACAAACAGCTGACTACCAGAAATTAACTCAATTCTCAGAACTATGCTATTATAAATGACAATGCTAAGATAATGGAGAATGTAACCAACCTCGATCCAAATGTTTGATGTAGATCCCCGTTGGAGCTTTTCAATCTGTGCACTTGAATCTGCAAATTAGTCTTGACAACCAATATACAACAAGTACATATAATATACAAATGATATTAACATCATCAATATAAATGGCTCATGATATAACAAGTAAATACAACCCAATGTAAGATAAACAACATTTACAACATTAATGGATGAGAATATGAGTGTTTCTATTAATAAACAAGAAGAAGTACAATGTGATACGTCCTCTTGCCGGCAACCAATTTGAACCAAGATCTAGATCAATCCACTTGTGTCTCCACCACTTCAATCCTCCATGAATGGCAAACTCAAACTATGGTAGGAGTTTGGAAGGTGAACATAAGGGGTTCACAACAACAAGGATCAATGAGTGTAGACTCAAGACTAATGCTCTTCTAGAGTTCTCTAGAGTTCTCTTGCTCTTCTTTTTCCCTCCCATCCATAAGCCATATGTGCTCAATATATAGTCCTCTCAAAGGTAAGTGAAAGGACAAATCGAGGCGTTTCTTGGGCATATGGAGAGTCAAAGGTCACCCAATGACCGCTTTTTGGGAGTAAAAAGTAATAAACTAGTGATTTTTACCATTTTACATGATACCCATGGGCTATAGTGATGCAACTCGTGGGTACGCCGGCTATAGTGATGCAGCTAGCATACAAGGAAAAAAAAAAGGAAAAATCGTGTCTGAAGGATATAAAATGGATCTGAGTCCGTGAAATGGATCCTCTAAGCCAAAGAGTGTTGATTCTCACAAGGTGGAAGATTACGTTGTAACAGATGCCCCCTAATGTGTGAGGTCAGAGACTAATGCTATGATGGTCGAAATACATTATAAAACTCAGAAGTGGAGTGATGGAGACACAAGTGGAAAGAGCAGCTCACTTGTCATAATACAATAGTATCCCTGAATACATGTCGGTAGTACAACAATCTGATACAATGGCCATGAATAGGTAGTACATAGTGAATACATGTCATAATGAAACAACTGACGCAAACTGGAGGTACAAACTACTGATATCTGAGAGGTGATATCTCAGATGTAAAGTCAAAGTCATAAGTATCATACTGAATGCCACTATCACCTGGGGTCTTCTACACAAGTCTTCGACAGTGCAAGTCCCATCAAGTGAATAAAGGAGTTGGGGTTGAACCTGATGTGACATTGTATGATTACCGGTCAATGATGTATACCGTTAACAGATGCGAGATAACCCACTAATAATTAAAATGGGCATCAAGGCACAGAGCACAATCATCAAAGTGTGAATAGATGAGTTGAAGTCGAACACTAGGATGAATCCATCAATCAGGGGACATTGATGTATTCCAAAAACTGTCGATGGCGAGAGAACCTACCACTAATGACTGCAAGCCTCAAGGTACTCAACCGAACTCTAAGCCTCAAGTCCCGAAAAAAATGGGTTGAAGTTGACGGAACGAGACTCGCTAGAAGGAGGGCATTAAGGCATCCCCCATCAACCAGCACGAGGTACCAGCTATGCTGAAAGATTTGGAATATCTCAGGTGAAACGGACTAACTCAATAAGGATGGACGACATGCAATAGTCAAGAGATCTGAGGAGTGGCCGACTTTGGGTTCAGGACTTCCTTTGAACAAGAGCATGAGCAGATGGATAGACTCAGGCAACATAGACTTGACATAAACTGTGTAATGTAGGAGGCATTACAAAGGGCTCCATAATGACTGGAAGCTTAACCAATCGGTGGAGTAAAATGAGAAACAAGTACATCTCCTAAGGTCCAACTATAGTCCCGACTCATAATGTATGGAGTGGAATGAATGCTATGTTCAAAGGCGACACAACAGCTGCCAACTAGAAGTAATAACCATAATCCCGTCCGGATTTTTGGAATATTTGATTTTTTTTTGTCTTTTTCATATTTGAGGAAAGCTTGAAAAAGAATAAAATTGCTTATAGTACAACAAGTGAGGGAATGAGTGTCAAATAGCGAGCAGACTAGTTCCAAGCAGTGGAACATACCTATGATCAATGCAAGGAAGTGCATGCAGGATGTGGACACTCGAGGGGGTGTTCCCTCAGGGTCAAAAGGTCATCAAATTGTGAAGGGAAAATATAAGCTCTGCAGGGCTCGACAGGGAAAAGTGCTCAGGCACCAGGCTAACAACTAAGTGAGCAGGAGCCGGCACAAGGCTCAACCGACAAGTAGGATGATGTAATGCAATCACAACATGCTATAACTGAGGGAAGTCCTTAAGGGAGATGGCCAGCATAAGACAAAGTAGAGTATGAGTCTTTATCGCAACGTCATGGCGTAATTGCAAAGGACTCCCAATCCTAAGGACAAACAACGACATGGGCACCAAAATGCACAAAGGGGTTCTAACTATGGTACCCATGTTCAGAAAAGCCCTACCGCCACATAATGACACTTCTATAGCAGTGTGGAAGTTCTGTGTCAGTTAAGAAGCGGGGTCGCACCTAGGGTTTATGAAAGTGGTCAACAGGTCAAATGCATAATGCATGTGGAAATGGCATCTAACCTATATGCCAGGTGTGAAACGTACCTGCCGTAGGTGTGAAATGGTCCAAAACAACTTTCGCCGAAGAAATCTGATTAAAAATTCTACTCCATGACATTATATTAGTCCATAACGGCATCAAACGGTAAAAACTATAGACAAGTGGGTCCTGAAAATTATAAATAGTAATAAAAATTTACAATTTACAATTCATTTTTACTATTCACCCATTTGGAGCTTTGAAGTTAGTTTTCACCTGAAAGTTCAATTACCGATTCTGGGAGCTACAAGCGTCCGTTCATCGAACCGTCTGGAGCAGGTTGGTAGTCTCATCCATACCTTTAATTTCATTGCATTCATTTTAGTTTTCAGCGATGGGATTTCTAGTTTGGCCAAGCCCTAAATGGCTTCAGTGCTACCCGCAGGCTATAGCTATTCGGGTCACGGGTAGGGCATGATACGCATAGTCAACTCATAGGTTGACCATGGGTACCCGCACCTGTATACAAATTAGTCCGCGAGTATGGCCCTGAGATTGATTTTGCAAATAAAATTGACTAAAATCCTTATTTTTTCTTACTCCAGGATGGTTTTAGAGTGGAGGGAGAGGGAGCATGACCAAGTAGATGAGGTCGTGTGCAACGATGTGTAAGCACAACAAGCATTGCAAGCATGTGGGTTGTACAAATTCTGGAGTATAGGGGGTTTGAGGGCCCAAAACCTATTACTCTGCCGCTTGATCGATTATTGGGATGTTGATGCACAAAACTTCAATCTCAATGGGAAAATCCTCACACTGGAAGTGGACGACATCTACTTCATTACCGGTTTGTCCCGTCGAGGTGAGGAGGCCAGTCTTCGGTCCTGTATTGTGGGTGGTGGGATCACCGTCCTTGACTACATAGCGCGGTATTGTCCCGCAAACACACGAGCGGTGGGAAGTTAGGTGCCCATCAATGCCATAGTAGATCTGAGCATGAAGATCATTGTGGTTACCTTAGTGTGGATAACGGGTTCCAAAGCTCTGCACCAGGCATCCAGGCTAGTGATTTTCGATGCATCACAATGCATGCAACTATAGTATTTGATTGGTGTACTACACTACTGGGATCTATGAAGACCCAACTGACAAAATGCAAATAAGGGAAGGCCAAAAACTTCGAGTATGGCAGTATCTTGTGCAGCTTCTTCTTTGAGAGAGTTTAGGGCTTAGTTCGAGGGTGGATGTCCCTCCTCATAGTCTCCACGATCCAGCCCTGACCCGGTGGGCTGAGATATTGACACGATAGGGTGGTGGCCACCTAGCATCACCATATACTGAGGAGTTCTTCCGCTGGTGGGACCAACAGGTCATTTCCATAGAGGACTACCCCTATGCAGGGATAGACTTCCGTCAGGATCGGTACATGCCACTCCCACCAGACACAGCGTTCGGAGACATTGGTGAGTACTCTTTTTAGGTTTTTGTGTATTAAATTTTTATCAATTTTTTATTATAGATGTGAATGCAAAAATCTTTTTGGTGGTAATATCATATGCTAATGGTTGACCGTTTGCTCGCAGACAAGGGCCCAGTGAGACCCGATGGCTTCCCGATACATGGTCACCGGGGCAGGGGTTATGAGGCAATTGATGTTGCAGCAGGGCGCACTCTACAGATCTTGCGGCGCAACCTATCACAGATGGTTGCTAGGGTTTCACAGATAGAGGTGGCGCGACTACCTGAGGCTATGCAGCACCAAGTAATGGGGGTTCCGGGTGACTGGGTGCAGCTACTACAGCGGGTAGCCAATGCAGTTCAGTATTTCTATGAGACACATCCTGTCGGGGGGGCAGCTAGGCCTCCTCGTAGGGATTATATATCTCAAGATCTCATTTTTGTATCGATATGTATATTTTTGAGGGCTACGGGCTCCAGTTTTGTATGACACTACCATTTTTGGACATATTTATAAAAAAATTTGGTTCTCCGATTCTACTATATGTGTGTATGTACAAATGTATGAATGTCTTCTTTTATTTGTGTGCTTCATGGTGAATGTGACAAATGAAAATCTAATACATAGTTAGCATATGCATTAGATATATGATTAACACTTCTCGTAACATGAATGTATGTAATTGAAACAAAATGTCGTTCCAAGAGTCTTACCCTTAGGAATTTTCGTAGTAGCGTAGGATCTCGCACACGGTACTGACCATTCAACTGAGACACAACTAGTTGTGAATTTAGGCAGACTTCTAAAGACTGGATACCATGCGAAATGGCATCCCGAAGTAGCTCAATGACGGCACTATACTCAGCCACATTGTTAGATGTAGGACCAAGACAAGCACCTTCTGAGGACACAACTAGGTGGTCAGGTGAGAAAATAACCCAAGCAGCAGAAGCAAGCTACTGCGTATGACGGCTAGCACCACTGGCGAACCCTAAGAACATGGGAAACTCCGCTGACATCTGTCAATCAAACGGAAGGTAATCAGCAGACCTGAAAACCAAAAGAAAGCTAAACTATGTACAGAAGTAACTATACAGTAGTATACAAAAGTATCAGCCTGAACCGGAGGTTCAAGCGTCATACCACTTGAGGTAGAGCCCATTTCTAGGCTCCTTCAAGACAGTCCCCTCAGAGTCTTCTAATTCATAGGCTCCTTTTTCCAAGACACGCATCACAACGTAAGGACCGTGCCACATGGGGTTGAACTTGCCTACCCCCAGGGGTTCTTTAGCTTGGTCATATAAGAGGACCAAGTCACCTTTAGCATACTACTGGGGACGGACAGACCTATCATACTAAACCTTAACATGACGTTTTTTGGCATCTATAGCCACAGCGGCATCTCGACGTTGCTCGTCAAGTTGCTCAAGCTGGTTTAAACATTGCTCAAGACCCGTCGTATCAGGGAGGAGCTCTATGGCTAGTTTAAGCAAAGGGATCTCACATTCAATCGGTAAAAGTGACTCCACACCGTGAACCAGCTGAAACGGTGAGAGCCTGGTGGCAGTCTTGACTGCGGTTCGATATGCCCACAAAGCAGGATATAACATGATGTGCCAGATGGTCTTGCTTTGTTGGATGGTACATTAGAGAATGGTCTTCAAAGACTTATTAACTGCTTCAACTTGACCATTCACTTGGGGATAATTAGAAGATGAGTGTTCTTGATGAAACCCAAGCTTGAGAGACAAATCCTCCATCATCTTGTTCTGAAAGTGACTGCCATGGTTAGTGGCAATCTCTTTCGGGATACCAAATCGAGTGATAATTTGATTGAATACGAAGTGGGATGCTGTAGCACCATCGGCTTTTACGGTAGGCATGGCCTCAGCCCATTTGGAAAAGTAGTCCACGACCACTATGATATGGTGATTCCCCCCATCCAAAGCTGGTTTGTAGTCCATGAAATCTACCCCCCACTTAGTGAAGGGACCTACGGTGACAACCGGATGAAGGGGCGCTAGATGCGAGCGTATGTTCCGATAAAACACCTGGAAAGGGTGACATCTCTTCACAGCATTAACACAGCCCTTAAAGATGAAAGGCCAAAAATAACCAACTCGCATAATACATTGGGTTGTAGCAAGCCCTGATAAGTGACCGCCACACGCCCCAGCATGGAAATCATTAAGCACCTGCTCCGCTTCTTCGTGAGTTAAGCAACGACGGAGAATAAAATCCTTTCCTCGGCGATACAAAGTGTCACCGACGATAGTATAATCTTTAGCGTGATGTTTCACACGCTGTCGCTCATCTCGTGAATAGTGCGGAGGAAACTTCAAAGTTTGGAGATATACAATGACATCCCCATACCAAGGGTCCTCGGACGAGATAAGAAATAAATGCTCATCCACAAAGGAATCTTCATGAATGACATCCTCATCAAGTCTCGGAAGGTCCGACATAAGCTCAACAAACACCAACGATTTCACCGACTTCACCAAAGAAAAATCGAGATCGAACTCCTAAAGGATAACAATCCATTTATTGTACTCCCCCCCGATAAGGCATCATGATAGCACGAACTGAAACGGATTGATATGCGCGACAACTGTGGTTGTTCTAAGCAAAATGTAATTTCGTAACCGCTAGACTGAATGAACAGTCGTAAGTGCCAACCACATGAGTATATCTTAGCTCAGCGTCTACTAGATTTCGACTAAGGTAATAGATGACATGCTCGAAAAGTGCATCATCAACCTGAACCAAGACCATGCCAATCGTCTCTTGAGACGCGGCCACATAAAGGATAAAATATCATGAGAAATTTGGTGGACTAAGCATAGGGGCCGATACCAAAGCTTTCTTAAGAGCGTCGAAAGACTGCTGGGCTCGCTCATCCCAAATAAAGGGTGTGTCTTTCTTCAATAAGCATGCGAAACCTTTGATAAGATTAGCATAATTGACTACGAAACGACGTATAAAAGTGGCTCTCCCTTGGAGGCTCTGAAGTTGTAACAAATTGCGCGGAGGAGGAAACTAAAATATTGCCTCAACTTTAAGAGGATCGACTCTAATACCCTCTTTCGAAACTATGAATCCCAGAAGAGGACCCATCCTTACAGCAAAGATGCATTTTTTAGGATTCAATTGAATCTTGTATCGTATACATCGTTCGAGAATCATGCAGAGGTGCTTGGGGTGGTCCATCCTCTTGCGAGAATGGCTGGCAAGGTCATCCAAAAAAACCTCCATAATCATTTTAAGATCGTGAAAGGCGTAGGTCATGGCACGCTGAAATGTAGCTCCGGCGTTTTTAAGGCCAAAGGGCATTTTCCAATATGCAAACGTTCCCCAAGGGAAAATGAAAGCTGTCTTATGTTGGTCCTCGGGTTTGATTTGAATCTGGTTATATCCGGAAAATCCATCCATGAAGGAAAAAATCTCACTTCCGGCGCAAGCATCCAAGATTTGATCTATGAATGGTGTGGGTGTAACAATAAAAATAATAATAAATTAATATTAATTTATTATTATAGTCATGCCCCTTCGTGAAAAGGTGCAAGACAAGCTTATTTAAGCCAACTGATTGTATTCATTTTACCATCTTCTACATTATCAAATATACATTTTTTACATTATACATTACGTTCTCCGTTTTTCACCCATTCTTGTCTCTCCATTGGTATCAGAGCCTCTTGGCTCTCGGCACTGTCCCACCACATTGCATCCACCTCCGCCTTACCTTCACCTCCCTCACGCTTCCCTCCATCACCACTGCCATCACCCCATCACCCCACCTCCTCCGCTCCCGACTCCCCACTCCCTACACTCACACACCCATATCCCACCGCCACTGCTCTTTCCCACCTCTCCACCTCCTCTCCTATGCTCCATTCTCCCATCTCGCCACCTCTCCACGGCTGCCTGCTCCACTTCCTACGCAGCCCCTCACAGCTTCGATCACCCTCCGCCCTCACTCCAATGCTGCACCCATCGCTCTCTTCTGTCCGTGCCTCGCACCAGCCATCCTCCCACGCCTCCCTTCCGCCCTCCACCATCCTACACCACCTCCCAACCTCCCTCCCTCCACCATTCTGCGCCCACCTCCCAACTTCTTGCCATCCATCTCCCCGTCGCCTGCCTCCTCTCCCACTCGGCCTCCGTGTTGACATCTCCCCTCCTTACTCACACCAACCAGTTCATCCCTTTCACTCCACCTTCTCCATCACCCGCGTTTGTTTTTATATATTAATACTTTAATATTAATAATATTTATTAATATTATTGTCAATTAATATTATTATTAATTTAAAAAAAAAACTATATTATAATAATAATTATTATTATTATAATTGGTTTAAAAAAAAAATCGTGGCGAGCTGGCTTCGTACAGCAAATAAAAATAAATCGAAGTTTAGCGCCGAGAAGATTCCACCAATCACCAGATCAATGAGTGAATTAGATGCCCGATTTGATTCAATCAATGAGAAGATTAAGAAGAATATGAGGAACTCCAGGAAAAGATCGATCAAACCAGTGACAATTTGGCAGCGACTTGGACACAAATCACGTCACGAATAAAGAATACCGTTCTCACTCTACAAGACAACCAAAAGAAAAATTAGGCAGTTTTAAAGGCCATCTTGGAAAGATTACCAGTACCAAAAGATCCCAACTCTCCCAGAACACCGGAGCAGCCGGATCCTTTCAACATGTCATCATCATTCTCATATGCACAAGGACGCCAAATACGAGTGAAATTTGAGCTACCCAAATACGACGGGGACGAACGACAGTGCATAGCGTGGATTAACAAAGCCGAGGAATACTTAGAAATCCACAATATCCATTACGAAGAGGAGAAAGTTAAATATGCCGCCATGCATCTAGAAGGAAATGCTTACAACTGGTACTTATGGTGGAAGAAAACTGCAAGAATCTGTTCTCACAACTGGGTTAGTTTCAAGAACGACCTCATTAAAAGATTCCAAGGCGTTGAAGAAAAAGACTTCTTTGCCAAAATCACAAGATTGCAATAGAAAAGCAGTTTCGATGAGTACACCTGTGAGTGGGAAGCACTCTCAACTCAAGTTCCAGAGTTAACCGATGACCAACGACTACAGACCTACATACACGGCCTAAAACAACACATTTGTGATGAACTAGAGTTACATAACATCTCTACCATGGAGGAAGCACGACGTAAAGCCAAGATTATTGAAAGCAACTCCGTTCATACAAATTTCGACCAAGACGACTCCAAAAAGAACCCCCTCCAATCAACATTCACAGGAAATACAAGATATACACCGCCTCAACTTAGGGAAGGAACGAAGCCCAGTTTAGAGGCCCATAGAATAAAGGAAGGGAAATGTAAGTTCTGTGGAGACAAATGGGATCCTAAGCACAGATGCTTACAAAAGAAATTGTATGCCTGTGAAGCAGAGTTGGAAGTCAATAACGATGCTAAGAGTCAGCAAGACTACCCCATAGAAATTGAGGACGACACCCCACAAATCTCATTAGCCATTATTACCGGAATCTCTCAGTAGCAAAAATTGAAGCTTAGTGGACATATAAAAAAGAATGATGTCACAATTCTCATTGACTCTGGCAGCACCCATAACTTCATTAATGTTAACCTTGCTAAGATATTTAACCTATTTGTTTTTCCAGTACCTAACATGAAAGTTATGATAGCAGATGGAAAGAAGATTGACAACGTAGGAAAATGTCACCAAGTCAAGTTACAAATACAAGAGTACAACTTAGAATCGGATTTCTTTGCGGTACTGCTAGGAGGAGTCGACGTTGTATTAGGAATACAATGGTTACAAACCTTGGGTACATACTCCGCAAATCACCAAGAACATTTTATTGAATTCCATGCATTTGGGAAAACACACAAATTATATGGGTTCCAACCACCTCCAAAACAATTGGTTACATCACATCAGATGAAAAAGTTACTTCGGAAGGACGCACCAACGTACATACTTCAATGTCAAGAAATGAAGCTTCTAACAAGTAAAGGAGATAGGGACAAACAACTAGAGATACAAAAGCCGATTCAAAAAACATTGCAAGGTGTTTCAAGGGCTACCTATGGAGCTCCCATCAAACAGAAAAATCAAACACATAATCAAAATGGAACCAGGGACAAACCCACCAGTAGCAAACCATATAGGTGTCCACATCAAAGACGATGCGGCTGTTCACATAATCATTGTCGTCAAATCAACTTTGAGGACAAAGCTTCCCTTAAGGGGAAGGCAATGTAACAATAAAAATAATAATAAATTAATATTAAATTTCATTAATATTAATTTATTATTATAGTCATGCCCCTTTGTGAAAAGGTGCAAGACAAGCTTATTTAAGCCAACCGATTGTATTCATTTTACCATCTTCTACATTATCAAATATACATTTTTTACATTATACATTACGTTCTCTGTTTTTCACCCATTCTTCTCTCTCCAGTGGGGAAGTTGTCTTTCGGACATGCATGGTTCAAATCTCTAAAATCGGTGCATACACGGATCGTTCCCTGCTTCTTATTCACAGGAACAAGATTTGACACCCATTCAGTAAGGGGAACGGGGTAGATGAAACCAACTTTGAGCAGTTTCTCCACCTCTGCCTTGATAGTGGCTGCTTTCCTAGGGTTCACAGCACGTAAGCATTGTCGAACCAGTTTAGCGTTAGGATACATTCTAATCTCATGTTCAACAATGCGGGGGTCTATTCCTGGCATCTCCTCATATGACCAGGCGAAAGCTTCCCGGAGTTCTGTAAACAATTCAGTGTAAATAGCAATCTCCTCAAGAGTGCAATCGTCACCGATGTAGACATTCTCAACCCTTCCGGGAGTATGAGAGATATTGATCGACGTAGTTGGGGAAATGTTAGCCATATTCCCTTCTGCAAAAACATCATGCGACTCTAAAAGAGCCACAGGGTGACCAACCATCTTTGCTAGAGTCGTCCTAAACTCTTCTTATTCGGCGAGCTTGAGGTTGGGAAGGAAATAAGAGCGATGGTGCATATCTTCCCAAGGTCTCTCACTACCACACATGGCCTCCATAATAGCTTCATCAGATGGCAAAGTATCATCAAGGAAATCGTGTGAACAAGACGAGTTGGCTACCCAAACTGGCAACGTAACAGGATCTTCCTTGACTGTCTGAGAAGAAGAGAGATCTGGTTCTACAGTGGCTTGTTGAATATGCTGGTAAGCAAGCTTAGCTACAGACAGTGGCATAGACATCCCAACATGCGTAATGTTTCCAGACGTGGAACTCGTGGATGGTAAAGTCCACGGCTCATCAAAATAGGAAGTCCGGAATGACATATTATGCGAAGGAGGAGACGCATCATCGGTAATGGTTCCAATAAAATTCATAGGTGCGGCAAAATCATAAGTTCCCATCAATGAAGGGTACATGCCAACACCCATGTTCCCAGTTGATGGCTAAGAATGAGTAACCTGCGGGACTATGGATCCCATGGATACTGTGGAAGAGGAGTTAACGAAATCCAGCTGATCGATAGTCACAATCTTGCCTTCGTGAGGAAATCAAATAACTCTGAATACAGTGGACGCGATAGCTTTCATGGCATACATCCAATTCCGACCCAGTAAAGGTTGTAGTCGATGGGCGCATCAACCACCTAGACTTCAATAGGCACAGACTTACCTCCCAAGGAGACAACAAGGGATGGGATAATTCCATGCGGCTTAAATGACCAACCGTCGAATGCAGTGAGTGTGGTTCTAGACGCGAGTAGACGAGGAGAGCCGAGAGCTTTCCAACAAGATAACGACATTACTGATGTGGAAGCACCTTCGTTATCCATAGTACGTTTGACAAAATTCTGAAGGCGCACCACCTGGATTTGAAAAGCCACGCGGTAGGGTAAGCGAGGTTGGACATCAGTAGTATCAAACTTGATAACAGTGGGACTTCCCCCGTCCTGAACTCCTAATGCACTCAAAAGGGCATGCTTTTGAGAAGGACAAGCTTGCAAGACTTCAAGAGCCGACATGGCACACGGAGTTTGGCCCAAATATTCTACGATGGAGTAGTTATGGGCGGCTCGAGCATTAGGATTATGCGTAGAGCGCTTAAGAACACCTTTCGGTATCCGCGGCATATTAGAGGGCTTCTCGATATGCAAGGAATTGTCAGGAGGAGGGGAGGCTCACTCCCCAAATTGGGTTGTGGTGCATCATAATCGTGTTGACGAGTGGCAACACTAACCTCTGACTGAACCATGTTCACACATCCATAACCACCAGTATTGGAAGAAGACGTTGCCGTCTTAGTAGGTCCATAACCAGTGGTGGGAGCATCCGAAGCCATGTTTTGGTGTTGAGGTAGGGGATCCTTCAACACAGCTGGGATCTGTGCCAAATGCTTCGATGCTTCTTCAATTCGAGGACATAAGTGAGTAAGATGGTCTTCCCCACAGAGCTTGCAAGGAAACTTCTCCTTACACCTCGGTTTACGGTCCTCACCAGCATTTCCGCCTTCCCAAGGAGGGTTGGCATTATCCCTATGGGGGGGTATTGCGATTGCTATTGTTATTCCCATTTTTTCCACTCTTACGATTGTTTCTCCCATTTTTCTTACCACCAGGTTGCTGGTTACCTGATCGGTTCGTCGTTTGCATACTGTGTACATCGGACGATGGGGTGGAAGTGGACAAGGTGTGAACCTGTCCGGGAGTAGACTGGTTTAGCGACAAATTTTGGATTTGATTAGCTACCAAATCTACAGGGCAAGTGCTTGCATATCCTATGATGCCGTCAGCATGCGGTCCAAGAACTGACTGAGGCTCATGACATGTGCGCGGTGCGTCAGGAATAATGTCATGCAAAATGCCAGACTAAGAGTAGAGTAATTCTAACTGCTGGACTTTCAAGATGGCTTGTTCCTCAGTCATAATGCCGGACATAGAAACATCCTTAGCAATGTATGGGAGTAGAGACTTGAGGAACCACTCCAACAGGAACTTTGGAGGAATGTTGTCTTTCACTAACCTCTTCCGTCGACGCCACTCTTGAACGTGGTCAGAAATATGTGTGGCCTTGTTCTGACGGAAGGTAGATAAAATTTTAGTACCAGTATCATAGCGAACCGGCAACTGGAAATTATCTAAGAAAACCAAAGCGATCTCATTAAGACCCCTATAAGTGTTTCCAGGCAACTCGACGTACCACTTCGTGGCTGCCCCCGTGAGGGTGCATTGAAATAGTAGCAATATAATGGAATCGTGATTCAATGAGTTGGAGGAGCACCAAAGGTGAAATGTCGTGACATGATCTCCCGGGTCCTCACCACCTTTCCCCTCAAACTTAGGAATGTCCGAAGGGAGCTTGGTAGGGACCGGGGGCCAAGTAGGGTCGTGACACACCGGATCATTTGTGAGCTTCGAAAGATCTGGAAGATTCAATCGTGCAAGGAATAGGAGCTGAGGCTGGAAAGCTTGATTATAAGCTCCCATAAAAGGTTGGTTGAACAGAACCGAATTATAAGATGGACCAAAATCTTGAACATGAGGATTAAACTGCTGATAATGAGGACCTGACGGAACATAAGCTTTCCCATGGCCATTGGATTGATAACCTCCTCCTGCCTAACCCATATGAGAGTAGCAGGTATGTGCGTGTTTTGGGCACCATATTGGAGTGGTGGGTTGTACTGGTGGCCAGCACCAACTGTGTTGTAGTAAGGGTTGCCACCATCATTATGGGGCATATACATACTATTCGTAGTGGGAACCGTGTTGTAATGACCATAATGGTATGGTATGTTCCCACCTCCAACATTAGGATTAGCTTGAGCAGTCGTGTGGTGACCAAAAGCATGAGATGTATTCCCAACCCCAACATTGGTGTTACTAGTAGTAGGGATGGTGGCGTTATGTCCATGTGGATAGGATATATTCCCACCCCCTACATTGGCATTACTAGTGGCGGTAGTGGACGCAAAAGTATGGGGTATATGTCCACCCCCATGGTTAGGAGGAGCATTAACATTTGCGAAAGTAGTCCTGGGTTGACGAGTAGCGGCATGTGTATTAGGTGGTGGATGGCGAGTCATGTTTTGAACAACGTTCCTATTAGGTTGGGTAATCCTAGGAGGTGGTCTTCTTCCAACATTAGCATTGTTAGGAGGAACATGACCAGTCCCCATACTATGTGTGTGAGTGGAAAATGTAGTGCCCCCAATGAGGGTAGTGCCCCTAGTGGGTATAGTATGGCTAACACCATGACTAATGCCAGCGTGATTACCAAACGTAGTGGAAGGCTCAACTGTACTATAATTAGGCATACCAAAAGAGAGTGCGTTTAGGTTAACCGTAGGACCAGTGTCGTTATGTAACTATGGCATCCCGTGTCTATAATTGCGTGGAAATGAAGGAACGAACGTGTCGTCCTGTTCTTCGTCCTCGGGTAAGGTTGGCATCCCATAAAGATAATTATTCGGATTCAAAGGATCGAACGGATCGTGTTCAAATGGATTCGGCCAAACCAAACCAAGTTGAGTCTCAGGTGGATCACCCCCCCCACACCTCACAAGGAGTAGGGGAATCCGAAGTGCGTTCAACTCTACCCGATGGAGTCGAAGGTATTTCTTCAGTATCAAAATGTGCAACAGTCATGACGTCTTGGACATATGTCTCGTAAGAATCCGAAGACTCAGAGGGAGCCCGCCGGCATCCCCTAGCAACACGGTGTGAAAGCTCGGTAGGCTCTAAACCGGCCAACCGACGGGATTGGCGGAGAGTAGGGCTCCACGCCATGATATCTCCAGAGAGAATATAGAATCAAAACGTCCCCTAAAGGCCAACTATCGATAAAAAACAGTAAATAAAAAGCACACACCTAGAGAAACTACAGCCAAGAGCAGACAAACAGAGTGGCTAAATGAGCTCCTGACATTAGAGCCGATATGTCTCGCTTAGGAGAGGCTTGAGACTCCCAAACTATAGCCGGAGGTAACAGAATCATTTATAACGGCCCCCAGACTTCACTGCGTGCACAGGGTCAAGTCCTTATACAACAGAAACTATGCTTTCCGACCCCTATCTGACTCAGGACACAAACAGCATAACCACTGCAAGAGATATGATCGTGAAACTAGTGATGTGTAAGACTCAATAGTATGCAAAATCGTCCAATCCTAGACTCATCTATCCAATGAAAACAATGCCACTAACATGAAAAATCAAACCAACAGTTTCGAAATAAATATGCAATATTTTTATATTTTTCAATGCACAATTAGAATCTAAATGAAGGCAGAAAGCACTCAATGCAAGATGCAATACATAAAAGCAAATTTTTTTTTGTATTTTCTCTTATAAACAAAAGGAAAATGCAAAACTATGTGTATATTTTTGTATTTTTCAATATATGGAAATGAAAAATGCAAGCAAAATCCTACTATCTAGTCACTGATATGCCAAGGAGATCACTAAGACAACCCAACAGATATCAAACAGTAAGACTCAGCCAAAGGAATGAGCTCAAAAGGAAAAACCCAACAAGGCTAAATCCAAAGATGGGTAAAAAACCAACAAGGCTCAACCAAGAGAAAAGAAGAGTTCTGGTCACAACCAAGGCATGAAACAGTCAAGAAATAGGCCAACAAAGACTCGGGATCAACGAAAACCAACCCAACAACAACCAGAGGTCATAAAACAACCAAAGTCGGAGTTACACGCTATTGTCGAAGGAATACCTGCAGGTACCCACGACCAGCAGAGTAAACAGAGGCGGGTATACGCGGGCAGGCTAAGCTAGCCCGCGGGTGAGGAAAGGAAAATTGGCAAATAAAGAGTCCAATGGCTCAGAAAAAGTAATTTTTCTATAGTGTATCTCAATGTCAAATAAGTGACACAGAGCTTTGACAAACAGCAACTCTAATTATGGACTAATGCTCAAAAAATCCCCAAACATGGATGTTTTCCCCAGTGGAGTTGCCATTTCTGTATTGGAGAAAACTCACTATGGCTTGGGGGACCACTACAGATAGCTGACTACCAGAAATTAACTCAATTCTCAGAACTATGCTATTATAAATGACAATGCTAAGATAATGGAGAATGTAACCAACCTCGATCCAAACGTTTGATGTAGATCCCCATTGGAGCTTTTCAATCCGTGCACTTGAATCTGCAAATTAGTCTTGACAGCCAATATACAACAAGTACATATAATACACAAACGATATTAACATCATCAATAGCAGTGGCCCATGACATAACAAGTAAATGCAACCCAATGTAAGATAAACAACATTTACAACATTAATGGATGAGAATATGAGTATTTCTATTAATAAACAAGAAGAAGTACAATGTGATACGACCTCTTGCCGGCAACCAATCTGAACCAAGATCTGGATCAATCCACTTGTGTCTCCACCACTTCAATCCCCCATGAATGGCAAACTCAAACTATGGTAGAAGTTTGGAAGGTGAACATAAGGGGTTCACAACTACAAGAATCAATGAGTGTAGACTCAAGATCGGGCAAAAATCCACTAGAGTTCTCTTGCTCTTCTTTTTTCCTCCCATCCATAAGCCATATGTGCTCAATATATAGTCCTCTCAAAGGTAAGTGAAAGGACACATCGAGGCATTTCTTGTGTAGATGGAGAGTCAAAGGTCACCCAATGATCACTTTTTGGGAGTAAAAAGTAATAAACTAGTGATTTTTACCATTTTACATGACACCCGCGAGCTATAGTGATGCAACTCGCGGGTACGCTGGCTATAGTGATGCAGCTAGTGTATAAGGGAAAAAATAGGGAAAAATAGTGTCTGAAGGATATAAAATGGATCTGAGTCAGTGAAATGGATCCTCTAGGCCAAAGAGTGTTGATTTTCACAAGGTGGAAGATTACGTTGTAACATTGACCAGGTCAAAGATGATCAAAATAATGATCCATACCATGAATAACTGTCGTTGCAAGTACAAATGGTTATGATAGGCTCCTTAAATTATATAAGTAGCTATACTAAATCATAAGATGATTTTTAACAAGAAAAAGCATGTAAATAATATAACAAAAATAAGTCTAGATCAAACTGGCTAGCCACTATAAACAAGAATCACAAGTGTATACTCGTTTACAGACTGGAACAATTTGCTAACCATGGGTGAGGGTGGAAAAACAAAGGCTAGGCTAGGGGAAAGACTCAACAACCTCAACACTGCAATCTCTCGGATGAAGGAACCAGGGGAACCACCTATACATATGTTGGATAAACAATAACATGGGGGATGGTGGTGTCTCACAAATGGGTAGAGTGATGAGAATGCTTCCAATATACTCTAGACAAGCAACCTTTTAGCAATTTATTTATTTTCCAACCTTTCTCACTTGAAATTTATCATTTATTTCACTTTAAATATTTTCACTAGCCAGCCTCCAAAAGCAGGTGCCCTGAAAGCCTTCTGGGATTTAGATATGACTCGGTATGTAATACCCCTACTTTGACCCTTAGGGTTATTGGATTCAATGTAAATATTATATACATGCAATGGGTGTTTGCCCTAGTGTGGAGCTCAAGGCCAAGGCCCCACTAGAGGATTTCCAAGTCTTATTTGAGAGGCAAGTATTTGGTATTATGGTAACCATGTGCTAGTAAGCCATGGAAAATGTAAATGATGTAAATAATACTATGTAAATAAAAATACCAAGGGTTGGCTATGGAATGCAACCAAATGAGGGGGAACTATGTATCCACTAGGGAGAGGTGAGGGGATGTGGGATGGAACCCTAGGCTGCCATATGTCACATAGAGAACCACTTTTATTGTCCTAGCTGCCATTGAATGTTGTTGTAAGGAAGTGGGTGAAGAGCATTGTTCATGAGGTCGATGGAGTATGGGGCAGCCCTGAAATCCGTAAACTAGTATGGGGCTCTGCCTTGCTTGTCCCATAATATGCCCTACCTCGTGGAGGACGTATCACTCATTCATGGACCTTGGTTGGGAGGGAAGCATCAGTTGAACCCTTACACGACCCAACAAACTGAGCAGAGAAGAAGAAAAACCAGAAATCGTGATTATGTGTAAGCACGAGTTGCAGAGCCAAGAATACACAGAAACCCTACATGGGAGGAAAATTATGTTGAGAAAGCCATGAACCTGAGCCCTGGGGTGAATTGCAGAGCGTGAGAAGCTTAGAAAATCCTTGAGGAGAACCGGATTGGAGAGTCGAGACCCTATTGCGGGACAGAGCCACTCGGTCATAGCATTGGGGAAGATCTGAGTGCGGATCGCAGTGGGAAGAGGCTCTTGACTGTCTGAGATCATTGGGATATGTCCATAGCTCTGTGGATGAGATTATTGAGCTAGAAAACCCTTACCTGCCTTCCCCATTTTCTTGAAAAAGCTAGTTGTGTGTTGGATTCCTTGATTGACTGTGAACCAAGTTGTGAGTGAACTTGAGAGTGACTCTTTAGTGGATACATAGCTCCAGCTCGGGGGTGGTATTTGAGTGTTGAAATAATACAGGCTGGGAAGAGACCTATGGTTGGGTTGGAAAGTTGCAGTCCATAGCCAGTTTTCTTGGGGATTTAATGGAAAAGATAAGTGTTCCCTGTGTTAAGTTATACCCATTCCATGTGTTTTATCCTTGCAATGGTTAACTAGTAATGACTGTTATTGATGGGAGACGAGTGTGTGAATAAGGTCTCATTTCACTATGTGCTAATATGGCTAACTTCTTCTATGTGTGTTAATTACTTTGTTCTTGCACCTCTACATTCGTATCCTTATGTTGGTACTTATATGTAATTATTCCTAGGAAATAAGACTAAGCCCCTGCATGCTTTCATCAATCTTCCTGGGATAAATATGTGCATGTATTCCATTCTATGTGTGTGGATCATGTTTCATTCCTTGTGTTCATGGAGTATGCTTATGCATATTTGCAATCCCTTTGGTAATTATTTTGAATTGTCCTTTGATGAATTAGGGCTAAGTCTGGTAAATGTGCAGGATACTCCAGTCAGGACTTGGGAAAGGAATAGACACCCATGTGGACCAGATGAAGGAGAGAAGACAAGGTAGAAGTGGAGTAGAGATTATTGCAGAATGATGAAGGAGGCATATATGAGGTTTAATGTCATCCCTTGGAGTGTATAAAGGGTAGGAACAAAGTTCTCAGGTGTAGAGGAAGACCATGTAGCTGCATAGTTCTCTCCAAGAGCTTTCCAACGGTACTAGATTTACCCAATTTGGACTTAGGATGAAGAAGTTATGGGCTGGAGAATTGGTACAGTGGGGGCTTCCGACTTTCCAAACCCGCATGCGGATTGCGGATTGCGGAAGCTGAAATGGTCATTTCGACGGGGTTGAAAATTGTAAGTTCCGACTTCTAAGTTCTGCATGTGGACTGCGAATTGCGGAATTTGGAAAGGTAAAATCATTGGGGTTGTAAAGTTGGGCTTCCGCATTTCCGAGTTCCGCAAGGTGGGTTGCGGATTGCGGAATTTGGGAAGGTAATTTTTCCCGGGTTGGCGAAATTGGCATTCCGATTTTCAAGTTTCGCAAGGCGGACTGTGGATTACAGAATTCGGAAAGGAGATTTCATCGGAGCTGAGTATTTAGGCTTCTGCATTTCTGAATCCCGCATGTGGATTGCGGATTGCGGGAGTCGGGAGTGAAATATTTCTGGACTGTGAATTTGGGATCCCGCCTTTCCGAATTCTGCAACGTGAATTGCAGATTATGGAAGTCAGAGGATTGTTTTTGTCGGAGTTGAAATTGGTGACCCGACATCCGACTTCCGATTGCGGCTTGGGGATCGAGGCTTGCGGAATTGCGGATTGAGGACCGATGATCATTGTGGGTTTAGAGTTGTGGAGCCTTTGAATTGTAATTTGGGAAAAAGAAGAAAAAGAAAATTAGCAGGTGATTCAAGGGTTCTCTCCCATTGCCTCTAAAAGGAACCAAGGTGACCGGCGACGTGACACGGTATGACCTCCATTGCTCGCCACCGTCCATGGGTACGATGGAGTGACCATCCTGTTTTCCTGTGGGGACAAGCAATGATGAGTGTTCGTCCTTTGGCCACTGACTAGTTAATATAGGTGTGCATGGTAGTGTTTAGCAACATTGTTTTGTTGACTTAGCATTCCTTTAGATATAGTATTTAGGACCCAAATGCTCTAGTGTTTAGCAACATTGTTTGTAGGAATACTTGGTCTCGATGACTAGAGGAGAACAATCACTATGACTAAAATCACATACTCCAGAGCCGAGACACAATGCAAACAAGGATTATATCCAACATAAAGGTCTATGTGGGGGAATTCCTCGAGACTACTAGTTAAGGTTTAAGTCGGGATGAAACCAAACTAGAAGGTAATAGATGGACAAAGAAGTGATTGGTGATGCCATGGATAGTAAAGACCCAAGAATAAGGGAATGAACAAGTCGGTACTTCGTAAAGTAAGGGTATGACCAACAAGTATATACAAGAACCTCCTATTCATGGTAACTGACCACTTCTACTCTAAACAGCAAGAAATCATCATAAAATATGGCCAATAAACAATCATCATATACTTAGTCATAAACCACCTAGATAAAATAAAAAGCACATCAGCAACCCAAATGAATCAATCATATACCTGTTGGATCATATACCTAAGTCCCTGATCTGAACTACTTGAATCACAATGAAGCACTGCATCTGAATATAATATGGGCATTGTCATCAATATGCTCCAGATGATAGAGGAATGGCTATCTCAGTCACCGACCTAGTGTCATTGGGCTCATTACTGGTATGAGACTGTAAATATACAAGAACTGGATCCACTGAATACATAAGAGTGATCATCAAAATGTTGCTCATCATCAACTGATCTCATCAAAATGTGTAAAGGATTGGATCAAAAATATACTGGAAACTGATATGCAATCATGGTAGTCCAACTAGTATGGATGTGATAACAGGATTTTACTAGCAAATAACCCTATGAGAATCACTTAGGAAGATAAACTTATGAAAAAGAGATGGTGGCCATATTGCATGTGGTGGATATGTAACATCCATACCTACTTGGGAAACATTTCCAAATCAAAATCAATCATTGCATCTTGAAATACTTTCTCGAACAAAGAAATTCCTCCCCTGGGAAACAAAAATGGGTCACCAAAATGTTGGGATACGACTATGAGATAATTTACCAGAAGGGAAAGGAGAATGTGGTAGCAAATGCTCTCTCTCGACACTTTGAAGAAGGTTCCCTCTTTTTCCTCTCCTTCATCGTTATAGATTGGTTGAATGTCATTCATAATGAATGGTTGACGGATCCCATGCTTGCTACCATGATCTGACAACTTCAACATGAACCCTATGCATTGTTAGGATATTCCTATACTCCATCCTATTCCTACCAGAATTATGTCAATTATGCATGCAACATTTTTTCATGCAGTCATGCAATTGCATGCATCCATGCAAATGCATGCCTTCCAGTCATCAGTATGGTGTCTCCCAGCACCTAGTGCTTAGTTTACTAGCCCCGGGAGCCTGTTTTCACTCAGTTCCAACCCTCCTAGTCTGTGATGCACCCTCTCTCACCTACCACGGGAAGAAGTGCGCCCTCTCTCACCTACTACCAGTGACACACTCAGTTAGTTACTAGATTTGTGGATCTGATCCTTGACTTGAGGACAGATTGACTTGTTTACTGACTGATACACTCAGTGAGACCTCCAAAGAGACTAGTTGATATGTTCTGACTACAGACAGTGTCACATCTATCAGTTACACTTAGTTACATCTAGTTAGACTCAATTACATTCAGTTAGCTCAATTTGACACATGGACAACCACTTGTGATCTGATGACACCACTACTGATCCGATGATTAGGACTCCTAGTGCAGATAGGCCATGCTCATGCAGGCTAATTCGAATTGCCGCATTGGAATTCAAATCCTCTCCATTGTATTATTTATTGTTCATATTATGATTAATGAATTAGTGTGATGTTATTCTGCTTCTATCTGAGTTCTACTGTATCATAATTATGCTGCTCTTTTACACTACATTTTCCACTCTTCTTCTATTTTCCTGCTTAATCTTTCTTGTGAGGTATACATCAACTCTTTGATCTGTTGTGAGGATTTTCACATGGTATCAGAGCATGTTGAGAGTATAGTCTATCTCCATCCCTGATAGTTTTTTTTTGCAGGTTATTACTAGATTTCGAGTGATGCAGCAGTTGCAGTAGTTTTTTGCAGTTGCAGCAGTTTTCTGCAGTTTTGCAGCAGTAGCAGTTGCATATATTCTCCATTGTTTTTGCAGGTCTTCTACAACAGCTTCCATGAATCTGGAAGGAATTTCTCCTCTCTCTCCATTCAACTATGATGAGTGGAAACCAAAGATGATAGCATATTTGAAGAGACATGGTCTTTTTTATTATTGTCTTGAAAGAGAGTTCGAATCCTCTAAAGAGGAGAATGATTGGTTAAATGAAGGTGAAAGAGCCTATGGAGCAATGTTGATTGCTATGTCTCGTTGTATGTTAACCCACTTCCATGATTCTGCTGAATCTCCAAAAGAGCTATGGACCCAACTGGATGAAATATTTGGAAAACAAAATGAAGGGTGCAACTATTTGGAGAGCAAGCCCAATGATGCATTCGCCATCCTTGATGGTCTCTCTGATCATGATTCAGTATCAAACATATCTCATAATGAAGTTGTCCAAAAAGAAGAAGAACTTGCAGATTCAACACTCGTGTTCTCAATGTCTTCTATTTCGAATTCTGAGCCATCTCACACCCTAGAAACTGAATAGGTTCTTAAATCCTCTCTTGCACAAGAATCTATTGGTTTGCATAATGATGATATGTTGAATGTTTCGTAGGTTAAATCAGCAATTGGAGGTGATGCATTCGCTCTCCTTGATCACTTACCTTGTATGTACTACTATATGATCATTTGTACATGCTCTCAGAAGTTCATTGAAGATGTAGGGCATTACCATTCGCTTGGGATCATTTCTCATGCATATCATGGTTTATTTGGTTTTGATCTCACCACTTTTGGTTCAAAGGATATCTCAAGAAACCATTTATCAAATCTTGGATCTGATTTGAAGTCCAAGCAACCACTATCATGTGATGGTTCTTTTGGGCATGATCTCACCTATGATGGTTCAAAGGAGATAACAAAAGACTATCTACACATTCATGGATTTGATCCTACCTCAGCTGATTCGAATCATAGGTTCCAGGATCATCCTCATACCTCTGGATTTGTTCTCATCACATTCGGTTTGAAGAGAAAGTACAAGCACATGTCTCCATATTCGCTTGCATCCACTGAAGGAGAACACAAGCACATGTTTTTGGAGAATGAACCACTTCTTCCCAAGAAGAAGATACCTCCAGACATATGACCAAGCATCACACCTGCTTGAGTTTGGAGCATTTATTTTTTGGTGTGCCTTACAGTCTCTTTTGGGGGGGGGTATTTTTCCCATGAGGTTTTTACCCATTTCCTTGTTTCATGGACTGTTCTTTATTATTCATTGTATTGGGTGACCTTTGGTCTCAATTACTAGGGCCCGGGATGGATTAAGGGGGGGTGTTAGGATATTCTTATACTCCATCCTAGTCCTACCAGCATTATGTCAGTTCTGCATGCAACAGTTTTGCATGCAGTCATGCAATTGCATGCATCCATGCAAATGCATGCCTTCCAGTCATCAGTATGGTGTCTCCCAGCACTGAGTGCTTAGTTTACTAGCCCCAGGAGCTTGTTTCCACTTAGTTCCATCCCTCCTAGTATGTGATGCACCCTCTATCACCTACCACAGGAAGAAGTGCACCCTCTCTCACCTACCACCAGTGACACACTCAATTAGTTACTAGATTTGTGGATTTGATCCTTGATTTGAGGACAGATTGACTTGTTTACTAACTGATACACTCAGTGAGGCCTCCAGAGAGACTAGTTGATCTGTTCTAACTACAGACAGTGTCACATCTATCAGTTACACTTAGTTACATCTAGTTAGACTCAGTTACATTCAGTTAGCTCAGTTTGACACATGGACAACCACTTGTGATCTGATGACACCACTACTGATACAATGATTAGGACTCCTAGTGCAGATAGGCCATGCTCATGCAGGCTAATTAAAATTGCCACCTTGGAATTCGAATCCTCTCCATTGTATTATTTATTGTTCATATTATGATTAATGAATTAGTGTGATGTTATTATGCTTCTATCTGAGTTCTACTGTATCATAATTCTGCTGCTCTTTTACACTGCATTGTCCACTCTTCTTCTATTTTCCTACTTAATATTTCTTGTGAGGTATACATCAGCTCTTAAATCTACTGTGAGGATTTTCACATGCATATCTAGGATACACTCGGCATAGTGATGAGCTTCATTATAAAAGACATCTATATTTGCACAAGAAATAATCATTGAAATAACAGGTGTTATTTGAGCTCTATTCATCCCACTTGGATGGTCATTTAGGATTTCATAAAACATCTGAAAGCATTAAATGATCATTTTTCCAAGAAGGCATGAAGAAAGACATCCACACATTTGTGGTTGAATGTGACATTTTCCAAAGACATATAGGGGAGACCGTGAAACCTCCAAGTGAACTTCAACCACTTCCAATTTCAACTATAGTATGGACTGACATTTCTATGGATTTCATTGTGGGGTTACCAAAATATGGAAATAAGCCTGCAATCATGGTTGTGGTTGATCGCTTTTCCAAATATGCTCATTTTTGTGCCCTACAACACCCTTCCAAGGCTTATATGGTAGCTCAAGCCTTCATGGTGTTGACTCATTTTTCACATCTATACTTTTAGCTTGCAAATGGTTGCAAAGCATATATATATATTCACAAATAAATATGATATTAGTAGCAGGTGGGACCCCTTAGAAAGAAAGGATGTTCACTTTGCTTGACAAATTCATATCTTTTATTAAATGCATAACTTCTGCTAGATTAATGTCTCATAAAAAAAGGGATTATGATTATCAAAGTCTTAGGGGTAATGAGATGGTTGATTTTACTCCTAAGTCTATTGTATATCAATTAGCATTACAAAGTATAACTCCATGGTGCTATTGATTTATGTCTCCACTTGATTTGGTTTGGGATTTTGTTATTATGGTGTATGGTTACATTATAAACTTTTAACCATTTGAAAAGTCATGAGCGACAATATTATATGGCATAGAGTTCTATTTGAAGTTTGTTTAAACATTTATGGAGTGGTGTTATGGTGGTTAAACCTACATATAATGTAAGATTTCAAAATATTATAAATCATTACGCTATTTAATGATACTACTGGTCTCCCTCAACGTGGCAAAAGGTGATGTGTGTTATTGATCTACGTGGTATTAAGCTTTGCACAAGCCTATAAATTCATTGGTTGACAGTGTTATTATTTGGAAAGTTAACAAAACGTGGAGATATGTGAAGGTTCGAAATTAATACAGCGGTATGTGAATATTGAATGCAACTTTTGTTAGCATTTTCACCACTTTGTGAGATAAAATCCTCCATTTTCACTCTGAAGGTTTACCATTTATCATTAATTGGAAGATCGTATTCAAGACTATAACTGCTTAAGGTTGTCAATAAAGGAAGGTTTTGAAAATACATGAGAGGTATGTACATCTGTAGCTAAATCTTATCAAATAATGTAAGCTTGAACTTTATAGTGGCTCAGTTTGAATGTTTTTCTTTGCATGTGTGCTCCAAATTCTTCCCTACTCCCTAAATGTAAATGATATGATAAATATTTTTAACAATTGAGAAGTTATTTTCTGTTTTCTTAAAGAGTTAATGGGTGATAGGCATTTATTTTATTGCTAAAAAGAAATGGTGGTGTTGGTAACCCTAACGAATGGTAGCTCATTCATGAATGTGGAAATGGAAATAATTTTTTTTTGAAAAAAAAAGTTTTGAAGCCTGTGGTTTCAGTTAGAAGTAATGGAAGATTCAAATGTATTGGGGTTTTGATGGATGGTTGTATGTTGTAATGGTTTCGTATTCTTCAGTTGATTTTCTTGTAAATTATATATGACATTGAGTCCTCCAATTATGTCAGTCAACAATATGGAACACGTTCCAAGATACAAGTTGCATACACCCTATTACATTTATAGCTTACCAATTTAAACAAAAGATAAATAATACAAAGGTTTTGTGATAAAGTTTTGTCGGGAACCCTAGCAAATGCAAATTGGTTATTTTCCTTCTATTCTACTATTAATTCCCAATGAAAGTGTGTTTATG
The DNA here is from genome assembly GCA_027924585.1 of Larix kaempferi. NCBI lineage: Eukaryota > Viridiplantae > Streptophyta > Pinopsida > Pinales > Pinaceae > Larix > Larix kaempferi. Next base: position 6,876,929 of record BSBM01000101.1, on the reverse strand, counting down.
AAAACTTTGAAGCCTGAGTTTTACAACTTAACCCTTCTCCTCTTCGAAATTGGTGATTTGTCTATGTTATTCGAAGTTAGGAACTGTACATCATTCCAGTTATTTAAACAAATTGAAATGACTCGTCGTTCAATACTCGAATAATTTGATCAAAACCTAGGGGGTGTCAGTTGGATTCAAGAGTTAATGTTTTGGTATGGTATATGTATGAAGAATTTTGGAGTTAATTTCCAGTTTCAGTCATGCATTGTTAAATTTCATACATTCATAGCATAATAATTCAATTGCATAAGAGGAATCACTAGAAGAAAGACAAAGCACAAAACAAAAACAACATAGTTTATCTTGGGAAACCCAAATGGGAGAAAACCCAGCAACCTTTGTATAGAGAGGATAATTCTGAGATCATAGTACAATCATAAAAGAGAAAAGATGGAAATGCTTTCCAAAAATAGAAACCCCAAAATAGTCTTCTTCTCCAGCTGGTGGGAACTTCTCTCTCTCTCCAAGTGATGCGAACTTGAGTAAATGAGTGAGTGTGATAATGAGGTTACTTACCTCTTATTTATACAAGTGCCAAAATTGGCTTTTACCGTAGCTGAGCTGACTTCTCTAATTGACTGGGCTGAGTTCACTTTGGGGGCAGTTAAAAATTTAATCTTAATCTTTTATTTTGCTTCTTTTCACCCCAAGGTTTACATTGATTCTTTCAAGGGTTTACATAGTTAATTACATCAAGTTCATCTCCCTTAGGAGGTACAATCAAGTACAATAGAAATACAATAAATAATATCTTTCGAAGTTGCACAAAATCCAACACTCCCTCTCTACGAGGAAGGTATTCTCTGGTCTTCATCATCATGGTTATCTAGGTTTCATCTGTACATCTATATTGTCTCCATCATCTCTATACATACTGAATGTTTTCAACACAGTCTCAGTCCTTCAAGAAGTGTCTTCATGCATCAACTTCACCAGTCCTTTGGTGAGTCCACGAGAATCACTCAATCCTGAATATCTGAGATATAAACTATGCCATCTCTGCTATACCATTTGCTACCTATCTGTCTCATCTGCCGATGGGATTTATCCCATACCTGGATGAGATCCCATACGAGCAAATGGGGGCAACCATCTACTACCTATTCGTCTCATATGTCGATAGAGTCCTCCCATACTTGGCTGAGAACCTGAATGAGTATAGGTACCTGTGCAATCACACGGCCATCTACTACCTATCTATCTCATCTGTCGATGGGATTTCTCCCATCCCTGGCTAAGAACCTGGACGAGCAGAGGCACCTGTGTGAACCCGACCATCCACTACTTGTCTGACTCATCTACCGATGGGATTTCTCCCATACCTGGCTGAGCACCTGGACGAGTGAAGGTACATGAGTGAAATCAGGGCAAGCATATCGATGTCATCTTTCCCTCTCAAGGAGAGGGACACGTTCTCTTCTACTCCAAGTCTTCTGCAAAAGTATTCGAACTTCACCCTGGGAAGAGCCTTAGTGAGAACATTTGCAGTCTGGTTGTCTGTCGGCACGTACTGTAACTCGACTGCACCTTTCTACACCATATCATGTATGAAGTGATACTGAATCTCTATATGCTTCGACCCGTCGTGAAATACAGGATTCACTGACATCTGCACACAGCTCTAGTTATCACAGTGAATGACGACCGGCTCTAGAATCTGGCTAAACAATCATGCCAGGAGTTTACGAAGCCAAACTGATTCTCGAGCTGATGCACTAGAAGCCATGTACTCGACCTCTACAATACTGAGTGCTACCGAGTTCTGCTTCCTTCTGCACCAGGAAATAACTACAGAACCCAAACTGAAGCAACATCCGGAAGTACTCTTCCTATCTACAACGCATCCGACCCAATATGAGTCTGTAAACCCCTGCAATCTCAAGTCACAATCTGAATCATATTTCAAACCATATCCCACAGTGCGCCATGTAAGTATTTAAGCACATGTTTTGCAGCAATCCAGTGAATATGCCTCGGTTCGCACATGAACTAACTAAGAGCATTCACAACAAAACATATATATGATCTGGTGTTTGTTAGATACATCAAGGACCCAATCAGCTGGAGATACATAGTGGGATCAATCAAATCTGAATCTGAAGCAGAATCTCTCAGCTTCTTCAAATGTGAATCCATTGGAGTGGCCATAGACTTGCGGTCCAACATTCTAAATCTCTTCAGAATACCTATGGTGTAGTTTCCTTGGCCTAGGAAAATCTCTTTCTGCCTCTGCCATACTTCTAATCCCAATAATTAATGCATTAATCCAAGATCCTTCATATAGAACTCAGAGGTGAGTTTCTTCTCACACCATACGACAGGTTTCTCATTTCCAATGAGAAACAAGTCATCAACATATAGTACCAAAATCAGTGGCTCATCATCTGCAACCTTGTAGTAAAGGTTAGGTCTGCATCACTATGATGCAACTTCCACTCCATGGCTGAAATAATAGCAATGATTGATCTGGTGGAAGTATATAGGAGAAAATGTCTCATCATAATCGACTCCCTTTTTCTGAGAGAACCCTCTGGAAACAAATCTAGCCTTGTGTTTTTCAACACTACCATTTTCTCTATGCAAAGTCTATTGTGCCCATCTATGCCTCTTCCAGCCTACTGCAATATCTTTGGGAACATTAACTGGCTCTACTAGATCAATGGAATCGATGGGTTTATCCTCTTCTGCTAGCTCCCTATTGAACTGGAGGGGGAGATGATCTCATCTCCTTTGGTTCTATCATTTCTTCATTCTCAATCTCCATGTCTAATCCTCTGCCTTTCCTGACAATCATCTCTTCTTCAAAGGTCACATCCCTACTGACTTCAATCTATCTGGATCCTAGGTTGTAGATTTTGTATGCCTTTGAAGACTCACTGTGTCCCACGAAAGTTCCTTCTATCATGAAGGTTCTAACTTTGTTCTTTTCTCCTTGGGCACATGTATGTAGACTGGACAACCGGATATCTGAAGGTGGCCCACTTCTGGTTTGACATCTGTGAAAGCTTCCTCTGAGTTCATCCTTCTAGGCTGAGAGTCGTATTCCTGGAAGCTTCCTGCTGAAAATCAACGGGATTCATGTGTCCATCACTTGTTCATCGGAACAAGTCTCATCATCCTTCTCTTGTAGGCCATATCACATGGACTTTTCCCTACAAGTCAAATCTAGTCTAATGATCAATGACATTGCATAATCGAGTTTAACCAATGTTTATTTCAATGCAATGATAATAGTTTACACAAGCATCTTGGATAATACTTTAACACAACAATCATAAACATGTCTACCAAACACATCTGGGAACTATCTAGATGTCTGTTATCTCCACTAGAACATGCCATCAAGAGTGTGCACTACTGTAAGCATGCAGGAAGGAGATATCATCTAGATTAGCTCCATCATGTGTTCATGAAGTGTTGTGTAACTCATATGCATAATAAATATAACAAGGTAAACTATATCAACCGCTCATCGCATTTCCTGATAGATTTGCATAAAATAGTTATGAAGACATATAAGACAAAGCAAGAAAACCAAATACTTATCTCTTATTGTTTTTGTGTGTGGGCTCCCACTACCTTCTTGTGGGAACCATGAGAGACTTGTGTTCTTGCAGTCTGGATCTTCATATCTCCTCAACATATAGAGATCTAAAAGAAGAACTCTGAACGAGCATCATCCCTCGACTTCTTGTGATGATGGTATTCTTCTACATCAGCAGTTGAGGCTTCGTGCTTCCTTTTGTTTGAACTTCAGCAATTTTTGGCATAGTGACCATATGCCTTGAATTTGTAGCATTGTATTTGAGACAAATCCTTCTTCTCCTTCTTCTAATATGGAGGAGGACTAGATCTCCTATCTTGGTGCTTATGTTTGTAAAACTTTCTTCCTATTCCCTTGCCTTTCTTGGCATGGGATACGAATGCTTGGTTCTCCTCAAGCTGAGTGCCATGAAGTCTTTGTCTTGTTGGTATTCTTGTCTCTTCCTGAGTGCAATCTTCCCATAGCTTGTCAAATTTGGGTAGCTTGGATCTACCGCTTATACTTTGGATGAAAGACTCCCAAGATGGTGGGAGAACATTTAGAGTAGTGATTACAAGCTCCTTATCATCCAGAGGATCTCCAATAGTGTCAAGCTTGTCCCTTAGTTCTGTGAACCTCATGAAGTATGAGGCAATGGATTCTGACTTGGACATCTTCATATTTGAAAGTTGGTTCCTCAATGTAACGGATACATTGATACTAATGTGTTCAAACAACTTCTTTATGGTCTTGAACATTTTCCTAGCGGTCTTCTTCCCTGAGATCTGTGGAACTAAGTGATCTCTAACTGAGTCCACCATAATCCTTCTAGTTCTAGCATCATTCTTCCTCCAACAGGATTTGTCTTCTTCGGCTTCTGGTTCTGGGACCTTCTCATTTACATATTGTAAGAGATCATTTTCTTCTAGCAGTAGAAGAACCCTTGACTTCCAAGAGATAAAATTGGAAGCTCCTTCCAGACGATCGTCAACCTCCATTCCAATCATCTTGGTTGTAGATCTGGTTTAGAAACCCTAGCAGGAGCTAGGTCAAAAATGAAAGTTGCAATTTTGGAACACTGATTCCACAGGTAGATGCACCCTAGAAAGGCGAGTTGAGATGAGGTAGGTCTGATCCAAATCTGTGGAGAAAAATGGGTAAAAAATGAAACCCTAATTTTTGTTGCAACTACAGAATTAAGTCAAAAATTGAAAATTCTCGTAATTGAATTTCGTCTTCACCAAAGGATGCACCCTCCTTAGAGCGAAATTTCCAAGCCTCTTTTTCTTCAAAAATTTGGGTGAAGACTTCAAAATATGAAACTCTAGTTCTGGCAATGGCTTCTTCTAGAACTACTCTAAAACCACGTTAAATTTCATACATTCATAGCATAATAATTCAATTGCATAAACAGGATCACTAGAAGAAAGACAAAGCACAAAACAATAACAACAGAGTTTATCCTAGGAAACCCAAATGGGAGAAAGCCCATCAACCTTTGTATAGAGATGATAATTCCGAGATCATAGTACACTCATAAAAGAGAAAAGATGGAAATGCTTTCCAAAAGTAGAAACCCCAAAATAGTCTTCTTCTCCATTTGGTGCGAACTTGAGTGAATGAGTGAGTGTGATAATGAGGTGACTTTACCTCTTATTTATACACGTGCCAAAACTAGCTTTTACCCTAGTTGAGCCGAATTCTCTAATTGATTGGGACGACTTCACTTGGGGGGCAATTAATAATTTAATTTTAATATTTTCTTTTGCTTCTTTTCACCCCAAGGTTTACATTGATTCTTTCAAGGGTTTGCATAGTTAATTACATCAAGTTCATCTCCCTTAGGAGGTGCAATCAAGTACAATAGAAATACAATAAATAATATCTTCCGAAGTTATTGTATTTCAAATCATATTCATCTCCCTTAGGAGGTACAATCAAGTACAATAGAAACACAATCATTCTATAGAGATATGTTCATTATTCATATGCAAAGCATTATTTATAGAGAATGATGGTTATAAATTTACTTGAAAGAAATTGAAGTCACTATTGATTTCGAGCCAACTTCATAATAAATGTTTTTATTTAAAATAGAGCTTCGAATTCATGTATCGAATTAGTGATATTTGGATGTTTTTGGTGGGACTTGGAACCATGGTTTGACACTATGGATTGCTTTAGTAAGAAAATAACATGAAGTCGGTATTGATTTAATTTTCAAACTCTGCAGGAAATCAAAATATTTAAAAAAGGTGTTGTATGCATTGCATACATTTCGAGTTCCTTCGAGCTAAGATTGTGCAAAGTTTTTGATGAGTTTTGGGCTATATTGTTTATGATATGAAACAAACTTACACGTTTTGTCGTTAAATTAATTTTCAAAAAATTTATGTTTGAATATTTGAAGAGGTTGACAGTCATTACATTCAATTTAAGAAAGGTTTGTTTGACTGATGTTGTTGGGATAAAAGATGAGGATAAATTGTCATGAGTGAAAAAGTTTTTATCTTAAAACTTATTTTGGAATTGAAGCAGGGGACAATAATTTATTGGTGGGCTTGGTTCATGCCATTTTATGTGTTTAAAAAAAATAAAATATCTTCATACTGTGTTTTCCCAAAACATTATTCCAATAACTTGATTGGATTAGCAGTTTGAATAAATGGCTTTGGTGCTTGAAATAAATGTTCAGTTATTTTGTTTCTCTCCTTTTTATGAATACAATCTGAATATAGAGATTACAATAATGAAAGGTTGATAGAGTGCTTATTTTAAAAAGGGGACAAGTTGAGTTATTAATTGATTTCAAAATGGATCTAGCAGTATTTCACTTCTCTATACTAGAATTTCTAGACCCTTGATCAGTACTAGTCATTGTTAAATGTCTATGAGTTGAATTCTGAATTAGAAGTTTAACATGGAATATTGAACAAGTACCATATATTATCCGTTCACTCTACAACACTTGTTCATCTAGTCATTCCCTTTTTTGTTTTCCCAAATTCATTTTCTCCCTTGTTCAAAAGAGTAACGGAAAGCATGTAGTTTCAGCAGTGAAGTTCAAGTGATTGTGAAACATGTAATGAGATTCCTCCCCCATATCCTTATTTATTTGTGTATGCATGAATAATTATTGATTAGAGCCACTTATAGACTATCTTAGATGCAAGTTTATTAGATATTTTTTCTCGCTATCTGTGATTATGTTGATCTATTTTTCTTTGACCATTAGATGATATTTTTTAGCATGGGTGGAGGAAGAAATAACAAAGGTATCAGAGGTAACTTGCACAAAGGCCAGCATCCTGATTGGCAGGGAAGGGGAAATAAAAAATGATATTTTCCATTCACTTCGATGCTGATTCAAATGAATTATATTTTTCAAACTAGCTTCCTCAACCTTGCGGTTCAAGGTTAATTCCCCCCTACCCAGCTTGTTATGAGGCCACCTCTTGCTCAGTCACAACCTAGTATCCTTGGAGTACTTATCCCACCACATGTCTCAATGCAGCTAGAACCAAATGATGGTTGGGGTCAAGGAATTCATAACCAGTTTTCAGGTGCCAAAGGTTGGATAGCTTTATCTTTACCACTTCCTCAACCACCCCCACTTGATCAACATCTTAATCATAAGGTTCCTTTAGTTGCTTCTTAGGCCCAAGCTTTATCTAAAGTTGATTTACCCAAGGCTATGCCATGTTTATAATTACAAACCAAAGGTAAGATGCCAGCTGAACCAACAAGCCTTATCTCCTCTGCAAGCTCATCACATCTATGTCATTGATTTTTCTCAAGGCTGGTCCATATCTCCAATGGAAGAGATTGATTTATCCCTCATATATATTATTTACCTTCTTGTTGGGCCATACGTTGTATTTGTTGGGTGGATTTACCTTGTTGGGGACATTCTCTTGGCTAATCATATGGTCACTACATCTTATTGATTGGACTAAGCATTGCTTAGTGGACGATAACAATTGGATGTATTATGGTTAAGAAATCCCATTCCTTCTCCATCTCTTGGATCTAGGCCATTTATTAAATTAGTTATTTAATAACCTTTGCACTAGGTTAATGGGAGTGAGTATGAATAAATGAGTGTGCACTATATTTATGTTTAATGGACAGATGGTCTTTGACTCTTCTACTTGTTATATTGTACAAGGTTTTCAAACAGTGAGATTTATAGCCTACATGCTCATTAAATTGATGTTGAGTAAATGAGAGTTGTGTATCATTGCATATGCAAGTGTGAAGTGAGTGAGTTGGTGAGGAAGTAGGAAACTCAATCAAGCAAGAGAAGGAAAAGACTTTGTTGAGTTTGGTTTATTGGTCTAACCTACGAGTTTCTAGTGTGCCCAAATAGTAAAAACAACAAAGAAAAGCTAACTCGGAATATTTATTGTCATTTGCATAGTATCTTGTTGTATGCGGGCTACACTTAGAATAGGATTTGAAGCCATTTCAGGGAGCATAGAGTTCTTAATAACACAAAGAATAGAGACCATAATTTTATTGTACATAGTATCTGTGTTGGTGAAGCAAGTGGACTATAAGCCCTTTGTTTATGGATCATATGGTATAAGAGCAGTTGAATCATGACTTTGACATAGTTTCCAGAACCTGAAGAAAATTTTGCAAACCTAGCATGGCTAAAGAAAACAGAGGAAGGTTGGAAGGCTTGCAAGCCAACACTGCTCCGCTTCAAGAAGAGAACAAGCAATTGAAAGAGAAGCTTCAAATGTATGACCAAACGATGACAAAGTTGGAAAAGAAACTCGAGACCTATGCTAAACTGTTAATACCATTGCTAAAGAATGGGTTTGATTAATGTAAAGACTCCATCACTATAGTCATGGTAGAGTGAGACATGAATAGAGGTCAATTGGTACAATTGGGAGAGAAGGTCATCCACATGGATAGCTGGCGGGAAGATAAGCTCGCTCAGATGGAGACATAGTTGAAGAAAGAGTTGATAGAGAAAGAAGGAGCATCGACAAAGCTACATGTAGTTATGCAAAGGAACTATCAAACAAGGTCACCTTCCATTCCCAATGTTGAATCCAACACCCTGACTGGGACCACTAAGGTAAGCTCACCATATTTAGATATTCCTCAAGACCATGTTGGTGAATTTGAAAATCATACAAGAGGCATTGGTTCAAAATTGTTAAGACAAATGGGTTATGATGGCCAAGGGCTGGGAAAGCAGAGACAAAGCATACTCATCCCTATTGTAGTTGAATCAAGGAACAAGCATGAAGGCCTTGGTTTCAATGGTAGAGAGGAAAAGACCATGAACACAAAGACCACTTTTGTGCAAGCAACACACATGCCAAAATTGGCATGCTCTTCAAAGGAAACATAACAACAATAAAAGTTGGCAATGCATTGCCACTCCATCCTTCTATGGCATATTGTTGAAGGGTAGTGATGAACATAGTTCTAAGACTCATCCTACACCCACACTTAGTGGAAGTAACATCTAGATCGACGAAAACAAAAAGAAGATAAACAAAAGGTATGCTTTAGGTAAGACCTCCACTGTTTCATTCTTGCAAGAAGAAAGGCCATGGAGTTGATAGGTGTTGGTACTCAGAAGCATGTTATTTTTGTGGGAAAAAAGGTCATGGTGTGGCATCTTGCTAGGAGAAGCAAGCTACATGCCACGAGCCATATTGCTTTCAAAGGAAGAATGACAAGAATGTTTCTCTAAACCACCAGCAAACCCATGGAACAAGTTATACAACTTGACGAGAACTTTATACTCAAAACGAGAACTGTAGCCATAAAACTCATATGTTTGCATAAAAAACACCCCAAAAAAACCCAAATAAAAAGCGGTGCTACCGGTAGCACCACTTTTTTTGTGTGGCTAAAAATATAGACATGGACCAAAACAATCCTTATTGTTGTTTGCAAAAACCTTAAAATCAAGCTCTAAATTGAAAACTAATGCTACTGGTAGCACCACTTTTTTTGTGGTTAAAAATATAGACATGGACCAAAACAATCCTTATTGTTGTTTACAAAAACCTTAAAAGCAAGCCCTAAATTGAAAACTAATGCTACCGGTAGCACGCTTTTTCAGAAAATCACATTATTATATCATTGTATCATAGTTTAAAATTGTATTTATTAAATCTCTTAGGAACACTGTATATATCTAGCACTGAGTTAAACACAAATTATTCAAGAAATTATTTCACCACTCTTTTCATATAAAATAAAAGAATTTATAATATTATTCATAATAAAACCATGTATTAAATCATAAAATGTAGAAGTTACGATATTTAGGTGCATAAGGGAGAAAGAGGAAATGCAATATACTCTAAAATGATAACTATATATAAAGAACGAGAACTCTAACCATAAAAAAATCTTATTTTTGCATCAAAACACACAAAAAACAACCTCAAAATGAACCCTGGAAGGTATTGTTGTAATCAAAACCCTAAACCGACCCTCGGATTGAAAAGTAAACCTCCTAAATTTAAAAAATAAAAATAAAAAATGGGAAAATTCAAAACTACAAAATTTATTAAAAAAAATCAAAAACCAAATTAAAAATAAATAAATAACAAAAATAATTTACAACCGTACAAGAAAATTTATAAAACAAAAAGTTTAAAAAATAAATAAATAAATGTATAAAAAAAAATTATAAAACAAAATCAAAATATGGCACAAATTTAAAAAAAAAAATTCAAATTTAATAACAAAAATTAATATTCAAAAAAAAACTAAAAAATGTTCAAACATATTTCAAAAAAAATATTTCAAAAAAAATCAATTTAAATTTTATTTTTTAAAATTTTTCAGAAATCATTCCAAATTTATAAAAAAAAAAAAAAAAAAATCTAATAATTGTTTTTGAAAAAAACAACTTAAAATACAAAATTTAAAATAAATAAATAAAATTTAAACATATTAAAAACCATGAAAAAAAAAACAAAATTAAAAACTTTTAAAAACAAAAATCAAAATTTAAAAATTGAATTTCAAAAAAAAATTAAAATTAAAAAAAAAAACTATATAAAAAACTTATAATTAAAAACAAAACAAAATATTAAAATTAAAAATTAAAACATATATTAAAAATAAAATAAAAAAACAAACCTACCTCCCTCCCAACCCCGTTATCTACCCTACCCCTCCTCCCGCCACCCCTACCTCCCTACTCCCTCTCCCCTCCCCTCTCCTCCCCCTACTCCCTCTCCCCTCCCCTCTCCTCCCCCGCTTTCATCACCCCTACCTCGCTACCCATATCCTCCCCTCCCTCATGTCCCCCTTCCCCCTCCCCTATCCCCCCTCTTCCCCCTTCCCTCCACCTCCCCGCCTCCACGTGCCCTACCCCCTCCCCCCACCCTGCCCCCTTCCCCGACCCCCGCCACCTGCGCCCTACCCACCCATACCCTCTCATGAAGCAGCGTGATTCTCATAATCGTGCTGCCCCGAAGAGGCGGCACTTGGGCGGAGGAAGGAGCGGCGCCACTCCTTCCTCCACCCAAGCATTGCCTCTTCGGGGCAGCACGATGCTGAGAATCGCGCTGCTCCGTGAGAGGGCCTGGGTGAGCAGGGCGCGGGACGGGGGAGGGGGCGGGGAGGGGGGAGGGAGAAGGGGGATGGGATGAAGGGGAGGATAGGGGGTAGTGAGGTATGGGCGGCAGTAGCGGGGGAGGAGAGGGGAGGGGAGAGGGAGTAGGGAGGTAGGGGCAGCGGGAGGAGGGGGGGCAGAAGGGAGCGGAGAGGGAGTAGGGAAGTAGGACCAACGGGAGGGGGGAGGAGAGGGGTAGGGAGATAGTGGGGGCGGGAGGGAGTTAGGCTATTTTTTGTTTTTTTTTTTAATTTATTTTATATGTGTTTTAATTTTTAATTTTTAATTTTTGTTTTGTTTTTAAATTTAAGTTTTTTATATAGTTTTTTTTTAATTTTAATTTTTTTTATCGTTTCGGATTATTTTTTTCAAATTTAATTTTTCATTTTTTTATTTTTTTAAGTGTTTTAATTTTGTTTTAATTTTGTTTTATTTTTATTTTATTTGTTGAATTTTTTTTTCGGGGAGAGGTGGGGGCATGTTTTTTTCTATTTTTTTCAAAAAATTAAAAATTTGTTTAAGTTCTATAAAAAAAAGAGCTTAAAATGCATAATTTTGTTTTTAAAATGACTATATTTTCTCATTTTTTTTAATAAATTTGTCCTTAAAATTATTTATTTAACAGAAAAAACTTCAAAAATATGTATATTTTTCATTCTAAATGGCTTCTAAAAGTAACAAAAATTCAAAATTGTATATATTTTTTCAATATAACTAGCTACTAAATGTAGATTTTTTTGTAAACTTTGAAAAAACGCCCTTGTAAATAAAAGTTATAGTTTTATTGTTTCAAAATCACAAAAAATGGCTCAAAATGAAAAATGGTGGTACCAATATACACAATTTTTTAAACAAAGGTAAAAACAACTACTAAAATTGACTCCCCAAAATATGAGAACAATGTGGGGTTCTCGTCAAGTTGTATAACATGTTATGGGCATACGGTGAAGAAAGCAAGCCAAGCAACCCAATTAGGTTAAAGAATTTTTGCCACTAGTGCAAGTTGAAGGGACACTATGTTGAGAAGTGTTGGAGGTTTCATCCAAAGCTTCACCTCAGCTCGTGTGCAAGCAAGATAAGAGTTTGGAGAGTCAATAGGAAAGATGATGAAGATTTGCCTATTTCTCTAGCCCAAGGAATAGATGTTGTTCAAGAAGCTATTACAGCACAGGAGTTCAGTGACACCAATGATGTGAACTAGTTGATGCTAAGATCAAGAGAAGCCACAATGGAATTCTTTCTTTTGATACTAAAGAAACAAAATCCATTCTTGGATATGTGTTGGTAATGGTTGCACAAAGGTCAATGACCTTGTGGTTCCACAGAATTCCATGGCATCCACCAAAGCAAACAAGATGTTGGAAACTCCGTAGAGTTTGCGATTGAACATAAGGATGTCATCCAAATGACATTGCTATAAAGATGAAGCATTATGCAAGGACATGCAGCAACAAAGAGATGCTTCCACAATGCAAAGCAAATGATTCTAGTAGTGAAAGGCGGTCCACACATCCTCTAGTGGATTGTTGCATGAGGTCACATGTTCACTGGGATTTGTCAGAACAAGATGACCAAAATTCGACTTGGATTCATTGAATACAAAGATGGACCATATTCAGAACTAGAAAATGCAAGAGACTTACACATTGAAGATGGGAGTGAGCTTTGTTTGAAGTGTTTGGATTTGGATATTGCTCAAAGCTAAATCAATGAGAAAAATTTTGCACTGTGGGGACAAGTGAGCTAGGAACCATAGCCAAAACTAGAGCCAGTAGCTATAGACACAAGTGAGAGCCAGAGCCAGATCCAGAGTTAGAGTTGTAGCCATGAGCTAGAGTCAACACCATATTTGAGAGAAGCAAGAAAAGGGCACATTAATCCATATTGGTCGTCTAAGCTTTTGGAGACCAAAGAGCCTCTCAATAGGGAGGTGTGATCCAAAATGCATCTAAACACAAAGCAATGGTTGTAAGCCTCAGTACCTAAATGTAATTCGACATTTAAGGAAATTTAGTGAGTCATAAAAGATAAGGCAATGTAACATAAATAAGACAAGATAAAAAAACATAAAGAATTACATGTAAAAGGAAAAATGAAATAGGAGAGAACGGATGAGGAATGGGAAGTGAAAGGTCAATCCCTTGGCCTTCCCACTACTCCCCCAAATATCCTATGTCTCTTTTCACTTAGACTATCAAAGGGTTTTTTGCATGTTTCTAGACCAAAGAGGAGAGTGTTAAAGAGCCCAGGGTTACATTGTAATACAAAGATTATCGAAATGAAAGATTGAGAAACCATTGAATGTTGGTTTTCTTGTTTGGGTTTCCAGGGTAAATAATGTCTTATGTGCAAACTTTTCATGTGTGTTTGATTATTTCATTGCATTTAATCTTTTACTAAGTGGTCCTAGAACTCCTTTATTTCATTATTGGTTGTCAATGATTGTAAAAGGTCAAAGAATGGATTTTTGTTATAGCTACAATGTTTTAATGTAATGTTGAGTTTTGTTCTGATCTGATAAAGAGTCCAACGGCTAGTATATCACCACAGTGGGATGCTTTCCCATTGCTAGAGATCAAAGGCTATTGTTAATGGACTATTGCATTCTCTTATAGAGTTTTGAATTTCGATTAGTATTCAAGTTGTGGGTTGTTGGTAATTTTCATACATATCTGAGTGAAATCATCCTCTTTACCAAGCGTTCGACTCTTTCCTCGTCTCCTTGCTCATCATTTTACCTCTCCCTAGGTTGTATGATTTTACCTCTTCTTGGTTGTTTTCCCTTCAAGAAACAAATTAGATGACTTGCAATGGGTTTGCAAAGTGTTGAAGGCTGCAATAGATGACTGTGTGATGTCATCCTCCATTACCATGGTCGTACAACCTTGTTGGGCATCTTTATCAATGCCTAGCGAGTTCATATTTATTTGGGTGAATTTCCTTGTGTTGGGGAGTTTTTTCCATTGTTGGGCTAGTTTATTAGTGCCCAAGTGAATTTCCTTATTGTTGGGATGTTTTTTGACATTTATTAGTGCCTAAGTGAATTTGTGTTGCCTAGGGTGAATTTGCATTGCTCGGGGCGGATTTATAAGTTTCTGGGTGAATTTATCATTGCATGGGGTGCATTTGTGTTGCCTAGGGCGAATTTATAAGTGTAATGGAGAGTTTATCATTGCCCTGGGGCGTGTTTTGACTTTTGTTGTGCGTTTTGACTCTCCGATAGACCATACGTGTAATGTCCCTTGTTAGTAATTTTATTAAAATGGCAATTTTTCACTTTTTTCCCTAGTTAGACCTTTGACTAGTTTTGAGCTCTAGGTCCCCAAATTGCTCCAATTGCTCCCAAATATTCTGATAAGGTATATGGATTATGTTATAACATAAATATGTGTTTCAGGAATGCTTTTGGACCTTTAAAATACTTCTGCAAATCCTCTTTCAATTTTGGCCAATGTAAGGAACTTTACTAGTAATTTCCCTTTGACTAGTATTGGTCTCTAAGTCTCAATTTGACTCCAAATGCCTTCAAATATTCAAGGAAGGTGTATGAATGATATTAGGAATTGAATATGATGTTCAGGGATGAGATATGGCCACCAAAATACCTTTGCAAACTCTCTTAAGATTCTGGACCAAGTATGCAATTTTACTAGTAATTTGGGGTTCAAATCCCCCTGGGGTAAGTACTGAAAATGGCTTCCCAAATGCCTCCAAACCCACTCAAATTTATGAATAGAGGTAAGAGATGTCTCAAGGATGTTATTAAGGTCCCAAATTCACCATTCATTAGGTAGATAGGTGTAGCGTGAAGTAGGGGTGAAAACAAGATCTAACTGCATGTGTGTAAAGACCTTGATTGATTATGTGTTGTAACTCGGTAATGTATGAATTTTCGTAACTTAATAAAATGCAGTTAGGTAAAAAGAGACACCTTGCAAACTATGTTAAAAAATATGTCAGTAAATAGTAAGTTTCATGATTATGATTGACGAGTGTGAGTTATTACTGTTAGTGTACTTACACGAGGTATGTAAGCAATAGCTACGCTTACATAACTCGCCTACATATTTATAAATTTCATGAAATAATATTGAATAAGAATGTAATTATTGTCGATTAATAATTAAATAATGATGATCAGGGTTAATAATGTTGATTAATGATTAATTAATGTCCATTAATGATTAATTATTGTCCATTAATGATTGATTAGTATTGATTAATAAACAAGTTACGATTAACTTAAGTAGTAAACGATGCAATTGGTTAGTAATGATTAATCAAATGCTAATGAGTTGATTAGTAAAAAAAACTAAGGGTTAAAATGGTTAAATGATTATTGTAATGTAAAATTAAGTAGTATTAATTTGATAAGTAAATATTAAATGCAAGGGTAGATAATTAATTAAGAAGTATGGATAAGAATTGGTTATAAACCATTAGTTTTATAAGGATCATTCTTAAGATTAATTAGAACACATGATTATTATTGGTAATTAATAAATTAAATTAGTTGAATGTAAAATTAGAGGGTAATTGGCATAATGGAAGTATGTCAAATCATTAATTAGATGATTAGGTTATTATTAATTAATCAACTGATAATTAGTATTAAGTAATTAATTAAGTGATTAATATGATTAATTGGATGTTGACTAAGAATAATGATTTATTAGTTTTTAATTGAGAAATCTGAGTTACAAAGTCCATGAATATATTATTTAATGATTAATAAGAGTCCAAGTTGAGGGCTCGAGGACTGACATGGGGGTTGAGGAATTTATGATGAGGATAGGGGTAGTAATGGGGAGAAGAGTCAGCAAACATGGGATAAGATGGAGAAGAGAGGAAGAAGAGGGGCATCTTTTTACCTTAGTTATTTTGGGAGAAGTTGGGAGAGCAGACATAGGATTTTCAGAGCAGAGCTGAAAGGGGGGTTTTGCTGGAGATAATTCAGAAGGGAGAGTAGGTTGGCTTGTACTCGGTTTGGGATCGGGGGTCCAAAGGGGTACCTGTGGAGCTGGGTGGTCGGCGAGACCTCGCCAGTTGGCAGGGTGGAAAAACTGTTTTGGGATGGTTGAGTTTCAAAGCTTTGGCGAAGGTTTTGGTTGCAGGGAAAAGCAAAGGGAATCAGCAAGGCATTCAATAAACGAGGATAGCCTGAAGGGTGGATCTACTAGCTATCTACATGTATTTTCCAGCTGGTATATTTTATCATTTCTACCTTGTCAAATTATGTAAAAAATTAATTACAAAAGATTATATGCTGCTATTATATCTACTACTCCTGCACAAACAATAAATGGTTAGAAGTAGATAAAACAGAATTATAATTGTTCAAATCTGTAAATGGAAATGCTATATTTTTACAGCCAAAACTAGAAATGAGAACAGAAACAGAAATTTTGACAAGAAGTGAAATATCTGACTTTATTAAGAGATAAAGGAGACCCAGGTTGGGGTCCCTACATATGGTATCAGAGCCATGGTTCCAAATCTGGAACCAGAGGGCTCACTACATTGAACAGGACAGCAAAAAAAAAGAGGAGGGGGGTGGACTCCTTTGCAAGTAATTACTGTTATTGAAGAATTAGACCTGAAAAGGAAAAAGGAAAAGATTTACAAGTTAGTGAAATAATAATAATGAAAATGAACATATCTGTTTTTTTTCTATATACATATATAAATACAAAATAAAAGATATATATATATAAAACTACACTAAAATTAAATATAAAAAAAAGGGTATTGAAATATTATATACGAATTTTTTTTTACATTATGTCTAAAAGTTAAAAAAGAAAAAAAAACTAATACAAACTTTGTTATATTCTTTTATTTGCATAGTACAAAATATATATATATATATATATATAAAGGGGGAGAAATGTTTTTTTTTGGGGTCAACTAAATTTGGGAGCAAGAAGTAAAAATATATATATATACCTTGTAGTTGGCCGCAGTTCAAAAAATATATATAATGATATATAAAATGAAAATGACTTAGTTTAAAATATATATATAATAAAATAAAAATTAATTAAATAAACAAAAAAATGGCATTTTAATTGCTTTTCTTCTGATTTCAAGTTAACATTCACATAATATAAAGAAATTAAAAGAAAAGGCAATATAAGGAAACGAAGGAGTATATATATATATATATATATTTCTAAAAACTGAAATATAAACAAAAAAATAGAATATATATATGATATGGTTTAAAGATAGAATAAACAAACAAACAAAATTAGGGTTTCGATTGGCATACAAGCGGCGGCCATGGCAGCAGGCCAGCAGCCCAGTAGGGGTGCGGCCGTGGCCTCCAGGGATTAGGATCTACTGCACTGACCTTAGTCCTGATGGCATTATTGCCGTAAACTATATATATATATATATATATATATATATATATATATATATATATATATATATATATATATATTGTAATTAAAATTTAGGGCTCATGTGGAAGTTCTAGGCATAGCCATGGCCTGCCGGGCGACCTGCCTGAGCGCAGCCTGAAGGGCATGCTACTCGGCAGCCCGGCCAGCAGCAGCATGCTGCGGTCGAAGGCATGAATCCCAGCCAGCATGGGGAGGCTGCGTGAAGGGCACCGCGGCCTCTCTACGAGGAAGAAGGGCTGCATTCTGCGCGTGATGGGAGAAGACCTACACGTGAAGGGAAGACCACTAGTGCAAAGAAGAAGGGTGTGTGGGTGTGGTTTGAGAGAGGAGATGGAGTGGCTCTACGTGCAGGAGGAGGCCGCGTGGGGGAGCAGGCCGCAGGGCAGTCTGTGCTGGGAGGAGGTCGCGGGCCATCTATACAGAGGAGGCATGGGTGCAGGTTGTGGCGGTGCCCTCTCTAGGCTGTGTCATCTCCTGGGCTATGCCGTCACCTAGAGTTGGTTTGGGAATAGTAGGTAGAGGCTGCAGGTCCCGATCATTCTCCATAGAAGGACGTTATACTTGATCACGTAGGCATGTTTCACACGTAGAAATCCCAATCAGCCATTCGGCTGGCAGCAGCTGCGGCCCCAGGCCAAAAACTTGGGCGGGCGGCGAGCAGCTGTAGGCTGCGGCCATGTTATGCATCAAGGCCATAGAGGGTTGCGCTCTCTCTCAGAGCTGGGCTGCTTCCTCCCCACACAAAAAAAAAAAAAAAAAAACTTGAAGGATAAGCATAAAAAAAGAAGAAGGGGGGAAAACCAAAACTAAAGGCTAATAGGAAATTATACCTGCAAGGCTCGGCTGCAGAGCTCAAAGAGCCATGGCTCTCATCCCCTTCGACCACCGTTGCGGAGCTGTGCTCTCGAAATTCTTAGAAACAAATGAGCGGCCCGGGGAGGCTTGACCGTTTATAAAAAGATTTAATATTATTTTATTTTGCATGAGAGCCGCGTGGCTATATGCAAGGGCTCATAGGGGTCTCTTAGGGTTAGGGTTAGGTCAAGCCTTAGGTTTTTATTATTATTTATATTTTTTATATATAAGAAGAAGAAAAAATTTAATAGATTTTATTTTTCTTTATTATTTTGTCTTATATCTAATTTTAGAAATTATTATTATATGACTTATAATAAGGTTAAGTTATAAGATTTTAAATTTAATAATTTTGAATTTAATTATTTAAAATCATTAATGATTATTTTGAACTTAATTATTTAAAGTTATTAATATTATAAATGCTATATATTTACAATATTACTATGCATAAAATTATTACAAGGTTCTTAAATCTTAGCTTTAAAATATTATTATAAATTTTTATTGAGCATAACCTTGTTAATAATAATATTTTAAAGCTAAGATTTAAGTTCTTATGTTAAGGTTAAGTAATTAATTTTGTAGTTAATACTTGTAATAAACCTTATACGTTTAAATTGTTAAGATAATTGGTTTAGGTTATAACACTACGAGTGCATCAAATTTAAGTCAGAATTTACACTAATTAGTCTATCTTCTCCTTCAAAGTGTTCCTTGCTGAAACTTTGACGCATAGTCGAAGGGGCAAAACAGACACAGAATCTCGAAAACAAGACACCACGGACATCAGCATGATGAGCTGATCGCTAGGACACTGATTCTACCCCATAAAAAAATGTTTGATAAACACGAATCTAGACGTAAAACTTAGGTTATGCTATTATTAAATTATTAATTATTAACGAGAACGAGGCAATAAACCCTAATTGAATATCTTGAGAAGTTGATGGCGACTCGATGAGAATTGTGTGGAATCCAATACCTAAACCTACGTAGAACTGCTGCAATATATATAGTACTGGGTGGCCTCAAGATGGCCTGATCGAAACGCCTAGAACTATAGCTCTTAAAGTAAAAACGCTCGTAAAAGCAATCGTCTGACGCATTTTTTTAATTAACTGTTGAGTTTAATGGTAACATATTCTTGAAGTCGACTTATGCTAATTATCATATTATGCCTTGCTATAGGAATAAACATGGTAAGAACGCGAGCAGGTCGGGGGCGTGGTCAAGAGACGGCATTACCTGATCCTAATGTGTCGACACCATCGCCAGAGACCATTCTTATATTGCGCTCACTGGAAGCAATAAATGAAACACTCAGGAGACTTGTACAGAGAGGAAGTGTTACCTCGGAGGTAGAAGTGGAGGCCCCTCCACTAAGGAAGGAAGTTCCTATGGTAGAAGTGAACACGGTACCAAGACCTCCGCATCAGGATATCAAAAGGGAGCTTCAGAAGATAATGCTTCCAAAGTTTTCAGGGGGTCGAGCAGGGATACGAGCAGAGTCTTGGTTGGAAGAGATGACCAGGTGCTTAACCTTACAGGAGTACACTTCCACGTCCAAATCCAAGATGGCCATATTTCAATTGAAGGGGGGTGCTTTGAACTGGTGGGGGAACCAAGAAAGGCAGCTACACCTCACACCAGACACGATTCCATGGGAACTGTTTGTGGGAAAATTCAAGGGGAAGTACTTGCCCGAATCCTACCAGGAAGAACAAGCAGGGGCTCTTCATGCCTTGGTACAAAGGCATCTATCCATGGAGGATTATGAAGAGAGGTTCATGGAATTAGTCAAGTATGTCCCCTACTTGGACAACGACGAATGCTAGGTTGAGCACTTTGTGTATGGGATCAATACCAAGATCAGGGCCCAAGTGCGGATGTGGAAACCAACTTTGGTCGCCGAAGCAGTAGATTGTGCTCTTTACAATGAGGAGATGTTGGGTGCAAAGCCCATCAGGTCATTCAACTCTCAGCAGTCAGGGTTTGTAGGGAAGGCCCCTCGAAGCTACCCTCGGGGAGGATATGCAAGGCCACCTCCCTACGGGAACAGGAGCACACCAAGAGTTGCAGCAGTAGACAGATCAATGGCAACTAGGGTGGCGCCCCAATCAGCCACAGAGACTCACCAGGGTGTGAGGAATTTCAGAGGATCGACCGGCAGGGGAAGGGGTCCCAAGGGGAGGAACCCCTCTCAGAGGTCTGAACAGGTTACCTCTCCCACTCCATTACAGGTTGCTTGTTGGGGATGTGGAGGTCCACATTACCAGCGTGACTGTCCCGAATTACGATCCGGTACAGTGCATCGAGAAGGAAAAGCTCCAATGGGGAGTGGGGGTACTAGGCATCAGACCTTGCCAGCAGTACACAACCATCAGGCTGAGCACCAATCCATTATGGTGGAATCATCAGGTACAGTCAATAATGTCAAGCTTAGAATATTGTTTGATCCTGGTGCTACAGATAGTTTCATTTCTCCATATGCATTAGACAAATGTGGGTTGGCAGCCTACGAGCATGACGATTTCAACTTAGTTGAGATGGCTTCAGGGGTAAATCAAGCAGTAGGACCGAGTGTCGACAAGTGTGTAGTAGATATCGGGGTGTGTGTTACACAAGTTAAAGTGTATGTTACCACCCTCGAAACTTATGATCTCATCATAGGTATGAATTGGCTTAAGGAACATCGAGCTTTCTTGGACTGTTATGGAAAGAAAGTTCTTTACATTGATGACAACGAAGAGGCCATCGAGATCCAGGGTATCAAATGAAACGTGTCCCTACGTTTCATAGCCACGATGAACGTAAAGCGATGTATGCGACAGGGATGTCAGTTGTATATTGTTGAAGCGGTAAACAATGAGAAGGGACCCTCCTTTGATGAGTATCCAGTGTTAGCCGAGTTCAGTGATGTATTTCCAAAGGAATTACCTGGGTTACCTCCTAAGAGAGAACTTGATTTTACCATTGAGGTAAAACCCGGTGCAGAGCCAACATCGAAGACACCATACAGGATGACAGCCCTGGAACTTTGTGAGTTACAAATGCAGTTGAAGGAACCGCTAGATCTAGGGTTCATCAGACCAAGTATTTCACCGTTGGGTGCGCCAGTAATCTTTGTGAAGAAGAAGGATGGTTCCTTGCGTCTTTGCATCGATTACTGAGATTTGAATAGAGCCACCGTGAAGAATAGGTACCCGATACCTCGAATTGATGATCTCTTTGATCAAATGAAAGGGGCGACGGTCTTCTCAAAGATCGACTTACGATCAGGTTACCACTAGCTACGGATTAAGGAAGGTGATATACCTAAGACTGCTTTTCGAACAAGGTTTGGGCACTATGAGTTTGTAGCGGTACCCTTCGGTTTGACCAATGCCCCAACAGTATTCATGAGTCTCATGAATAGTGTGTTTCGAAAATACTTAGATCAGTTTGTGCAAGTCTTCTTGGACGACATCCTCATCTACTCCAAGAATGAACAGGAGCACAAGGAACACTTGCGAATAGTGTTGTCATGATTAAGAGAGCACAAGTTGTACGATAAGTTATCGAAATGCTCGTTCTATCAGAAGGAGATCCATTATCTAGGGCATATAATTTTCGGTGAGATCAAAAATTGCAAAACCCATAACTACCCTACAACGTAAAGGCACTAGGTACGAATGGACGGATGAATGCGAGGTTGCATTCGCCGAGTTGAAAAGACTGTTGACGAGTGCACCAATTCTTCGAGTTCCGGATATGGAGAATGAATTCACAGTTTGCAAAGATGCCTCAAGACAAGGTTTGGGTGCAGTGTTGATGCAGGAAGGTGGGGTAATAGCTTATGCGTCGAGAAAGTTAAAAACACATGAAGAGAACTACCCTACCCATGACCTAGAGTTGGCTGCGGTGATGTTAGCTTTGAAGCTTTGGAGACATTACCTTGATGGACGGAGCTTTGAGCTCAAGTATGATCACCAAAGCTTAAGGTATATCTTCACTCAAAGAGACTTAAGTGCTAGGCAAATGCGATGGAGTGAATTCATGAGCGAGTATGATTTTGGGATTTCATACATCAAAGGGAAGGAGAATGTGGTAGTCGATGCCTTAAGCAGAAAACCAGGACTTTTCTCTCTTATACCTTTGAAGGTGGATTTGAGGGAAGATTTTTAGGGCAGCTAATTGGGGATAGTTGGTACCTAAAGGTCACGTCAGCACTCTAGAGTGGGAAACTGGTGGGACCTAAGTTTGAAGGCTACGATTTGGAAGCCGATGGTTTGTTACGGTATCATGGGAGGATGTATATTCTCGAGGAGGGAGATATTAGAGAGACTATCGTTAAGGAATCCCATAGAGCAGTGTATTGTGCACATCCGGGTGTAAAGAAGATGTATGTAGACATGAAGCAACTCTTCTTTTAGGTAGGGATGAAAAGCGACGTGGTCAAATTCGTCGCTAGGTGCCTTGTGTGTCAACAGGTAAAAGATTATCATCACCACCTGGTAGGACTGTTGCAGCCACATGACATTCCTATGTCGAAGTGGGAGGTTATGTCCATGGACTTCGTGGTGGGATTGCCTCTTACCTCTCATAGGCATGACGCCATTATGGTCATCGTTGACAAACTGACCAAAACTGCTCACTTCATTCCAGTTAAGGAGACCTATGATGTCACTGATGTGACTCGTGTGTTCATAAATGAAGTAGTACGTCTCCATGGGTTTCCCAAGAAGATAATCTCGGACAGGGAATCCAGGTTTACATCCAGGTTTTGGACAAGTTTGCAGTCAACGTTGGGTACTCAGTTGAACCTAAGCACTGCTTACCATCCAGAGACAGATGGACAAACAGAAAGAGTGAATCAGGTGATGGAGGACATGCTTAGGATGTATGTCATGGATCAACAGACCCATTGGGAGAAGCACTTACCCTTGGTAGAGTTTGCTTACAACAATAGTTACCATAGCTCAATTGGGATGCCTCCATATGAAGCATTATATGGAAGGCCATGCAGGACACCATTGAGTTGGGAAAGGTTAGAGGATCGAGTAATTATAGGACCTGAGTTGATTAAGGAGATGGAAGAATTGGTTGTTAAGATTAGACAACGGTTAAAGGAAGCTCAGGATAGACATAAGAGCTATGCCGATGCGCATAAGGTTGACCGAAGCTATAAGGTTGGTGATGCAGTGTTCGTCCGCATCAGGCCTAGCAAAATTACCATCAGGTTTGGGAAAGGGACAAAGTTGTTGCCACGATTTATAGGCCCCTTTGAAATTTTAGAGAAGGTTGGACCCGTCGCGTATCGTCTTGCACTGCCGCCCCATTTGCACAAAACTCATAATGTTTTTCATATATCTGTTTTACAACATTATGTAGCTGATGAGTCACATAAAATAAATTGGAAGGAACTGCAGGTTTCAGACGAGGGAACCATCGGGGTCGAACCATTACTTATATTGGACCGCAGGGTTAAACAATTGAGGCACCGTTTGGTGGACCAAGCTAAGGTCTAGTGGGACCGATATAGCCCAGGTTCTGCTACCTGGGAGGATGCAGAGACTATGCGTCATGATTATCCCACACTTTTTTTACCATAACTTCGGGATGAAGTTTCCTGAAGGGTGGGTGTATGTAACGCCTCATTTTGACATTACTACCTGAACTACTATTATATGTTGTATTTGTTTGATTGTGAAACTTCCTCGGTTTGACGACACTGTGGAAATATTAATCAATTATTTTGCCGATATATATATGTGTATGCGTGTGATGTTAGTATTATGATTGGTAGTCATTTTTAGATATGTATCATGTGTTAATTATATGTGCAAATTATTGAATGATGGGTACGTGGATACCGTTACAGTTATATGTTGAATAAATGAATGTTATTCCAGGTGCATGGCGAATAAAAGAGTTTAATATTGTTATATTATTCTAATGTATATGTTGAGCATTTATGCACGATACTCTATATTTTATGTCGAGGACTGACTTACAGGTTGAAACGGCTAAGTGA
Organism: Larix kaempferi; assembly: GCA_027924585.1. Lineage (NCBI taxonomy): Eukaryota > Viridiplantae > Streptophyta > Pinopsida > Pinales > Pinaceae > Larix > Larix kaempferi. Next base: position 6,852,483 of record BSBM01000101.1, on the reverse strand, counting down.
TTGTTGGATCCTACGAGGTGGGAGAGCCTCGGGGACATGGACTTCGAAAGATAAATGGTATGTGAGTGATGCATTATTTACTTTTGCATGATTATTCTTATGATGTATATTATGACATGGGTGGGGTAAGGTTTCAGGAAACTCAACCATCCAGATTGGTTATACGATGACAAACTGAGTACAAGTGCAACGTTGTTGTTATGTCGGGTAGACATAGTCCCTTGTTCCATTAGGGGGGTGGAGGCATTACCCACCGTTTATCCCCGAAACCCAAAGTCATGGGAGGGTTGTGCTACGGCGCGCTCCCCAAGGTGTGTGATGATGACTAGTGGTTGCTTGCTGGGGAAGCTTGGTCGATGTAGTCGACACTTCCGCTTACGGGTTCTAGCTGGAACCAGTCATGACTTGACATTTCAGGGTAGTCCAGCAGAGGACAGGATAGGATGTGGAAGTTAGTGATGATGTAGGTAGATAGGTGTAGTGTGAAGTAGGGGTGAAAACAACATCTAACTGTATGTGTGCAAAGACCTTGATTGATTATGTGTCGTAACTCGGTAATGTATGAATTGTCGTAACTTAATAAAATGCAGTTAGGTAAAAGGAGACACCTTGCAAACTATGTTAAAACATATGTCAGTAAACAGTAAGTTTCATGATTATGATTGACGTGTGTGAGTTATTACTGTTAGTGTACTTACGCGAGGTATGTAAGCAGTAGCTATGCTTACATAACTCGCCTACATATTTATAAATTTCGTGAAATGATGTTGAATAAGAATGTAATTATTGTCGATTAATAATTAAATAATGATGATTAGGGTTAATAATGTTGATTAATGATTAATTAATGTCCATTAATGATTAATTATTGTCCATTAATGATTGATTAGTATTGATTAATAAACAAGTTACTGTTAACTTAAGTAGTAAACGATGCAATTGGTTAGTAATGGTTAATCGAATGCTAATGAGTTGATTAGTAAAAAAAACTAAGGGTTAAAATGGTTAAATGATTATTGTAATGTAAAATTAAGTAGTATTAATTTGATAAGTAAATATTAATTGCAAGGGTAGATAATTAATTAAGAAGTATGGATAAGAATTGGTTATAAACCATTAGTTTTATAAGGTTCATTCTTAAGATTAATTAGAACACAGGATTATTATTGGTAATTAATAAATGAAATTAGTTGAATGTAAAATTAGAGGGTAATTAGCATAATGGAAGTATGTCAAATCATTAATTAGATGATTAGGTTATTATTAATTAATCAACTAATAACTAGTATTAAGTAATTAATTAAGTGATTAATATGAGTAATTGGATGTTGACTAAGAATAATGATTTATTAGTTTTTAATTGAGAAATCTGAGTTACAAAGTCCATGAATATATTATTTAATGATTAATAAGAGTCCAAGTTGAGGGCTCGAGGACTGACATGGGGGTTGAGGAATTTATGATGAGGATAGGGGTAGTAATGGGGAGAAGAGTCAGAAAACATGGGATAAGATGGAGAAGAGAGGAAGAAGAGGGGCATATTTTTACCTTAGTTATTTTGGGAGAATTTGGGAGAGCGGACATAGGATTTTCAGAGCAGAGCTGAAAGGGGGTTTTTGCTGAAGATAATTCAGAAGGGAGAGCAAGTTGGCTTGTACTCGGTTTGGCTCAGGGGTCCAAAGGGGTACCTTTGGAGCTGGGTGGTCGGCGAGACCTCTCCAATTGGCAGGGTGGAAAAACTGTTTTAGGCTGGTTGAGTTTCAGAGCTTTGGGGAAGGTTTTGGTTGCAGGGAAAAGCAAAGGGAATCAGCAAGGCATTCAACAAATGAGGACAGCCTGAAGGGTGGATCTACTAGATATCTATAGGTATTTTCCAGCAGGTATATTTTATCATTTCTACCTTGTCAAACTATGTAAAAATTTAATTACAAAAGATTATATGCTGTTATTATATCTGCTACTCCTGCACAAACAATAAATGGTTAGAAGTAGATCAAACAAAATTATAATTGTTTAAATCTGTAAATGGAAATGCTATATTTTTACAGCCAAAACTAGAAATGAGAACAAAAACATAAACATAAATTTTGACAAGAAGTGAAATATCTGACTTTATTGAGAGATAAAGGAGACCCAGGTTGGGGTCCCTACATTGGCAATTATTTGACCTTTAGCATCAATTTGAAAAACTCTAATGAATAGGGCCAATTTGCTTAGGCCATTGTGACCCAATGCCAAATTTGGGACATGACAATACGCATCTCCTCATTATGTTATTTTTCCACAAATGCTTAATCAAATTTGTCTCATCAATTTTTCTCAAGGTTGGGCCATATCTTATATGGAAGAGATTGATTTATCCCTCATAGATATTATTTACTTTCATGTTGGGCCATATGTTGTATTTGTTGAGTGGATTTCTCTTGTTGGGCACATTCTCTTGGCTGGCCACAAAGTCTTTGCATCTTATTGATTGGATTGGGCATTTCTTAATGGAGAGTAATAATTGGATGTATTATGGTTAAGAAATCTCATTCCTTTACCATCTCTTGGATTTAGGCCATTTAATAAATTAGTCATTTAATAAATCTTTGCGCCCGGTTAATGGGAGTGAGTATGAATGAATGGATATGCATTCTATTCATGTTTATTAGATAAATGGCCTTTGACTCCTCTACTTGTCATATTGTACAAGGTTTTCAAACAACGAGAATTATACCTTACATGTTCATTGGATTGATGCTGAGTGAATGGGAATTGTGTACCATTGCATATGCAAGTGTCAAGTGAGTGAGCAGGTAAGGACATAGGAATCTTAATTAACAAGGATAAGGTAGAGCCTTTGTAGAGTTTGGTTTTTTGGTCTAATATATGAGTTTCTAGCGTGTCTGCGTAGTAAAAGCAACAGATAAAAACTAACTCGGCATATTGATTGTGATTTTCATATTAGCTTGTTGTTGTATGCGAGCTACACTTAAGAACATGCTTTGAAGCCATTTCAGGGAACATGGCTCTCTAAATAACACAGAGAATAGAGACAAGAATTTTTTTTTGCACAATATCCATGTTGGTGAAGTGAGTGGACTATAAGCCCCTCATTTACAGATCAGTAGGGGAAGAAAGATTGAAGAGCGACAAGAAAAAGAGCAATCAGAAGAAGAAGAAAAATCAACAGGAGGAGGCAACACAAATGAGCTTGAAACTCCCAGGAAAATGCAAATTAAAAACATCACCCCGACTATACAAATATCTAGAGGACAATTCCCACTACTAGAGCTTGATTTTAGACACTTTACACCATCTAAGGGGGGATAAGTGGCCTCACTAAGTTCCTACATATTTGACAGCTAAATGAATCAAATAACGTAAAGGACCCATAAGAGCTACAAACTGTCTGAGTAGTAGGTCATGGAAGTTACCACATAGGTCTTGATTTTCACTTAGGTAGGGAGGAATATGTAAGCAATGGCCTTAGAGAATGTGACCAGCGCTATGGCTACAAAATTCAGTGTTTCTAATATGGTCAAGGAAATCACAAGCTACAAAAGAGAAACAAACAATTTGAGGCCTGAGGTGATGACCCTGCAAAATAAGAATGAATTTTTGGAAGAGGAGAATCAATAGTTGAACATAGAGAAGGTAAAAATAATGGAATTTAGAAATAATGCACACAATTTACACACTAATTAATGCCCAGTTACAACTACAAGAGTGGGTCTAGACGTTGTAAACCACAATAATTCGACTGAAAGATATAATAGAACATACAATAGATAAAGGAATAGAGTCGAATGCAACTCAATATTGTCTTGGTAGGATCATCTGGAAACAAATAGCAACAAACGTACTTGCAGAGCTGCCTGGGATAAATGTAGAGGAGGAAGAGAAGTATTATAATCCATAGGAAATGCTAGAAAACCTATTGTTATCCTTGAGAAGGATGTAAGTGCAACTCTAAATAAAAGGTCAACATCTTCCAAACTGTCGAGAAAGTCATTGAACATTGTGACTTGCCTTCATTTGGAGATTGGGATAATGGGAAATCAATTTAACAAAGGAATGCAGTAGTGACAAAATCAATCAAAAAAAATAGTTGGCCATTGAAGGCATAACAAGTGTTACTATTGAAATTCTTATGGAGTTTGTGGCAAAGCCATCCAAGGTTTCCATCCTCATAAAATCATACAATATACCCATGCATAAGAATCTTATAGCCATATAAAATGGTGTGATTGATCATAAAGTCACCTTTGAGACCCTACATTCTTGTGGCCTTAAGGAGATCTCTAGATATCATAGCATGTGGAACACATTTATGAAAAAATGGGGACCACCACCCACTTAATTTTAAAAATATATTGTAATTTCGATGTACATCATTTAGCTTGCCTAGTCCCTAGTATGCCTAGTGAGGAAAAAAGGAGTCTAAGGGTCACCAGAGGACAAAATAGGGAATTGGAAGATGAAGGGTTTGAAGGGGTAACTGCCAGACAATTGCCCAAACTTTATGATAAACATAATGAAATGAGAAGGAGAAAGGGCTTTTTGCTTATGCATTTTCTGTATAAATTTTTTAAGCAAATTGATAATAATAATAAGAAGCCATTTCTAACCATGCATTTTTTGGGATATACGTTGTGTTTCTTTTTTTTTTCTTTTTTTTTTCATAAGAAAAAAAGCATAATTCCATTCATCCAAAGAGATCAGAATTACATTCAGTATTCACTGTACTTAGTGAATTGGCCGTATCCAAAGTAATAGTTCTTGTGATGAGACTATAACGTCTTCTTTCAAAAAAACAATATAAATGCCGTTTCCCTGTTTTCCAAAAATAAATTATGGTGCTGTCCCAGCGGACTGTCTTTCTAAAACATTTACAGTTCTTAAATAAAAAGCCATTCTTTCTGCTGATTTAAGAGAAAACTTAAGACAGAATTAATATTTTTCAACCTTGATGTCAAAAACAGCAGCGGTTTTATGTAATGAAAGGTCTGAGCATGCTCTCAGTTCTCTGTCCTTCCAGATCTTCTACTACTTTCCAAGTGCCAAAAGCCATGTTCTGCCCTTCTTTGGATGCCTGGTCCGCTTTTTGGTTATTTTCCCTGTATACATGCCGGCATATGAAAGTGTCAAAAGATTGTTTAAGCCTCTGTACAGTGTGAAGAATATTTGCAAGTCTAACAACTCTGCAAACTTGTGTTTGATTGGTCCAGTTTATAGTATTCATGGAGTCTCCAAATACCGCCAGTCTATTAATGCCCCTCTCAGCAGCAAAGATAAGCAGCAGTTTCAAACTCATAACTTCAGCATAATTGTTTGTACCCATACCCAGTCCCATGGTGATAATAAAAAAGTGTGAATCGGTTAAATATATGACAGCTCCCCCACCACAGACCTCATTGCTAGCAGCTCCGTCAAAAAACCCCCACGGGTAAGTTCTGTCAATCTCCACTTCCATAATGCGTCTCTGCTGTGAAGCCCTTATATGTTCGGGATAAGCCATGTAGAGACCCACCGTCATAGTACCAATAACCTCAGGTATGTATGGTTTATCCTGAAATATTACCCCATTCCTAGCCAACCATATCCCCCAAATGATAAGTAATGGTAGGACCTTCTGTTTCTGAGTACGCGCCCAGCTCCACCAGCGCTCCCATGCTTCGCTAACAGTGTTACCATCCCAACGACAATCAAAGCCCAGCAATCTTGAACATTCATGCCAGACCGCAGCCGTGAATGGACACTTGATGAAGAGATGTGTAATGGTTTCCATATCCATCTTACACAAGGCACACCACCCCGGGCCCTGGAAGCATCTCTTCTGCAAAATATCCCATGTCGGAACCCGATTTTCCAATGCACACCACATGAAGAGTCTATTTTTCGATGGGCATTTTAGTTTCCATAAAGATCTCCACCACCAGACCTCATCCCGAACAGCTTCACCAGCACTAAGTACATTATAGCCCGTCTTAGGTGTATAAATCCCCGCCGGATCAAGTTCCCAGGTCAATACATCCTCCTCCTCCGTGAGATGAATACCTGCCCGATTCAAACCATGAATGTAATTACCCAGGAAAACAGCCTCCGGTTCCCCCAAGCCCAACATCTCCGCAGTTTTCCAGTATTGAATCCACGGTTCATCAGGACGCTGATCAGCCAGATGATTAAGAGTGAAGATACCCCGATTTTCCAGCGTATGGATAACATGAGCAGGCAAAATATGTAGTTGTTCACTCCCATTCCATGGATCTCTGCCAATTCTCACCTTTTCTCCATTGCCAACATCCCAAGCCAGAAAATCTTCCACCAATGTGAAAGACTTAACCACAGCCTTCCATATCACCGATCCCCCAGCATGTGTTTTCCGAGGGCACCTAATCCAATCCTCCAGAGTAGTATCAGATAGATATTTACAAATAATAACCCTGGTCCAAAGACTATTAGTCTTGATAAGTCGCCAGCCTCCCTTAGCTGCCAACGCCTGGGAGAACAGAAAAATATTCTTTAATCCCCAGCCCCCAAGACCTTTAGGAACAGCAATCCTCTTCCAATTGACCCAGGGTGTGACCTGACCATCCTTCTTACCACTCCACAGGAATCTAAAGCATAACCGCCTGATCTGTTCCAGGATTCCTTTGGGTATCCATGACAAAGACATCCAATATACAGGGATGGCTTCTAAAACAGCCTTAACCAGAACCAGCCTACCAGCACGCGACATCCACTTATGACTCCAAACGTTCAATCTTTTTTCCACCTTGCCAATTAACCACCTCCAATCCGTCTTAAGATAAGTATTTGCTTTAAGTGAGAATCCCAGATATTTTAAACCTTCATCAAGAGTAGATACTTTAAAAGGAAAGTATTCAACAAGTGCCCGTTCCTCCTCCTGTCGAAGCAGATGAGTAGTAAGGGTAGACTTATCAGCATTAATGTCCATCCCCGTCGCCAAAGAGTACAAATCCAGGATCTCCTTCAAGGTCCGAGTATCCCTTCGATCACCTGAGCAGAAGATGATGATATCGTCCACAAATAAGAGATGAGTAACAAATAACCGATCCCCAATGTTAATGCCCCGAAACCTCCCCTGTAATTTAGCATCAATAATAGCCCTGCTCAAGCCTTCAGCCACCAGCAGAAAGAGAAGTGGGGAGAGCGGACAGCCTTGCCTAAGGCCTCTTTCCGCATGGAAAAAAGGGGTGGCGGCACCGTTCAGTAACACAGAAAAAGAAACAGTAGTTATGCATGACATTATCCATCTAATAAAATCAATACCATATCCCAAGTGAGTTAGAAGGAGCCGGATATATATCCAACTCACCTTATCGTATGCTTTGGATAGATCGATTTTAAGAATAGCACCTTTGATGTGCCGAGTCTTCATGCTGTGCAGACCTTCCTGTGCCACCCCTATAGCCTCATGTATCTGTCGACCCTCAAGAAAGCCAAACTGTTCAGCAGTGATATGTTCTGAAAGTGAAACCTTGAGTCTCCGAGCAATGACCTTCGACACAATCTTGTAAATACAATTGCACAAAGAAATAGGTCTGAATTCTGAGAGGGTAACCGGGTTATCATTCTTAGGTATGAGGGCTATAAAGGTAGAGTTGAAACAGGCAGGAAGCCTCCCATTCAATCGTGAATCCTCAACCACCTGCAGGAGATCCAGTCCCACAATCTCATACAGCTCAATAAAAAATTCCACAGTCCAGCCATCCGGCCCAGGGCTCTTGTCTTTCTGAAAGCTGCCAAGAACCTCCTTCAGCTCCTCCTCTGTAACAGGTCTCATCAAACGCCTATTGTCCTCCTCCTCAGCAAAACGTGGGAATAATTGGGCAATCCTAATAACTTCTGCAATGGAGGCCTGTGCAGGAGCCTTAAACAGTTGCTGAAAATGACCCACCCCACATCTAGCTTTGCCTTCAAAGTCAAAATGTTCATTACCATCTGCATCTTTCAGGCTCCATATAGTATTGACCGCCTTCCTCCCCCTGGCATATGCATGAAAAAACTTAGTATTCTCATCCCCACATTCCAGCCAGACCGCCCTGCTCTTGAGTCTCCAGGTTTCCTCCTTTTCCATCAAAAGTTTATTTCTGAGACCTTCCATCCTGGCCAATTCAGCCTTAGTTTCCTCGGTCAGAAAGCCCCCACCATCCCCCTCATAAATCTGTAGAAGTTCAGCCTCAATAGATTTCAGATCAGCTTCATCTCTAATTTTCTTATCAAAGGCCCATTTTTTAACAGCTCCTTTTAACCTTTGAATATTCTCAGCGAACTGGAAAGCCCCAGTACGAGCATGTTCCACATCATACGCCCGCCAAATGTCCTGAAAGAGCTCTTTAAAAGAATCATCTCTAAGCCAATTCTTGTTAAATTTAAGAGAGCTAGGTGGATTATCAGGTCCATGCCTGGTCTCAATAAAGATAGGGAAATGGTCAGAATCCCCACCGTTCCCTACCCACTGTCGGATTTGTAAAAATCTGTCCACCATCTGTTCAGCCACCAGGAAACGATCAAGTCTTTTTTCCACCCGAGCCTCACCACTCCTGTTGTTCCTCCACGAGGGTTTCAGCTTGATAGGTTCAATATCCAGCAAATTTTTAAGAACCAATTTCTGTTGAAAATACCCTGCCATAGGATCCACAAGTGCCCGAGGTCCCCAAACTTCTGAATTTCCCAACGTGAAGTTTAGGTCACCTCCCACCACAACCGATTCACCTTCAAATAAGGGATCCTGCAGCAAAGAATCCCAAAAAGGGGCCCTATTAACATAAGGCCCGTAGATATTAACCACAGTGAAGCAGGTGCCCAGGTCAACAGAGAGGAATTCAGCTCCTAGCACAGAAGCCCTTCCCCAAGCATTAACCAATTTAATCACACAATTTCTCCAGCCCACCGCTAACCCCCCAGAGCGACCCCTCGCATCCAGGGTCAAGAAAGTCCATCCTGCCAACCACAGTTCCAATTTCTCCTTGATGATAGTACCTAAACCTAAAGTCTCTTGTAGCAGAATCACATCAGGATGTTCAAGAGTAAGCACCCTCATGAAGGCTGATTTCTTTTTAGGCCCATCCAGACCCCGGCAATTGAAGGACATAATCTTCATAACCGCACCTTCATCCGGGCATTCACTGCTCTAAGTTCCCTTTCAATTGAAACCTGTTTCCCATCCCTGAGATCCAAACGGGCCCTGCTCTGTGCCTTAGATAAGTGGGATCTCCGGCCTCTGCCCCTCCGGGCCATCACCACCGTCTTACCCAAACCCCCCCCAGAAATTTTAGTGCAGGAACGGAGATTGTAACCAGAAGCAGAAGATTCTGGTGAAGACCCTGGTGAAGAGGGCTCAGGGGTTAAGATTCCAGGGTCCGGCCCCAAAGAAGTCAAGATGTTCTCCAGAGGAGTCGTTGTCAAAGTAGTGTTGGGTACATCAGGTTCGACCACCGGACAGATACAATTCCCAAAAGAGGGTGCAACAAAAGAAAGAGGAGTAGTCTCAGGCAGACCCGACAAAGATAAATTCTTCAAACCATCAACCCAATCAAAACCGACCACAGAACACCGATTGATAAAAAGATGTACAGAGGGTGTAAAAGAGAGAGAAGAAATACCCGGCAAGATAGGTCCCGGCACTGCAACCACATCAGTCGGAACAGGGCCATTAAAATCCTCAAATGTATCGCTAAGGTCTCCAGCAAGAATGTCCCGTGCCTCAACCGAGTCCGGTCCAGCAATATCCGAAACACCCAAATTCAGGTCCCCATCCACCTCCATCTGCTTAGACACCAGCTCGTTGTGCATCAAAACCGAGGGTTCATCCCTAGTCGCCAAACCCGAAGGGTTACTCATCCCTTCATTCATGGCGCGGGCCGAAAGCTGACATGCAGACTCCGGGTGTCCATACACATGACACCGTCGACACCGAAAGGGTATATTCTCATAATCCAGCATTTGGGTGATAACAACAGGCCCCCATTCCAGATTGATATGCTCCGGCAGCCCCTCCCGCACATTTAAATTGACCAGTATACGAGCAACCTGCTTGTAGTGCGTCTTCATGTAGGAGAGATTGGCTTCCAGAAAATTCCCCAAAATATCCCCAATCTGACGAAAATGGCGAATATCCCAGAAATGAAGCGGAAGTCCCGGTAATCTTACCCATACCGGTGACAAATCGATTCTCTCCCGACTCGCATCGAACAGGGGATGCCAAGGCTTCAATAGTACCAGCTTCTGTTTAAGGTGCCAATTCCTGTTCAAAATTTTGTGCATATCATCCTTATCGCGGAGTACCACCGCAAACCATCCACGGAGCAGCATGTCCACCTCAGGAGTGTATCCCAGAACCTCGCTCCACTAAGAATCCACCCAAGCCATCACCGTGGGCCGAGCAAAAATCCTGCCCATAACCCTACCAACCAGCGTTACACAAGACATCTCAAGGACACGTTCCCAGGCAATGTCCTCGCCTACCGCATAGCTTCCCACCGTGCGGGTTCTGACCCAACTCCTCTTCCTTCGCCGGCTTGAACCTTTGCTAGCAGCCCCAGTCCCCAGCACGTTCCCAGCACAAACCTGCTGATACCCAGCACCCGTCACAGGACTACCACACCCCCGTAGTTCGTGAAGAGCCAGAGGCACACGTAAATCCCCTGCAGTTTCACCACTAAGCGTCCCAGCCAGTTGCTCAACCTGACGGGCAACACCAGCATCGGCAATCTCATTAAAACCTTCCACAGCTACATAACCCTCCTGAAACCCTGACACCTGATATCCCAGGTTCTCAGCAAAATAAACATCCGCCGCTCTCCAGTCCGGGCTCCCCAAGAGAGCTTCAGGTAAGCCAACAGGTTCCAAACAGTCCGGAAGTAGGTACTCAGGGACACAAGGCGAATATTCCGGTGACAAAACTCCAATATCCGGGCTCACCAGCCCCATCCCGGTCGCTGCAGTGTCGCCAGGCCCCATCAGAGGGTAGCCATCCAAACCCCTCCTCATCACACCACCTGGCGCCCCCCTGTCAACAGATGCCTCCATCTGTCCACCGTCACAAGTATCCATGTCCATAACCTACACCAAAAACAAAACCCAAGATCCAACAAAAACCTTCAAGACCCCACAGCGCCGGCACAAACCTCAGAACCCTGACGCTTCCTCAGAAAGCAACAGCGAATCTCGAAAAAACCTCAGGTAATCTCCCACGGCCATCAAAAACTGAGAAAAACCGGCAGGTCGACAGGGACAGGTTTGAGTTCGTCATCTCCACAGTACAGCGGTCGGTAGCTCACAGCTACCTGCCCCTGCACCAAACCCTACCTCCATCGCCCTCACCTCCAAGGACAAAAAAAGCATTACTAATCACCTTTCATATACGTTGTGTTTCTATGGTGGTCATGTTCAAATTTTGTTTTGTCATACATTGCTCATGAAATGTGTTGTAAGATTTTTTTTTGTACTTTGAACATTGTCTGATAGATAATACATTCTTATTTTGTTTATCTTTTAGCAGTTTGGTTATAGCATTAAGAACATGGAATTTAAGTTGACTAGTAAGTACAGATTGTTCTCAATAATTAGACATGTGATTGTATTTTCATTGATAATGATAGTAATCTTAATTGTTGATATCATAATGTTGGTACATTTGAATTTTTTGTTTGAAACCCCATTCTTTCTTCCCTTGCTAGGATAGGTAGGATAGTTTTTCATAATACATATAGGATTAGTTGTGCATACATATGAATTCTACATTTAGATATCTTATAACACTTTCACAACTAGTAATGGTTGTCAAGCTATAATTTGGATGGATTCCCCATACCGAATAGTGCAAGGTCTACTTGGGACCCTATATTGGGGAGAATCCCTACTGTTGACACAAGGGGCATTCCACCCTATCAACAATTTATGGCGCTAGAAGGAGGGCCTTGAATGGCTTAAAGAGACCCCTCTCAATCATGTCATTCTTGTATTGAATCTTCCTATGTAAATCCTCATGAAAGTTATATGTTCACCCAAGATGAAGACTCCAAACCCGAGTTGGTCTTCAAAGACACCACCGTCTATTTTGAGAACCCTATTTCCACATAATCAAAACAACTGTACACTATCCCTTATCAAGAAGTCAACCAATTTCATCGTTACACTTAGTCATACATGAAGAAAATTGGTGGATTTCCAACTACTCCTTTGCTTCTCAAAAGAAGGAGAACCACCAAGAATCCCATCCAGACTCCCAATCAAATTTTGGTAGATACAATTGATGATTTGATTGACCCTACTCTAGATGAAATTCCTCAACCTGAAGCTCCTTCACTTCACTCAATCTCCTCTGACGAAGAATATGACCCTAAATTTGTTTTTTGATCCTGTCAATTCAACAGGGAATTTCTAGAAAGAGAAATGCATCAAAATCAACCTAGGTTACCAGTCTAGCAAGTCCAGGGTACCTTGAATTCAACAGGGTAACTCCATGACTTACCAAATCATCATGAGCGTATGCTCCCTAGATTTGACCCTATTAAATCTGTTTCCCCGAAAGATCACATTATTTTTTTTATATGGCTATCAAATTAATGGACATATAGCATGAAGATGTGGTTTGTCGACTATTTCCAATAGTTTCAGAAACAAGGCTTCCATGTGGTATTTCATTTTTTTGGTAGGATCAATTGCCAATTGGGATGAATTTGAAAAGGCATTCATAGGAAAATTCAGTGATGAAACGACCCCAACTACACTATTGAAATAAATTACTTCCATAAAGATGGACAAACGAGAAGAAATCAAGGACTTTAATCAACATTTTACAACCCTCTTTAATATATTCCCATTTAATTCTCCTTCAGATGAAAATGTTGTGGTAGAATACTATGCTTTTGCTTTGCATGCACCAATAGCCATGTTTGTAAAAAGGGTTGGTAAAACTTCCTTAGTTGACAATTTTGAAGAAGCTAAAAACATAGAAAAGCAAATGTTAATCTTGGCCAGAATCCCGGGGCAGAAGATGCGACATTTATCGCTCCCTCTAAGAAATTGACCACCTTGCCTAAGCCCCTCACGAAATCAAACATTAAAACCCAAAACAAGGAACTTATTGATGTTGATGATCTCGTCCATCTGATCAATAAATTGTCAAGTGAAGTCACCGATTTACATAGGAATATTGGAGAAGTTACTTCTGACACACGACCTTTCAAACTTTTTTACAGGAAACCTATCCAAAAACCTCCAGAATTGACAAATTTCAATTTATATGAAGTTAGGATGCATAATTATTGCACCTACCATCATGCAAACCATTATGAAAAGACATATCCTTAGTGGATTTGTTCTATGACAATGATAGTCAATCGATTTCTTGATGCACAAAAGTAGAATGAGAACCCCCCCCCCCATTAAATGGAAGTTGAACATGAGGCTGATGATCTTGGGAAACAAATTAGTGAGGGAATTTTGGTTCTATGGGACATGTGCATTGGGCTTCTAGATGAATCTGAAGAAGTAGCTGAAGAATTACAAGTCACCCAATCAATCCAAAGAGAATATCCTCTTAGGATCAATGGTACATTCCCACAACTTCTTCCCCAGTTTAGCCCACTACCAGACCTACCAAGACTTCAACTACTACTCAAACTAGGAAAACAATGACACCCAATGTACTCACCACCTCCATGGATTACAATGTGGTGGAATATCCAAAGAAAACCAAAGCAAATATTTCTATATTCTATTTCTACAACATTCCTCAATAGTGAGACGTCTTGTTGCAATCCTTTTCACCACCACCTGAACCATCTCAAGAGAGAATAGCTAATGTAGAAAAAAACCAGAAATATCCTATAATGAATGTCAATCTTGAGCCAAAATAGAAAACTACAATGCACGATGCTTTAATTGGAAATAAGTCAAAGTCACAAACACCCTCATTTTTGCTAACCTTTGAAATTTTCAATCATTATGTGCATAATTATTTAGTAGATTTAGGGGCCTCTTCAAATGTAATGCCTTTTTCTATTTGCTAAAAAATTAATGTTGTTCCAACCAAATGGCCCTCTTGAATGATTCAATTGGATAGGTCCAATGTGAAGGTAATGGGTGACCTTAAAGATGTTTTAACATAGTAGCCTCCAACCCTAAAGTCTATCAAGTCATTGACATTGTTGTGGTGGATATCCATGAATCATATGGCCTATTACTTAGCAGGGGTATTTTGCTACTAATTGGTCTCATCTTTGCTTACCATGGGGTGGAAAACAAAATCAAATATGTATTAATGGGGAAGCTCATATGAAACACACAATCACTGGTCTAGAAGGATCAAATGAGCCCATACATGTCACTCAATCAATTTTGGGAAATTATTTTCTTGAAATTGACATGGGAAACTATGCGGTAGAAGGATCAAACTTGGGAACTAATGAACAGTCTAAACTCCTTCACTTTACTCAGATTGATGAAAATGACAATTGTAGTATATTAGAAACAATAGATTCAACTAGCATAGATGTAGACACTGACCTTTGGACTTTTCATTTTGATGGATCTAGGTGATAGGAAGGCATAGGTGCAAGCTGCATTTTGATAAATCCACAACAACAACAACAAAAATGGCATTTGATTTCTTGTAGCCTAGAATTCAAATGCACCAACAATGTTAATGAATATAAGGCCTTAATCCAAGGTCTAAAAAAGTAAATTGATTTAAATATCAAATCATTGAAGGATCATGATGATTCTAAAATAATAGTGAGGCAGGTAGGAAAACTCTATTCATTGTTTATCGCCTCATTTGAAGAGCTATAAAAGTGAGGTATGGAATTTGATTAATCATTTTGATGCCTTTAATATTACATCAGTTCCTCATGTAAAGAATGTGGTTGTAGACATGTTAGCTAATGTTGCTTCCAAACTATCTCCTTTTACAGATGGATTCCTTGTGGAATAAATTTGCAGCCCATCAATACCAAACAATGTCACTAAATAGAGGGTATTTAATGATGACCAAAAGATAATCCAATTTTTAACAAATGAAGGAACTTTCAAGGGAGTAGTAATTGATTATGAAGAGCATGTTGAGTCTCTTAAAAATTGCCAGGAATGGATGAAAGAATCAAAAGGAAACTCATTGCCAAAAGTAGTGGCACCTCTAGAAACATTGCTTGACCTATAGAGAAAATTTCGCAAGTCTATGAATGTGAAGACCAATAGTTCTTCAATGAGTCATGAAATTTTGAATTTGGGTACCACTAAAAACCCCAAAAACATTTAACCTAGGTACATGTTTCCCACTAGCGGAAAGAAAAGCATTCATTCACATTTTTAGATAGTATATTGGTTTCTTTGCCTGGTCTTATGAGGATTTGAAGACATATGATACAAAGATTGTTCAACATGTAATCCCTCTTAAGGAGGATGCTAAGCCATTCTCTCAAAAGCTAAGTAAATTTCATCCAACACTACATCCATTGATACATAAGGAGTTAAAGAAGCTATTGGATGCTAAGATAATTTTTAAGGTACTACATTCCATGTGGGTCAAAAATCTAGTGCCATTTCGCAAAAAATTGTGACAAATAAAATTATGTGTCAACTTCAGGAATCTACATAAATCATCAAACAAAGATAACTGTCTCGTTCCCCCAATGGAAATTTTTTACAATTAGTGTCAGGTTCCGAGACGTTTTCTCTCCTTGATGGTCTCTTTAGGTACAACCAAGTTCTTATGGCTTAGAGGATAGATTAAAGACCACATTCTGGGCAAAATGGGGAACCTTCGCCTATCATCGGATACCATTTAAATTGGTCAATGCCAAGGCTACTTTTCAACAAGACATGGACATAGCATTTTGGGGGTCGATAAATCAAAGTGTAGTGGTTTACCTGGACGATCTCTACTAGTTTTTCAGAATTTACTTCAATCTGATCTAGGATCTTAACTGAGAGAAAAACATGTACAGCATATCTACAACATATCAATCATGGACACAATAATGCAAGCACACAAGAGACACAGAGTTTACTTGGGGAAAACCATAAAGGTGAAAAACCCCAATAACTTCCTCAGAGATAGATAGAGAAATAATACAACCCAAGCATAAGAGATAGACATCTCCTAGGAGCAGCTTCTCCTCCTCCACAAGTGCGCCACTCTCCAAAGAGTGTGTGAGAGAATAGAATGATCAAATAGAGTGCCTCCCGCACTCTATTTATACTTGACTTGACTTGCCTAATAACCTTTACTAGGTCGGCCTTAACTTAACCACATAACATAATGCTGACTGGGCCGACCCCCAATAGGGTGGTCTAATAACCCTTTGACCCACATGGCTTATACAGGGCCGACCCCAAGAAGGTGGTCTAATAACCCATCAAGTATAAGTTACGACACTTACAATATAAATGATGACACTTCCATATAGAGGAATAATAACATCTCTATAGGAATACAATATACATATATGTGAAATACATTCCGAAGTTACATATACATCAACACTCCCTCTTAACTAGGAAGGTATTTCTCGACACAGGTCTTTTAGCTCAAGTCTTCTTCTCTGGATCATCATCAGCGAATCATCGTCCTCGAATAATCGTCATCATCACTGCTGCTGCTATCTCAATCAATCTCTGAATCTACTCGTCATAGGAAGTTCTACAAAGCCAGTCCTTTTTCATACTGGATGTAGGCCCACCTCCTTCAGGTCTTCATCATCACTGGCCATACTATGGAATTCTTAGGACTTATTACGTGCATCACAAACCCTCGCAAGAGCATCCCAAGACTTATTACGGGCACACAACCCAACCTATCGGATCTCCTAGGTCTTATATGTGACCCTCATCACAAACCCTCGGAAGAACATCCCGGGACTTATTACAGGCACACAACCCAACCTATCGGATCTCCCAGGTCTTACATGTGATCTCCACTACAAACCCTCGAAAGAGCATCCCAAGACTTATTACAGGCACACAGCCCAACCTATCGGATCTCCCAGGTCTTACATGTAGTCACCACTACAAACCCTCGAAAGAGCATCCCAGGACTTATTACTGGCACACAGCCCAACCTATCGGATCTCCCAGGTCTTACATGTAGTCACCACCACAAACACTTGAAAGAGCATCCCAGGACTTATTACAGACACACAGCCCAACCTATCGGATCTCCCAGTTCTTACATGTAGTCACCACCACAAACCCTCGAAAGAGCATCCCAGGACTTATTACAGGCACACAGCCCAACCTCTCGGATCTCACAGGTCTTACATGTGGTCACAGGACAAACCCTCGAAAGAGCATCCCAAGACTTATTATGGGCACACAGCCCATCCTCTCGGATCTCCCAAGTCTTACAAGTCCTCTCAAGCACAACCTATCCACGACCACAAAGTATCATCCTGATACTCACCATACATCATCCTAATGTACATGATCATCCTGATCATCATCAGTGCATCGTCCTAATGCATGTCATCATCGCATGATCATCCTAATCATCGTCGTTGCATCGTCCTGATGCATATCATCTGAAGCAACATCCTGAAGCTCATCATCCATGATCATCCTGATCATACAATGCATCCATCTGATGCATATATAGTATCCACCTGATACATATCAAGTACATGATCCACTTGATCATACAATGTATCCATCTAATACATATCATCATACATGATCTACCTGATCATACAATGTATCTACCTGATACATACATAAATACATGATCTACCTTATCATATCCAGCATCCAAATGATGCATATACATATACATGATCCAACTGATCATAACAAGCATCCAACATGATGCATATACAAATACATGATCCAACTGATCATAACAAGCAACCAACATGATGCATATACAGAGCAGTAACTGGAGCATCGTCCTGATGCTCATCATCCAGCGCTTACATCCACAGCCATGGGAAGGATCCTCCTCTCACCATGCTTGAAATGGCTCCAGCAAATGTGTCCATCACTTCTTCCTCGAAGTGTCATCAATCTGAAGACCACCAAGCCTCTCTCTGAAGTATTCGAACATCACTCTAGCTAGTGGCTTCGTCAGCACATCTGCAATCTGCTCATCCGTCGCAACATACAGGAGCTTCATTGGTCCTCTCTGCACCATATCCCTGATATAGTGATATTTGATCTCTATGTGCTTCGACCAGTAGCCTCCAGCGAGAGATCAAATAACTCAAACAGTAGCTTCCATAGCCATACTACCTCACAACTAGCCGAACAAGTTGCAACATACTCTGCCTCGATTGTACTCAGTGCTATGCAGGACTGCTTCCTGCTAAACCAACAAATCACACCTGATCCCATACTGAAGCAACACCCATATGTGCTCTTCCTATCTGCAGCACTGCCTGCCCAATCTGAATCAACATAACCCTGCAGGTTAAACTTTTGATTTGCATCATACTTGATCCCATAGTCAACCGTACCCTTCAGGTACCTCAGAATATGCTTTACAGCAACCAGGTGAACACCTCTGGGATCTGTCAGGAACTGGCTCAATGTGTTCACTGTAAAGAAGATATCCGGTCTCGTGTTCGTCAAGTACATCAAGGACCCAATCATCTGATGATAGACAGTGACATCAACCAGATCAGATGAAGCATCACACGGAAGCTTCAAGTTTGATGCTATAGGTGTGGCCATGGCCTTGCAGTCCATCATCCTGAACCTCTTCAGGATCTCTACTGCATACTTCCCTTGTCCAAGGAAGATCCCATCTGCACTCTGTCACACCTCCATGCCTAGAAAATAGTGCATCATCCCCAAGTCCTTCATCTCGAACTCGGCAGCAAGCTTCCTCTTGGTATCAGTAATCAAACTATCATTACCTGTAACAAACAGGTCATCCACATACAGGAGTAGCATCACAGGATTGCCTTCCTCAACCTTGTAGTAAAGGTTGGAATCCGCTTTACTCTTGGTAAAGCCCAAACTAGATAGAAAGTTGTCTATCCTCCCATACCAAGTCCTAGGAGCTTGCTTCAAGCCATACAAGGCTTTCTTCAACCTGCACACATATGACTTCCTGTCATGTGTCTCAAAACCAAGTGGTTGCTCCACATACACTTTCTCCTCGACTACACCAGTCAAGAAAGCAGTCTTGACATCCATCTGGTGTATCTTCCATTTCATCACTGCAGCCAGAGCAAGTACTGATCTAATGGAAGTGTATCTAGCTACAGGAGCAAAAGTTTCTTCATAGTCGATTCCCTCTTTCTGTGAGAAGCCACGAGCTACAAATCTAGCTTTGTATTTCTCTATGCTGCCATCTGCAGTATTCTTAATCTTGTAGATCCATTTGGAAGTCACAACAGACTTCCCTTCAGGTCTTGGGACCACATCCCAAACATCATTCTTCATGATCGACTGGTACTCCTCGATCATGGCATACTTCCTAAATCCTGGGAACTTCAATATCTTTAGTAGATAACTTTGTTGCTGGAACAAATGTTGTAGTCCTTCTTTTTTAGGTGATGGTATACAATATTTCCTACAAAACAAGTTAAATTGCATGATTAGAAACTTCTCATAGTTTTCAGAACAAATTCTTACACATAAAGAAATATGTCATACAATCATGCAATTATTTTAGCCAATGCTTCAATACAACATTCATCCATATCTTGTAACTTTCTAGATGCCTTCCAATCTCTACCAGAACATTGTTAAGAGTTTGCACTAGTCCCAACATGTCAGCAAAGAGGTTTCATTCTAGATAAGTAGCAATGGAATGTTGTACAGTGCCATAGGCCACTTACCCACCACATGCATATTAGTAGTATACTGTTCATTAATGCAATTATTCTAATATGCATAATACACAACCTAAGTCTAGGAACATAAGCATATACATCATTGAACAACATTATTTAAACAAACAAATATGTAATAAATGACAATTCAAATACTTAGCTTTGTTTGGTTGTTGGGTGGACTCCCTCTGAATCTTTGCAACTCCATTCTGATGTGGATTGTGAGAAGTGGTCGACTCCCTCTGAAGATCTGCATCCTTGCAGAAACTGCTGGAGTGTGCTCCCTCTTGATCTTTGCTTCCTGGATTACCTGTCCTTGAACTTATATCCAACCTCAATCACTATGCATGCTTACAAGTATCATTATTGTGATATCCTCGAGATCTCATACATAATCATACATTTATTAGTATATTCTCAATACTATCAAAACACAATAATCTTAAGCATGTATAGTCATGATCATTTCAAACAGAAATAATAAGCATTAGTATTCAAGGACTCTTATGGTTAGTCATATCATAAATTAAAGTAAGAAACATAATATGCCTAAACCCGTGATTACTCAAACCTATACTTTCATGACTCTTCTGGTTAGTCATATCATCAATTAAGGTAAGAAACATAATATGCATACACCCATGATTATTCAAACCTATGAATAATCAGTATCAATCATGCCATGTATACTTATATAAGAGATCCTGTCACAAGGTAGGATTCTAACTTGATATAGGAAAAACATACCTGGATTAGTATGTTAGCTAGTTATGTCTAACATACCCACATGATGTCTTCTTGTTCTCTTCAATGACTTGTGCTAGTAACCTGCATAACTCATAAGTTAACCATTATAGAACCAAGTTATACATACCTCGTAAATAGATCTTCTAAGTGATCCATGACAATGGATGAATCTTTGTCTTCATGTCACCATGATCATATGTTCTTGAACTAGAACATGATTTGTCTTTCTTGGTGTACCTTTCATGTTAGCGGACAACATAAACCTCATACAACACCATAATGCATTAGTACAATCATAAGTGTCAAAACCCTAATGAATATCTTCTAAATTGCATTCATAATTTTATTAAGGTGATACAACAAGTCTAAATTTAATCGAGATTGTACTAACTGTAATAATATGAAGACAAACATACCATAACCTTAATCATGAACAAATCTCGAAACATACCTATATAAGTCATACCTGTCGAGATTGCTTGTGATCTTCTTATGTAAGGCCTTAGCCTCATCTCCCTCTGAAACAAGAACTTCTTCACTTATGCGGGTGACCAAACGATTCTCTTCTAGGATTAACCCAATCCACTTGATTTGCAGGAACTGGATCTGGAGCTAGATTAGGGTTTGTCAGAGAAACTCTAAAAATTCAAACTTTTAATTTCAAACTTCTGAAAAGATAGAAAGATGTGCCTTGATGAGCTGATCAAGTCGGTATACTCATAATTTGAAAACTGCAAAGTTTCACCCCTCAAAATTGCCTTTGAAACTTTCAGGTCTTCTGGACAAGATCACGAACTAGGGTTTGATAAAGCCCACCCTTCTGCCCAACCAAAAGGCTAGATCCAAAGCTCTAAACTTTGATTTTTCTGAGGAGCTTCCAGCCGTGGTCACAGACTTCAAAAATTCCAACTTTTGCAGAAGCCCTAATTTTCCATTTTTTCGATCAAAGTCTCAAACTAGGGTTTGATCAAGCCCGACCTTCTACCCAACCAAAAAATTTGATCTTGGTCTCTAAATTTTGATTTTGATGAGTAGCATTCAGCCATGGTCTCTGATTACAAAAATACCAACTTTCTCCGAAACCCTAATTCCCGGAGCCATGAATGAAGGTGCTCAGAAATAATTCAGTTTTGACAGAAATGTGCACCTGATTGTTTCTGGTGTAACTCCAAACTTTCCAATCCACAGGGCCTAAAAATGTTTCTTGTGATATCCTGACCTGTCATCTTTCCAACCCCACAGGTCTGACCTCAAATGGATTCTCTGAGAGAGAGTTATGCCAAGTGTCGCAATGTGACCTGTTTATGGGATAAAACAAGAGAGTGAACTTGTATGGCGTGCCACATGTCACTGGTTCCGTTTCGGCCTTTGAAAAAGTTACCTGAGAAAGTACAGTCTGTGTACTACCTGTCACTTTTTACTAAATTTAATTTGGAGCTTCCTAGCCCAAGTTATGACCTTTTTTCCTAGGTCACTTGTTTATGACTCAGATCTGGAAGAGGCAGAAACCCTAGATTGTACAGATCATAAAACACAGAGTACAACGAATTAGAAGTTGTCCTTTGGACACAAGGCACATGGAGATATGATCTTCGACATGTAAAAGTTTCATATCTGAAAACTTCGCCAAAATGGATTTATAGTGAAAGTGCTACGATAACTGGTTTTTGCTATATCAAGCCCTAGCATCGCAAGTGCAACAAGTGTCATACATGCCATACCATGCCTTCTTTCAGGCTAGCACTGATACCATGTTAGTTTTTCAGAATTTACTTCGATCTGATCTAGGATCTTAACTGAGAGAACAACATGTATAGCATATCTACAACATATCAATCATGGACACAATAATGCAAGCACACAAGAGACACAGAGTTTACTTGGGGAAAACCATAAAGGTGAAAAACCACAATAACTTCCTCAGAGATAGATAGAGCAATGATACAACCCAAGCATAAGAGATAGACATCTCCTAGCAGCAACTTCTCCTCCTACACAAGTGCGCCACTCTCCAAAGAGTGTGAGAGAGAATAGAATGATCAAATAGAGTGCCTCCCGCACTCTATTTATACTTGACTTGACTTGCCTAATAACCTTTACTAGGTCGGCCTTAACTTAACCACATAACATAATGCTGACTGGGCTGACCCCCAATAGGGTGGTCTAATAACCCTTTGACCCACATGGCTTATACAGGGCCGACCCCAAGAAGGTGGTCTAATAACCCATCAAGTATAAGTTACGACACTTACAATATAAATGACAACACTTCCATATAGAGGAATAATAACATCTCTATAGGAATACAATATACATATATGTGAAATACATTCCGAAGTTACATATACATCAACAATCTTATAGTTTACTCTAAGAAAATAGGAGATCATGTCCATCACCTCAAATAGATTTTCGAAAGATGTACCAAATGCGGCATTTCCTTAAATTCCAAGAAAAGCATTTTCACTATCACAGAAGGAAAGCTCTTGTGTCACATCATTTCTAAAGACAAGATTATTATCGATTTAGAAAGATCCAAAACCATTACCCAAATACCGATGTCGATTAACAAGAAATCCATGCAATCCTTCTTCAACAAAATAAATTTTGTTATAAGATTTATATCGGATTTTGTAGAGATCATCAAACCTTTGCAGAAAATGATCAAGAAGGACATTATATTCAAATGGACCCAAATCAAAAGAGGCCTTCGAGAATATCAAATATGCAATCATCACAACACCAACACTACAAATCCCACATTTTGACAAATATTTCATCTTGTATACCTTCGCGTTTGATCACTCTCTGGTAGTGGTACTCACGGATGACCAGGGAAATGAATGTCGAATCTCTTCTATGAGCATTAGTCTGCAAGGGGGCGAACTCAACTATCTAGCTATTGATAAATAAGCTTTTGCAATATTCAAAGTTGTAAAATTGTTCAATCCTTATATTCTAAAAAATCATACCAAAGTGATTGTACCACACCCAACGGTCAGGTCATTATTCATTCGGAAGGAACTAGGGAAAATAAGAGGAAATTGAATGAACTCCATATAAGAATATGACTTGGAATTCATTCTAGTCAAGATAGTGAGAGGCCAAGGCTTGTGCAAGATAACAACATAAGCATTAGATCCACAAGAGGATTTAGAAGAGAGACGGGAAAACGAACTCTCCCTCCATGCTCTCAAGAATTCCTCCTTCTTCTAACCACAAAAAACTTGTGGTATATTGATTTGGTGCAATTTTTGCAAAATTGTACTATCCCTAGTCATATGAATTCCAAGCAAAAGAGGGCTTTGAGGTTCAAATACACATTACATCCCGGTAAATGGCATTTTGTTGGTAAAGTCCTCAAGGAATTACACAATGGTCCTGTTATCACACAACTTGTAGTTGCCCCTAGAGGTATCCCATCCGGGACGGTAGAGGAGTCAGGCAACTAAAGAGGTGACCCAAGAGATGCCACGGTTCCCAATGCAATGAGGGAGTCACGTCAACCGAGGCACTCTTCGCTTTAGGTCAAGGTGTAGTTGTGTGATAACAGGTCCTAACGAAGGACACTTTACTTGAGAAACAACAACACACAAAATTATGACTGTAAGATACTATTGCCTCACATTATTTAGAAATGCCCATGCTTATGCTTGAAAATTCAAAATGTGCCAAACAAGTCACAGGCATGAGAAGAAACCTACTATCCCATTGCAGCTGGTAATAATCAATGAACCATTTTTGTAGTGGTATATGGACATTGTAGGAGAGATCAACCCAAATACATCAAAGCAACACAAGTACATCCTGATAACTACTAATTATTTCACAACTTGGGTTGAAGTTTTGCAATTGGTTAGGATAAATGAAGTAGTCAATTTCATTGAACAACAATTGGTCACCATGTTCGATATTCCATCAATTTTAGTTTTTGATAATGCTTCACATTTGTCTTCATTGAAATTCACTTAATTTTCCTTAGAAAGAGGGACCATCTGGCACTACTCAACCAACTACTACCCCCAAGGATACAACGTATCTGAATCACTAATAAGAACATTGATCTGGGTCGTGTCCAGGAAGCACGAGGGGGACAATAGTTCGATTGAATGAGTCGGCTCTGTTATGGCGGAAGTTTAATAAACAAAATGAGCAAAGCAAGATTACGCAGCATAGATAAACACAAATACATACAGACAATTGCAGGAATGCGAATTGTTCTTCTATTACTCGGAAATTAGATCAAAACTGATATAGAATGTTATACATGCTTATATAGAATTCTAAGACGCTTGGGTGCCTGCCCGTTATGTTCAATTACAAAGAAGAAGTTAGAATGGTTCCAACAGTTCAACCGTTACAGATGACTGGAAGACAGAGAGACAGTCTATCGAAGTTCGACAGTCGTTGGTTGCATGTCGACGCTGCATGTCGATGTCGCAAACTGTGAGGTTGTTGAACATGTCGAAGGTGCGAAACGTGTTGCAGTATGTTGAAGTCGAGACTCGTCAGAGTTGTGTGTCGAAATCGAACCTGTCGAAGTTGTCAAAGTCATGTCGAGTCGAAACTTGTCGAAGTTGTATTGACATCGATGACTTGCCAACTATGATGCGGATCATACATCCTTCCTTAAGAAACAATGGACCCCATTGTTTGCTCGTGAAGGTGGGGAAACTTGTCGGTCACTTCAGTAGCAGAGTACCGCTTGCCTTGAGATGGGATTTGGCCAGCTTTGGCAACCTGAAACAAGGGAATTGTGTTCGTCCTTGTAAGGCGTACTCGTCGTCCCACAATGGTGTCGCAAAGAAGAGGCTCCTGAACATCTAGATGGATGTCTTCGGGTGCTGCTGTTGAGAAGTCGTTCTGTTCCAACAAAGATGCATGGTATGGTCGAAGTAGATCCACGTTGAAGACTGGATGCAGACCCATGGAAGCAGGAATGTTGAGCTGGAAAGCATTTTTGCCAATCTGTCGAAGAATACTATATGGACCATATCGCAAAGGCTTGAGCTTCTTGAAAAGACCAGTGAAGCGCTCCTTAAGATGTAACCATACCTTATCCCTAATTTGGAATGTATGAGGAATACGATGCCTGTCGTGTCGGGCCTTAGCTTTCTCGTTTGCTCGGTGCAACATATCATGTGCTTGTCACTAAGTGTCGCAAATTTGTTCTCGAAACTTGACTGCTTTATCAACTTCTCGCTGGCTGCATTTTGTGTCGGAGTTTGGCTGTGTTGAGGAGCTGATCAAGTCCATAGGCACTGAGGGTTGAAATCCGTAACAAACTTCAAATGGACTCTTTCCTGTAGAGCTGTGCTGAGCATGATTGTAGCTTTGCTGGATGTATGGAAGACTTTTATCCCATGTGCATCGATGCTGGTGATTGTACATGCGAAGCAGTTGTACTACCAAGCGATTTATAACTTTCGTCTATCTGTCGGTCTAAGGATGGAAAGCTGTCGACATTGAGAGTCGTGTGTCCAGCTATTGCCAGAGGGTCTTCCAAAAGATGCTGACGAATTTGGCATCTCGGTTGGAAATGATGGTTGTGGGTAAACCAAAGTGTTTCCAAACATGTGTAAAGAAGAGTTGAGCGGTCTGTTGGGCTGTCGTGGTCTTCTTACATGGTATAAGAATGGCCATCTTGGAAAATCGGTTGACTACTACTAATATCGCGTCATGTTGATGTTTGGTAGTAGGATAACACGTCAAGTAGTCCATAGAAATAGATTCCCATGGTCGACTAGGAACTGGCAGAGGTGTGTACAATCCCTGTCGTCGATTAGGTGGCTTAGCAATGGCACAAACCACGCACGATCGAATGTACTTGTTGACGTCGAATTTAAGTGTAGGCCAGAAGAAATACTTCTGCAGAATAGCAAGTGTCTTTGCTACTCCAAAGTGTCCTGCAATCTTGTTGTAGTGCGCATCCCAAATGAGCTGTTGTCGATGCTCACCAGTCGGTACACAAAGTTGTCCAAGCTTGTATAGCAAGGTGTCTTTCAGGAAGTAGTCGGCGTTTGAGGTCGACGACTTGTTAGTCTGTAACTGTCGGTAGACTGTTGAGAAGTCGTTGTCGTCCTCATACAACTATGGCCAAGTGGTCGTGTTGTATCCCTGCATACTCATCACTGTCAAAAGGAGAGTAATGGGTGGTCGACTGAGGCAATCAACGACAGTGTTAGCTTTACCTTTTCGATACTTAATCACCAACTGGAATTGTTGTAGGTAATTAATCCACTTGAGTTGTCGCTTGGTCTACAACTTTGATTGTTTCGGATCAAACTGTAGAGGCTTGTGATCAATGAGAATGATCGTTTCCTTGCCAAGGATGTAATGCCTCCATTGCTTGAGAGCTTGCACAATGGCATACAGTTCTTTTTCGTACGTCGAATATATTCTAACTGTGTCGTTAAAAGTCTCGGAATGAAAAGCGACTGGGTGACCAGATTGAGTGATCACTGCGCCCAAGGCATAGTCCGATGCCTCCGTCTCAATCTCAAAGGGCTGATGTAAATCAGGTAACACAAGTACTGGTGCAGTACAGAGCGTGTGTTTGAGTTGTTCAAAAGCTGTTTGTTTTGTTTCTGTCCATTGAAAGACAATTTTCCCATTTCCCTTCATCAACTGATTCAAGGGCCAGGCTATGTGACTGAAGCCGAGTATGAACCGTCGTTAGAAATTCGCCAAACCAAGAAAACTTCTTAGTTCTTGAATGCTTCTAGGAATGGGCCAATATTTGAGGATCTGTACTTTGTCTAGATCGACGTGAATGCCTGCAGATTCAATTACATAACCCAAATATTTGATGCTGGTCATCGCAAAAGAGCACTTGTCCATGTTTAGGTAGAGCTGATGTTGCTCAAGAGTGTCGAGGACTTGTCGAAGATGTCTGACATGTTCTTCCCATGATCGACTGAAAATCAATATGTCGTCGAGATAGACAATAACCCATTTGCCGATGAAAGGTCGAAGAAGGTTATCCATATGTCGCATGAGGGTCACAGGTGCGTTGGTTAAGCCAAAAGGCATGACTACATTCAACCAATCCTTGCTTGGTCTTGAAAACAATTTTTCACACATCTGAGGGCTTGATTGGAATTTGATGGTATCCCGACTTGAGGTCAAGCTTGGTAAAGAATTTAGCACCTTTCAGACAGTCGTTGAGCTCATCTATCCGCGGTAGAGGGTACCGATTCTTCACTGATATTTTATTGAGAGCTCTGTAGTCGATGCACATGCGCCAAGTCCTGTCTTTCTTCGGAACTAGGATGAATGGACTTCCACAAGGAGAGGAACTGGGTCGGATGTGACCTTTGTCGATTAATTCTTGGATTTGTCTATGAATCTCTTCATTTTCGAGAATGGATCTTCTGTAAACATATGCGTTAGGAAAAGAAGAACCAGGAACAAGTTCAATGGAGTGTTTTACCTGACAATGTTGAGGACTCTGTCTGGAGCTTGAAAGAGGTTCTAGTACTCATCAAGAATATGATCGACTTGCTACTTCTGTCGAGAACTGCATTGGTCGGTGAATCAACTTGTTGCTGCAGTCTTCTTAGAATGTTGCGGCTTGATCATGATTAATGCGAACTTCTGAGCATGATTAATGAGCTTCTTTGTTTGTTTGGCATATATCAGTGCAACTGTCAGTGTAGGTTGACGCTCTGGTATGCTGAACCATCGATTTTGGATTCTAACAATCACCTTCTGAGGCTGTGACTGATAACTTCCATGTCTATCCCAGAGGTAAGGTTTCCCAAACAGGGCATCAGCTACGGAGAGTGCTGCCACATCATAGAGTACTTCATCTTCAAAAGGCTTTATGAAGTAGGCGAGTTTGCACTATTGAGTGATCCGTAGTTCTTGTCCATCCTTCATCCAACCGATGTTGTAGGGTGGAGGATGCGGAGTGGTAACAAGACCTAGTTTCTTCATGAGATCTTCCAAAATGAAGTTCTTTTGGCTGCTGTTGTCCACAATCAGATGTAATGGGTTGCTCTGGACCCATATCCATGTATGGAACAGGCGCTCTCGTTCCTCCTTGTCGATGATAGTCGAGGCTGCTGGAGTGGTCGAGGTCAAAAGGGTCGTCGCGCCTGGATCAGATTCTTCCACCGTCTTGTCGAACTCGTCAAAGGTCGACACTTTTGTCAAAAATATCTTATGAGCTTTGCATTCAAACGTATCATGCCACGATGAGTGGTGGTAATCGCACCATTTTTCGGTCGGCGGTTGTTTGGTACGTTCCCTCTTGTGAAAAGGCTTCTTACCGTGCTCTGGTTTTGGCGCTATAGGTTGAGAAGATTTTGATTTGTCGAAATCGGCTGGTGCCTTCTTGTTGGGTGGTCATCCTGATGTTGGCTTTGTCGCGAAACGTGCTTTTCCTTTCTGCTTGGTTTCCAGTTTGTTGGCGTAGTGGAAAGCATCTGCAAGCGTATTGACAGTCATAAATTCCATCTCCTGCTGAATGTACTGGGACAATCCGCTAACGTACTTCAGAACAAGCAATTTCTCTTCTTCTTGGACGCCAAGTCTTGCCATAAGTCGATAGAACTCGTCGGTGTAACTCTGTACCGATTGGTCTTTCCATTGACTTAGCTGCTGCCACTTCTTATACTGCTGCTCGAGGTATTTAGGCAGGTAAAATTCCTTTCGGATGTGTTCGACGAATTTATGTGTGTCGATGGGTTCTTTGCCTTTCTCCATCTTTGTCGAGAGGTTCTCCCACCAGCAGTGCACAGAGGTTGACATCTTTAAGGACGCAATGGTGACTTTTCAACCTTGAAGAGTTGATTTACATCGTAATAGGATTCCAATTGTTGCACCCCATTGTCGACATATTTCGCATCAATCTTACCTTCAAGATTCGGTATGTCCAGATTCATTTGCACTTTGAAGGGGCTGGTTTTATCGGAGTGAGTTCTCGTCGAGGATCCTCCGGATGTCAAAGCGAATCGCAAGAGAATCTCGTCGAACTGGGTGAACATTTCAGTCCATTGTCGAGCCAGAGCTTGCTTAATAAGCTATGCTATCTCATCGGCTGCATATCTATCGTTTGTTTCTTCTGTCATTTCTGGAGATCGCATCTGCTTGGATTGCTGAGATTGCGAGCGAGTTTGAACTGGCATAAGTCAGGTAACTTCGAGAGAAGTGTATACGCAGAACTTAAGCACGAACAAAAATAATGAGTGCTCTGATACCAATGATTCGGGTCATGTCCAGGAAGCACGAGGGGGAAAACAATTCGACTGAATGAGTCGGCTTTGTTATGGCAGAAGCTTAATAAACAAAATGAGCAAAGCAGGATTACGCAACATAGATAAACACAAATACATACAGACAATATGCAGGAATGCGAACTGTTCTTCTATTACTCAGAAATTATATCAAAACTGATATATATTACAATGTTATATGTGCTTATATAGAATTCTGAGACGCTTGGGTTCCTTCTCGTTAAGTTCAGTTACAAAGAAGAAGTTAGAACGGTTCCAATAGTTCAACTGTTACAGTCGACTGGAAGACAGAGAGACAGTCTGTCAAAGTTCGACAGTCGCTGGTCGCATGTCGACGTTGCATGCTGATGTCGCGAACTGTGAGGTTGCTGAACATGTCGAAGGTGTGGAACGTGTCGCAGTATGTCGAAGTCGAGACTCGTCAGAGTTGTGTCGAAATCGAACCTGTCGAAGTTGTCGAAGTCATGTTGAGTCGAAAATTGTCGAAGTTGTATCGACATCGATGACTTGCCAACTATGATGCGGATCAAACATCATTAGGATCATAAAAAATATTGTATCGGATCATCGAAGAAACTAACATAATGCATTATCTAAATCCCTATGGGTCGATAGGGTGACACACAAAGCTACACTAGGAACATCTCCAAACTTCTTGGCCTACGAGAAAGAAGTCATCTTGCCTCCCAACATCCTCTTACCCTTTCTCCAATTAACACAATTTGTTGGAGGGAAAAAATGACTAACCATGCAAGACCGAATCAACCTCCTACTGCAGTTAGAAAAGTAAAGGAAAAAGGCCAAAAAGAAATTTGCTACCCACCAGAAAATAGTCAAAAGATGTTTTGACAAACATTCAGCAACCTGTAAGTCATACAAAATAGGAAACTTGGTGTTAAAATGGGATAAACTCAATGAACTTAAGGGGAAGAACTCTAAGTTCCAACATCTTTGGCTTGGTCCATATGAGGTAATTGAAAAACTAGGCTCTAGTATGTATTGATTGAGAAGTCAGGAAGGGGATGTGGATCTCCTTCGTATCAATGGAAAAATCTTGAAGAGGTACTTTAGTTAGTTTCCTTAACACAACATCTAACGTGTATATAGTAGTTTAGTATGCATTTTCTTCTTTCGTATTTTAGGGTTGTTTGATTTTCATTTTTTTCTTTCCTCCATGTGTGAATTTTATTTTGATTCTTTTACATTACAATAGTTGTTTGATATCTTGATTTGCTTTAAACAGTAGATAGCAATTTCGCATTGAGCACAAGTTTCATAATCCTACATGTTGTTTTCTGAAATTGGTTGAAAGGGATAAAGTTGTAGGTGTGAGTCCCAAGAATGAGGAAATTACAATGTTCATGGTTGGACCAGGAACACTCCTAGCAACTAGTCGTGATCATCCTTGCATCCAATTTGAAAAACAAATCTGATGTGTTGTAGGAACTCGCTCACACTCACATTAAGAAAGTTAATCATGTGAAAGGTGAAAAGTCGAAAGTCTATGGATCAAATGTTAAAGGGACTTACAAAATATCCAAGCACTAATAGGCTTAGCTAAAATCACAATAGAATGAAAATATCCCAGTAAGTGTTGCAAATCAATTGTTTCCCCCATTCATTGTTCAATCATGAACAACTATAAGCGCAAAATTTGGGAAAAGAAGTCCAGTGATAAAATGGATACACAGATAACTCTATCGGGGCTATGGACGCTTGCTAGTAGTGAGGCAATGTTTGTGATGTCGTGGTGACTCCATCAGGGCTATGGACACTCACAAGCATTGGAGAAACACATGAGGGATGACAAATGATGCATAGTGAAAATCTTTCCATCCCAAATCTATCAAACCAATTAGTGATTTCACTTTAAAAGAAATGTGGGTCCATTGTGATATGCTAATATTGAGGTTTAAAGATTACTTCCATTTATAACGGGTGCATCAATTTTTAATTTGATAATAAAATTATGTCACTATTTTCGCCGGGGATTGTTCCCATATTTGATCATAATTGGAGACTAGTATACCCGATGATATAAAAAATAAAGAGGATAATCTAGATACTATTCATTATTGTGTCATTTAATAATCTAGAAAACCTTCTTATTTCGACACAAGCATTTTTTTACTATACGCCTCCATAAGCCGCTGGTTTTTCAAATAGCAGGTTCTCACTATGCAGTGGACATTTGCTTTGGTAGAGATTATTTACATGCCTCCGTGAGTCTCCAATTTTCCAAATCGCAGGTTCATGGCGGTCATTTTTCTGAATTTTGAGAAAATCGTGAAGGAGATTGAAGCTATCAAGAGGAAAATAGCGGGTATGTGGCTCAGTTGAGGAAGGGAAATCGCCCATTGTCGAGGAGAATCGCCCAGAACCCATCGTCCCTAGTTTAATTCAAATGTTGGCTGAAGGCTTTACACTACTTGGTGCTCCGATTTTCTGGTAAGTTTGTGGGCCACATTCCCATCTTGAAACTTCTAATCATGGCATAATTCCCTCAATTTATTTTCGAAGTCCTGCCGTCGTTTTTGCTGAAAAATTACTACAGTGTTTTCCGTAATTGCCTTACTGCAGTTCCAATGCCTTCATAAAAGCTACCATCTCTCGTGTGCAAAAAGAGTCTCTACATGTATTTGCTTCAACTATAGATTGCATTCTGTTGTGGCTTTTGAAAAAAAGGTTTGCTTCATTCTGTCGTTTGGTTTGCATTCTTGTGCCATCTTGTCCTATCCAAATATTCTTCATCATGATCATTCTTATATATATATATATATATATATAATCTGATTTTCTATTTTCTATTCACAAAGTATGAGTTACACTCTGGGGGATCTGGAGGCTTTTTTGGCGTGATGAGTCTTACAAGGATCAATGAATCCCCACCCCCACCAGAGAATACATTTGTATTGGAATTTGATACATTTTGGCATGTAGAATTCAATGATCCCAATGAAAACCATATAGGTTTAGACATCAACAACATGACTTCCATTGAGTGAGTAGAAGTCGGTAGTGTTATAACCCAAACTCAAACCCTTCAAGATAAAGTCCTAAAGCTCTAGGTATGGTCTTGGTGTAACTAAGAGGGAAGCCAATGTCACCACACCAAACCCTCTTCTGCTTTTTAGGCTGGCTCTTCTCCAACTCAAGGGAGGCTTCTTTAGGATATGATTGCTAAAGCTTGCAATGAGGTTCAAGGTGAAATGAAGAGACAGCTTTAGCAAAATGGTTTGTTTTAGCAGTGATAAAAGAAATGGATGGAAGGATAAGGGACTAGCGTCTTATCCATTGGGCAATTTGGGGTAAACAAAGGCTTAATGAAGGATTTTAAAAGAAATGATTAGGAGGATTAGGGTAGCAAGATTACATACCCTAGTCACTTCTAATTGCTTCACAAATTTCAAAAATCTAACAAAGGAAAAGCACTATTGACAATACTTTCAAATGATTTAGAAGGATAATTATCATGCAAGGTTAAGAGAGTATATAACTAATATCTGGGCTACATATCACACCTATCACTTCCAATTGACAACCATCACATAGAAGAAGAAAATACTTTATTATCCCAAAACCATTATCAATTGAAGATCTCATCCATAAGTAAAACACGAGTAACACAATACCTTTCAAGAGAAGGCGCTTTGATTCACCATCCAAAAGAGACCAAATGATATTCAACTAAGGTTCTAGGGAATTTCTCCCACAATCCAACCATGAGAAATGGAGGATAGAGCAAACCCTTATATAGATTTTAGCTCATTTTCCTCCAATAAATGAACAATAAACTATTGGATCTAGCATAGGGAGGAGTAAAGAACTCAAAACGCTCCAACTACCACAACCAAATGCAAGAAATAAAGTGGTCAAAGCCACATGTACAAGTCTCAATCAAGAGAACATAGGGCAGCTCCATGAAACGAGGGAATATTCCAAGCTAAGTTGCACTGAAACAGATACGGATACAGCAGGGGGGGGGGACATGGATACGGAAAATTTTCAAAAATATGGATACGATACATCAGGGAAACAACATATATATATATATATTTAAAATCTAACTAAAATTTGACATTCATCATTTAAATTTCAAATTAAGATTTAAAACTACATATTAACATATTACATAATCATCATCATCAACATAAGTCAAATATACAAATTACAAAATGAATTAAGTGGCAACCTACTATCATATTATGATATTCATTGTTGAGTGTTCATACTTCATTGTTCAAAAGTTCAAAACATCATTATAAATTGCATTTACATATCATCAAAAATGTCCTCGTCCATATGACAAAGATCAACATCAACACTAGCACTTTCACTACCTCTAGAAGTAAAAGCAGGAGCATTGCTGCCATGTCCACTTGATGGTGCCCCATCATCAAATGGATTCATGTGAGACATGGCATTCAATGTCATATCCAAGTCAGGTAACTCTGGTTCTAGATCCCATAATTTGGTGGGCCTCGATTTGTATTCATCCTTCTTATGTGACAAAAGGCGAAGGTTGGAATGGACATAAACAAGTTCCTCAACCTTCTTGGAGCCTAATCGGTTTCGCTTCACCGAATGGATGAAGCCATATGTGCTCCAGTTCCTCTCTGTTGATGAGGAACTAGCAACTTGTGACAAGATCTTGATGGCCAATTTTTGGATATTTGGAATTTCCCCACCATGGAAGTTCCACCAATTAATTGGAATTAGTCTGGTTTTGTCCTACATAGTCTCAATATCTGCATCCAAATTTCAAACCTCAAAGTTTCAAACCCTCAGATCTTAAACAAATTTGAAATGATCTAAGAAACCAATATGAAATAATAATGATATTGATTCTTGAATCTTAAGATGATAAAGGATCATTACCTGTACCCAAACCCTCAGATCCCACAAAATGTGAAAACTCTTCACGAATCTGATAGGTGATATTAGGATCTACAAATAGCTTTCAAAAAGCTTTCTTAAACCCTGGGGAGACTTCTGGGTTGTTGTTTGGTGCAGTTCTTTCTGGATCATTTAGCAACTCTGCAGAATAATATTTAGGATTCATTGCATAGGCCAAAAAGTGCAATGAAGTGGTCATCTTGTTCCACCTTTTCGTCAATATGTCTTTTACTTCTCTGTAAAAGACTTCATTCGGGTCATGCTCCTTGGCATTGATGACCACTCTTATCTTCTCTATCATGGAGTCAATGCCCTCATACACCTCTCCCAAACTGGGCCTATCTGTGTCAAACATGCGTAGCAAATCCACAATTGGCTTAGTAAATGCCAAGAGGTACTCCACCTTATCCCACCATTCATCATCAACAACCAACCTCTTCACTGCTTGTGCTCTTTTAGTATGGGATTGGCTCCATTGATTCCAAAGAGAACTGCATACCATTGACTGTAAGGCTTCTTTCACCTGCATAAGCCTCGTCAAGACTATGATGTGATAGGCAAAACAAGTCTCTGCAACCTGCAAGTGACAAGATTTCAATAAATTAAAATTTAGAGTCCTAAGCTCCTAACATTTATGAAACAAACTTTACAAGTTTAAACTTTAAACTTTAAAGTTTTGGTACCTTAAGAAGCTCCAACTTGGCAAATTCCTTGTAAATGCCTTGGGACATGTGGTGGTTTGTGATGAAGGCTTGTATTTCCTTTGCCTCTTCAAAAATAAGTCACATCCACTCAATTTGAGTCCCCATCTTACTCAACATTAGGTTCAATGAATGAACAACACACGAGGTCTAAAAGATGTGTTGATATTTGCCTTCAACAATTAGGCCCGCTGCTCTGCACATTGTTGCATTGTCCGTTATGATCTGGACAACGTTTTTTGCCCCCACAGATTCAATTGCTTCAATCAAGATGTCAACAATGAATTGAGCATCTTTTTGTTGCCCCTCACAATTCACTGCCTTAAAAAACATTGCCCCTTTAGGGCTTTGAGCAATCACATTGATTAAAGGCCTATTCCTTTGATCTTTCCATCCATTAGAAATGATGGACATCCCTGATATGCGCCATGAATTACGAATGGGGTTCAATGCACCCTCCAAACGTAACTTCTCACTTGTCAACAGTGTAGTGTGGATCTTCTCATAACCAGGGCCAACATATCCTATTGGGGCTTTGTTAACTTCTCTAATCATTTCTTCCTAGTAAGGAGATCACACAAGGTTAAAAGGAAGGCCATTTGCATAAATGCATCGGCCTATAGCTTCATCCGCTGTGCCTCGAGCATCATTATTAAAAATATTTTCAAGTGGTCCCAAATTAGACCGCTTTGAGTTTGAACTTGAAGGAGTACCAAATTCATGAGCGAGAAATGGAGTCCTTGATGAATATGCCTCCATTCTTGTTGGTTGTTTGAACTGAAAGGCAGCATTTGATTCATTTGCTTTAGCATTTGCCTCATCCTGTTTTTCTTATACTTTGCTATTTTTTCTTTGCTCAAACCCTTTCCATCTTTTCCATCCGATCTAGGTGGATCGATGCATACTCGAATACCGGTGTTCTTTATCCCAAGCAAATGTGCTTTCACCCGAGTGTAGGATGCCTTGAATTCCTTTTGACATTCACTGCAAATCCATATTAACGACCCCCCTCCTTGGATCTTCCCCACAACAGTCACATATTTCCAAAGAGGAGACTTTGGATCAATTTTCTCTATAGAGGCAGATTCAATTTCTTGCTCCCCAACATTCACGAATGACGATTCATGTTCCATGATGCAGATGAATAGTGGGCTGTAGCTATGTTGCTATACCCTGCAAGACCAAAGTTTTGAAAGTACTGTTAGAATTTTGTAAAGAAATCCTGTCTGCAAGTATTGAAGTATGGCTAAGGTAAATACTAAATATAATATAAAATACTGTTTTTGTTTAAAATAATTTTATAATTGAAAACTACAAAATCTTAACTTTTAACTTATTAATTTTTAAACCTGATGTTGAGCATGTGTTAAAAACCCATGTAGATGAAGGGAGCCTTTGTATCGGCAGTGGAAGTGGGATATAAGAAATTAAAAACAATTGTGAATGTGAGCATGATTCAATTAATGTTATTCATGGTACTGAGATTGCTGATAGCTTGCATTCTAATGCCACAGCTGTAAGAGGATTAAATGATAACTATAGGTATTAGAGTCCCAAGCCTGAGATTTGCCAGCTAAAAAACAAATAGTCCTAACCAAACAACAATGGCACCTTAGAGGCTTAAATACTAAGACTACATTGAAATCAATGTGGTTACCATCAAAGGGACCAAAGCTCAAATATATGTCCATTATCAAAACGAAAAAAGAAATTAAAATGTCACGAGGCAAAGTTAAAAATTCAATTTCTATAATACTGCAAATTCAATTCAAACTAACCTTCAAAGTTCATGCTCGCCAAAGAATAAAATATTAAAAACTGATTATATTTATAACCACATATGACATAATGGAGCCCTAACGATCATGAGAAATGGATTATAACCACATATGACATAATGGAGCCCTTTAGTGTTAACTTGTTAAGTTTTAACCGAAATAATCGGGATTATTTCAAACTAATCATTTCAATGTTTCATTTATTGCAATGGGATTAATAATTTAATTCCATTGGAGATTATTTCATCTTATGATTGCAACTAAAGATTACAAATTTACAAACCGTGTACAGTGTGACTCTGTGAGTCGTGACTGTGCCCTTGAGGCTTGGGAATTTCCAGTTTAGCAGAGTTAAGGGTTTCTAAAGACAAGAGGCCCGAGGGTAGCCCCATTTGGCCCTAAAAAACATTTAAAAAAAAAGAAAAAAGGAACTAACCTGGACTCAAACCTCTGCTCTAGCGACTTCACAAAATTCAAAGCCGACCACTCGGACCTCTGCTAGATGAACTCGGACCACTGCTCAATGTGCTCAGTGCTAGTGTTGAAATCCTGACTCGATCTCGGATTCTTGGACCACTGCTAGACGTGCCAACTTCCAAGCGACTGCCGAATTGCTGATATGCTTCCCGCAGACCACTGGAGACAAATGTGCTAGGTACAAAAGTGCGTTGAATTGGCCGGTTAAGGGATTAGAACGATAAACATTTGTAAAATCGAATTTTTAAAATGCTTGAAATTTGGATTTATTGACTGGAAATGTATCACAATTTCTCTGATACGCATCAACTTCAACCGGATTCGTTTCCTCCAAGCCAGATCCGTATCAACTTTTCTAGATCCATTTCTCTTTGGAGCAGAAACATATCCGTACAGTACAGAAACATAGAATTTTTTTTGGATCCGTGCCATGGCCGTATCACAGTCGTATCTTATCAAATTCCGTTTCTGAAGTGATTGTTGAAATTTGTAATGAGGAAGGTCCTTCCCCATGATTTTGATGTCACATGAGGGGGACAAAGTTGTCTTTCCTAGTGTTACTTTGTAAATATATTAAAGTGACTTTTATATTTTAAAAGTGAGTTTCAGTTAAGTAATGTGGGTCCCTTATGTAAATGTGCATTTATTATTAAAAGGAATTAAATGTGCAATTAATGATGACCCTTTAGATCTTTTAATCCTAGCCATTCATTGAGGAAGTTAGGGTTATTAAAGGTAGTTAGGGTTTTTGAGGGGTTTAAGTGATTATTTAAACACTTTGAAAGAAGAAGAGAAGACATCAAGAGAGAAGAGAGAGTGAGAGAAAGATAAGTCATTTATGATTTCTGAGAGCACAGTTCCCAAGGAAAACCATTGGCACAGTTCCCAAGATAGTTTCTGCAAGCAGTCCGTACATCCCTTGCTGGCACAGATTTCGAGGTGGTCCGTACTCCTCTACTAGCACAATTTTCGAGGCAATCTACTCGCATAGAAATCGAGGCAGTTTGTACAGTCCGTACACCTCTGCTGGCACAAATTTTGAGGTAGCCGTTTACACAGAAATCGAGGCAATTCGTACAACAGTCAGAAATTGTACAATCCGTACAGTAAACTGTTTGGCATAGTTTTTGAGGCAGTCCGTACAACAGTCTGATTTTTGCAGAGATAAGTTGGTTTATTTGTATTTATGATTTTTCTTGCTGAAGGAAAGATGAATTTCTGAGTTGTGAGAAATTCCAATTTTGTTCTCATTTAATAAAAAGACATCACTCTGGGTTTTCCTCTTGTGAGGTTTTTCCCTGGGCTTGGCCCTGCCCTAAATTTCTGTGTTGCATTCATCTTTAGTTCAAGAGTTTGGTTGTATGGTATTTATGCTTAAACTATCATAAATTTCATTATATGAATTCATAGTTCAGAAAAGTTATAAATCAGATTTACAATCAAAGTGTTGATAAAAGTCCAATAAGAAGTTTTGTAATTTTTATCAAAAATCGTCAATGAACGGCGTTTCAGCAGGGTGGGAGGGCCGTTTCCGGTAACTTAGATTCCAAGTAGAAACCCCAATACATAGCCTCCAAAGTCTCACCAAGTCAAGTACTCCAAGAAAATGTGTCCCTAAGGCAATGAATGCATCTTGGATCTAGGGTTGCCCCCCTCTAGATCTCCTCAAATCATGCAACCACCCTCTAAAGTGGGACGTTACCATCACAATTGTGTAATAGATGATCTCCAAGGTGAATGCTCCACCAAATAAAGCATGAAAAGTGTGCAAGCAACCCTCTTATAGTGGAACGTTCCATCACTTAAGGCTAGGAATGGGTCAAAGATGCTTCAAGGCAACTCATGTGGCTCCAAGAGAAACACTTCATCAATGGAGCATAGATAGATGTGAAATGAAAGCTCCCCAACCGAAATTTCCCATCACAATGGCATAAATAGGTGTGCAAACCATCCTCCAAGTGGAGCGTTCCATCAATTAATGACAAAACCAAGTCAAAGATGTTACAATGTCCACACATGTGGCTTCCCAAGTGAACGCTTCATCAAATAAGCATGAATGAGTGTGAAGGTAACTTCAAAAGAGCAGACGCCTTGTTTCTTTTGACCTTAGCAAGGGCCAACACCTCAAAGAATGCGCAATGAATGCCCTCCACTAAATGATGTCCACATATCAACCAACCCCTCAATACAAGTGTGGAAGATAGATCTGTGAACTAAGCAAACCACCAATCAATAAAAGCATCGAGTGATAATCAACCAACCCCATGATGAAGGGGGCGACCCCTTCTCCAAGCAATAAACTCACATCCACATGTGCCAATAGAGAGAAGCAAGTAGAGAATTCAACCAATAACGATAGCCAATGGTGCCAAGATGTCATCCATGAGCTAATAAACACAAATTCTCCACGAGGAATGATAGCCAACTATGTTTTGATGTCAACCAAGTGTCTAAGAACAAGGGCATTCCAAGGAATTCCCATCATAAACCATCCATATGCCAAATAAGCTTAGAGCGCTCCCTTGAGTTTGGTGGTTCATGCCATCAAGGTGCCATATCAAACTAAAAGGGATAGGATGCTCCAAAGGAAATAAGTGTTAAGTCACTATACACATGCTAGAAGGGAGAGTGCTCCATGAAAAACCAAGAAGCAAACATCTCCAAGAGTAAAGTACAGAATATGAGCTAGAGCGCTTTGTGGAAAATCAACCATAACTCATCCATAAGTGCAAAAGACACTTAAAGAGCTAGAGTGCTCCACCAAAATGAGAGTCCATGCCATGAAACAAGTGCTAGAAGAGAGGGCGCTCCAATTGAAAAGCCTCCAAATACCACCAAATCATGCAAATGAGCCAAGCATACCATGGAAGAGGATAGTCCACGTGATCTAGATGCCAAATGAAGTCAAAAGCACTAGGGCGCTCCAAGGAAGATTAACCACAAGCCATCTCTACGTGTGAACCATGAGCAATGAGCAAGAGTGCTCTACAAAATATGATGAAGAAGGTGTCAAGAATCGGCAATGTATGGGTGAAGTGCACCATCATGTTCTATGTAGGAAGCCTTAACCCTCATAAACACATCCATAATCATCCATAAGCATAGATTCATCAAATAGTACTTACTAACTAGTAACGCTTCTTTAACTTTGGGAGACCCTAAGTTGATGGGTTCCCATTCCATGAATGTACAAGTAGTTAGCTGGTCAATTGATAAACAAAACAACCTCCATGCATCCCAATATCATCCATATGAGAGCACATCCAACACATCAAGAGATATCACAACCCAAAGCTACTAGCACTGATATATCATGATCATCCATCAACCAATCAAAATACAACATAAAGCATAACTCTAGCATCAGAACCTAAAGGCATCCAGCAGCACCATCATCCTGTCAATCAACCCTTGGGATGAAAAATTACGAGTGGGGGAACTCTTACAATCCATGAGGTAACAGATAGCATAAATATAGATACGAAACTGGTACTGAGTATGATAATACAACAAATTTTTTAAATGTAAGCATGAGTTATACCAATCAGAAGCCATTCAGATCCAATTACATCTGTTGGGATTGATTTATCGAGGTATTGAAACGAGTTTATGTATGTTGAGTTCTCTGCTTCAACAGGAGGAAGCACATAGATTCATGATGTTGAGTGGTGGAGTGTTTTGAGCTTCGGGCCTCAAGTCTTAATGAGAATCCTTCAAATTCCCTTGCTAACCAACCTTCTTTGGTATTCTTTTGTCCACTAGCCACTGATGAGAAACCACCTGTCCCTTCAGCTCCAGCAATTGTTCAAAACATAGGGTGCCAGATGGTCAGTTGCAGGCATTGCAACAGGAGGTGCAATTGTTATTGCATTGGGCACTGAATTCCTTGTCTGGTTCTGTTATAAGCATACAGGATTGAAAAGGACAGACTCATTAAGTTCAGATATTGTGAAATTTCCTTGGAAATTCACCTACAAGGAGCTCAGCGTTGCTACCAAAGGATTCGACATGGCTAGAATTGTGGGTCATGGTGCATTTGGGACAGTCTATGAAGGGATTATGCCCGATGATGGAGCTTTGGTGGCTGTGAAGAGGGAGAGATTCTTCTAGTCTATGATTACATGTTGAATAGTAGCTTGGATAAGATTTCAGATATTGTGAAATTGCCTTGGAAATTCACCTACAAGGAGCTCAGCATTGCTACCAAAGGATTCAACGTGGCTAGAATTGTGGGTCATGGTGCATTTGGGACAGTCTATGAAGGGATTCTGCCCGATGATGGAGCTTTGGTGGCTGTGAAGAGGGAGAGATTCTTCTAGTCTATGATTACATGTTGAATAGTAGCTTGGATAAGATTCTTTTTCAAGAAGGTGGAGGATCTGTGCTGTCATGGGAAAATAGATACAAGATAAGGATGGGGGTTGTATCGGCATTGGCATATTTACATGGAGGATGGGAAAAGCAGGTGGTTCACAGAGATATTATGTCCAGTAATTCAATGTTGGATAGAACCTCCAACTCAAGGCTTGGAGATTTTGTTTGGGCTTACCTTGGTGTTACCCCTCATTTTCAGAAGCATGCTAGTGCCATCTTAAGGCCCGCTCATCCAATCTTGGACATTAGAAGTTTAGAACATAGGTAATTAATAATTATGAAGACTGGAGTCTGGACATAGAAGATATCCAACAATACACTCTTGGTTTTCATGATGGCTCCCAGCTGACAGCAAGTGGATGTTGTAGAGGATAGATAGTTAATCGACATGATGGATAAAGATGATTAAACTTTTCAACTGTTAGTGTGCTTATATGATGATTGGCAGCATCTGGAGCAGTGAATTCACTTTCCTTTTTCAGATCTGTTTGAAAATGGATTGGGTAGTGGCATTCTTATCACCAATAGGTGTGCCTTGTACAACATGTTTAGCATTTAATGTTTGCTGGTGGAGACTGCTGTTAAATGCCAGTTGCCTTTTGAAAAATAACACAGATCATTTTATTCGAGACAGATCATAGCTCTTCAAGAAGGATGCATATAAATGAGGATAGTGTGCATTATAGGACAGCTCAAGGATATCATTTATACAATTATTGAGCATGTTCTAGTCTCAGATGTCGGGCCTCACCTACATTATGGGCATGAAGGTCATTCATGCTGGACAAGAGGTTGTTGGAGTTTCCCACAGCTTTTGTTGCAATGAGAAGTTTGTATTTGTTGGGTTTGTGCCAAGTACATATCAAAGGTTACTCTTAATATCCTACAGATAGGAACAGTATTGCACTAGATGTGAGTCTATGGTGATGGAGTTCTGTTTGTTGTTGATTCTTAGCCAACCAGTTCCCTTTCATTTGTATTTGATGGCCTCCACCATGGAATATTATATTTTACCCATGCAGCATACTTGAAGAT
This sequence comes from Larix kaempferi, assembly GCA_027924585.1. Classification (NCBI taxonomy): domain Eukaryota; kingdom Viridiplantae; phylum Streptophyta; class Pinopsida; order Pinales; family Pinaceae; genus Larix; species Larix kaempferi. The sequence goes on along the minus strand of BSBM01000101.1, from coordinate 6,809,449 downwards.
GATTTTTGGAACAATATCACCAGCATTTTTGGCATTGGCATCATTTTCTATAGGTATAGGTGGAGCTAGATTTTTGAGGTAGATGGTTCTTAAAGGCAAACTAGGGATTTTCCAGAATATTTTCTCAATAGTCTACTGTTTTGAAGAGCAGTAATATAAATTGTTGAGCAGTTAATGCTGGAAATGATGATTCAGGGATTTCCCATGTTGGCATTGTTACAACAAAAATTCACACCCCTTGTGATAAAGTCCTAAAGCATAAAATGTGAACCTAGGTTGAGCTAAGAGGGGCCACTGTGGCCTCACCACCCTCTTCTGCTATTTAGTGGTAGTTCTCCTCTAGCACAAGGGAGACTTTCCTACTACTAGGATTGCTAAAGATTAGGGGTGACTGCTAAAGGGAGAAAGATACTTTAGCAAAACAAATGGGGTTTAAATTTGAGTTGGGGGGAGTGCGCCCCCCCCCAAGCCCCCAAATCGCTTTGCTCCCAAAGTGCGCTCCTAGAGGGAGCGATCATGAAGTGCTCTTGGGAGCGCCCTTCTTGATCGCTCCCTTCTAGGAGCAATTTTAGGGAGTGTGCTCCCTCTTAAAAAATTTCACTCCTTGCCATTTTCAGGAGTGAAGAGGGAGCGTCGCTCCCTGAGTGCTTTCTCACTGCTTTTGGGATTAGAAATTTCACTCCCCCAGTAGTCCCTCAGATATTCCATGGGTTGGGTGCATTTTTTTTTCTTTTCCTTGTTGGAACCAAGACATGGTTCCAATGTCTTCTTTAGGCATGTCTAGGGTTCTTTTAGAGGATTAAAACACTCACTCACTCCATTTGCTTTCATTCTATTTCTCTTTCCATTCATTTCATTTCTCTTTTATAGGGTTTTTAGTGGGTTTGCTAGTTGTTTGTGAACAAATTGGTGAGAGCTTGGAAGGGGGATTGAAAGCTATTATTTGTCAGAGCCTGGAAGGGAGATTGAAGGTTGCCATAGTTACATTCAACCACCATTGGAGAGCTGAAGTGGTAGGCTCTCAATCCCACTCTTTGTTTTTTTTTCTACTATGTTAAATCTTGAATGTGCTCTTCCCCCACTCTCCCATTTCTCCTTGTCCATCATTCTATTGTAGGCATCAAGTTATTATCATAGAGTCAAGAAAGATGATGGGTATGTGGTTTTTCCTTTTGGTTCCATTTTTTATTGTGATGGTGGTTTTGGGAAGCTAAAATACTAGTGATGAGGAGAAAGAAGTAGGGAGCGTCACATATTGTGGAAATGAGGAAGAATTGGAAGGGGATGATGATAATGAAGCTAACAGATGGACAAAAACACAAAGAGAATTTGTAATGTCCCCATTCAAATAAGTGCATAGTAAGACAATCCCATCAATCTTACTAGTTTCCTAGGTTGGATGGGCACATGTGGGATGGTAATAAGGAAACTAATAAATGATATTTAGACATTAGAAGGGTTCAATCATTTAATAAATATGATGAATAAATAAATTCAAGAGAAATTCTAGGTGACAAGTGGTTTTGGAGACATATGGAGGTGGTGGGACCCACACTAGCTTGATTTTTCAATGACACATGGCAGCTCTCTCTTGCCAATTCGAATTCATGGGAAGGTGAACACTCTTGGGTGAGTTGGTAAGTCATAACACATGGCATTGAGCATCTTAGGTCGAAATGGGATGGAATAGTAACCTCCATGGGAGAGGAAGAGTCAAATTGGAGACTAGTGGACACATGGGCTAGATTCCCTAGTTTTATGACAACAATAATGAAGCATCTATGACATTTTATGACAAAATTCAGACTTGACTTCTTACACCTGACCATTATGACATGTCAGCCCCAAAAATAGGCTCAAGAAGGCGCTCATGGAGTTGGAGGAATCTAAAGAGACTCAAATTCGAATTTGGGAGAAGATGGAAGGTTGGAACTAGGAGACAAGTGGCAAATGAGGAATATTTTATAAATGGAAAATTATTGAATCTATTGAGAGGATTTCGACCCCTTGAAGGCTAATGTTGATTATAAAATGTATAAATCAAGTATGAGAATGGATTTTGATGATTTGAGAAAAATTGCATTTGTGAAGAGAGAGCTAGTGGATGACTAGTTTCTTGCCTTAGCCAATTTCGAGGGTGAAAGATTCCCATCCAAGTTGGTGTTTGGAGAGGCCACTCAGGTCTTTCATGGTGCTTTAATGGAGTTTGTATTTGCAGGTAGCAGCTACAGGAAGTTTCATGGTTTTGTTTAGTGCAGCACTTTCTCTCCACCGTTTCCAGTTTTGAAGGCATATTCGTGCTCCTTGAGGGAGGGCGTTTTTGGTGAGCACTTGTGGTTCTTGAGAGAGCTTCTCATCATATATTTCTGATTGTAATAGCTTCATATCCTCTGTTATTCATATTTAGAAAGTCTCAGGTCGAAATACCCACTGGTTGTATGCAAAACTATTGATTAATGAGCAAACAATGTCCATTTCCCCAATGCATTGATGTATGACACTATAATGTTGATTATTTCGAATGGATGGATGATTCTCTGATATATTTGTGATCAATATACTGCCATGGATATCTTCTACAAGTTTCATGTACTGTACTTGAGCATTTGAAGCATTTTTACTTAGTTTAGTTGTATTGGGAGGTGAAATAGTGCCATTTCCCCAAGGGTCGAATTGGGGGTTTTTGCTGTTGAATGTGAGAGAGTTAGAACAATAGTAAAAATCAATTAATGGTGCATATGAGACCTTAATAACATAATTAACACATTATATACCTCTGTTCATAAATTTGTGGGAGTTTGGAGGCATTTGGAAGGCCATTTGCAGTGTTACCCGGGGGGGGATTTGATGCACAAATTATTAGTCAAAATTACATATGTTGATCAGAATACAAATCAAGTTTGCAGCAGTATTTGGAGGGCCATAAAACATCCCTGAACCTGATATTCAAGTATAAATACCATTCATACACTCCTACAGAAGATTTGGGAGCATTTGGGTTGATTTGGAGGTCAAAACAGTAAAACTAGTCAAATGTCGAAATTGGAAAAAAAAGTGAAAAATTGGGCATTTTAATAAAATTTGAAAAAGGGATATTACAAGTGGTATCAGAGCATGTTCTTGGAACCTGATGGTCTTAACAAGAAGTCAAAAGAATAATCCACCACCCTTTGAACCAGTAGTTGAAGAGGTTTTTGTTGAAGAAGAGGTAGTAGAAAAAGAGGAGTCTTTCGCTGGAACCATGGGTAGAGAGGAGGATGACAAATTAAAACATAAGGAGGAACTTATTGCAACCTTAGATTCATGTTTCTCTAAACTTTCAGCAAACATGGATAGGATAGGTGATAAATTGTTGCAAGGATTCGAATTGTTGATTAGCCAGCTTCAAAGCAAAGGGATAATAGGAGATAATAGTGGTTCACACTCAGGGGAAAAGATGAAAGGGAATGAGCATATTTTCTCAAGTACAAGACCTCATAATAGACCTGATGAATTTCAAAGCACACAAAGGCCTACTGCACTTAAATTTCTCACACCCAAAGAAGAGCCCAATCTTGAATTGGATTACAAGAAACTAGTAAATGATTGGAATGATTTGAATGAAGAGTGTAAAAGAGGTGTACCACTCAGTGACTACATTGATGCTATGAAAAAGATTAATAGGAAGGGAGACAATAGGAGTCCATTCCAAAACAAAGAATTAAATAGTGCTATTGGAAAAATGTCACTTCCTACTTTTGATGGTTCTTCTCAAAATTCTGCTAACACTTGGGTGCAAAAATTGGATGTATATTTTCAGCTGAATCCTATGTTGGAAGAGGATGCATTAAAAATGGCCATTTTGCATTTGGAAGGAGATGCCAATGAATGGTGGTTTCATGGGCTGAAAACCTTGGGTCATAATCAGGTTAAAAAATATGGAGAATTTGTTGACAGGGTACTAGAAAGATTTGAACAAAAAGATCCAGAATTGTCTTTCGAAGAACTAGCTCAATTGAAGCAAACTGGGTCCCCTACTGAATATATGATGGACTTTCAAAAATTATCAGTCAAGGTGGCTGATGTATCTATGAGAAGATTAGTATTGCTGTTCACTGAAGGTTTGGATGAACCCTTAAGAGGTTTGGTCAAAGCCCACAAGCCAACTACATTAAAAGATGCAATGAGCTTGACTAGGGATCTCCAAAATGTGCTTCCTAGAACGAGATTTCATCCTAAGCCTAGCTATAAATTTGAAAAGAAACCTTGGCAAAGGGATGGATATGATAAGAAACCTTGGCAAAGAGAGTCATTTGAGAGGAATAAAAAAGAGGGACTAAACAAGGATGAACTTAGAAAAAAGAAACTATGCTTCACATGCTTCCAACCATGGACAGCGGGGCACAAATGTACCAAAGGAAAGGCTCAATACATAGAAGTATTTTCTAATAATGAGGGGTATGATGGGGGCATGGATGAAGATGGACATATTTCAGATCAAGAAGAGGCATATGAGACAGCAGTAGAAGAGGAAAGACAAGAAGAAAATCAGCCTTCATCGGACAAAGCAAGAATGGCAGTGCTTTCAGCAGTACCTCGCTATCATACTATCCGATGCAAAGGTGTGGTACAAGGACAAAGATCTTCAGTTTTGGTAGATGGAGGAGCCACTCATAACTTCATTGATTCAGAGATGGTAGAGAAAAGAAAGATACCTATTGAACCATTTGATGGCTTTACAGTTGTCATTCCCGGTCACAACACAATGCAATGCAAAACATGGGTTCCAAAGTTGCAAGTCATCGTAGGTAACTATACTTTTGTTGATAGTTTTTATGTGGTTGATGTTGTTGATACTAATGTGGTTTTGGGAGTGCAATGGTTGTATTCAATAGGAGAGCATACAGTAAATTATCAAATTCTCGAAATGAAATTCCAAGATTCAAAAGGAGTACAAAGAGTTGTGAGAGGGCAACACACTTATCCAAATCAAGTAGTGACTTGCAATAGCATGAGATTTATATTGAGGCATGGGGATATAGAATGGGCTGCTGAATGTCATATTACATCTCCCAAGCCAACTATAAATATTGTCAAACACCCAAAGGAGATAGAGAGACTTTTGCAAAAATATGAAAAGGTTTTTAGAGACCTTCCACATGGTAGGCCACCGGATAGGGGGGTTGAGCACAGTATTGTTTTGGAGGAGGGTACTTCACCCATTCAGATACCACCTTATAGACATCCTAAAAGGTTTAGAGATGAGATTGAAAAAGCTATCCAAGAACTCCTAGAGTTGGGGCTCATTAGACCAAGCTCTAGCCCTTATGCTTCTTCAGTAGTGCTAGTGAAGAAAAAAGATGGAACATTGAGAATGTGCATAGATTTTAGAGCCTTGAACAAAAATACTATAAAGAATAGGTATCCTATTCCTAGGATTGATGAGCTCATGGATGAGCTACATGGGGCCAAATACTTCTAAAAAATTGACCTTAGATCAGGGTATCACCAAATTCGAATGAAAGATGAAGATGTGCAAAAGACAGCTTTTCGATGTCATTTTGGCCACTTTGAATTTCTTGTCATGCCTTTTGGATTAACCAATGCTCCAGCCACCTTTCAAGCATGTATGAATAGGATATTTTGCAAGCAACTAAGAAGGTTTGTTTTGGTTTTCTTTGATGATATTCTCATTTACAGTAAAACATGGGAAGAGCATTTGCAACAGTTAGAGATTGTGTTGAAAATCTTGCAAGAAGAGTCCTTATTTGCTAAATTATCAAAATGTGAATTTGGGATGAAAGAACTACTGTATCTTTGGTACATTATTGGGCAAGAAGGAGTGAAGGTACACATGGAAAAAATCAGGGCTATCTTGGAATGGCCATCACCAAAAAATATTACCGAATTGAGAGGCTTTATTGGCATATGCACCTACTACAGAAAATTTGTGAAAGGGTTCTCCAAGTTGACTTCTCCACTTACTGATTTGACTAAGAAGGATGCTTTCAAGTGGGATTAAGAGGCTGAAAAGGCCTTCCAAAAAATGAAAGAGGTAATGAGTAGTTGTCCCATACTTGCACTTCCTGATTTTACTAAACCTTTTGTTGTGGAATGTGATGCTTCAGGTGGAGGAATAGGGGCTGTCCTAAAGCAAGGCCAACACCCCATAGCCTTTGAGAGCAGAAAGTTGCAGCCTCATGAAAAAATTTACTCCATCTATGATAAAGAAATGCTGGCCATTATGCATGCATTGGCCAAATTCAGACAATACTTGGTGGGCAGCAAGTTTGTGGTGAAAACTGACCACAATAGTCTAAGACACTTTCTCACCCAAAAAGATTTAAATGAAAGGCAACAAAAGTGGGTAAGCAAGATTCAAGCTTATGATTTTGATATTGAATATGTCAAAGGAAAGAATAATATAGTAGCAGATGCTTTGTCAAGAAGGCCTTCTTTTTCTCTCATGGATATTGCTAAGGATTGGAAAAACATGCTACTAGTTGAATATGCCAAAGACAAATTTGCTTGTGATGTGTTGGATGGAATCAAAGGGGATAATAATTATAGGATTTTGAATGGGCTGATATATTATAAGGGAAGAATTTATTTAGTTCATAACTCCAAGCTCAAGTACCGAATTTTGCAAGAAGCACATGATTCCCCACTAGCGGGCCATCCGGGGATCTTCAAAACTTATAGACAGTTGAGGCAAAGATTTTTTTGGAAGGGGCTGAAGGAAGATGTTCAGAAGTATGTGAATGAATGTAAAGCATGTCAACAAAAAAAATCAGAACTTACATGTTCCGCCGGCCTATTACAACCATTGCCCATTCTGGAGCAAAAATGGGACAGTATTTCCATGGATTTCATCACCGGATTGCCTAAATCCTTGGGTAAGGATTGTATCTATGTGGTAGTTGATAGGTTGACAAAATTTGCTCATTTTTTTGCTGTTACATCATCTTTTAGTGCTACACAAGTGGCTGATATTTTTTTCAAAGAAATCTTCAGATTGCATGGGCTTCCCAAGAGCATTGTCAGTGATAGAGATAGTAGATTCATGGGTGTTTTTTGGAAAGAAATTTTTAGATTGGTAGGCACTCAATTGACTCCAAGTACCAGCTATCATCCACAAACTGATGGACAAACAGAGAGGGTAAACCAATGGTTGGAAGGATACTTAAGAAACTATGTGGGAGGACAGCAAAAAGCATGGGCAAAATGGTTACATTTGGGTGAGTTTTGCTACAACACCACTTATCATATGTCAATAGGAATGTCTCCTTTCAAAGCATTATATGGTTATGATGCACTTACATTTGCTGACATTATATTTGGTGATAGTAGAGCCCCAAAGGCTAAAGATTGGGTGGAAGAGAGCCAAGAAATTTTAAAGCTCTTGAAAGACAATTTGCAGGTTGCTCAAAATCAGCAAAAACAATATGTTGATATACATAGAGAAGAGAGAACCTTTCAAGTCAATGATTTAGTATATTTAAGGTTGCAGCCCTATAAACAAACATCTCTCAAAAAGAATGGAGCAGAAAAATTAAAACCAAGGTACTATGGGCCATACAAGGTAGTGCGGAAGGTTGGAGAAGTAGCATATGAACTAGAACTTCCGGAAGGGAGTAAAATCCACAATGTATTTCATGTTTCTTGTCTTAAGAAAGCTCTTGGTCAGCAAATCATCACTTCAGAAATACTTTCTCCTTTGGATGATGAAGGTCAGCTCACACTTGTTCCGGAAAAGATTTTGAAGACACGAGAAAGAAGGTTGAGGAGTAGAATCATCAAAGAATATTTAGTGCAATGGAAGGACTTACCAAATGAAGATGCCACATGGGAAGAGGAGAAGATTTTGCAGCATCCAAATTTGAAATTGCTTGAGGACAAGCAATCTTGGGTGGGGAGGACTGTAATGTCCCCATTCAAATAAGTGCATAGTAAGACAATCCCATCAATCCTACTAGTTTCCTAGGTTGGATGGGCACATGTGGGATGGTAATAAGGAAACTAATAAATGATATTTAGACATTAGAAGGGTTAAATCATTTAATAAATATGATGAATAAATAAATTCAAGAGAAATTCTAGGTGACAAGTGTTTTTGGAGACATATGGAGGTGGTGGGACCCACACTAGCTTGATTTTTCAATGACACATGGCAACTCTCTCTTGCCAATTCGAATTCATGGGAAGGTGAACACTCTTGGGTGAGTTGGTAAGTCATAAAACATGGCATTGAGCATCTTAGGTCGAAATGGGATGGAATAGTAACCTCCATGGGAGAGGAAGAGTCAAATTGGAGACTAGTGGACACATGGGCTAGATTCCCTAGTTTTATGACAACAATAATGAAGCATCTATGACATTTTATGACAAAATTCAGACCTGACTTCTTACACCTGACCATTATGACATGTCAGCCCCAAAAATAGGCTCAAGAAGGCGCTCATGGAGTTGGAGGAATCTAAAGAGACTCAAATTCGAATTTGGGAGAAGATGGAAGGTTGGAACTAGGAGACAAGTGGCAAATGAGGAATATTTTCTAAATGGAAAATTATTGAATCTATTGAGAGGATTTCGACCCCTTGAAGGCTAATTTTGGTTATAAAATGTAGAAATCAAGTATGAGAATGGCTTTTGATGATTTGAGAAAAATTGCATTTGTGAAGAGAGAGCTAGTGGATGACTAGTTTCTTGCCTTAGCCAATTTCGAGGGTGAAAGATTCCCATCCAAGTTGGTGTTTGGAGAGGCCACTCAGGTCTTTCATGGTGCTTTAATGGAGTTTGTATTTGCAGGTAGCAGCTACAGGAAGTTTCATGGTTTTGTTTAGTGCAACACTTTCTCTCCACCGTTTCCAGTTTTGAAAGCATATTCGTGCTCCTTGAGGGAGGGCGTTTTTGGTGAGCACTTGTGGTTCTTGAGAGAGATTCTCATCATATATTTCTGATTGTAATAGCTTCATATCCTCTGTTATTCATATTTAGAAAGTCTCAGGTCGAAATACCCACTGGTTGTATGCAAAACTATTGATTAATGAGCAAACAATGTCCATTTCCCCAATGCATTGATGTATGACACTATAATGTTGATTATTTCGAATGGATGTATGATTCTCTGATATATTTGTGATCAATATACTGCCATGGATATCTTCTACAAGTTTCATGTACTGTACTTGAGCATTTGAAGCATTTTTACTCAGTTTAGTTGTATTGGGAGGTGAAATAGTGCCATTTCCCCAAGGGTCGAATTGGGGGTTTTTGCTGTTGAATGTGAGAGAGTTAGAATAGTAGTAAAAATCAATTAATGGTGCATATGAGACCTTAATCACATACTTAACACATTATATACCTCTGTTCATAAATTTGTGGGAGTTTGGAGGCATTTGGAAGGCCATTTGTAGTGTTACTCGGGGGGGGATTTGATGCACAAATTACTAGTCAAAATTACATATATTGATCAGAATACAAATCAAGTTTGCAGCAGTATTTGGAGGGCCATAAAACATCCCTGAACCTGATATTCAAGTATAAATACCATTCATACACTCCTACAGAAGATTTGGGATCATTTGGGTTGATTTGGAGGTCAAAACAGTAAAACTAGTCAAAGGTCGAGATTGGAAAAAAAAAGTGAAAAATTGGGCATTTTAATAAAATTTGAAAAAGGGATATTACAGAATTCAACACCTCTATGGAAGTATGATTGTACATGACAAGGGCTGGGGGAGGGAAAAGGGGTGGAACTACAAATTTTATATGCCCCAATTGTACTAAAACTTACATAGGTTCCTATGCCCGTGTGAGAAAGCATCTACGTGGAATTATGCCATGGGATGAAGGTAAGACTATTGGAGTCAAAACCTGTGACAAAGTGCCAAGGAAAGAGAGAAACAAATACAAGAAGGAAGAGGAGGCTGCACAAAACAAATCCAAAAAATCAAGGGTTGAATATAAGACCTCAGGCTCACATAAAATGTTTGGTTGTCAATCCCCATCCCCCTATGGTAATGGGTTCTTGCCTATGCGTAGAACAATATCAGATTTCCTTGACCAAGGTTGTAAGGATTACATGGCTGCAAAAATTTATAGGTTTTTCAATGCATGTGGTGTGCCATTCAATGTTCGCCTCTCACCCTATTGACATGAAATGGTGTTAGATTATGGTAACTTTGGGATGTCCTCCATGACTCAGATGCCTTGCATGGAGGGACATTAGTACCATAGTCATCAGGATGGAGTAGAGAGTGAGATGCACTCTACTCAGTGGCATGAGCCCAGCAGGGGCTGCATGCGGAGTTTCAGGGGAGATTGACCTATGCATGCATGAGTTTTGCATGACTTGCCAGCATTTAGTGAATGCATGCAAAAGTGACCTTTTGCATGCACCATGAATTAGGGTTTTGGCAAACCTAATTCATCGGTGAGATTATTTATAGAGGTAGGGGGTCCCCAGATGGGGTTACTCAGTTGTATCATCAGAGAGAGATATTGCCAGAGTGAGGGGGACGAATCTGTCCATGTGGGGCGACTTTCTGAGATAGGGAGGAGTTGCTGCAGGAGCTAGGAAGGTCATATCTGAGCTAGATCAGTGACCTTCAGTTCTAGAGAGACCAGATCTCCAGTACTGTGAGCTGAGAGAGCTCCACAGTGTGATTACTGATAAGATTGGAGGAGGCCGAGTTTGCTTGGAGGAGGACGTTTTTCCTAAGGAGGAGAAGCTCGTTGTGAGCTGTATTGACTGAGTTGGAGTCTGAGACTTTCAGGATAGCCTTGCCTCGAGATTTGAGGAAGGTTAGAGACGATCGGAGCTCGGATCTGTTAAGATCCGGAGCAGTATGAGCATTTGACATCCAGAGGAGGAGGGTGCACTTGTGCATGCAGAGAGGGCCGATTTCACCAGTGGGCAGTCTTCAGAGCGAGCAGATTATAGCAGAGTGATCAGTAAAGGGCAGATCTATCAGAGGCACCGTCAGAGCACTCAGATCCAGATTGGCAGTTAGGGCATACTTTGTCAATGCATGCATCAGCTGGATGCATGCAAATTAGAGTTTGTCCTGGTCAGAGGGATTGAGTTACCAGCTGAGGTAATTCTGTATTGTACTGCTTCTTTATTCTTCTATATGCTCTGGGCTCGAGATAGAAGATAGCCCCATAGTTAGCTGGTTTTTTCCCGAAAGGGTTCCAGGGTATATCTGTTGTCTATGTTGTTGATTGCATGTATGTGTTAGTTGGTAGATGCAGATATGGTGGTTGAATCTATGTTTTTATGAGTATGTGCTGACATTGAGATTCATACTACTTGAGCTCTCAGACTGATCTAGAGGGAGTAGTGATTTCTGGATCTAATATATTTACAAATGGTACAAGCTATCAATGGTTCCCCTAAAGGATACATGAGCCTCGGGTATGACCAGGGTTTCCAGAGCGTGGAAGCGAAGCGAGAGCGCGAGGGTGCATTTTTCAAAAAATGGTCGGGAGCGAAGCGTCTCGGGAGCATATATATATATATATATATATATATATATATTCAAAAAAACATGTAGAATGCCAAACTAGATGCAAAATTTATGAAACACGTATGTTTGTGCTACTTCCAATATATGAAATGCCATCTAAATTCCATAATTCATGATTCCATTATACATGATTACATCCATACTACATAGTACGGTAGTACACTAATTATTAATCATTCAAATTTCAAGCATCAACCATCTAGTTGTTAACAATTACAAAGTTACGAATTGAAATACATTTTACAAATACAAATACAAACCATCTAGATTCTATCAATTACAAACATACAACCTTTAGAACCATATAATGGGGAAGTACATCATTAAGTACCAAATAGGGAAGTACATCATTAAGTACCAAATAGTTTTGTTTACAAAAATTGGCTATCTGCATGTGCCATGAAGCATAATTTATAAGTACCAGAATGATAATTAAACTGAAATACGAAGACTAAAAGGTCTCAAAAGTTCAAAACACTAAATTGAGCTATGATTTAAATCCTATCTGGTAAAATGCAAAAACAATCTATTTCTCCTAGTTCCTCTTTCCACCACCACGATTTGCTCGTGAGGGTACGCGTGGTGGTAGTGAAGATGAAGCATGTGTAACTGAGTGTGAGTGTGAAGGTCCTTCTAATGCAGGTACTGCTGGAGTGCTAGTGAAGGGGCCCTATCCATGGGACCTCGCACTGGATGGAGGTGGCATCTTAGCATGCTCATCCTCAAAAAGAGCATTCTCCAACTCCTCCAAAACCAATGCTCCATCCTCCAAGTTGTCCTCCTATGGATTGTAGTCCCACATCTTATTTGATTTTTCTATAGTTGGATCCTCACAGTAATGCGACAACAATCGCAAGTTGTAATGCACATAGACCAAGGTCTCTGCTCGTTGTACATTATACCTTTTTCTTTTGACATTGTGGATGAAACTGTATGTGCTCCAACACCTCTCTGCTAAAGAAGTGTTCACCACCTGTGAAAGCACTCGCATTGCCATAGTTTGTAGCTGTGGTGTACTAGTGCCATACATGTCCCACCACTGAAGAGAATGCAAATTCTCTCGATCTCTATTTGCATGGTTGCTCCCAAAGGCACCAGTGCAACTGATGTACTGGCTCAACTGTCGCCGAATGCTATCACACTCCTCAACATTTGGGTACATTTTTTCCAATGCTTGCATATAACCAGCTTGAACCTCTGGATCTTGGTGTGGTTTTCTCTTTGCCTCACCACCTGGTGTTGGGGTTGAAATCCATGATATATGATAGTATTTTGTTGTAAGCACATATGCGAAGGCATGTAGTGGAATATTCAGCTTCTCCCATCGTTTTTCCACCTCTATAAGGATTAAATCATACAAATTCTCATCTCTAGGCTGAACAATGTCCTTAATTTGTCCTAGCATAGTGTCCATTTGCTCATACACCTCCCCAATGACCGGTCGATTAGAATCTGCAAACCGAAGCATGTTATAAATTGGCTTGGTGAACTGTAAAACATACTTGACCTGTGTCTAAAAATAACTATCAGAACAGTGTCCTTTGCTGCATCCATGCCATCTCTATCAGTGCTAATGTCATCCCACTCATCACTCATCACCATAGTACCCAAAGCTTGTCTTACCCTCAATAGGCGCTTGAAGGTGAGGAAATAGCTACCAAATCTAGTCTTTGCAAGCTTAAGTAATTGCAACTTAGAGTAAGTGCCATAAAAGGCATTGACACTTGAATGCCTGGTGATAAATTTAATGAGTTTCTTCCCTCGCTTGTACAAATCATTTATCCATGTGCATTCTTTGTGCTTGATAATATCACGCATTAAAAGGTTCAATGTGTCCACCAAACAACCAGACCAAAAGATGTGAGTATATTTCCGCTCAATGATTTTTCCTGCTCCTTTACAATTCGCTGCATTATCAGTGATTACTTGAATCACATTAGTAGGACCAACCTCATCAATAGTTTTTAGTAAGATGTCTGCTGTGTTCTGAGAAGAGGCCATGAGTGATGAGGAGTCTTGCACTCTAAGAAACACTGCACCACTAGATGAAACACCAAGGATATTTATCAAATGTTGGTTTCTAACATTTGTCCAACCATCAGATACAATGGATACCCCAGTATCTGCCCACCATCTGTAAATCATGTAAGAGCTCTTTTGACTTTTGCTTTTTCCTTGTCAAGTAACATAGTTCTAGATTTTTCATACCCAGGGCTCTTGTATGCATTAGGGGATTTGTTAATGGCTTTAACCATGGCATGCCAATAAGGGGAGCGGAGAACATTGAATGGCACACCACATGCATAAAGAAACCTCACCACTTTTGCATCCACATCCTCCCTGCCAGTAATATCAAGGAAATCTTCTATGGTTCTCTTACTTCCACTACCAGTTGAGGACCTTCTTCCAGGTGAAGAAGGAGATGAAAATGGGCTCCCAAAGCTAGAAGAAGCATTAGATTGAACCTTTTGTTTTTTAGCATTCATTCTTTGTGCAGCTTCCTCTATCTTGATGTAGTTTTTTCTCTCTAGTTGTGTCATCTTAGGGAAAATTGTAATACTAAGGGACCCTTTGTTATCATTACTGTCTAATACCCCACAAAGATGCCTCTTCACACAGGTGTATGAACTGCTATAAGGTTTTCCTGGACGACAACCATGTGGGCATAAAAACTTAGTGGTTCCACCACCTCTACCCTCCTCAAGTTTTGTGACATACCTCCACAAGGGGGTTAATGAAGGTTTGCCACTATCAACTTCATTATCATCCCCTTCACCACCCTCCTCTCCTTCATTCATTGGCTCACTATGAGAATGACCACTATCATCTTCTTCATTCACATGCCTATTCCCAACCAACACCATGAGAATAAAAAATGGAAGGAAACACCACAAGAAGAACATTTTCTTCAAGTTTTAGATGAACAACTTGCAATAGAATGAGGAGGAAGAGGGAATGGGAAAATGTAGGAGAAGAAAAAAATACAATAATAAACAAGACATGTTGTGAACAATATTCAACAAAAATACACATTGGGCATACCTATTTTGATCTCTAATGATTTGCAAGTAGATGGAACCCTTTGTTGTCTCCTCCAAGCTCTCACAAATCCTCTTCAAGCTCTCCAACTTTGCTCCAACATCAAGAGCTCCTTCCCTCACCACTCCAACTGAAAGATGAAACAATGAGGAAGAAGGGGGAGAGATTGTGCTTTATCTCCCCTTTCTAACTCTAAAAATGCCCTAGGCCCCACCCAGAAAGCAAGAAAACAAAAAAAAAAACATAAAAAAACTTGACTTTTTTCGTGGGTTTTCGGGGTAGCGTCGGCCTGTGAGTGGGAGCGATCGGGGAGTGATGGAAAGAGTGAAGCAAGAGTGATGGTGAAGCGTGGATAGAAGAGTTCGGAGCGCTCAGGACCAAAATCGAATCGCACAAAGGCAAGGGGCGCGAAATTCAAGCCGAAGTGGGGTTCCGAAATTCGAGAGCTCGCTTCCCTGGATGCTTCGGCAATGCTTTCGCTCGGAGCGCGTTTTGCCTTGTCGGACTGTGGGGGGGGATGATTTGGAAACCCTGGGTATGACAAAGCTAGAATCATGGTACTTGATAGGGAAAGAGCCGAAATCCATAATACTCTTGGAATTTTACAAATGGTTGGATTGACTATGGGGTATCCATTATATTGGATGGTTAGACAAATGTTAAAGGCATGCCATTTATAAATATTCTTTGTGTGTCTGCTAGTGGTGCAGTCTTCTTTTTAGTTCTGTTATCACAAACACTGTAGTTGTCCCTAAGTAAGATCTTATCCATGATAGTAGAGGTATGGGCAGCCAAGTTGGTGACACTTCAAGTACCAAATCCACCACTCTTGAAGTGGTTGTCGCTCTAAATCAATGTTATTGAAACCGGACCAAAATTGGCAAAACCGGCCGGTCCGACCGGTTTAGAAGGGAGATCGGTCCGGTCAGGGCCTCGAACTGGCTAAGTCGGAATTTTGCATTGAACCAGTATGGAACCGACTGGTTCCATACTGAACCGGTCAAAATCGCCAAACATACCAGTTTTGACCGGTTCCATACGAAACCGGTCCTGTCCGTACCGTGCTTAAGCTTCTAGGCTCTGTTCAATAAACAAAACTGTTTTCAATTTTAACTTTCTGTTAAACACACTAAGCCTCTTGCTAAATACATGGGCCTCTGGAACTCTATTACGGAACTCTATTCCCTTGTCACACGAGTAGACAAAATGTCCTTTTTCCTTACACAAGATAGACATGGACTGGTCCTATAATAATATCAATATATGTCATTGATGTGAAATCACTTAGTTTTCACCTCTTCTGCTTAGGAAATTGAATTCGTATTCCATGAATGCTTATTCCCAACTCTAGGATGTTAGGCCATATAGCAGGTTAAAAATCCAATTTTTGCTGATCTATTTATGGTTATTCATTAGTACTATGCTTTCTTTTTTGATTGTAGGTGCCATTTAGAACCTCTTTGTTGATGTACTTTGGTTCAGAGCCTCAAAGATGTATTGCACTAGGTGCTATTTTGGTTATTTGCACCCATACTTGCTATATATATGAGAAACTTTGCATATTTGTGTATTAATGGTTTGGATTCATATGTATGCACATGAATATTTGTTTTCTACAAAATATGAATATTTTATGTATTTTTTAGTCGACCGTTTTTTTCCTTTTTTTTTCCGATTCTGGTCAGGTTCACATTTTGGGCTCCACCGGTTCAATGATCGGTCCGGTTCTGATAACATTGCTCTAGATAAGGTGCTTGTCACTTTAAGCCAACTGTATGAGAAGGTTGAGGGGGAGACCCTTTGGTCTTCCATGAGAGAAAGACCACTCAAACAAGATCAAGACAATTAATAAAAATAAGAAATATGAGACCAACTGAGATATCCTGGTGCTTGGATCCTAGATCATAAAATGAACTACTGAGATGTGACTTAGACTTCAGATTGACAGTAATGGATATATCGATGAATAAAATCAAATTAATAGTTCTCAGCAACTTGTGAAATCAACTATAGATCTAGGTGACTATACGTGTTAGAGTTGAATGGACAATGCACTACCTTGGGGGGAATGGCTTAGCAAATCAGAAATACCCCAAAATAGTACCTAAATCAGCGAATAAAAATTGGTCTAACACTACAAAATGATGCTTGAATGATAGATAAACAAGTTAGGAAGAGTTTCAAGCAAAACACAAGTCAAAAAATGGAATCCCTAGGTGACTAGCTAAGCTTGGGCACACTTCAAAAACAAACTAGTGCCTAAAAGGTGGGAAAATGGAGTCTAAAAGGTGTGAAAATCAACCTCTTGGGGTTTGAGACAAAGGCTAAAAATACCCAAGTGCTAGAAACATGAAATTCCTACTAAAAGACTTGTCGACAGTGTAAATGGTGTTGATTTAATTGATGTAATTTTAGTGGCAAATGGATGAAATGTAAAACGAAGATATATTGTTAAGATTCAATATGCTAAGATAGATAACATCAGTATTCAATTCAATTTCACAACAATAGCATATACAGGATCACTGAAAGAAACACAATCACAAGATAGACACAGATTTATCCTGGGAAACCCTCTAGGGGAAGAAAACCCAGCAAAACTTCCTCAATATAGATGATCAAAAGTACAAAGACAAAACCCCAAACAAGTGATCCTTCTCCTTGTAGATCTCTCTCTCTCTCTCTCTCTCTCTCTCTCTCTCTCTCTCTCTCTCCTATGTGAATTACACAAGTGAGTGTGTGTGTCCAAATGAGGATCACATCACTCCTATTTATACTTTATCTTCCACTTGACTTTTTCACTAACTAGGTCAGCCCCAACAAACTTAACTAGGCCGACTTACCTAGGAAGACTCAAAGCAATATAATATTACTTTATGGAGGGTTCTATCGACCCGACTTACAAGGGAGGTTTTACCTCATGACTCTATGATGACCAAATACAATAATAATATCCCAACGGAGGAATAAAACATCTCCGAATAAATTACAATAATAAAATACAATAGAATATTCTTCGAAGTTACAATATTTCAACACTCCCCCTTAACGAGAAGGGTATTCTACTGACAACAACAACATCAACTGTAGGAGCAAGGAGAGAGAGCATCATCAACAACATCAAGGTGATACATCTATAAATCATTGGAAGTTTTCTTCAACAATATTAGCAACTGGAACATCTTCAACATCTTCAGTACTGGAGCATCATCTTCTACAACACCTAGTCTTCATCTTTGATCTTCATCTTTTGCAGCACTCTATCACTCGATCGTCTACAACAACACTTGATCTTTCGATCAACAACAACTCTTGATCTTTCGATCAACAACAACATCTTGATATTTCGATCAGCAACAACATCATCTGCAACAACATAACCTGTAACATACATGATCCAATTACGAGATGATCAATCCCTCTTACTTTAGGACATAAGTCCAAGGACGATGCAATCCTAACCATATCACTAATGTCTAGGGATGATACAATCCCAACCACATCACAAAGACAAAAGTTTGCGGATCACTTTAGGACTAATGTCTAGGGATGATACAATCCCAACCACATCACAGAGACAAAAGTCTGCGGATCACTTTAGGACTAATGTCCAGGGATGATACAATCCCAACCACATCACGGAGACAAAAGTTTGCGGATCACTTTAGGACTAATGTCCAGGGATGATACAATCCCACTGCAACATCATGGAGACAAAAGTCTGCGGATCACTTTAGGACTAATGTCCAAGGATGATACAATCCCACTGCAACATCACGCAGACAAAAGTCTACGGATCACTTTAGGACCAATGTCCAGGGATGATACAATCCCATTGCAACATCACGGAGACAAAAGTCTGCAGATCACTTTAGGACTAATGTCCAGGGATGATACAATCCCACTGCAACATCATCATCACTGCTCCCCCTTTTTGAGGAAGGTCCTTTCGAACCACACCAAGCTTGTCACGGAAAGAGACAGAGGCTTAGTCAACACATCAGGAACTTGCTCATCAATGCTCACATATTGGAGTTTTATAGCTCCCTTCTGTACCATATCCCGTATGTAAAAGTACCAGATTTCTATGTGCTTTGACTTTTCATGGAACAATGGGTTCTCTGTCATCTTTATACAACTTTGGTTGTCAGATAGAATCACCCTGGTCTCCAACTCTAGGTCAAATAGACCTGACATCAACTTTCGAATCCATATGGCTTCACAACTAGCAGAACAAGCTGCTATATACTCTGCTTCAATTGTGTTGGGAGCAACACTGGACTGCTTCTTGCCAAACCATGAGATCATGGCGGATCCTAGACAATAACATCCACTTGAGGTGCTCTTCCTGTTTGAGACACTTCCAGCCCAATCTGCATCTGTATAACCATGCAATCTGTAGTCATGATCTCCAACATAGTATAGACCAAAGTCTATCGTACCTTTCAGGTACCTCATCACATGCTTTGCAGCTACCAGGTGAACACATCTAGGCTCAACTAGATACTGACTCAGGGTGTTCATAGCAAAGCATATATCTGGCCTAGTATTCATCAGATACATCAACGACCCAGTAATCTGTCTGTACTAAGTCACATCCACTAACTCTGACGATTCATCAGCTAACAACTTCACGTTGGTATCCATGGGTGTGGCCATGGCTTTACATTCCAATATATCAAATCTTTTTAGGATTTCCAAAGCATACTTTCCCTGGTTGAGAAAGATTCCTTCTGGGCTCTGCCATACTTCTAGACCTAGAAAATAGTGCATCAATCCAAGGTCTTTCATCTCAAATTTTTAAGCGAGCTTCTTCTTGCACTCTATAATCTGTTTCTCATTTCCTGTTAGAAATAAATCATCCACATACAGCAAAAATATGACAGGTTCATCATCCATAACCTTAAAGTAAAGGTTAGGGTAAACTTTACTATTGGTAAAGCCCAAGCTCGTCAAAAAGCTATCTATCCTTCCGTACCATGCTCTAGGAGCTTGCTTCAATCCATATAGAGCCTTCTTCAACTTGCATACGTGAGTCCGTCTGTCTTCAACTTCAAATCCCTGTGGTTGTTCTATGTACATTTCTTCCTCAATCACACCATTCAGGAAAGTTTTCTTCACATCCATCTGGTGTAAACTCCACTTCATAATGGATGCAAGTGCCATGATGGTTCTAATGGAAGTGTACCTTGCTACTGGCACAAATGTCTCTTCATAATCAATTCCCTCTTTCTGAGAGAATCCTCTAGCCACAAACCTTGCCTTGTATTTCTCAATACTTCCATCAACTGCATGCTTTATCTTGTAGATCTACTTGGAAGATACCACACTTTTTCCTTCTGGTTTGGGAACTATATCCCAAACACCATTCTTCATTATTGATTGGTATTCTTTCGTCATTGCTTCTACCCATTCTTTCTTCTGTATAGCTTCTTCATAACTGGTAGGTTCTTGATCTACAGGATCACACATCAAAGCCACATAACTGGAAAATGGATTTGGCTTCTTGCTTACTCTTGTGGAGCCTTTTGGAGCTCCATACTTCTCTGCGTCTTGTATAATTTCTCTTGCCCAAGCAGGCTTTCTCTTTCATGGCATATTCATAGTGGGAGGTTCTTGAGGTTCTAGCATATCATGGTCTTCTGGAGTCTCATCATCGTGAGAGGGTGCAACCTCTGCAACTCTAGGAGGTACATCTTCTTCATATACTTCGATCACACCATGAGTCTGGCATTTCATCATAGCCGACTTATTCTACTTGATTTCATAAGTCTTTTATAGCTGAACCATTGTCACTTGTTCTACGGAACAAGTCTCATCATTCTTCATTTGAAGGTGATCGTTGTACGATACTTCCTACAAGTCAAATTCAATAGCATGGTTAGAAACATCTCATAGTTTCCAAATATATGCATAAAACATAAGTCACACTATCTTAGCCAATGCTACAACATTCATCCATATCCCATATTCATATGGTAACTTTCTAGATGCCTTCCATCTCTACCAGGACATTATTAAGAGTGTGCACTACTCCCAATATGTCAGCAAAGAGGTTTCATTCTAGATAAATAGCAATGGAATGTTGTATAGCACCATAGGCTACTTACCCATCACATGCATGACATTGCAAACATCCTAACACACATCCTAAATAAATGTGTATACGACTATATACTATCATTTAAACAATGTAATAGAAATGACAATTCAAATACTTATCTTTGTTTGTTTGGTAGGATCTCTTCTGATCCTAGTCTCCTTGCAGGTATTACTGGAATGTCTGATGGTGAACTCTACTCCATCATCAAGCTTGTATTTTTCTTCTCCTATTCTCCTAGTGATCCTTTCTGAGGGGAGTCCTTTTCTTCTAAACTGGAGAGAGTCTTGTTCTGACTTGTCATGTGCTTTGAAGCATCACTATCACAAGACGTATTCTTCGACTTCTTCCTTTGCTTGCTTCCTGGGAGGTTCTTCATCTTCTGATTCTTCTTCATCGTCTTCGGCTAGGTGTGCATGATGTCTTTTGTTGTTGTTTCTCTTCTTGTATTCTTCTTTCTTCAATGGACAATCTCTGGCAATATGTCCCATCTTATCACAATAGTAGCATTGAAAGTTGGATTAGTTTCTTCTTGGATTGTTTCCTCTTGTCCATTGGAACTTCTTGGGAGGTTGAGACTCCTTGTGGCTTTCCTTCTTGAAGTTAGATTGACTTCTTCCTCTCTTGGTATGGGTGGCTAGGGATTGATCATCTTCTTTAAGTAGAGCTTCTCTATTGGCTACTCTAGCCTCCTTTTGGATGCAATCTTCCCATACAATGTCAAATTTCATGCTTTCCTTTCTGGCACACATAGTCTGGATGAATGAATCCCAAGGTCTGGTGAGACCATTGAGAGCAATCATAACTAGCTCATCTTCATCAAGGGAGTCTCCAATAGCATCTAGTTGCTCCTTGAACTGGGAGACCCTTTTGAAGTAGTCTTGGATGGATTCTCCTTTGCACATCTTGGTACTCTTCAATTCAGTTCTCAAATTCATCTTCCTATTGATGTTCTTTCTTTCATACATTCTGGCTAGGGCGTCATACATATCCTTCGGGGTCTTCTTGGATGACACTTGAGGAATCAAGTGGTCTTTGATAGAATCAACAATGATTCTCTTTGCCCTAATTAGGTCCTTCTTGTGCTTCTCCTTAGCTTCATCCTCTTTAGGTTCTGCTACTTCATCCTTGATGTATTTGGCAAGATCATTCTCTTCAAGAATGAGGCCAATCCTATATTTCCATGCTCGAAAATTCTCTATGCCTTCTAGTTAATCCTCAAGCTTAGTGCTTGGGGCCATCTTGTCCAGGAGGTCACCAAAAAATGAAAATTTTCAAAATGCAAAATTGACCTTACCAAGAGATGCGCTTGACTGAGGCGAACTGATTGGTACACTTGGTTTATGGAGATTCCAAATTTTCACCCTTAAAAATTGACTTGCGAATTTCGGATCTGCAGTTTCTGGCTTTTTCTGGTTTTTTTGGTCCAAAGTCAAACTAGGGTTTGACTTTCCCAGAGTTTCACCCACTCAAAAATCTCGATCTTGGTCTCAAAATTTCGCTCTTGGAGAGGCTCACCTTTCTATGTTGATAGCACTAAAAAATTCCACTTCTGTGAAAAGCCCTAATTTTTCACTTCCGGAGAGAGAGAATTTCACCTTGTGAAAGCTGTCCTATTCAGGCTAGCTCTGATACCATGTTAAGATTCAATATGCTAAGATAGATAACATCAGTATTCAATTCAATTTCACAACAATAGCATATACAGGATCACTGAAAGAAACACAATCACGAGATAAACACAGATTTATCCTGGGAAACCCTCTAGGGGAAGAAAACCCAGCAAAACTTCCTCAATATAGATGATCAAAAGTACAAAGACAAAACCCCAAAGAAGTGCTCCTTCTCCTTGTAGATCTCTCTCTCTCTCTCTCCTATGCGAATTACACAAGTGAGTGTGTGTGTCCAAATGAGGAGCACATCACTCCTATTTATACTTTATCCTGTTTCTCATTTCCTGTGAGAAACAGGTCATCAACATATAGTACCAAAATCAGTAGCTTATCATCTACAACCTTGTAGTAAAGGTTGGGGTCTGCATCACTTTTGGTAAATCCCAAGCTCACCAAGAATCCGTCTATTCGTCCATACCAAGCACGGGGTGCTTGCTTGAGTCCATACAGTGCCTTTTTCAATCTGCATACATGAGACTCCTTTCCGTGGACAATAAACCCATTTGGCTACTTGATGTAAACTTCTTCCTCAATAACACCATTGAGAAAGGCTGTCTTTACATCCATCTGATGCAACTTCCATCCCATAGCTGAAGCAATAGCAATGATTGATCGGATGGAAGTATATCAAGCCACAGGAGCAAATGTCTCATCATAATCGACTCCCTCTTTCTGAGAGAATCCTCTGGAAACAAATCTGGCCTTGTATTTTTCAACACTTCCATCTACTCCATGCTTGATCTTATATAGCCATTTAGAAGTCACTACTTACTTCTCCTCAGGTCTCGGCAAAACCTCCCATACATCATTCTTCATAATGGATTGATATTCTTCCATCACGGCATCCTTCCAAACTTGGTGTTTGGATGCTTCTTCATAAGTGGTTGGTTTTGAATCAATGATGTTACTCATTAGTGCCACATAACTGGAGAACCTCTGAGGTATTTCGCTTTCTCTGGAAGCGCCATGTGGAGCTTCATGTCCCTCTGCATTCTGTAGAGTCTGTTGTGCCCATCTAGGTCTTTTCCGACCTGCAACATTTATGGGGATATCAACTGGATCAATGGGATCGATAGGTTCATCCTTTTCAGTTAACTCCCTCTGAACTGGAGGGGGAGATGATCTCATCTCCTTTGGTTCTAACATTTCTTCATCGTCGATCTCCATGTCTAATCCTCTGCCTTTCCTAATAGCCATTTATTCTTCAAAGGTCACATCCCTACTAACTTCAATCTGTCTGGATCCTGGAATGTAAATTTTGTAAGCCTTTGAAGACTCATTGTATCCCACAAAGGTTCCCTTCTTTCCTGAAGGTTCTAACTTTGATCTTTTCTCCTTGGGCACATGTATGTAGACTGGACAACCAAAGCTCCAGAGATGGCCCACTTCTGGTTTCACTCCTGTGAACGCTTCTTTCGAAGTCATATTCTTCAATATCTTATGTGGGCATCTATTCTGTACATATACAACGGTTTTGGATGCTTCTGCCCACAAGAACATTTGAAGACTCTGGTCATGTATCATAGCTTTGGCGGCCTCCACAATTGTTCTATTCTTTCTTTCCGCAACCCCATTTCGTTGAGGGTTGTAGGGAACTGTGAGCTCCCTCTTAATTCCTGCTTCCTTGCATAAATCATTAAATTCCGTAGAGGTATATTCTCCACCATTATCGGATCTCAAAATCTTGATCCTCTTCCTTGACAGATTCTCGACTTGTGCTTTAAATTCTTTGAACTTGTTGAGTACTTCCTCGGATTCTTTAGACTTGAGGAAGTATATCCAAGTCTTTCGTGAGTAGTCATCAATGAATGTTATGTAGTAATGATATCCACCCAATGAAGCAACTGTCACGGGTCCGCACAAGTCAGAGTGTACTATATCCAAAATCCCTTTGGATCTACTCTCACTATCTGGAAAAGATCTCTTGGCATTCTTGCCAAGTGCACATCCTCTACATGTTCCATCATGGTCTACTTGGAGCCTTGGTAGACCTGTCACTATATTCTTCAGTGCTAGAAGAGCTCGATGGTTTAGATGAGCTAGTCTTCTGTGCCATAATTCGCCCATACTTGCAGCATCATGTACTAGGGCTTGGACCGGTGGAGTGTTTAGTCGATACAAGCTCTCTTCTCTTATACCAATAACTTTTGTTGTGTTCATGCTTGAGTTCTTGTGCCAAGCAAGTACTTTTCCTTCGGAGAAAGCTACTTTATATCCTTTGTCTTCCAAGGTTAAGATGAGAGAAGGTTTCTTTTCATACCAGGTACATAGAGCACATCACTCAGGGGCAATGTATCATTTGATTCTAGTTGAAGGGAGGTGGTTCCAGATCCCTTCACAGTGAAGTTAGCATCATCTCGAAGTACAACACGGAGATGTGAATCTTTCTCAACTAATTCTAAAAGATTTTCTTTGTAACCTGTCATGTGTCTAGAAGCACCACTATCTATGATCCAAGTGTCACTAGTGGTGGTAGTACCTAATAAAGCTGATATGAATAGAAATTCTGTATGATCTTCATTCTTGTGCTTCTTGTGATGATGATCTTCTTCTACATCAGTGGTGGATGATTCATGCTTCCTTTTACTTGAATTTCGACAGCTACTGGCGTAGTGTCCATATTTCCTGCACCTATAGCATTGAACTTGAGATATGTCCTTCTTCTTTTGTTCTGGGTGAGGACTTGATCTCCTATCTTGGTGCTTGTGTTTATGGAACTTCCTTCCTTTTCCCTTACCTTTCTTGGCATGGGATACAAATGCTTGATTTTCCTGAGGTTGAGTACCATGGAGTCTTTGTCGTGTTGCAATCCTTGTCTCCTCCTGAGTGCAATTTGCCCATAGCTTATCAAACTTGGGTAGTTTAGATCTACCACTTATGCTTTGAATAAAGGACTCCCAAGATGGTGGAAGACCATTCGGAGTGGTAATAACAAGCTCCTTATCATCAATGGGATCTACACTGGTGCTAAGCTTGTCCCTTAGTTCTGTGATCCTCATGAAGTATGAGGAAATGGATTTTGATTTGGATATCTTCATATTTGAAAGTTGGTGCCTCAATGTAATGGATACATTGATGCTAGTGTGTTCAAACAACTTCTTTATGGTCTTGAACATTTTCCTAGTAGACTTCTTCCCTGAGATTTGTGGAACCAAATGAATTCTTACTGAGTCCACCAGAATCCTTCTTGCTCTGGCATCATTCTTCCTCCGTTGGGATTTGTCTTCTTTGGCTTCTAGCTCAGGGACTTTCTCATTTACATATTGTAATAGGTCATTTTATTCTAGAAGTAGAAGAACCCTAGACTTCCAAGAGATAAAGTTGGAAGCTCCTTCCAAACGATCTTCAACCTTCATACCAATCATCTTGACTGCATATCTGGTTCAGAAACCCTAGCAGGAGCTAGGTCAAAAATGAAAGTTGGAAATTTGAAAAACTGATGAGGTAGGGCTGATCCAAATCTGTGGAGAGAAGTAGGTCAAAACCGAAACCCTAATTTCTGTTGCAGTTGTAGAATTAGGTCAAAAGCTGAAAATTCTCGGAATTGAATTCCGTCTTCACCAAAAGATGCGCCTCCCTAAAAGCGAAATTCCCAATGCTCTTTTTCCTCAAAATGTTGGGTGAAGACTTCAAAAGATAAAACCCTAGTTCCGGCAATGGCTTCTTCTAGCACTGCTCTGATACCATGTTAGTTTTCAGACATTCATAGCATAATAATTCAATTGCATAAAAAGGATCACTAGAAGAAAGACAAAGCACAAAACAATAACAACATAGTTTATCCTGGGAAACCCAAACAGGAGAAAACCCAACAACCTTTGTCTAGAGATGATAATCTCGAGATCAGAGTACAATCATAAAAGAGAAAAAGTGGAAATGCTTTCCAAAAAGTAGAAACCCCAAAACAGTCTTCTTCTCTAGCAGATGCAAACTTCCCTCTCCCAAGTGATGCGAACTTGAGTGAATGAGTGAGTGTGATAATGAGGTGACTTTACCTCTTATTTATACAAGTGCAAAACTGACTTTTACCCTAGGTGAGCCGGCTTCCCTATTTGATTGGGTCGACTACACTTGGGGGGCAAATTAATAATTTAAATTTGATCTTTTACTTTGCTTATTTTCTCCCCAAGGTTTACATTGATTCTCTCAAGGGTTTACTTAACTAGACTCCCTTAGGAGTTACAATCAATTACAATAGAAATACAATAAATAATATCTTCCGAAGTTGCACAAAATCCAACAAATAGGAAGACACATACTAACATATTTTTTTATAATGCTAGCTTACATGAAGATTTTTGGTGAAGCATGTTAAATCTATGCCTGTTGGTGCAAAAATGCTCTATATTTTTTATTCCAAGGTTGTTTATCATACTCCAAATAAACACCATAGTAATCTTAATGAAGGTGAGGTTTATATGAAGTTAACTATTAGAAAATACAAATATATCACATCATCATCTTTCTTACTATTACATATGCAACTCAACTAATATTCCCCATCTAGTTTCTTGAAGTTCTATTAATTATCATGGAATTTCCTAACTCAATTAAACCATTGTAGATCCCAATTTCCTTTCATTGATTACGAGTTGAACATGCAACTCAACTAATATTCTTCATCTAATTTCTTGAAGTTCTATTAATTATCATGGAATTTCCTAACTCAATTAAATCATTGTAGATCCAAATTTCCTTTCATTGATTACGGGTTGAATGTGTGCAAGATACAAATGATGAATAAATGAGATGTAACAATGTGTGAAAAGAAGATAGTTCACAATTGTAAACCCCCACAAAAACAAGTTACGTATGGAAATACAAATTATTAAATTATTAAAATAACCCTAAACAATGAGGCATACACATATCAATATTCCAACTGAACTGCATGTATACATCCACAGCAACATGCAGGTGGCCTAATGAACTGAAAAAACTTCAATAAGATACTTTTCAGAGTTCAACATACATATATCATAAAATGCAGCCTGTAGAAATGCCTATCTATTCTGTCTTGCATGGAATCATGATGAAAAGTTTAAGTTTAGATATATCCCTATTGTTTAGAAAAACTACAAAGTATCGACGTTATTTAAGAGGCTCATTACGGCAGCTCTATCAGGCAAAGCAGGAATAGCACCCTTTTGTGTTGTTGTTATGGCACCCACGAAATTGGCAAATCTTAGCACTTCCCTCAATCTTTGTTCATTCTGTAAAATGTAAGAAAAATAATTAGCCAACCAAAACAAACATTATGAAGCTCAGTAATGTAATTGTACAACAATGAAAGAAACATAGTTGTCATATATAAACCACGATTGACTAGACCATATATTTCCAAACAATGGAAAACTAGTGATTTATGTAGCCAAAGGGAAGTGTTGTTAATATAAATCTCAAGAAAATACATGTTTGATGGAGGAGTCATTAGAGAGCATTTGGATAGCATGATCCATGGTTAAGGAAAGTGCAAGGCCAAGGGACAATCTAGCTTTATGGTTCACAATCTACATATTCTAGCTTTAATTAAGGATTATACTGAGAAAACCATGGTGAGGCAAGAGTGAAAAGTGAATGGACTTGTTTAAAACAACACAAAACATACTAATATTTAGATTTCTCTTTATTTTCAAAATGCAATAATAGAAAAGGTGGATAGATGAAAACTATAGTTACCTGAAGCAATGACATATCCTTCACAAGCTCAGTAAGAAATGCCCCAACATATGCATCACCAGCGCCTGTGGTATCAACTGTCTTGACTGGTATGCTGCTAACCCTCCCCCGAAAGGACTACAATAAAAGAATCAGAAAAAATCTAGATCATAAATATACCCCCTTCTAGATTAAGTGAAACACAATACTGTTATGTATAAAGTTATAAACATGATGGCAATGATTTCTTAGTCGTGACTTCTCAGGGAATATTATCTCATTGGACCATTAGGAATCATTTGTGGCTTACATCAATTTACAGGAAAGATGCTCTAGAGGTTCAACCAATCCCAAAGATGCACCCAGTAATAAAAGGGAATATCAAAAGAGAAAAAAATACATCTAACTTTATAACTTTATTGTATAATGTTAAAATTAGCGCCTTCAATTTGGTGCTAGAAACGGACTCATATAAATAACTCAAGTAAACCTGCAAAAGTTATATGCTTACTACAAATGCCAAAGCCATTCAACACTAGTTGCCTGAAATAATAGAAAAGTAGGCTATTAAACACTCGAGCCTGTAATGTAGAGATTTAAAATCACACAAGCAAGTTTCTCATGGATAATGATATTTGAATACATAACCCAATGATTAGAGACATCGATGTTTCAAAATACCAATTCAACATGAAATATATGCTGCATTTAAAAAGCATTTCAATTATAATTTTACAAATAAAAACATTATGTCAATGCAAATTTAAAATCAATTCCACATTGCTTGTTATTCACATGCACCAACCTTAGTATAATATCTGCAACCTTTCCCCCCCTCAGTTAGGAGCAATAACTTCAATCCAGGATGCCAAAGTGACATGACTACCTCATCATTTTCATGGTCGGCACCATTTGTGATGAATGCTGCTTCTTCCTCATTGATCTACTCAAAACATAGAAAAGATTAGTCATTGAAAATAGAGTGGTACACGAATGTCACAATTTTGAATTTTTTAACTAAAAGTATTGGCAAAAAAATCCTTATTTTCACAAGAATTTGGCAAAGAAAAATTTATAGGGGGCGTTGTTTCAGGTAGTTTTAAGATATTTCAAGATTCCTGTCACTTCAAAACCCTCAAAACCCCTCGAGGCATGAAAGAACTATGCCTTACCCCACCCCTGAACTTTGATCTAAATTTCTGCAGCTTGACAATAAAGGACCGTTCTGAATAAAATTTAGTCTATGCCTGGTATCAGAGCTTTAGATTCTTGGTATCAGTCAGTATAATTTTTTGGGTGTTTTCAATAGCGTAGAATCACTTTGCACTAAGATATTAGGGTAAATATAATGGAAAGGTATTTACGAAATTCAAAATTTAACAGTATTCATTCCATTCGAAGGTATGGTTGATAAAATTCTGTGCTGGAGGTCGAGAGTTCGAATTCAGGTGAGTGAACTTTGCAAGGTACAGAATCACTTTTCCACTAAGTTGTTTGGGGAAAATATGCTATAATTACAGTAGAAATTAATTTGCAAGATTCCAAGGCTCAATGATATTTAGCCAATTCAAAGACCTGTTTTAGTAAGGCTGTAAAGGAAAACTAAGAAAATACGGGACAACAATATAAGGTCTGTAGAGGAATGAGATGCTAAACCTTACCAATGTTCGAGTCAATACTCAAGTACTGAGGCTACAATTTCTAGTTTTAATTTAAGGGTTGCAAGGAATTCAAATGGTTAATGTAGAATGAGCTTCCACATTGGCCATCGACCATGTAAAGAAAAGCTATATAACATACACACATGGCGCTTTTGGCAGCAGGTGAATGAAGGGGAATATCGAACTTGAAGTGCAGAGGTGCCTAAAAAGGTTAGGAAGAAGAGTGAGGAACTCATTAGTGAAACTAGAGACCAAATTGAAGGGATAAGCATGCCTTAAAACACTAGAAGTACATTGGTCTCGGACCGTTGTGATAAGGCTCGAAGGGTAGGCGACCCCTGGGATTGAGGCCCACCTCGATGGGCTTCGGGACGTCTCTGCCCCTGCTGAGGCACAAGTTATTGGTATATTTGGCTTGCGGGTTGTGGGATATAATCTTGGGTTTATAGTGACAACCGCTAGATCTGAACCTGGGCCTAGCCTAGGTAATCCCAATGAGTTATTGATTCCCCATGGTTAAAAAAAGAGAAAGCATTTGCAACTTTAACTCTAATTCTGATGGTGTTCATTTTGTGGATGAATATAATACATACATTTTTCCACACTTAAAATTGCAATTATATTATATCCTCTTCAACATTATGCAAGTGTAATGTCAGTGTTGGAGCCCTAGTACCAAAACACGGAGCCAATAGAGGAGATGAGAACTTATGTTGTATATTCTTGTAGCTTCCCATGAAGCAACAAAAGCTATGGATGTGGTGCAATACATGAAGAAAGATTTTGGATTTTACTATATGTAGTATGTACCAACGAACGGTGGGGTTAATTCATAGTATCAATCAACAAATCAATTACTAAAGGCAAATGCAGCAACACAAGCAAATTTGGAAGCAATTGACGGTACTAATGGTGCAATGACTACTATTTTCACTGGTGCACCTAGTGTTATAACCAGTGCTGACATTAGTCTTACATGATTATTAGACGAGGCCCTTCACTATGAGACTTTCTTGTCTATCTTAGGTAGTGAAACTCAAAATATTGGAAGGCCTTATGCTCCTTTATCAATCTCATATCACTTGACAAAAATTGCAGTTAAAAAATCACCACCTACAACTTACCTGGAGCATATATTGCACCTTTTCAAGGTACTAATTTTCCCCTTGACAAGGAATCTGAAGGTGACAAGTGTGAAATGAAAAGGGCAGTGAACATTGCTCATGATAGGGGTTCTTCTTCAACAATCCCTTTGAAGGCCCGATTGGAATATTCTCATGGTAATTGTCGCAAAGCTATTAAACTGCTGATAACGTGCACTAACAAATCAAAGCAAATGGTGCCATCTAGACTCCGGAACAATCTTGGTTGTATACATCATCAATTGAGAAAAGATAGGTTATCGACTTTATATTTCAAGAAGGCTCATTAGAATAGTATGTCACTTTCTGCCTAACCACCACATTAACTGGTAAACTTTTCTCATGACAAATCTCAATCTATCTTGTATAACCATGGTGTGTTGCATTTCTTTTGTCAAAATCCAAATGTATGAGCTAAATCCTTTCGACAAGTGTGCAACCTTTACTAGATGCAATCTCTTCTATGAAACCGCCTTTCAGAGAGTTGTATTTCATCCCATGAAAAGGAACTATTGTTAACACCCAACCTGACTCGTTTTTTCGGAGGATCAACTAAAGTGCTTCAATGTTGCATTATGGCTTTTATAAATCAGAATGATGTTAAGGCTGCTAAGACGAGGGCATCTAGATTTTCAATCAAAATTAAGGAATATTGTAGGAATTAAAAATCTGAATCAAAATAGTAACATAACAGGTGTGTCAAAGGGAGTATCAAACTTAATTTCAGGGATCTCCACTTTAACAAGTGCAAATGGTGATGGAAAGGAATCTAAATCTAGTTATGATTCAAGCATCCTAATCTCTAGCTTGGTTGATGCTTATAAACAAATGCAAATGAAAGAAAACATGGCTGCAAGATAGACTATTTTGGAAGATCTTGCATATGTAGAGCTCTGTTTTAAATACCATTTGAATGTACCTATTATGTAACTAGATTTCATTAATTTTGTTTGAAAATATTGGCCTCATTAAAATAAGATCACACAATGTGAAAGAATAGGCACCT
The DNA here is from genome assembly GCA_027924585.1 of Larix kaempferi. NCBI lineage: Eukaryota > Viridiplantae > Streptophyta > Pinopsida > Pinales > Pinaceae > Larix > Larix kaempferi. The sequence goes on along the minus strand of BSBM01000101.1, from coordinate 6,777,660 downwards.
TAATTAGATCTGCCTGATCCCATATGCTGAGAATTCCTTTACGAGCTTCTTCGGAAGATGGCCACAACGGCAATCTAAGATTCAGATCATAAGATAGAAAGGCACCAGCATTTTTTGCAATCTTCATAGCCTCATGATGTGCTGATCTGCATGGTTCTGAGATCAGACTTATTGATCCATAATGAAATATGCTTGCCTGCAAGCAAATTATATTATAATACAAAATGTTAGTAAAGGAGACAATTTTTCAGTGTCCCACAATTCCAATCACCACAATGTCTTGATCCTGATATTAAAAGAGTGTATACAATGGAAAACAAGAAAAGGCCACCTTCAAACAACATTCAACAAAGCCAACTAGATGATTCTTAAATTTGAAATCAACACTTACAGATAAAATACTTGACCTCCAATATACAACCACATGTCCAGTGCATGAAAAACAAAAACCATAAGGTTTGACTTTTCACAGATAGAATCAAATTCCAACATATCTACAACGTGTTATAAAGCTTCCATTAGGTTTTTTTTCATTAATTTCTTATTACAAAAAGAAATAACATACACAATATTTACAAAATATACAAGGGATAAATCATCTTTGCCTTGTTGAGATTAAGGTTGGAATAAGGTTAATGTAAACCAAGGTGAGGTATCCTCTACAATTTGTGACAAGTGATATTTAGTAAATATTTGGGCACATGCCACGTCAGAATACATCTTTTGAAAACAAGAGATGGAGGAATTAAGACCTTTAAATAAAAACTTACAATGCAACTTCCAAATTGGAAACATAATAACAACTTGAAGGCAATTCCATAGATAGTTCTAAGTTGAAAGAATATGCTAATGCTAATCACCAAGGGCTGCCTTCTAGTGAATGGAGCATTGGAGCATGTATGCAGATTTATGGTGAATATTACCTGAACAATGTCAAACAAACTGGCAATCCCAAAAGATGTGTTAAATAATCTCAAACGCCGAAGAAGTAGGACATTTATCTTTAGTGAAGCAACTCTTTGTTGATTGGACATTCAAAGGCTTGTAGGACCAAACCTTGCTTAACGAATTGATCCATTAAACTCTGTATCCAATGAAGACCACCATTCATCAAGGGTGTGAGACAAATCTAACTTCCTGTGCAGGAGACGATAAAGTTTCTCCCTATCATACTGAAAGATATAGGCTTAGCATAATGCCATCTCCAATATTTCCATATTAAGCCACAAAGGGCATTGTTTAATTTGGGTAATCTTCACAAAAGAAAATATTTTGCAGCTCTCTAACACTAAATTTGCATGAAGCCAACAAGGATTTTCTACATGCAATAGTTCTCCAGTTTCTCCAGTCTTTTCATGATATATTATTAGCATCCCTTGTTCTATCAAAACACTAATGGAGGTTGGTATTTTTTCCTTCCAATAATAGATCATGAAATTTTGAGTGTACTCACCCGTATTGTTTAGCCCAACCACAACTAACTACAGAATTTTGATAAAAACTTGTATGTGTGCATTTGTTTCTTATCTTATACAACTTTCCAAAGTTTGGTACAATGATAGAAAGTCTGGAATGATATGTCAAAATAATAATAACTAGGATAACTTGAAAGAATAGTGGAGTTGTCTATATGCAATAAATACAAAACTACTAGGAAAATGACAATACTTTAAAAAGTTAAGAACATTGTCAGTGACAATCACTCATTTAATTTCTACACTCTCTAAATAAAAAAAAAGTACAGAAAATGCATTCATAACTTAAGCTTTTTGTGTGAAAACATCTCTGATTTCGTAGAACCATCTCCTTTAAGAATTTTGATTGCATTGAATAAAAAGGGTAAGAACAGAAAATGAATATGGAAATAAGTATATTTAGGATTGTTTAGTAGGCTATGGTTTAGTGGTTGAGAAGGGACATTGCCATGTTAAATTCTCAGGTTCAAACTTGTATTATGAGCAAAATTTAACAGTGATATGCATCATTATTAAAAAAAGTATGTTTTAGAATTTTAGGATTATAACTTAAAATATACCTGTTGAATTAAGTCTACATCAAGTTCAGACTTTGTTAGTAGCATGTCAGCACTAGGATTACGATAAAACATGAACTCTCGTTCACCATCATGACGCAATGTCACGAATGCAAGTGCTGTTCTAGCATTCTTATCATAGCATATGCCTCGGTCCAGTACACCATTCTCCTTCAAAATGTCGACCAAATGAAGTCCAAATTCATCTTCACCCACCTATTAACAATGAAAAGGTTTCAATCAAATTCTCAATAACCTAGCTAAGAAAAAAATTTCAATCAAATTCTCAATAACCTAGCTTTGGTTGCAAGTTGCAACTGAATGAAATTGATTACCTGATGCTTGTTGTTGGAAACATACAAGAACAAAAAATACCATCCTATTCCTATTTTAAGAAAACACCAATGTTTATTTCTCTAATTTCAGTGGCAAGACAATAAGTTAAAGAATAACATAGAAAACAAAGGGCATTATGTAAGGTCTTTCTGCTGTTGTCAAGTAGACATTCTCATTTCCGAAGTAAAATATCACTGGGTAGTATACGCAGTGAGCAAATAGATCAGATGAAGGTTATGTTTATCCTAGACTAGTGTATTTGTTATTAAATTTTAATACAGTGACAAGTACCATTGCATTTTACATATTAAACTCAATATTAGATAATGGACAATTTACACGAGCCAATAAAAATTCAATTGACATTTTTGTAAGCATACTCTTCTATTAAATTCAGTAACCAATAAAAATTCAATTGACATTTTTGTAAGTATACTCTTCTATTAAATTCAGTAACCAATAAAAATTCAATTGACATTTTTGTAAGCATACTCTTCTATTATTAAATTCAGTAACCAATAAAAATTCAATTGACATTTTTGTAAGCATACTCTTCTATTAAATTCAGTAAATTGCAAAGCACGTCAAAAATGAATTTCCTGTAACTACATTTTAACTCGATCTACTCACTAATGAAAAATGGTTAGGGTTTTGAGATTTCAATGGTGGTGATTATTAGGGGCAAAGTCTTCCGGATTAACCAGAGTATCCATTTTTATGTTGAGGTTTCAGATCCAGAAAGATGCATTATAGTATACTACCTTTCCAATGAATGCAGAGAAACCGCCAAACTTAGCTATTGCTACAGCAACATTTGCAGGTGCACCACCTGGGGCCTTCTCAAACATTGATGCCTCTGCTAATGAAACTCCTGACATTGATGGGACAAAATCAATGAGCATCTCCCCGAAGGAAACAATCAAGCCTTCCCTGGTAAGCTTCCCTCCATTCAGATTCAGGATCCTGAACTCTGTGCATACATAGAAGTTAATATAGATATAATGATGTTGGCATTTGCAGACAGTTGCTATTACAATTAAGGTGTTCTACAACAGTAGTAAAATGTAAAATAAAACTATTGATAACAGAAAAACAATTACTCTTGATTTTCTACAAACAATTAGGGAAATTTTCACCCTATAGACTTGGAGATTGGGGTTCTTGATGAACTTCAACAAGTACTCTTGAATGTGAAAAAATTCATCAAAGTCCGTGCTTAATTTTCATCACGTTCAATTATTTTACAAAAGGTACGCACAAACTTAAGCTCGATATTATTCAAGAGAATGAAGATCTACAGCGTTTGAAAATCAAAAGCAAGATGAAATGTTGATATGAGAAATAGAATAAGTTGGAATTTGCATCATAACTTGTGTTTAGGTATGAGTTCATCAAATCTTACTTTTTTTCAAAGGATAGAGATGAAATAGCTCTTTGGCTTAATTGTCCTTAAAGCTCTTTCTATAACTTAACATGAGGAAGCAGTGTAATTCTGTGCTCAAAGTGGAGTCAAAGTAGAGTTGACAGGTGACACTTTAATAAAAAAAATATATTAAGTAAACAAATTTTTTACAATATTGAACTTAATTTCAACTTCAAAACCAAAATATATGTATTCCAATTAATTAAACCTAAAATAATTAATTAGAATATATGCTTAGATCTAAGTTATTTGTAAATATGGTTTTTGAGACAAAATGTCAACTCAAAAGCGATTAGATTCCTTTACTTTGTTTGGTTACCATTTTAAAGGATAATGTGAGAGGCCCTTTCTAGAACCAAAGTGGGTGAGATGTGTCACAACTTCATATGGCACATATGGCCTCCAAAAAAATTAAAAAGAAAAGTTGTAAAACCAAACACTGATGTCAGATTCAAATTAATTTTTTTTTCCAGCAAGAAAAAAAACCAGCACTTTTGTTATTCATATATATGAAATCAAAAAATACATTCTCCATATTGGTCATCCATGATATAGATGGTCACCCAAAATAACCAGCAGTTAGATAATGTGCATCTCCAAACTAGAAAACATATTCTGAGAATCTTTTTGAGAAAGACAAAATACAGATATCAAAAATTCAGTTTAAAAACAAAAGGCCCCTAAAAGACAAAAGATTCAAATTTAAATTAGCTAAATTGTAAAACACATTTATATTATAAATATATATCAAATTAAAAAAATATATATATATTGAATTCAAATTTTAATATCGATACATGCATGTAGTTTGGATGCATGCATACAACTTTTAACACTATTAATTCTACATAAATGCACCACCTCCATAAATGCATCACACTTCCAATAAATGAATTATCACCTATTTATATATCTTTATTTAACATTTAATTTATTTAACACTTACTACTTGGGAATGTGATTATGTGTGTATATAAATGAATACACACACACCCCTTTTACCACTTCTGGCACTTTCCTTTATGCATGCATTAGTTATCCATGCATCAAGTATAGTTATCCATGCATTATTTTATGTATATATTTTATAATTGTTTATTTCAAATTTAGAACGATGCCCATAAAATCAATATGGAGAGTCTTACACTTGTCTCATCCTCCTCCAATCTAAGAAAAACATACTTGCTAGTCCATCCTTATCTGGTTGCACCAATCCATTGACATGGTGGACTCTACAATGTAACTATGCTAGAAAGTGTACTATGAAGTAAATAAACAACCTATTTCAATACAAAAAACCATTCTTGGAGGTGTTTAATGCCCTCTTACAAGTTTATAATCCCTTGGAACAAAGAATATGTTTCAGTTTTTCTATGCTTCCAAGCTTTTTCCCTCATTGGCTTCTCACTAACGGTCAAGTCACTTGCTACCTCTTCATCCTTTGTGAAATTCGTTATTTTCTTATATATATATATATATATATATATATATATATAATATCCATCTTAACTTAGCTCTACCAAGCCTAAGAGGGATCAAGTCTCTTGGGGTCCAAAGTTTTCCAAGTTTAGCACTCTAAAAGGGGCTTGCACCTCAAGGGATTTGATCCCTCTAGGTGCTTGGTATAGCCACAGTTGCGATGGATTTATTGATTAAATAACAACATAAATTGGGATCTACCATGAATAGAAAGGGATCGAATCCCTTGAGGTGTAAACATTTTTTTAGTATGTAAAAATGTACAAAACATTCACATCTCAAAGAATTTGATCCTTCTGGACTTATAGTAAATCTAGAGATAAAATATAATAGATGTAAAGATAAAATAAATCTATACTAATACATAGCAATCAAAATTGAAATAAATAACACAAATAGAATTACATCTATCAACAATCATACAGAAAAACTAATTAACAAAACAAAGATGGTGATAGAAGACCTAATTAACTTAAAAAAATGGTGATCTCAGCTTACAGTGAATTCGAACTAAATTAAACCACTAAGCCAATTATATATTTTTATATATGCAAAGTGATAACTATATATATATATGAGATTTTCATTACACTTTGTGTTAATGACTCTCTACTTACAACCTGATGTGACAGGTGGAACCATAAATGAATAATATTCAGCCTGCAGGCATGTTGACCATTGAATCTCAAACTTAACAAGTGGAACCATAAATGAATAATATTCAACCTGCAGGCATGTTGGCCTTAAGCTTGAAATCCTGGCAAACCCTGGCAAAGAGGCCTACTACAGCCACATTAAATGACTAATATTCACCCAAATATTCACCCGAACCATGCACACTTACAACATTCTCAAAAGAATAGCGTTTAAAATTTGATGAATCCGAGAACAAACACGACTTGCGTTCTACTTGTTCCTAAACAAAAGAGTAACTGACCAGCAGATATCATTTGCTCCATTTGCTCATAACAATCTTGATGAACTCAAACGAGATTCAAACGAAATTTTGTAAAACCACCCAGGGACCGTACAAACCGCAGAAAAGTAAGAAAGCCGCAGATCCTAAAGCCATTAGAGAGGGCAGAGAACCAGTGACGGATAAAATCTTTGGTGGGTAACAGATAAAATACAAACAGTAAAACTAAACAGGCACCTGAACACACTACTCCGCAACAATTTCATAAATAATCACGCCGCTAATAGATTTCCCTGCTCAATTAAAAGAAACTACGCAAGAATCACCAATGCATGGACTTCACATCATGGAAAAAAACAATATTACCGTTTCATGATAAGATTATTACAATGAAAAGAGACGCCAGGGGATTTGAACTACACCCGGAAATGCCCCACTTTAATAATATCAACAATTAACAATCAACGATATTCAAAACCAAAATTCAGAACCAAAAAATCAATTTAGATCTGAGTATGTATGTTTTCACAGTGTTCTGTTTACTAAGAGTTTTAGAATCTCATTGTGTAATAGAAGTTTATAAAGACCGACGCATTTCAGATAAAATTTCCACTCATCTTCAGGATCACAAGAAGTTTTAAACTTAAAGCTTAAAAGCTTCTCTTGATCTTTAAAGCTTCTTGATGTTGAAAATAAATACTGACGCATTTCAGATAAAATTTCCACTCATCTTCAGGATCACAAGAAGTTTTAAACTTAAAGCTTAAAAGCTTCTCTGATCTTTAAAGCTTCTTGATGTTGAAAATAAATAGAGTGTTTAATTGTCCACCCAAAACACATAGATCTTTCTAAATTTCTAGACAGTGAAATTCCAAAATTCTTAATACAATCAATCTAAATATTTAAACCCAGAAAATCTGAACCCAAAAAATCTGAAGGAAACTTTGAAAAAACAGAAAAATCATACCATTTTCCTGAGATTGCTCACGACATACACCGTTTGGAATCAAAGCTGCTGTCATCCCAGTATCATTAACGGCTGCCATCATAATACTTTGATGAAGTAATCCAAGATGGGTAGAAGAGATTTTACAGTACCAGGATCAAGGAAGCCAGAGATATCTGATACAATGAGGAATACGAGAACAATCTATAGAGGAAATTGAGCAAAAACATTAAATTCATGCACCCATTATGGATTTTATTTAAAGCACTGTTTTAAATTGCCACCAGCGAGAACAGCAATTTATAATTTTAACATGAGCTAGAATTTAAAGCGGGAGCAGTGCTTCCAACATGGGAATTAATGCAGTGTTATTATTTTTAAAACTTACCCACTCATTGCCAAGTTATATTTCTAATATTAGCTCGAGTTAATGTAGGAGTAATAATTTGAATTTAAGGATTAAATGTATTTCTATTATTTTTAAAATTTATCATTTGTCAATGATTGAAAAGAAAGCTAAATAGATATTTTTTGTTTTTAGATGTGGATAGTTCATTCTTAAAACATTTTTCTGTAATTAAAAAAAACATATTTATTATTTCATTCTTAAATTCTAAAATATAAACTCTTATTTTATAATTAATATAATAAATTTGATTAATTTTTTAATATTAAAATTTTATTTTAAATTATTAAGATAAAGTTTATTTTAAAATATAAATACTTATTTTATAATAAGTATTAGAAATTTGTTTAATTTTTAATATTAGAATTTCATCTTAAATTATTAAGATATAGTTTTAATAAAATATAAATAATTAAAATAAAGTTATGAATATAATGTAAATGGTTAAATAAAGTTTTGAACCGAGTGACAGAATTTTTATCCAATTTATCCAAAGAGTTATAGATTATAATTTTTTTTAGTTTTTTAATTAAAATTTAATTATTTGAATTTGGAATTCAAAGTTTTATGAAAAAATGAGTATAATATTATTTATAATTTTTTTTTTTATGTTTTATTTTTTAATTTATATAATATTTATAATGATAGGAATGACATAAATAAGATGGAGTGGAGACACTTTCTTGTTATTATTCATTAATATTTGTTACTAATTTGTACTTGTATAAGGTGGTTTATAAGTTTTTTTTTATAATTAAAATAGGGTGTTATTTTTTTATAATAATATGATTATATATTAATAGAAAATATAAGATATTGTTTTCAAATATAAAATATATATATATATATATATTGCAATATATTGCAATATTATGAATGTAGATTTGTGGGTTTGTGTTCTTGTGTTGATACTTTCACATTGGCTTTTAGAGACGCACTCACTTATTGATCGTTTTGATTATATCTCATTTCACCATGTGCTCTGTGCCTCAAATCAATTGGCTAATACACTCTCTAAGTGTGCTCTTTCTTCTACATTGGGCATCATTTTTTGGGAGGACTGGACATTTGACTCATTGGTTGTTGATGGTTCACTGGGCCATTATTTACTCTAGTTTTTGTCCTTTTAACCTTTTGCGGCTTATATATTTACTTACATCCTCTGCAGGTTCCTAGATCCATCGGGTGGCCAACTTCTGGTTGGTTTCCTTGTTGTTTTTTTGGTTCTAGGATGGTCTCTATTTGTAGAGCTCTGTTTTGCTCTCGTTATATGTTTTGTTTCAACACTATTTGTTATGTTGGCCAGGTGGGCTGTGATGATGTTAAGCGCTATTTATGTTTTTTGAGACTTAATACTTTTGGTCGGACGGGCTGTTGTTTTTATGTCCAGATGGTTTACTCCAAACATAATATTTCTGGGAGTTTTTTGATACTTATATTGGGACTTTTGTGTCTCTGTTGGGAGTCGTTTTTATTATTGGACCTATCCTTTTGGTTCATGGATATACTCGGTATCCGATTTGATCTTGAAGGCTGGAGGTAGCCTTAGTATTTGTAACTCTGTTGATCCTATTTTCATCTATTAATAGTATGCTATTTTCATTGTGTGAAAAAAAGATTTTTTATTAACATATTGCAATATCATGAATGTAATTTAGTAGACTATTTTATGAGATTATGTTAATATTTTAAACAAAAGAATAAATAAGTCCAATAAAATGGGAGATATAATCTTATTGACGAGCCTAGAGAAATTTATTCTTGATATCGTTTTGGATAACAATTTGTATAATAGTGGCATTGGGAAACAATGATAGAGGTCATGAAAGCGTGCACATGGCACATCGTGTTGAGGGTGCTTTAGAACAAGGTATGTGTTATGAACCAATTTCCTAGATAGCATAAAACATAAACGAAAGTAGCTCCATACCCTCATAAACTATGCCTACATTATCCTCCTCTAGAGCCATGGAATGTGTTATGCTAAATTGCTTCGTTGGACACCTCACTAGTTGCTCATTTGTTGGTCACTTCACATGAACTCCAAATTTAGATGTCATCTTGTGAGATTGGTCCTCCCGGGCTCTAAGGTATTGGTTTTAACAAATCATAATTGAGTTACCCTCATATATAATGATCACACATAGCAAGTGAATGGAGAGTGATAACAATTGTACATATTGTGGTAAGGATATTGTATTTTGTAAGAAAAGAACCTCCTTTTTGAGCAATAGATGACATATCCTCTACCTATTTCAACAATGAAGAGCCTTCATCCACGTTTCCCTCTAATCATGGAAAGGAGTAAATCCATATCGACCCAATACACGAGAGGTGGATTCAACTTACTTACCATAATAACCAATGATGGAACCCTTTTTGGAAACTCGTGCTAATTGTGTTTCTCGTGTCACGTCTTCTAATTCCATCTGAACCCTGATACAAGGGGTTTTAATATTTATTCCAAGAGGCCTTAAAATTCATAATTAAAATAGGGATATCTTTTAGTACAAAAAAAAAATGTTATATTTAAATGTGTTCCCTGATTCACTCAAAATGTGGGAACCACATCATATTACATTATTATTTTTGAAGCACCCCCTAGTCACCCTTGATCGACATACTCATGTCCATTACCCATCAGCACCTCTGTAACGTCCCCGATCCCCTCGATGCCCTTTAGAGGTGATGGGGGAGCTCCTTAGAAACAACCTGCTAATTGTTTTTTTCAAAGAATCCGCAACTCTGCACTTTTACACAACTGCAACAACTTTAGTCTGCAAGCCGCAAGTCGGAAGTCGGAAGTCGGAACTTAAAATACACAACGAAGAAATACGCCTCTGACTTCCGCAATCTGCAATCCACAGTGTGAGAGTCGGAAGTCGGAACACCAAATATACAACACCGAAGGAATACGCCTTCGACTTCCGCAATCCGCAATCCGTAGTGTGGGAGTTGGAAGTCAGAACACCAAATATACAATGCCGAAGAAATACGCCTCCGACTTCCGCAATCCGCAATCCGCCTTGTGGGAGTCCGAAAGATGGAACTCCAAATATATAGCGTCGAAGGAATACGCCTATGACTTCCGCAATCCACAATCCGCCTTGCGGGAGTCAGAAAGTCAAAACTCCAAATGTAATACCCATGTCCTAGATAAAGTACTGATATTGTATTTTGAACAATTTGCTATGAAGTATGTACATAGCAAGATATTATTTTAATACAAATACCGGTTGGCTGCATGATGAGCAATATGTTGAAGAGGAGATCCAGATATTAACCAAGGGTTGTGAGGGGGAAGGGTTGACCTATGTACCTTGTCTCCTTAAACCTTGTTTTCTCAACCTTATGATAAAAGCCCCAAAACCCACAGTCCTAAGCCATAGTCTTGATGGGGGTTAATTAATGATTAAATATGATTAATTATTAGTTAATTTTGATTTAGTGGCTAATCGTGATTATGGGGGGGAAGCAACGTGTGCCTTTGGGAAAGCCAAGTGGGAGCCCAAAGGGGACACGGGGAATTGCTTTGGTGATGGAATGTAGACAGACTGTGGCAGGTCGTGGGGTCAGGGGGATGCACAACCTGGTGGGGGGAAAAACGTCAGTCCGAGGATGCACACGAACGGAAGGGGGACCGCTGGGGGAATACGGTTTCCTATAAAAGGAAGGTGTGCGAAAATCCAAAAAGAAGTTCAGATGCAGACAGTGAAGAGTATGACTGTGCATCTTTGAGTTTTGAGAGAGTGAAGAAGCCTTGGGAAGAATCCCTGTAACGAACTTGAACCTCGTTATGTTGAGTTAACCTGTTCTGGCCATGTATTCCCTGGTTGCATACACCAGTCAATTAGAAATTATGCATGAGACCCAGAGGGATTCCCGACGCTTGTAGTGAAGTGTATCGCTGTGCATTTTGGGAAGGAACTCAGGTGGGTCAATTACGGAATTGACAAGGAATTGGTTACCAAACTGTTGTTTGTAGAACCCTGTGTATATCCATTCTTCCTATTATTTCCCACCCTTGAATCTGTGAGTGAGCTAAGGGGGTTGGTGAGAGACCTCGGGTTAATTTCTGGATCTCGGCTTGGGGGTGAACTTGAGAGATGAAATAGTGCAGGATGGACAAGTTCTAAGGTTGGGTGGAGCGTGGCTCACATGCAGCCAATTGCCACCCTCACGTGAATTTCAGATAAGTGTTTCTATGGATGATTATTAAAATTGCATGTGAATTATTATGCCTGTGTGGGAGGCTATATTCCTATTGGTTGTTTGCTTCAATTGCATGAGTTATCTGCACTATGAATCTTGCATGTGAAAGATGAATTGGTTATACTTAATTTATGCACCTCCTGTATGCTTATGCTGTCATAACCTTATGATGAATGGATGGTTCATGTATTGTTCATAGCATGATAGGCATAAAACTGGTTATGAAGTTTGAATGCCTAATTGGGAGTCTTTTGTATGAATAAGGTCAAGTTGTATTGTTTAACTCTGCAAGCTTTGATGTATCTATCTAGCTCTGTGTCATTCTTATGTTTGTTATAAAATTATCCTTCATCCTACTAAGGGATGGTAGTCTTCACCGAGAATTAAGAAAAGTTAGAATTAAACCCTGATATGTTTCCGGGTGCGGATGGCATGTTTCTGGTTGCCTATGTTTTGAATTATGTTTATGAGAAAATAATGAGAATTATGAAGTTGTTCATTGTATGTATAAAAGAAAATTTTATTTTTATAGTTGTATACTTTGTAAATTGTGTGTATGTGTAACGAGGGTATGTTACATATTGGTATCAAAGCGCTGGTTGCAACTCTCAGGCCTCTGGAATTGAATTTTTTTTTTTTTAAAGAGATATATACATGTATTAGAATATATGTTGTAATTAATATTTATTCTAATAATCATTGTTGGTTCAGATTGTTAGCATTATACAGAAATATTCAGCCATTAAATTTGCAGATTGTCAGTAAAGACAAGCAAACAGACTCAAAGAGATGGTAGAGGATCCCATATTTTCTAATTTTGGTGAAGGAGTTGGTGAAGAAGAATAAGGTAATGAATCCAATGGTCACCAAAGCGGGTCAGGGACTCTGGATGTTGTGCAAAATTTGAAGAATTTGCAATTTGGAAACAATGTAATTTTACAAAGTTTGGAACAACAAAACCAAATCAATCAGCAGTTATTGCAAAATTTGGCCCTGCTGCAAAATCAAATACGTCAAGTGACTCCTAACGAGGAAAAAGGTGAAGAGTACATGAACATAGACATTCTTGATAGGTATCAGTATTCTCCAAAAATAGATGACAACAGAAGGAAATTATATTTCCACTGTAAGACCAATAAAAGTTCTCATGGAAATAAGAATAATCAAAAGATAACTACCCTAGAAAGCAACGAAAGAGAAAGCATGATGCGAGGTTAGAAGGTGAGCTTAGGAAATTAAAACCTCCAACCTTTGATGGAGAGGATTCAGGTGACACCGCAAAACAATGGCTTATGGAAATGAACAAGTATTTGTATTTACATGACTACTCAGAAAACCAAGAACCACGGATTGCAATATATAATTTGCAAGGAAGGGCTTATAAATGGTGGAAGCATCTCAAACAAGTGGAAGAATTGGATGAGAAGCAGATTTTTTGGAGAAAATTCCAAAGACTCTTTAAGAAAGAATATCTATCACGACAATACTATGATAAAAAGACACAAGAATTCTTTGAGCTCAAATTAGGAAGCATGTCCATGGAGGACTATGAAAGAAATTCTTGGAGTTGCTGGGATATGTTGAGTTTATTAAGGATGAAAAGGTGAAGATACAATGTTTCTTCAGTGGTTTACCTGCGTATTATAAGGACATATTGACTTTTGATGAACCTCGCACTCTGAAAGACTGTTTCAGAAAAGATAGATTCTTGTATGAGCAAGACAAGAATAGTCTGGAAGTGAAGAAGGTTTGGAAAGGTAAGCTGGAGATGGAGCAAGATTAGAGAAGAAAGGGGTTTAAGCCTCTGGATAAAAAGAAGGACACCTACTCTTCTTTTAAACCACCGATATCGAAAGAAGAATCCAGGATGGTTAATTCTTCAGGACAAAAGAAATCAACCCAAGGTCAATGTTGGGGATGTGGTGGTGACCATTTCTTAAACAAATGTCCCAAATGAAGTAATAAGGGAACCGGTGTATATAATATGCAAGAAGCTTCTATTGTTGGTGATGTTGCTAGAAGTGTTCCTCGCATCTATGCAGCATTGGATAATCTCCAAGCTGATCATCAATCTTCTATGATCGATATTGAAGGTAAACTAAATGATGGGCCTATTTAATTTATTCCGGAGCTTCTTATAGCTATATTAATACTAACTTGGTTGAAAGGTGTAAATTGATGACTCATAAGTTGTCTAAGTCTAGAATGGTTCAATTGGAAACTGGTATGAAGAGGAAGATCACAACTATGGTCAAAAGTTGTTGTTTTGAAATGAATGGACACCAAACCTGTACAAATTTGGACATCCTTCCTCTTAGATCATATGATTTATTGATCGGTATGGATTGGTTAGAGAAACACTTTGTTGTGTTGGACTGCCACAATAAATTTATTACATGTCTGAATGATGAGGGAAACCTTAATGTACAGATAAGAGGTATGTAGAGACCTATATCCTTAAGACAGATTTCAGTCTTGCAAATGAAGAGGTGCATCAGAAAAAGGTGTCAATTGTATGCTATTCAGGTAGAAGAGTTGGGTAATGAAAAAGAATCAAGTTTGGATGAATATCCAGTGTTGAAATAATTTGTTGATATATTTCAGGAAGTTCCTGGGTTACCACACAAGAGGGATATCGATTTCACAATCCATTTGGTGCCTGGATCTGTGCCAGATTCAAAAGCACCATACAGACTGGGTACTCCACAGTTAAAAGAATTGCAATTGCAACTTGAGGAGTTACTGAAGAAAGGATATATACGGCCTAGTATATCACCTTGGGGTGATCCTGTTATCTTTGTAAGAAAGAAGGATGACACACTTAGGCTATGTGTGGATTACAAACAATTAAACAAGGCCACAATTAAGAACGTGTATACTCTACCTAGAATTGATGATCTTTTTTATTAGTTAAGAGGTGCAAGAATATTTTCTAAGATAGATTTGAGATCTGGATATCACCAGATACATATTAAGGATGAATACATCTGTAAAACATCATTCAGAACCATATATGGGCATTATGAATTTGTAGTGCTTCCTTTTGGTTTAACAAATGCTCCCGCTACATTCATGTGTTTGATGAATGGTATATTCACAGAGTTTCTGGATAAGTTTATAATTGTATTTTTGGATGATATACTCATATATTCCAAAACTAAGGAGGAGCATGACGAACATATCAGGATTACTTTGCAAATATTGAGAGAAAATCAATTGTATGCCAATATCAACAAGTGCTCGTTCTATAAGAAACAACTGTTATATTTGGGCCATATCATCTCCGAGGAAGGTGTGGCTATGGACCCAGCTAAAGTTAAGGTTATTTTGGAATGGCCTACTCCTCGTAATGTCTTCGAGGTAAGATCATTGATGGGATTGGCTAGTTATTACCGAAAGTTTACACAAGACTTTTCGAGAATAACCAATTCAATTACATGTTTGCAAAAGAAAGGTGTACCTTTCATCTGGAGTCAGAAATGTGAAGATGGTTTCAGAAATCTAAAGGAATTGCTTACCTGTGCGCTTGTATTGAAGATTTATGATCCGGATAAATAATTTTTGGTATGTACCGATGCATCACTTGAAGGACTGGGTGGAATTCTATTGCAAGAAGGTCATGCGATTTGCTATGAGTCACGAAAGTTAAAGGAGCATGAGAAAAATTACACTACTCATGAATTGGAGTTAGCAACTATTGTTCATGCACTTCACATGTGGAGACACTATCTTCTGGGAAGTAAGTTTGAGTTAAGAATTGATCACAATAGTTTAAAGTATTTATTTGATCAGCCTCAACTAAATTCCCGACAAGCTAGGTGGGTTGAATTCTTAAGTGAGTTCAATTTCGAAATCAAGTATTTAAAAGGAAAATAAAATCGAGTAGCTGATGCACTCAGCAGAAGGGGATAGCTGATGCACTCAGCAGAAGGGGATAGCTGATGCATGTTTCAGCCATCAACACTTGGAATTCTGAATTACAAATCAGATTGCTTGAAGCTTTGAAAAGTGACAAGATTTATTCACAAGTGACAACATCATTGCAAGAAGGAAATATAACCTTAAAGTTCTGCAATTATGCATTAACCGAGGATGGTATCCTTCACTTTAAAGATAGAATCTATGTACTTGATCATGAAGGGTTGAAGAGAATAATATTGAGGGAAATGCATAATGTACCTTATGCAGGACATCCCAGATATCAGAAAACTCTTACAACTATAAAGAAGAATTTTTATTGGCCAAACATGAAAAAGGAGGTGGCCAATTACATTGCCTGTTGTTCATGTTGAGATATTGTAACTTCTAAGAATATTATATTGTGTACTTTATTATTCTGGAGATGTTTATTCCTCCGATGGGACTTTGTTGTATATCCAGAGATGTTTATTTCTCCGTGGAGAATGTGGTAACTTGGGTTATTAGACTTCCCTAGTGGGGGTCGGCCCTGTATGAGTCATGTGGGTTAAAGGGTTATTAGACCACCCTAGTGGGGTCAGCCCTGTCACGTTATGTTAAGTGGTTAAGTTGGGGCCGACCTAGTTAGTGTAAAAGTCAAGTCGGAGTTGTGTATAAATAGAGGAGGTGTGTTCCTCATTTAACACACATTACACTCACTTGTGATTAGCGCATAGGTGAGAGAGAGATCTGCTATGGAGGAGAAGGAGCTCATGTTTGGAATTACATCTTTTGTATTTGCTGGTCATCTATATTGAGGAAGCTTTGCTGGGTTTTCTACCCCATGAGGGTTTCCTAGGATAAATCTGTGTCTCTTGTGTTTATGCCGTGCTTGTTGTTCTTTCAGTGATCCTGTATATGCTATTGTTGTGAAATGGAATGCAATACTGATATTCTATGTCTTAGCATATTAAATCTTAACAGTTCAGAATGTCAAAGAGTCAAAGCAGAGCATTAATATCCAGTTGGTTTACTTCAGCCATTTCCTATTCCTGAATGGAAATGGGACACTGTAACCATTGAATTTATTACAGGTTTACCCAGAACTATAAAGCAACATGATTCTATTATGGTAGTAGTTGATAAGTTGACCAAATTAGCTCATTTTATTCCTGTTCAAACAAATTTCAAGGCAACTAAAATTTCATAAATTTATATGAAAGAAGTTGCTAGGTTGCATGGTATTCCGAAAGCCATTGTGTCGGATCGTGATCCAAAATTTACCTCTAATTTTTGGAAAGGTTTGTTTAAAGAGTTTGGGACTAAGCTTAATTTAAGCACAACTTATCATCCCCAAATTGATGGGAAGACTGAGTGAGTAAATCAAGTCATTGAAGACATGCTAAGGATGTATGTCATGGACAAACCACGTAAATGGGAAGAGTACCCGTACTTGGTGGAATTCGCTTATAATAATGGTTATCAAGTATATTTAAAAATGAGTCCATTCGAAGCCTTATACAGTAGAAAGTGTAATGTTCCAATCAATTGGGATAAACCAGTTGACATGTTAATCATCGGACCTGAGATGCTTCAGGATATTGAACAACAAGTGGTAAATATTAAACAGAATTTAAAGATGGCACAAGATCGTCAAAAGAGTTATGCAGATAAATGGAGGACACATAGAAAATTCCAGGTTGGGGACATGGTGTTCCTGAAGGTCATAGGCAAGAAAAGTTCCTTGCGGTTGGGAAACTGCAAGAAATTGGTCGCTATATTTTGTGGACCATTCAAAATATTGAGCAGAGTGGGATCAGTAACTTATGAGCTAGCACTACCTCCCACCATCAAAATACATAATGTGTTTCATATTTCATTTCTGAAAAAAGTATGTTTATGATATTAATCATGTGCTTGATTGGTCTGTTCTTCAGGTGGAACTAGAAGGGGAAATGCAAGTTCAACCAATCTGCATATTGAATCGCAGAAGCAAGAAACTCAAGAACAAAGTCATTGGACAAGTAAGGGTCCAATGGACCCATTACATTCTTGAGGAATCTACTTGGAAACTGGAAGATATAATGCGGGAAGAGTATCCGCATTTATTTTGAAAATGTGTATATATTAAAACATTAAGACATAAAAAATTTTGGTATAAGTTTTGATACAATGTTAATCATCGAGGACGATGAAGAATTTAAGGGGGGGGGGAATTGTCATACCCCTGGACCAGATAAAGTACCGATATTGTATTTTGAATAATTTGCTATGAAGTATGTACATAGCAAGATATTATTTTAATACAAATATCAGTTGGCTGCATGATGAGAAATATGCTGAAGAGGAGATCCAGATATTAACCAAGGGTTGTGAGGGGGAAGGGTTGACCTATGTACCTTGTCTCCTTAAACCTTGTTTTCTCAACCTTATGATAAAAGCCCCAAAACCCATAGTCCTAAGCCATAGTCTTGATGGGTGATTAATTAATTATTAAATATTATTAATTATTAGTTAATTTTGATTTAGTGGCTAATCGTGATTATGGGGGGGAAGCAACGTGTGCCTTTGGGACAAGCACGTGGGAGCCCAAAGGAGACACAGGGAATTTCTTTGGTGATGGAATGCGAACATACCGTGGCAGGTCATGGGGTGAGGGGGGATGCACGAACTGGCAGGGGGGAAAACGCTAGTCCGAGGATGCACACGAACGAAAGGGGGACCACTAGGGAATACGGTTTCTTGTAAAAGGAAGGAGTGCAAAAATATGAAAAGAATTTCAAACGCGGACAGTGAAGAGTATCACTGTGCATCTTCGAGTTCTGAGAGAGTGAAGAAACCTTGGTAAGAATCCCTGTAACGAACCTAAACCTCGTTATGTTGAGTTAACCTGTTATGGCCATGTATTCCTTGGTTTCATACACCAGTCAATTGGAAATTATGCATGAGACCCAGAGGGAATCCTGATGCTTGCAGTGAAGTGTATCGCTATGCGTTTTGGGAAGGAACTCAGGTGGGTCAATTGTGGAATTGACAAGGAATTGGTTACCAAAATATTGTTTGTAGAACCCTATGTATATCCATTCTTCCTGTTATTTCCCACCTTTGAATCCGTGAGTGAGCTAAGGGGGTTGGTGAGACACCTTAGGTTAATTTATGGATATCGGCTCGGGGGTGAAATTGGGAGCTGAAATAGTACAGGCTGGACAAGTTCTAAGGTTGGGTGGAGCGTGGCTCACATGCAGCTAGTTGCCACCCTCACGCGAATTTGAGATAAGCGTTTATGTGGATGAATATTAAAATTGCATGTGAATTATTATGCCTGTGTGGGAGGTTGTATTCCTGTTGGTTGTTTGCTTCAATTGCATGAGTTATCTGCACTATGAAACTTGCATGTGAAAGATGAATTGGTTATACTTAATTTAAGCACCTCCTGTATGCTTATGTTGTCATAACCTTATGATGAATGGATGGTTCATGTATTGTTCATAGCATGATAGACATAAACCTGGTTATGAAGTTTGAATGCCTAATTGGGAGTCTTTTGTATGAATAAGGTCAAGTTGTGTTGTTTAACTCTGCAAGCTTTGATGTATCTATCTAGCTCTGTGTCATTCTTATGTTTGTTATAAAATTATCCTTCATCCTACTAAGGGATGGTAGTCTTCACCGAGAATTAGGAAAAGTTAGAATTAAACTCTGATATGTTTCTGAGTGCGGATGGCATGTTTCTGGCTGCCTGTTTTTTGAATTATGTTTATGAGCAAATAATGAGAATTATGAAGTTATTCATTATATGTATAAAAGAAAATTTATTTTTATAGTTTTATACTTTGTAAATTGTGTGTATGTGTAACGAGGGTATGTTACACCAAATATACAACGTCGAAGGAATACACCTCCGACTTCCGCAATTCGCAATCCTCCTTGCGGGAGTCGGAAAGTCGGAACTCCAAATATATAGCGTCGAAGAAATACTCCTCCGACTTCCGCAATCCGCAATCCGCCTTGTGGGAGTCGGAAAATTGGAACCACAATGTGAAACTACGAAGATTTAAGCCTCCAACTTCCGCAATCCACAATTCGCGATGTGGGTTCGGAAAGTCAGAAGTTGGCCACATACCCCTGTTACTATCAACTTCTCAGGCTGATAACTTCCTCATCCTAAGTCCATTTTTGGAAAACCTAGTACCGTTGGAAATCTCTCGGCGAGATCTATGCAACAGTGTGATCCTATGCCACACTTGAGAACTTTGAATTTGACCTTCATCCAACCAAAATTTTGCCCCAAACCTCATCCATACCTATTTACCACTCTGTAAAGAGCTCTGATCCACTCTGTCACGACCCCTCCCTTCATTTGACCCACATAGGGAACATGGACACAACAGGGGGGTGTCTATTTCTTCCCCAAGGCCATGACTAGCAGTCTGGGATTTCTGGGCCTTCACAAGACTTAACCCTATTCATCAATGAACAGATTCATATAAATACAAACACAGGTGTTCATATGCATACTCAATTAAACACAGTGGAATGAAACATTGTCCACACACATATAAGGGAATGCATCAACACATTTCTCCCAGGCATAATGATGAAACAACCTACAGGGAATTAGTCCTCTTCTCATGCTATGCACAGGCTTATGCTGACTAACTTAAGATAATCATTTCATTCCCATTAACATGAAAAATTAAGCATTCAGAACACAGAATGAACATGATATAAATCACAGAGAACATGTATCTTTTCATTGAAATAGCCAAGCAACTGGCTATGGAATGCAATGTTCCAACCCAACCATAGGTCTCTGCCCAACCTGTATTCTTTCAGCACTCAGAGACCACCCTTGAGATGGGGCTGTGTATGCACTAAGGAGGAACTAGCAGGCTCACTCACAGCCTTAGGCACAGTCATTTAGGGTCATCCAACACACAACTGACTCTATCAAGCAAGTGGGGAGACAGGGAAGAAGTTTCCTAAGCTAATGAGCTTAACCACAGAGCTACAGGCATATCCAATTGGCTTCAGACAGTCCAGGCACCCCCATCACCTCCACTCTCATCCTAAGTAAGGTCCCCTTCTCTGTTACATAATCCCTCGGGCACCCCTTCCCTCAGTGCTGACCTGGGCAGGTATGGATGGTCCTGACTTCTAAAAAAAGGTTAAATGAGCCCTCATTGGCTCTACCATGAAGTCTAACCCCCCTCGGTCTCTCTCCCATTGCGATCCGCTCTTGGATCTTCCTTAAGGTTGTGGTCGAAAGGTTCTATCCCGCAACTGGGTTTTCAGCTATCAAATCTGGCTCTCCTAATAGATTTATGGGAGTCTAACCCTCTCAATATCGCCCCAAGGTTCGGGTCTATGGATTCCCCAACGGATTTCACTTCCCACGCAGATTTCTGGGCTTTTTTGGCTCTACAAATCGTGGCTTCATTCCAAGTCATGATTTTCGGTTCTTCTCACTGCTGGGCCTGCGTCCTCTCTGAAAAATGATGCTTACCCGCCCACCATGGAATGGGAAATGATAAAAACTTCCTCCCCAGAGGTGGAGTGAATTATGGGACAAGCAAAACAGAGTCCATACCCTATTTCACGAATTTTCAGGGCTGCCCATACTCCATCAACCTCACGAGCATATTTCTGAAGTAATTCCTTACAACAACATTAAATGATAGCTAGGACAGTCAAAGGGGGTTACCAAGGTGACATATGGTATCCTAGGGTTCAATCCCACAACCCCCTCACCTATCCCTAGTGGATACACATAGACCCCTCATTTAGTTGCATCCATAGCCAACCCCTTGGTATTTTATTTGCATTACAATTATTTACATCATTTTTACAATTTCCCCATGGCTTACTAGCACATGGATAACACAACATAAAATACCATCCCTTCAAGGTTGAGCATTTAGTAGCGGGGCCTTGGCCTTGAGCTCCACGCTAGGAATCATACATCACATATATATGAAATTTTCATTAAAATACAATACATCCGAAGGGTCAAAATGGGGGTATTACAATCCTCTCCCCCTTAGAATAACACTGTCCTTGGTGTTCCAATACTTAGGAATACTTTCACAGTTTACACATGTCCAAAATTCACAAAAATGTAGTAGGTTTGTCCTGCATTTCATCTTTTACTCTGGGTTTTCAGGACCAAGTCCCTTGGCTTCTACAAGCTGCTCCTACTAGCTTTGACCTTCCAGCTCCACAATAGTCCCTTCCTTTTCTTTACCTTCCAGCTGATCCACAAGTCTGGAAAATTTATGGCTACTATATTTCTTGCTGTCCTTTGTTGGGAAGTTACAGAAGCAATGATTTCCTCCACATTCCCAACATTTCAGTGGCTTCTTTTTCTTTACTTGTTCAATTTCCTTTGAGTCTTCCAGCCTCGAGTGTTTCTTTATGGGCTAATTGGATGAATGCCTCTTCATTGACCCACTGTCCTTTCCACTGCTGATAGCTTCCAGAATGCCTTTTACCCCGTTTTGTAGACAAGTAGAGTCCTGCAAAACCTTGTGGTTCATCTCATTCTGTTGCTTTTGTAGCTTGATGTAACGTATACAAAATAATTAAATATAAATAATAATTAGTATTAGGTAAGGGTCGTGTCTTCTCATACATGGCTGCCCACACCATATATAATGGCGGCCACCAATTGTAATATTTATCATCTATCAATATATATTATTATTTTATCTTCAATCATGGAAGGTGGACTTGCTTCTTAACTCCACAACTGGATACGGTTGCTTCATTTGGTATCAGATCCTGTTCGGCTCTCAGCACGTTTTCGCTCGAGTATTCACATTCATTCTCCACTCATCCTCATTCGACACTCTCATATTCACACCACCACTCCACATCCTTCACTCTCATCATTAAACTCTCACACTCCACACTCCACCCTTCACAAATCCCATCCATCATTCCTTCGTGCACCTACCTGTTACCTTCTACACGTCCCCATCCCATCTCCATTCGCTATTTCCCCTACGACCCCCCACCTTCACGATCCCTCACGCAAGCTACCCTACACTCCCACTCTAGTGCTCCAATCCGTTGCACTCTTCACCTCCCCAACACTCCCCACACCTCCAGGAGCAGTCACCTTCCCACTTCCACCACCTCTCACCTACTCCCGCTCCCACACCACGCTCCATCCTCACCCTACACTCCTCACGTTTTCCCCTCTATCCATCTCCACAACTCCACTCCACATCCCATCCTCAACCTGCTCCCTTCCCATCTCCACCTTTCCGCAACGACCTCCACCTGCGTGCCTCCCCCATCGTGTCCCTACCCCTCAGCCCACCAACTCCCTGCGCGCAGCCCCAACCTGCAGCAAAACAAAAACCAATTTTTTTTTAATAAAATAAATATTATAATATTTTTATTATTATTTTTTTTCCTTCCCAACTTTATAATAAGAATATTATATTTATTATTATTTTTATTAAATACACTTATTAATTATCGTAATTAGCATTACTATAGTGAATATCATTCCTTCCTAAGACATTAATTGTCTTTTCCCTTACCCCATAAACCAAAATAACGCTTCCATATTCACCTCCCCACACCAGATCGAGAACCATGATAGAAATGAAGGACCGACTGGAAAAATTAGAAAAAGGCCAAATTAGAGATTTGAAAATCCTGGAAGGACTAAATTCTAGAATGGACAAACTTGAAAAAGAGTTTCAAGAAGAAAAAGAAGAGTTTTCGCGCAAGGTGCAATACGAAGTTGTCGGAGTAGTCTCATAGGAAATGAGGAAGGTACAAGAGGAAATGAAAGCATACTTCGATGCAGGACTAGAAAATATCAAGCAGTTTTTTAAGGATAGAGATGACGCTAGAAATGACGAGTCGCCAAAGGGAGACCACTCATGTCGCGATACAACCGATACCAATGATCATCAATCAAATTCCCCCAAAGTGGAGATCCCAGAAGACCATAAAGACTACAATCATCATAAACCATATTGGGCCACAATGCAATCGATGGGAGGATACTCAATGAAACCTAAATTGGAGTTACCCACGTTCGATGGAGAATCAAACGTGGCATGGATCAACAAGGCGGAAGAATTCTTGTACATTCACAAAATCTTATCAGATGATGAGAAAATTAAATACGCCTCCATGCAGCTTGAAGGTTGGGCATACAATTGGTACATGTGGTGGAAGAAAACAACAAAGGTATGTGCCTACAGTTGGGACACATTCAAAAATGTTTTTTTTTAAAGATTCGAAGATGTGACAGAGAAAGAATTTTTCGCCAAACTAACTAGGCTACAGCAAGAAAGCAACGTGGAAGAATACACCTACGCATGGGAAGCATTAGCAACGTGCGTACCAGAATTAACAGAGGGTCAGCGACTTCAGACATATATCTCTGGTCTTAAACCATACATAAGAGATGAATTAGAATTACATAATGTGTCCAATTTGGATAAGGCTAGGCACAAAGAAAAACTTATTGAGGAAAAATTCAAACAATCAAGACAAGGGAACCCTAACAAGGGATATTTGCGACAGCAAGAGACTCAATGCAGGTATTGTGAAGATACGTGGTCACCCGGTCATCAATGTAACAAATATCAGTCGGATGGCTATGAAGTTGAAAAAAACTCAAAAACATCAAGCAGTCGCACTGATAGTGATAGAAAAAACAAGAAGAATACTTGTCGTCGATGTGGAGAAGATTGGTTTCCAGGCCATAAATGCAAAACCAATCACACAGTACATTGCAAAATCATTAATGGGAAGCAAGTACAGGTATCAAGAGAGGCAGATACAACTGATTCAGATACAGACACAAGCTCATCTTAAGCATCAGTTGCGACAGTTACGTGTACTCAACAAGTTTGTAAGGAAGAAAAGGTAGACACCTGAGAAAGATTACACCCAACAAAAGGAAAGCCAAGCACTTGCAAGAAAATATATTCCACCTCAGTCGAGAAATCGTGACATCCTTAAAACATAACAACTCATATTCCGAGTAACAGAATCAAGGAATTTAGGACCAAAAAGACTACAACTTAATGGGAAAATTAAAGATAGGGATGTCACAATTTTGGTTAATTCTAGAAGTATCCATAATTTGATCGACATCAATAAGGCAAAGGAACTTAATCTTTTTGTGTTTCCCGCAAAAGGGCTTAAAGCCTCAACCATCGCTAATCAACACATAGAAGAAGTAGGAAAATTTCATAAGGTGTCATTACACATACAAAACTTACACCTACAACTCAATTGTATTGCTTTACCACTCAAGGAAGTAGACATGGTATTAGGCGCCGACTGGTTAGCATCACTAGGGACGTACTCTACCAATCTACAAAAACAATACATGAGTTTTAAATGGAATGGAAGTAAGTATCGATTGTATGGTCTAAGGAATTTGCCACCCAAGCAGAAAGAGACGCAACATAAGGAGGGCCCAAGCCATCATCAAGATAGAGACACCAGTCCAGATCACTTAGCTCAAATCAAGCATCAACACAAATCAAGAATAAAAGACGATGTCCGCAAATACAACTTTGAGGACAAAGCTCCCTTTAAAGGGGGTGGCAATGTAACGAATATAAAATAATTAAATATAAATAATAATTAGTATTAGGTAAGGGCCGTGTCTTCTCATACATGGCTTCCCACACCATATATAATGGCGGCCACCAATTGTAATATTTATCATCTATCAATATATATTATTATTTTATCTTCAATCATGGAAGGTGGACTCACTTCTAAACTCCACAACCGGATATGGTTGCTTCATTTGAGCACTTCCTCAATATTTTCTTGGGTCTTGGTAATTGTTTGAAGAACATTTTCAGCCAAATCAAATAGATTTTGGTCTGCTGCCATGGTCAATGTGCATAGCTTCCCACACTTTGCTTATTAGAAACACTTGCCTTGTAACAACTGCAACCAATTGGTTTAATTTTCACTTGTGAAATTCATCATTGCAAATCTTGTTAGGCCAAGCATAACATACGCATTAAGATCAGTCAATTACTTTCCCAATTGACATGGAAAGTTCATGCTTTATTCACAAGACTTCCACACATTTCATGCTTGTCCAACATGCAAATGAACTCATTAATGTTCATCCTTTCACAAGGAATTAACTAATTCAACATTCACAATGTATTTTAAGCAAGATAAACACAATCAACTTTCAGACATAACATGCATTCAACAATGTGTTGTCTTTAAAATGCATCAATCAAAAAGGAAAGAGAAGAGTAAGATTTCCCCCCTCTTAATCTTGTTCCAATTTGGAGCCCCACCGCAAATATGGTTCCATGCTCCTTGGTCTCTTTCACTTCAAATGTGAATGCTTGAATCGCCTTTTCCTTGTTTTGGCAGCGAAACTTGGTGTCTAAGGTCTGTCCAAGGCTTCTCAACTAGGGAACCCCTCCTCGTGGTTTTCCTACAGAACCTTTGGCTGCTAGGACCCACACAAGTCCATTAGCACCATTTTCCATTGCTACTCTTACTGAGCTTTCTAGGATAGTCACATATCCAAATGCATCCTTAGGATGCCTTCAAGGTTCTTGCTTCCTGCAATTACCTGGGTTTCAACAAAGAAACAACAATGTATCAGCTTGGTTGTTATAGGACTTGTACATGAAATTTTTCATTATTTGGAATAAGAAATAGATGATAATTAAATATTTATCTGTATTGGACGTATTCACGTTATTCCATAGGCTCCTTCTTTACTTTACAAGCCTTGGATCACATGTGGATACAATAACGAATGTTTTTCCAGCACGCAGGCTGCTCCGCAACATTCAATTCCCAACCAGTGCATCGACTGGATTTACCAAGCGTTTAACGAATGTTTGGCCAATACACAAGCTGCTCCACAATATTCAATGCTCAACCAGTGCACCGACTAGATTTACCAAACATTTATGGTGCCAAACCAGTCCCATACCTGGTTTTCCCTCTCCATTTCCAAGCCAACACTTCTGTCTGGGTCAACAGGCCAATGGAAGGAAACTGCATCATAACCATTTCCAAGTCACAATGCCCAACCAACATACTAACTAGATTTATTAGGCAATGGAACAACCACTCACACACATAAGGATAGTACCCCTTCTTCACTTTGCTTCTTTAGTATGCATCACCAATTGCATCTGTAATACCTCACAACACAAGATGGGTAGACAAGCTCATCAGTATCGCTGATATAAAATTGTAACATATTTCATAAAAATTCACTCTCTAATATTGAAACACCAGGAATACGTCCATTCCCTTAGGGTGTAGTAAATATTGAAAACCATAACACAACACAACACCCAAGAGGTGTGCACCCCTCTCCGATGTGAGTCATGTAGGCCATAATCACAACTTAAGCAGTCAGAAATAAAAACATGCTCTGCATTTTAATCCCAATAATTAGTCATGCCTATTCTCAACAAGGGTTACAAAATACTTATCCATTTTGCAGATGTATTTTCTCTTCTTTTCACGAGGAATGAGGATCCCTTCTCTAAGTTAACAGTCCCTCGGTTTATTACTCCAATCCCTTTCACGTTTCATAAACAACATATTCCTTATTGGCATAATTTTACCATTTCACCCGTGTTGTTTACCAACATGCAGTTCAGATGAGACATTATCAAAATTTACAATGGCGTTTCACCCGAAACCCATTTCCAAAGCATGGGATCCTTCCCATGGATTTTGGCTTATGTAGGCCATAGCACATGGTCTTCCTGCAATGTGTCTTCCTGACACATTTCTCAAATAGCCAAATAGTCGACAACATTAGCAATCAAATTCAAATCTGATTTCCATAACTAGTCAATGGCATTAATAATCAAATTCAAATATGAATTTACAATTCTGTCTCCTAAAGAAATTTGATTTATTAACCACGAGGCCATCCTCATATTGTTTGGCTCTTGTAAGTGGTAGAACTTTGTCCATTATGGTTTTACATTCACTACCATAACATGAACATCCACCTACAATACATCCTCTTGACACAATTCTAGGGAAGCCAAACAATCATTAGTAATTATTAGCAAAATTTCAAACCTGAAATTCACAATATGTTTTGTACATAAATTAATTTTCACAACCATGAGACCCTTCTCATATTTTTTTGGCTTTTGCACATGGTAGATTCCAGTCTTTATTATGGACTTACCCACATTTCCATACCCAAGACATTTCTACCTGAAATCTGAAAATTTCAATCAACCAAGCACTTTGTGAGTATCCATGCATATAATATTTTCATTGTTACAACAGTCACTGAAGTGATCTCGGAATTATAATACTCAATAATTCAAACACTATCAGTTGTTATTATCTCAATATCACAAAAACACATTTACTTCATGTGAATCATTATCACATTAAAATTGCAAGGTACAGTCACATCATCTATGAAATCAAATAAAACTTTAAATACTCATCACTTCACAGCCATATCATTTCATGCAACTCTATCCTCCCAGTAGTGCATTATAGTAGGCCATCAAACATGACTACCTTTTTCATGCAAGTATTTCCCCTGCATCCATAGAATCTCATGAAAGGATCCTATAATTGTCAATAATTCCATCATTTCATCTATTATCTAATTATAATGAAATGTATACCATAACTATCAATTCACACAATGCATCTCAACATGTGCACCCACACATATGCATGCACATTCACAACCTTTACACAATCTTTTAATGTGCATTTGTTGCCACAAACAACAAACGTTGAGAATGTAGGTTTGTATGACTGCAACAAGCAACTAGGGCAAAGGTGTGCAGCTGTGTCTAAAAAAAAGTAGTGCACAAACTTCAAAAAAGGGCTAGAAAGCAGTGAAGACACTTTAAACAAATACTCAAGCAAGCAAAGGTAAACTGAATGATTTAAAGAGGCAAACGAGACTCAAAAGAGACATACAAGTCTCAAGGGTCAGCCAGGGAAGCGAAGCAAAAAGGTTGGAAAAGAAATCAAACAAATGGAAACCAAACCCTAACAGAAAACTGGACACTACAGGGAAATGCACTACTGTGCAGTGCAGAAACCAGCACACACTAGGAAATATGCGCTACTATGCAGTGTATAAAGTAGCATTCATCAGGTGGAATGCGCTATTGTATGTAGGGTAAACCAGCGCACATATCTCAGGAGGACAAAAAAAAAACTTTGCAACAGTAACTGAGATGAATCAAGGAAGATAGAACATGTAGCAATGACCTATAACACCTATTAGAACATCCAAAAGATTGGAAATGGACTGGAAGAAAACCTAACTAGGTTTCCTAGAGCAAAAAAAACTACAGGTTACTCCCCAGCGGAGTCGCCAGTCTGTTGGGAAGGATTATTACCTTATAGTGAGGAGTGGACACTACCAACTTGGGGGGGGATTGATGGGTAAAAACATTAATTGCATTGCATTTAGTTACTACAAAATAAAGAGATCGAGATATCGAAAGAAGTACCTCTCATCGACGGCTGGTCCTAGCTTTAGCTTGGTCTTTCGCTTGATCTCCCACTTGATCTTCTGCTTGATGAACCTGCAACACAAAAGAAACCTTCCTCAACCTATCTTGACTATAATAGATATGATGAAAGAAGAAACAACTTAATCATCAAATATAACAAGATATTAATCCAAATGAACATACAATCCAATAGGCATTCGATTTGGGACAGGAAGAGTGTTTCGGCCTTTTTATTGTCAAAGAAGCATAAATCAATACAAGTATACTTGATCGGTTAAGATGCCTCTGCAATCGAGTCCTGGGCTCCTGCTCTTCACTTTGACTTGGGAATTCCTCCAGCGTAATAGCACTTAAAGCATTCCTTCTAGGTCCCTCTCTCATGGATCCTCCTTGTATTTATGGGACAAGGTAGGTAGTTAGAATCAAGAGGTGGTTGAATTGGGAGGTTGGGGAAGTTGCAGAACCAACTTCAACTAATCCCAATTCGTAATCTTAATATATTTTTTGACTTCATCTTAAGATATGCGCGAGTTTCATACAACCAGAGTAGCGCACAGTATGCAACTCTTGTACTTTGCAACAAGCGTTTGCAACATTCTTCAAGGTGTGCGCTGGTTGTCCTTGAGCAAAGCAGCACATCTTTTGAGATGTGCACTGGTTTACTATAGCAAGAGTAGCTCACATGTGGTGAAATCAAGAGAAACAATAAATTTCTTAGTTGAAGAGTGTACTACCATCAATAAGTCATCCAGGTCAACCTTGCTCTTCAATCCATAGTGTCCTTTTGTGTGATCGACAGAGCAATGTGATCACGGCTGGAGAAGTGTAGATTTGACCTATAACAAGATGGCTACAGTGCAATAGGAAGATATCTCAAGGGGATACACTAACAATCTCTTACAAAAGGAGAAACAACTTTAGGAAGTAATATATCAAAGGATGGACCAAGAAGAAATTCTCTAGAGATAGAAGTCACGTGTTTGGTGGCCGAAGGAGGGTGAGTGAAACTCTAAATTTTTCCATGACTCCATGGTCCAATGTAAAGCCCACAATTGAATCTCCCTTCTCCACTCTGATCAAGGGGATACACTAACAATCTCTTACAAAAGGAGAAACAACTTTAGGAAGTAATATATCAAAGGATGGACCAAGAAGAAATTCTCTAGAGATAGAAGTCACGTGTTTGGTGGCCGAAGGAGGGTGAGTGAAACTCTAAATTTTTCCATGACTCCATGGTCCAATGTAAAGCCCACAATTGAATCTCCCTTCTCCACTCTGATCAAGGGCAGAAGTTAACCAATCATAATGAAATTGCAAAAGAGTTGGTTAACTTCTGCCACAATTTACTCACCGGGGATAATATTGACAGGGACAGATCCATGAATACCATTCTCCATAATATTTGTTCCATAGTCTCCATAGAACAAAATGACAGCCTCCTTGCGACCCATACCTGTGGAAGAGGTCTTTAACATAGACAAGGACATGCCCTCAGGCAAGGCCCCTAACCTGGATGGATTCACGACAAACTTTTACCATCACTGTTGGAAGATTGTGTAACAAGAAGTTTGGGAGGTATTCAAAGAGTCACGATCTCGATTAGATTTCCTTCCCGCCCTTAGTGCTACCTTTCTCACTCTCATTCCAAAGGATGATAACCCCATTAATCTAGGTAAATTGAATCATGTCTCTTTGTGCAATGTAATTTATAAAATCCTCACCCAAGTTATTGCAAACAGACTAAATCCTATTCTACCTTTCTTAATTTTAGAGGAACAATTAGGCTATGTGGAGGGGTGTCAAATTTTGGATGGCATCCTGATAGCCCATGAAACAATTCACACTCTCAAAATCTCAAAAAATGTTGGTATGCTTATCAAGCTAGACCTTTCCAAATATTTTGACAAGATTTCCTAGCGATATATGGAATGAACTCTTTTAGCCTTTGGTTTATCCTCACAATGGGTGCACTGGATAATGGCTCTCTCCTCACCTACCGTCTTTTACATCCTAGTCAATGGCTCTCCATCCCCAACCTTCTCTTTGACCTCTTGGGGGGTTCGTCAAGAGGATCCCCTTTCTCCCTTTTCGTTCATTCTCATGGTTGAAGGCCTAAGTAGAACTCTGAAAGATGTTGTCTGTGACAACCTCCTCACTAGATTGGACCTTGTTAATGATGACAACAAAGCCTCTCACCTCCAGTTTGTTGACAACACAATGATCCTGGATTTGGAAACCATGCGAGAAGCAAGACGCCTTAAATCATTGCTTTCAACCTTTTTGGAAGCCTAAGGTCTTTCCTTGAATAATGAAAAGTCAAAAATTTTCTTCTTCAATACTCTGATCAGCTTGCAAATCCAAATTTCAAGGTTCTTGTCCTTCCGAAGAGGCTCTCTCCCCTCCACCTACTTGACTGCCCCTCTCATCTTCTATGCCGTGCGACATGGATCTTGGAATAATCGTGTCTCTATAATGGAGCAACGCCTTTCCAACTGGACTTTTCATTTTCTTAACATTGAAGGGTAACTAATCCTCCTCAATTCCATGCTCAGGAACATATTGTCCTACCTTTTTTCCATCTTTTTGGCTCCTAAAAAATTCTTGAACAAAACCAGATCTTTGCAAAGGACTTTCCTTTGGGGGAGACTAAATATAAAAAGAGGAAAAGGACCCTTGTCTCTTTCGACAAACTCTACAAACCCAAACTCATAGGATACCTAGGCTTGAGGGACCCTAAGATAAAAAACAGAGCCATGTCAGCTAAACTATGGTGGATATGGCTCACTACCCCAGAGGCTCTATGGGATCAAATTTGGAAAAGAAAATACGTGAGTGAAATTGATCACCAAAATATTATCTGCCTACAATAAAGTAGCTTAGGCTCATTGATATGGAATGCGGTCTGGAAGAACTGATGTCTCATCCAAGAACATGCGTTCTGGTAAATTCGCAATGGCCAAACTGCGCTCTTTTGGGATGATGCGTGGAAACAACGTGCTAAGCTCAACTCCTTGGACTATATTTAGCCTCTCTTTCAGGCCTCTCTTGCCTCCAAAATATTTCTCGTTTCACATTTTTAGAACACAAAAGCCAATAAATCTTAGTGGAGATGGTGGTTTGATCTGCCTCTTTGGCCTACCACTCTCTCCAATGACCAATGGGATTCATTATGGGAAGAGCTTCAATCTAGAAAGATAATAGTTAAAGAAGGAGAGGACATTATATGATGGGGCTACACGAGCAAAGGGACTTTCAACCTAAAAGATGCCTACTTGCTTTTGTCCAATCATCAATGGAATCGATAAGAGGACATCTGGACAAAGATATCGAAACAAAATATTTGGCCGAAAGTCTCCAAATTACTTTGGTTGTTTTCCTGGAATAAAATTCCGACCTGGGATTGAATCATCAAAAGGGGATTTGAAGGACCCTCTATGTGTTATCTTCGTCGCTCTACAGAGGAGGACTTTGAACACCTTCTCAACCAATGTGCCTTCAGTTAGCATTTATGGGACCAATGAGAAAATATATTTAGACAATCTGACTGAAATAAGGAAAGTATCAGGGAAACTTTAGGCAATTAGCACAAGCAAATCTTAGACAACAGCATAGTCAATAGAAATTGGAAGCTCTTCCATGGATTTCTTTTATGGGAGACATGGAAAGAAAGAAAGTGAATCATTTTCATTGACAAGTTCCTCTCCGCAAATTAGGTCTGGAAAAAAATCCAATCAAATATCCATGAAATTGCTTTGGCATCCCGTTGGTCCTCACTCTTTAGATTTATTTGGAAAGGTGTGAAGGGCAGAGGGGGAATACTAGAAGTGCTTAAAAGATAATGCAGTGCCAATGGTATGCCAAGTTAAGTGAGTGCCAACTCCTTGAGAGGAGATTCTTTATTTTAGGAAAATCTTATTTCCCTTTTAGATGAGAAACCTTGGTCTTGATCCAACACCTTATTTTCATGAGATGAAAAATTTATTGCGTGAGCCCAAGCTCGCGTGACCTTTGCGTCTGGTTAGGGTTTTCCTCACCCTGGTCCAAGGATGGATCCCCCTCTGGACCCGAGTCCGGAGGCCCGCAGGCGCCTGCTGGATGAGGCATTTCGCGCCCTTGTGGTCGCCTCCCCCCCCTCCTCCCTCGTAGGCCTCTTATGGAGACGGGTTTGTCAAACGAGTTGAAGCTCCAAAGATCTAGATCAAGTCGACTGCTTCACGTCTTAAAGCCCTTGCTCTGAGTGAACAGGGTTTGATCAGACAGTTCACGGGGATTTGGCCCTCGCCGTAGACTATGGATACCTAGGTAAAGAAGAATTGAATGCCTTTGATTTTTGGTGGTCTGCAGCATTACTTTTGTGGCAAGGTTTTTTTTACCTTCCTATTTGAAAATAAAGAGGACCGTGACCTTATTTTCCGTAGTAGTCCCTATTTCATGGGTCCGAGGGGGCTTTACCTCAAGCGATGGATGCTTTCTTTCGACCCTAAAAAGGACGTACCCTCTATTGTCCATGTCTGAGTCCGTTTACATCATCTCCCCTTACATTTTTGGAATGATGAATCCCTTCAGGAAATTAGGAACTCTCTAGGGAAATATATTGACAAAGCCGAGCCAAAAGGCCCTTTATTCTCATGCACCAGGATCTGTGTTGAGGTTGATCTGGAGAAGGGGTTGCAGGAGATAGTAAGCCTATGTATGGACGGTTGGGAACATATGCAGAAAGTGGATTATGAACAGTTACCCTTCAAGTGCAAGAAGTGTCATGAGTACGGTCATTTTTTCAAAAAATTCCCTAGAGCAGCTTAGGAGACTCCATAGAAACCCCAAGAGGAGGAATGGCATCGGGTGAAAAAAGGAAGGAAAATGAATACAACAAACCCGGAACCAAAGGAATCCCAACAAGAACGAGGTAAAACTCAATCTCAACTTGAGAATGAAATCAATACTAGCAACCCGTTCTCAGCTCTGAATGTTGAAGAAGGTGAGATAGCTGAACTGGATCCTCCTCTAGCTAACTCAGGTTCTGATCCTTGAATCACCTTAATCCCCAGCTCCATTCCCCCTCTCCTTGGCGAAGGAAGCTCTGATCTAGCTTTTGTGGGTTTCCCACCCCCAGGAAGCTCTTGGGCGGAAATGGTTAAACAAAATAAAGCCCCCTCCCACTCCTCGTCCCTAGAATCCTCTTCAAAAGAATCCCAAGAACCTCTTGATATTGGTCCCCCCCAAATACTAGAGGAAGAAAATCCCATATATTCCATCGTGAGCAAGAAGCAGAAAGGGAGCTGGAATTAGGAAGACAACGAAGTATTAAAGAGACCAAACTACTTCAAAATCCCAAAAATCCAGGGAAAGCAGAAGGCAGGGTTAGAGCAACCCTTCAATCCGGTAAGAAGTAATGAAACTGGTCACTTGGAACTACAGGGGTCTGGGAGGAGCTCACAAAGTTGAAGTAATGAAAGACATCATCAAATCTCAAAGACCGGACATCCTTCTAACCCAAGAGACAAAAATGAGTGATGTGGAGGTCATGGCCCTCTCACATCTCTTCTGGAAGACCTGCCATGGTTCTGCGATTAGCTCCAGAGGAGCCTTAGGGGGAATCGTGACATTTTTCTCAAGTAAGTATGATACTAACATTATCAAAGAATGTCAAAACTGGATACTAATAGAATTCCATGAAAAGGATGACCCGAATTTGTTCTACATTTGTAATGTCTATGGCCCAACTCATTACAAAGATAATCATGCATTCAGGAATAGCCTTTCAGCTCTGAAAGATTCTCTAGTAGGGAAGGACTTCATCATCGCCAGAGACTTTAATGTCACAAAGGCACAAGAGGAAAAAACGTGGTGGCTCTAGTGTTAGGGATCCATTTGGGGGAAATCTAAATGATTTGATTTTTGATTTAGATCTTCTAGATCCGGCCCTCAAGAATGGAAAATTTACATGGAACAATCGAAGGATGGGTGTTGGTCATATTGTAGCCAGGCTTGGACGTTTTCTGTTAAGCTCTTCTTTTTTGAATAAAGATCTCATCCCTTCCTCCTTCGTTGTCCCTTCTTCTATCTCTAACCACAAACCCATCTCCTTGTCTCTTTCCCCTCCTGCAACTCTAGGCCCCATACCTTTTCGCTTCAATCCCAACTGGCTCCACAATGTCAAAGTTTTAGACCTTATCAATTCCGCCTGGTGTATTCCCTGTATTGGTTCATCGAGTTACATATGGGAAAGCAAACTCAGAAATGTGCACTACAGTCTCAAAAGTTCGGCAAAACTGGACTATAAAAATCCCGACCACTTGAAACAACAATTACAATATGATCTCTCGAAGTTGCAATCTAATATGGAGAATTCCGAGATCTTCCCTTTTCTCATTTGTCAAGAACAAGATCTGAACAGGAAAATCCTAAATGCAGCCAGAATTGAAGAAGCGGAGTGGAGAATAAAATCGAGACACCTCTGGTTAAAAGAAGCGGACAACAATTCAAATTCTCGAAGATTCCTGCGTTGAGGGTTTAGTGAAATGCTCGGGGATAACGCAGTACTCATTATGACAAGTCGACGTTTCGAACCTTAATCACAGTTCATCATCAGGACAATGAGTCAAGGTGAGGATAGCGAAAACATAGCATAAATATTCATTGATGTTTGTTTGTTTTGAGAGAGCTGAGACCCAGGAAGTGTTGGCCAAAAACCCTAACCTAGATGTAGTTCATTTAATTATTTATTAAATTATAAAATTAATTAAATGAAATAATTATTATAATATAGTTGATAAATTTAGTTTATTCATAATGTTTCAAAAATTTTAATACTAATATATTAAGATTAATAATATAATTTTTAGTTTATTAAATATAAGATTTTTATTAGAATATTGTAAATTTAATTTTTTTTTTTTTAATTTAATATAATATAATTGATAACTATAGTTTATTCATAATGTTTCAATTTTTTTTGTAAAATCAAATAATATTATCACATTTAGATTTATCACATTTTGAGAGACCTCAACAGACAAGTTGATACCATGGATTCCGTGGGTTGATGACCCTTCATCTAATTATGGTTTATACAAATTGTTGGCAAACTATCAAATTTCTTGGGATTAATAACAAAATCCACTCCCCGGATCTCTCTTAAATCCTCGCATCATTCCACATTAAATACGCCATCCTGTTCCATTGCCAGGTGGTTGGCATGCGTAGTGAGGGCTCGACAATAAATTCTGAAGGGAGGGCTGCCATTCTTGCTTATCCCTTCTTGGTCAATTTGTAAGGTGCGACAACACTCATAGATTAGGGAAATTCCATAGCAGTTACAAGCTTGTAAAAGACGAACAAGGAGTGACAGATTCCTTCCTGTTGTGGGAGCAATCCTTCAGCCCTTCCATGTAATCCTCGGTTTTCTTTTTAATCAAAGCTACTCAACCGTTTCTGTGAAAAAAAAAACCTTGGTCTTGAGCAAAAGAGGCCTTTGCTCAAGACTAACATTCAACTCTTCTTCAATGAGAAAGAAACACGTGCTTCAATATGTTATGTGACAACAGTAATGAGCATGTACTGTGCATGTACTTTAACAAGAAAATTAACATCAAGTTCCTACTCAAGTACACATTGTTATAATTACTTTTCAATGCTTAAATACTTGTTAAATTGCTACAATGAATCTTAAATTTAAATCTGGAGATTAAATTGCAGCAACTGTAATCTTAGTTTAAACCATAAAATATGTCATGAGACACATAAACTAGGAGTTCCTACTTTAGCAAGAAAATAATGAAACCATTATAAACCATACACACAAGGATTAGATTGTTTTTTAAGTTATTTTTAGTGTGTTTAGGTTCTTCTTAGTTATGCTATTTTTCTTAGTGATTGCTTGGAATACTCTGGCTATACCTAGGAATATTGAAGGTTGAGGTATAAAATGCTTACCTCTTTTTGGGTAAGTGCACTTCCTTTTCTCCACTACCACTTCACAAAAGAGGTTTGGGATATACCAGAGAAGTAAGTTTCTCTTTGATGTCATAATTGCTTTAATGTCTTTCTTTAAAGTCATAATTGTTGTAATGTCTTTCTTTTTTGGTTTGAATACTTATTTACATCTTCCTTCTCTACCATCTGCAGTGACTATCACAATTTTCTCAGGCTTCAATCAGTGAAGTGTCCTCTTTTTTTTGCTTGAGGAGTTGGAGAACCTTTAGGGTAAAACAAGTGAAGACGTGAGAGATTTTGCTTCTTATATCAGACTTCCGTATTTACTATTTTGTTACCTTTTATAAGCATATGCTTTCAGCTCTTAATTTGGAGTCTGGACACATTATATATATGAAATACCTATTCATCAATAAAATCTTGGACATCTATTGATATTTTACATTGTATGGTCATGGCTTTATTGAATATGAATGGAAATTTTTTCTTTTGGATTTAAAATATATCTTTTTTTTTTTAATAATGTCGAGGCATGTCTATTTTTGTTCCTTCCACTCCTATCTCATGGTTGTAATGGGTCTCATTAGTGTCAGTTGGGCTGCTGCTAGGACAAATGGGCTATGGGATAATGTATTTACAAAAAAATCATGTACGACTTACATTTTATTACTATGTTGTTAACTTATTAGAACAATACATTTTTTCCAAGGATAGTTACTAAGAAAGAGATGAAACATATATTAGGATATCACAAGTTTCTTTCATTTAATTGTGAGGTTCTGATATGTTGTAGGGTATGCTTAAATTAGTGGAATATTAGTACACAAGAAATATATAGTTTGTTCAATTTTTTGCTAATTAGAGCAAACTGGAAAATTTATTGGTAAGATACTGTAATGGTATGATCTACATATGGAGGTGAGGGGATTGTTTGTCAATTTTCTCTAGCGAGAGGCACCTTGTCGATATATTTTGCAAGAAGTTAAGAACATATTATTGTTCAACTTCTCCATTGTACACCATGCATGCTATCAAAGTGGATATAGATCATGGATATCCGAATTTTTGCAGACTTTCTTAAAGAATAGCCACTGCTGCAAAATGTTGATATAAAATGAATATAAAATATGTGAATATAAATAACACATTAAGATTTTATGAAATATGTGAATATATGAATATGTGAATATATGAATATATGAATATGTTGATATGTGAATATATGAATATGTGAATATAAAGAACACATTAAGATGGCTTACGGGATGATCCCTTTATATGGAACCAATGGGAATTACCCCTTTATTGTTGTTTCAGTTATAAAATATAAGTTGGTTCCTCTTGATAACACTTGATCATGACACTTGGACCACTCATGATGTACTTGGCACCTTAATATATGCATAACACCTCCTAAAAAGGAGGGCACCTCTCATTAATGTACTTTCATTCATTGTAAAAGTGGCAAAATGGACACTTATATTGGGAACTCCCTTATATTGTTGTAGCACCTCTTAATACTTTTAACACGTGTATTTCTTAATTGGTTAAGGGTGAGCATGAAACCCTAAAAATCCCTTCCATATTATAAATAGAGGGCACTCTCATTGTACCATATCATCTTTTAGAATAAGAAAAACTTGGCTTTTCATTTTTGGTTTCTACCTTGTGCATCACCTCACACTGAAAGGCACTATGGAAAACTAAATTCTTATTTTCTAGGGTTTGTTCTTTCATCAATGCATTTGAGGTAATATTGTGATATTTTATGTTGCATGGAAGACCTAGGATTTTGCATAAGCTCTTCTTGTTTGGTAAGGGTTTTAATGTATGTTAGGGTTTAGCGTATGCTCCTCTTGCATCTATTCGAGTTTATTTCCTCATGCATCTTGTATCTCCTTGGATTTTACAAACTTGTTTGTAGGTGAGAATTTAACACAAGCTCTACTTCATCTTGCATGTTGGATGCTCAAGAAGGACTTCATCATGTTTTTGCCTCAAACACTTGGTGAGAGAGAGGATCTTGGCATATGCCATCTTCTCTCATGGAAGATTATCTCTAGTAAATGTGAAAGACTCCATGCCCTTATCTCAAGGCACTCGGTCACCAAAAGAGCTAAGTTGTTCCACAAAATCTCTTGTCTTTCATCAATTTACACCTAGGGTTTCTTCTTACATAAAAATACAATTTTTTTTAGATATTTCATATCACAACAAAATAAAAAGTATGTTAAAATCCTAAAAAATATTTATTGCTTTTTCTACTGCCCTAGCCATCCTAAGGCTGATGTCATCCTAG
Source organism: Larix kaempferi (assembly GCA_027924585.1). Lineage (NCBI taxonomy): Eukaryota > Viridiplantae > Streptophyta > Pinopsida > Pinales > Pinaceae > Larix > Larix kaempferi. Next base: position 6,738,286 of record BSBM01000101.1, on the reverse strand, counting down.
TATAAGCTCTTTTAGATTAGGCATGGGTAAAATTTTGGCTTTGCTTAATGGTGTTGCATTAACCCTAGTGAGCCTTTTTATAGCTCAATGCTTGGCTTGTTTGTCTTGGAATGACTAGAAACCCCCTTTATCAGATCTGGAATCATTGCATTATCCATGGATTAGAACATGCACTGAACTAGGCTTGCTAAATATACTCTACACTCTCTTGGCATATCAATCAACATATTGATTAATAACAAAAACTACTAAAAAATATATACAAATAACATTTTAACAGAAATGCATTAATGAGATCCCATATACTATAATAAAAAATTTCTTCTTACATAAAAATACAATTTTTTTTAGATATTTCATATCACAACAAAATAAAAAGTATGTTAAAATCCTAAAAAATATTTATTGCTTTTTCTACTGCCCTAGCCATCCTAAGGCTGATGTCATCCTAGTATAAGCTCTTTTAGATTAGGCATGGGTAAAATTTTGGCTTTGCTTAATGGTGTTGCATTAACCCTAGTGAGCCTTTTTATAGCTCAATGCTTGGCTTGTTTGTCTTGGAATGACTAGAAACCCCCTTTATCAGATCTGGAATCATTGCATTATCCATGGATTAGAACATGCACTGAACTAGGCTTGCTAAATATACTCTACACTCTCTTGGCATATCAATCAACATATTGATTAATAACAAAAACTACTAAAAAATATATACAAATAACATTTTAACAGAAATGCATTAATGAGATCCCATATACTATAATAAAAAATTCATAATATCGGGAACACAAATATCACATACTATTTATCATTGATTATTCCAACTTGTACAACCAAAATGTCACTTTTTCAAGTGAAAGTATTAAATGTATGGGTTTCAACGAAACAACCATGACATTAGAAACACCACAAGGATCATAACAAAAATAATTTTACAGATTGGAGGTCTATATTGATTTCCACCAACAAGTTTTGTTGGAATAGACATTGATAGTAAGTCATCTTCACCACCTGCACCTAGTTTTGAAACTGCTCCAAACACGAGATCAATGGACATCTTATGAATCTATGCATGGTAATTTATGTTAAATCACTGAAATTGAGCAGCATGGATTCTTGCTTCTTTGTGAAGAGGCTTCAGATTGTCTTTCCGAACTTGATAGATGCCTTTCATTTGGTTACATATCAATTAGGAATTGGTGTAAATTGTAATATTGTTGGCACCATACCTTTTTGCCTCTTTTAATCCTTCAACGAGGGCAATATAATATGCCTCGTTATTTGTGGTTCTACCAATCTCTCTTTCTTTGGAGAAACTGATTCAAGGCATTGTTGTAAATAACATATTTAATCGTTGCTTGACTAGGATTCTGACAACAAGAGACTTCTATGCATAACGTCCACTTATGCACCATTTTTTATTTTTTGACTATTTCTGCTTCCAAAGAGCTCGCAAAATAAAAATGAACAAATTTTGATCAGAAAAACTAACATTAAAAAATAAACTATTAACATTGATAAACTTGATATGGGGAATGTATATGCAACGCAAGTCATGTCACCATGACCACCAATAGTACTATAGTGTTTGAAATGTCACTGGGAACATACAACATGAAATTGCTAGTTTTTGAATATATAATGTAAAAGAATGCATGATAGTGATGTTAGAAATTTTACAAAGAAGCAAGATGCAAACATCAATTGTATTAGAGTGATTTGGATCAATGGAGAAAACATGTGCAAGATCCAAGCACAAACACCAACAAACACCACTTCTACAACAACGAAAGATATGCACATTGTAAATGTGTATGTTAAAAATATAACAAATCCTACCAATTACGAACTTTGCTCAATCCCCAGTTATAAACTTTGCTCATTTACTAGAGCCAAAGGTTTTTGCCCAAGGCCATAGATTTGATCAATTTGTTCACACTAATAGATTTCAGGCTTGTACTTACATAGTAAAACAAAGACAAGAAACACTCTAGCTTTCATAGTCCATTATTGAGTTAGTGAGTTTTGGATTCCTTAAAATGTTTTTAAGTCCATTGACCTACTTATGTGATTATAAGTTGGATATTAATATAATTATCTTATAGTGGACAAACTTGTCACCAAGGAGGAATTCACCACCCAACCATTGGCAACTCTACTTGAATGCCATCCCCTATGATGTGACAAGACGTTAAGGAAATAGTAGGTGCACTACAAGGATTCACAACAACAATGCATTAACCCTCACTAGGCTACTCATTTGAACAAAGATAAGGGAAAAATGGATCAACTGGAACCCCACTACTAGCCTATTGGTTATTAAGAAATCAAATTCCTTTAAGGTGTATGAGTTCTAATGGTTCATCTTGGCATACCATACACAACATAAATGCACAAGAGTCACAATGCCACAAGATTCAGAAAGATGTGCACAATATTGGAGAGACAATGCAAAAAATCTTGTACAATACAACTACTTTCTTAAAATGCAATGAAGTAATTAACACCTTTATATAGTCATTGGAGATATCTTAAATTGCAATGGAGGGATTACCACCTTTATGTAGGCATTGGAGAGAGTATATGCCCCAAATGTTAACCTCTGCTGGGTTTTGTTGAACACCATAATCATCATCCAGGTCAATAATTTAAAAGATGCAATTTGAATGCCAACTTCAGATGACCTAGGTAGTCTTGTAAGCTCCCAGTTCATCTAGCTTACTTTGAATTATAGGTTTCATATCCTTGTTTAGTTTGAAAGGTATATATGATCCTTTTGCATTTTACTTAATTGGCATTCTAGAAAGACACCATTTATAATTTTTTGCAGTAGTGTTGGATGTAGTTATTTTTAACTCTTATTTGTTAATGTTATGTTCAAAAGCTTGATCTTGAAAATACTGTTCAAGAAATCTAGAGATAACCCTGCGATTTTGATGTTCAATAATTTAAGATGTTGATCACCTCTTGGACTGCTAAGTGGAGGAAAATTTTAGTAGTTGGTTTATGGATATAATACTTTATTACTGAGTTGAATGAAACTCACTTATTAGAAATGGTGCTTAGATAATTTCAGTATAATGCAGTCTTAGTAACCCTGGAATTCCCAAACGAAGTTTCTATAGATTGTTGGCATGTGAATTATGAATGGTTCATTGTCTTCAAATGAATCTGTCACATGTTATTGTTACTCTAGTATAAATCTTTCTAAATTAAATGGAAAGATTTAAACAACTCTCTAATTCCCCTGAATTAGGGTTCTTAGAAAAGCAATGGACTTGATTTATGTGTTAAATTGCTTCCTATTTTAGTAAACCAAACATAATCTTAGAAATATGGGGTCTTGATGTATACATATTGAGCTAATGGAATGATAACACATGAAATGCAGTCTACCTCATAGACTTGTGAGTCGTGAGCAAACAAGTACATGAAATATGCATATCTTACTTAATTGCAGAGATCATAGGTTGCAGTGATGTTACATCAGATTTGATGATTTGGGGTTTGATGTGCTTGCTTATGACATGGTTTCTTTTCATGCATACCTTCACTAGTCTCACTCTTCTAAAATTTGGTTTTCTAGTTTATGTTATTTAAATTTATCGATAACTTTCATTACTTTCACCCTTTTAGCATGCTATACCAGATTTTGATAATGATACGTAACTGTTTGACTTGGAATGGCATTTTTTAGTACTATATATTGGTACATATACGAGTATAGAGTTTCTGTTGAGCACGGGCCGATGCCAATAGTATAGAATTTATCATTTTACTCCACGCATTTTACATGGTTCTGTTATTTCTGTGGTTAATGCAGTTATCATAGTTTAGTTACTTAGCACATAGTTCTTGTTAAAGTTTCAATATAGAGAGATGTAGATCAATGCCTACACTAGCCCATAGATAAACAAACATGCATAGAAAAAAGACACTGGAGTATATTGTCAAGAAAACCCCCAACCAGGTTAAAACTCCTCTATCATAAAGTCAATATTTTTCTGTGTGCTATATACAGTGATGCAGAGGACCATATATTTAAGGTGAGACTATAACTTCTTACACCACCAAATATAGGTTGCATGCTCACCTAGCAAAATGGCTCTATATCTCAAGTTAACAGAAATTAAAATCTATAGAGTCATGTACTCCATGATTATTTTTTGTAGACGAACAAACTAATCATGTACTCCATGATACTCCATGATTATTTTTTGTGAGAAAGTTAACAATATAATCATGTAGTCTTTGTTTGTAGATTAGGTTCTGCATTCTAGTCCATGCTATTGCAGAAATCCTTGAATTTAGGGGCAACCAACACTATTTTTTATTCAATAAATTCTTTGTCCATGCCAATGGCTCTTGAGTTCAGTGCCAACAATATTTTCCATTAAATTGATCTACTTTCCTAATTTCCTTTCTCCTTTTTGTAGAATAAATTTGTTTGTGAGGAGAGAGGCTTAGTATAAATTGCATTTTAAGACCACTTTTGTTTAAGACTTTCAAGATCTAACAGAGGATTCTAAACCAAAATTCTGCTAATTTGGAAAGATGCATAAGGAATTTTCAATAATTTCGGGGTAAAACTAATATGCCCTTCGCTAAGAAACCATGATCCATAGATTCTGAAAACATTGTCTGGCCAACTAATTTATGTCAGAATTGACATGTATTTCTATTGATTGGCAATAAATGTTTTCACATAATATAATGAGAATTAACAACCATAATACTTGTTTAAGTAATCTGGATGCTCTCTAGAAAAATTATATATATAGATAAGCTTACTCAAAATGGACCTAGTAGCAGTTGTATCCTCTCTCTCTCTCTCTATATATAAGCTTACTCAAAATGGGCATGGTAGTAGTTGTATCCTCTACACAAAATTCTAAATGTTAAGTCTACTTTATTCATGAAGGATACTAGTATGTGCATATTTCAGTGTTGTTTGGCAAACTGGTCAACTCTATTATAATTAGTCATAATATGGTGAAAGAAAAAGCCATAACTCACAAAAGCAAGGACACTCAAAATTCTTATTGGAGATGCAAATTATCGGAAAACTGAAAGGGGATGCAGATTATCGGAAAACTGAAAGGAGATGTAGATTATTGAAAAACTGTTCTCATCATACTTGGAGGAAGCAGTTGAGTTCACAGGGTGCAGAGGGAGTGTTTGCTTGTTTGTGGGAGTGGAGAAGGAATGCTCGCTTGTTCGCGGGAGTGGAGAATATGTGCAACAACGATATGTGTCCGGTGAGAACGATGCTTCTTTGAGATGCTTGGAGGATGAGGGGAGATGGAGCTACGCACAGAGGTGGAGGCAGAGTTCACGCAACAGAGGACGGGTCGTGAGAACATGGGGGTGGGGGCATAATTCAAATCTAACATGCATTAATTATGCGGATGGGGAGTGGGTCATGTCAAGCTCTATGGATCGTTGAAGATCCTTACGTGATCGAGGAAGGGTGTCAGGGGCCGGGGCCCACATGAGCTGGGGACCACGACAGAGACGGAGAGAGGGGTCTCGACGGAGAAGACGGAGAAGGTGAACGGCTTGAGGAGGGGCTCACATCTTGACAGTGCAAATCGTCGAGAGAGTAGCTCACTCCTTTGTGATCTCTTGAAACGCATGACACCTAAAATGTCATATGTTATTTCAACCAGAAATTCTAAAAACCTTATCACTTCTAAGATTGATGCAATATGCTCAGAGTTATAACCTAGGAAGATACCATTCTTTTATAAAGAATTGATTATTCAATGTGCCAAACAAAATTACACAACTCTACAAGAACTTTGCAAAACCCAAAATGGAAAGTCAACTTGTGTTCACTTGCCCTTGATTGTAAGATGCCATTTCATCTAAAACATGATTTTATTTTCCATTTTTTTCCATAGTAGTAACAAAATATTATCTTCCATGTTTTGCTTTAATAGTAAAGGATTGATTGCCAAGGTTTGAACCTGTAAGATACACAACTAACTCTAGGAAGCTAGCTAATTTTATAATAATCAATGTAATTTATGGGGCGAAATTTCGCCAATTGACTATTTTTTGGAATTTTTTTTCAAAAAATAAATTTGCTATTTGGTGAGTTTTAGTCTCTAATATCGTCTATATTTACATAAAATATGTTTTTTATCATAATATTAGTCAAAATTTACACATTTTAGTAATAAATTGCATGTTTCATATTTAATATTTGCCTACCTATCTATATACATGTTTTTTCCAATCCAAAATATTCACCTAAGATAGTACTATACTTAAATATAATATTAGAATTCTTAAAAAATATCATGATAACAATTATTAAAGTTAAAGTTAGTTTAGAGATCAAATTAATTTATGGGAAAAATTTGATTATAAGAAAAAAAACATATTATTAATTGTTGTCTATTTTTGAATAATTTTTTTTCTTTCTAAAATAATAGTATTTATTATTTAATTTTGAAATTCTTAACTTAAATTATAGTTCACATAGTTATACAAAATATTAAACTGTTGGGCGGCATTGTATCCGTTACCATGCCAGACTGTTGGATTTCAAAGACGGCATGGGAAATTGTGCTGCAAGTGGATTTTAAAGACGGTTGTTGTAAGTGGATTTCAAATACCACTTTGGGAGACGTGTAAGCGTATTTCAAAACCCATCCATGAGAGGATTCCAAAGATGAGTAAATATAGAACCGAAATTTGAAATCACGAGGAGCGATATTTGGTAGCATTGCTGAGAGAAGAAAAGATTGAAGGCCGAGCAGATTTCAGGATTTGTAAGAAGCAGAGGTGATTTCAGGGTTTGCAAGAGTAAGCATATTTCAGGGTTTGTGAGAAGAAAAGGTTGACAGATAGAGAGGAGCCGAGAAGATTTCAGGGAGCATATTTTACTGTCTGTTTGATTATTTTTTTGTATTTGTGTTTTTTGTTTCGAGCATGGCCATGCTTATTTGATTTTCGTTTTGATTTCCTGTGTGGATTTCTGTTTTCAATTCTTTCTATTCTCTTCTTTTTTAATTTTTATTTTCTATAATTCTTTCGTTTTCGTTTTGGGTTTGCTTTTTTTGTCTCTGTTTTGAGTCTGGTTTGTTTGAGATTAAGACGGAGGATGGAGGACTGAAAAATCACTTAGTCTGGTTTGTTTGGGATTAAGAGGGAGGACGGAGGACTAAAAATATCCAGAAGTGAGCATCACTGGATGGTCAATTGCGAAGGCGGAGAAGGTTTGTGCTCAGTTAATTAATGTGTAAATATCTGGATTGAAGTTTAATCCCTAATGCATTTTTTCATCATGATCTGTTTTGTCCCCGAATGCAGATTCAGAGCTACACGAACAATAATTAGGTGCAGAAATCGCTGATCCCGCGGAATTTGAGGATTACAGGTGATTAAGCAGTGTTTTAAAGTTTTTTTAGTCTTGTGTTTAGCATAAGAGGATACAAATTCGTATGCGTGCTTTAAGATAACAGGATATATATATATCTTTACAGTTTTTATTTACGCTTCTCAAAATCCGATTCCATTTTAGGGTTTGATTTTTTTTTTTAAAATCTTCGGTGACACTGGCTTGAGTGATAGAGATAGATACTTATAAATTTTTTTTTTAACCTCAAAATCCAATTCCATTTTAGGGTTTGATTTTTTTAATCTTCAGAACTACTGGCTTTGGCTTTTGTGATGTATAATTTTGATATGAAGTTGAAGTCAATGTGACGAGAGATTTCAGGGTTTTAATTTCTTGTTACTGTTTAAGTTCAATAAGCAGTAGGTGTTAGCATAAATCCACCTTAATTTCACACCCCTTAATCTTCTGGGTGTTTTTAATAATGCCAGAGTTCAGAAGAAGGTGTTACCATAAATTCAACTCCCCAGATCTCTTAACCTTGTGGCTTTTTTCTAATAATGCTAGAGTACAGAAGTAGATGCTAGCATGAATCTGGACCTCAATACCAAATCTCTTAACCTTATGATCATTTTTAATAATGTCAGGTGCTATCATAAATCCACCTCATGCCCAAATCTTTGAACATTGTAGGTGTTTTTAATAATGATCTATATTAGGTTTTCATTTTATTCAATTCCATTCTGAATATAGACACAACATATGTCCTCACTCGTTTGGGTATGGGAGTTTGTTACTGCCTTGATTCTTATCCTCCAAGATACAAATGCTTAAGATAGTGGGACTGGAGACACAGAATCCCTATTAGCCAAAGAATCACAAGAACAGGGATGAGGCACTGGATTAAATGGGTCTCCGGAGGTATTGGGTTAACTCGGTCTCTGGAGGATAAGCAATGAAACCCACTAAATTTTAATTAAAATTTTCCTAATCTCCCTTGAGGAAGAACATTAGCAACAACAGGGTGGTGTTTTGTACATAATGTGAACAGAGTACACATCTCTAGCCTCACCATCTTCTACTTGGCTTCACTTTTTGTGGTTGGTTGGGGTAGCCTGTGTGTCCACTTCACCACCGTCAAATAAGCCTACTCTACTCCTAACTTGATGGGATGGGATGGGAAGGCATCATTCAATCCTATTAGATAATATTAGCGCCAACTTCTTCGCAAGCGAAGCCATGCCCATCCATGAGATTATAATAATATTAGTGCAAACAGTTTAATATTCGGGGGTTTTGCACATGTCCTATGAGGGTTATTAGTATTAAACAATGCCCAGTAAACAAACCTTGTAATTTGTGGCCTATTAGGTGCAGTGAATCTCTTTGTTGGCATTCTCTTATTTATGGGATTCTGTTTGGGCTCTAGGGTCAAATATCTGCAGAGGGATGCGCTCCTATAAGATGGATGAGAAATGTTCTTGTAAGCTTGGGCTATAAACACAATTGCAGGGCTCTGGCTTGAAGATCTTGTCCATTTAGAGACCAGAGTTCTCTTACATGGACATTTCTTTCTCAAGGTTCACCGCAGATCTGATCTTCTCTGTTCATACTTGATCCACATGTACTAATCTAAATTTGAATGTCTTGTTGGGCCTCACCCTTATTTATTGTAACTAATCTAATGCTTTTCTTTTTGATATTTTGCCTCTATTTTCTATTAGTAGTCTATTCTCTTTTCCTTCATCCTGTAGTGTTGTGGGTCAAGGGCTGTCCTAATAATAAGGTGAATGATTTTCTAGTTGGGTTCAGTGTGGGACTATCACAACTACTTTTGGATTTTATTAGAAAGATGTGCTTGGCAAAAGTGTCTTTGCTTCAATGGGTTTGAAGAAAAAATGTCTTAAAAAAATAGAAAATATTTTAGATCTACATGAATTGGAACGGGGAGGGCATACTGAGCGGGATTTAACCTGTGACATATTGAGCAGGGTTTAACCTGCCAGCTTATCTAACATCACAGGGTTTGCAACTTTGCACAAATCTAAGGGAGCTTTGTAGGAGCAATCACCTATGGATTCTTGTTTGAAAGCAAAATAAAGCTAGATTATTGGTCCTGTAACTTATTGTGAATTATTGTGAATGGCAACGCCTGTTGCAATGAATCAGGATACAAGAAACCCATCTTTAAAGTGCACATATAGTCACAACATAGTGCCTTCACTGTATTTTCAGCAATCAGGTTGCCATAAATAGTCATAACATGGTGCCTTCACTGTATTTTCAACAATCAGGTTCAGTAGTAGTTAGGAAGCATAGTTCCAATTATTTATGCATTGATTGTATCTCTTCCAGTAACTAATTCATTGCCAATTAGTCTTAACTTTTAAATATGACCTCTGTTGAAGCAAAAGTAACTAATTCATTGCCAATTAGTTTTAAAAATGACATATGTTGAAGCAAAATGGAGCAAGGTTATTGTTTCCTATTGTGGATGGCAATTGACAAGGTTATTTGTTGCTGGTATAAAACTGAACTCTCAAACCTACAACCTGTTTTTCATTAAATCTGAAAAAACAGTACACTGCTACGGTGTAAAAGTACTCTGCTAATCACCGGCACACAACTCAATCTCAATTGCAAAAATTGAATAATAACCACCTCTACTCAGCCTTCTTTACTAGAGGAAGAGACAGAATTAGCTGATCCCTGTGTGCACCAAAATTAGAAAAAGAAAAGTACACCCTCCCTAAAACTGAGGTTTTCCCAGGGATTTAATTGAATATAGATTGATTGCTGATTATGCGCTCAGGATAGACCATGCGTAAGGCATTAATAACTGATGGTAAAAATAATTCCCCTTGAGGTTACGATATAGGCTGATTTTTAACCTTCAGTTAGATTAAACGCATGATATAGGAAAACCTGCAGTTTTAGGGTGGGTACACTTCCCTGCACAGAATTAAATCGGGTTTTCCTTTTTTAAATTTGGTGCCCACAGGGATGAGCTAATTCTTTCTTCTGCTTTAGTAAAGAAGGCTGAGTGGAGGTGGTTATTATTCATTTTTTGCGAAGTATTAAGGCTGAGTGGAGGTGGTTATTATTCAATTTTCGCCAAGTATGAGATTGGGTTGTGTGTCAGTGATTAGCAGAGTACTTTTGCACTGTAGCAGTGTATACTTTCAGGTTGTAGGCAATTGACAAGGTTATTTGTTGCCTGTTTTTTCAGATTTAATGAAGAACCGGTTGTAGGTTTGAGAGTTTAGTTCTAACTAATACCTAATGGCAATGGATTGTTGCAAATGAACAAGGATACATGAGACCATCTTTAAAGTGCACATATAGTCTCAACATCAGGGCTTGCAATGTATTAGCAACAATCAGCTTGAGTACTAGTTGTTAGAAATCAAAGTTTCAATTGTTTATGCACTGATTATATCTCTGACAACAACAAATTCATTTTCAATTAGTTTTAATTTGGCATTGGGTTTGCCTTAAAACGTACACAGAGTTGCAACATAGGGGCCTTAAGTGTATAATCAGTTGAGCGTATAGTATAACAAGTTCATTGTCAATAGTTTTAATTTGGCATTGCCTTAAAAGTTAACTGCATATATAGTTAAAAGTTAAGTGTATTTACAACAATGAGTTGAATGTATTTGGCTTAAAATATGCTTAGGAATTATAATTTCAGCCATGATTTTCTGTGAACAAAAAGATGTCCCGTGGACATCCAGTTGGATATCTCAAACCCGTGGACAGCCAGTTGTTCATCTCCTCCCATAGCAACACGATTCCATGTAAATTAAATTTAGTTTAACTATGATTTCCTAACACCGATTCCACATCATCTTCCACAATTTGTTTAAACAAAAATATGATTCCATGTGAATATTGTATTCCCTGTGGGATGTTTTGATTTCTTGGTGAAATGTTAAATTGGGCTCTACTTAAAAGTACTTATTATTATTTATTATTATTAAAACTAAATTTAATATTATATATCTAACAATAACAATTTTGTTCGTGTAACAGGTGAGGTGGAGAAGAGTTCTGGCTATATTTTGAAGTGCCTTGGGGAATATAAGAAAAAGGTCTAACAGCTAGTGTAACAGGTGAGGTGGAGAAGAGTTCTGGCTATATTTTGAAGTGCCTTGGGAAATATAAGAAAAAGGTCTAACAGCTAGGTGGAGAAGACTGCAAGCTATTTTGAAGTGCCTTTAAATAAATTAAGAAAAAGGTAAACAATTTTTATTTTGATTAGATTTTAAATTTATTGTTACTATTTTTAAAAATTAGATTTGTATAAATTAATTACATTTTTTAGTTTACAAATTTAAAATATTTTTTGTGTGTACAGGTGGGTGGGTGGATGAAGACTGCAAGTTATTTTTGCATAGACAGAATAATTGAAGAAGAGATGGAAAGATAGAAAGCGTTTTGCAAGAGATTAACAATGTAATTAGGTGGAGGGTGGATGAATACGCAAGTTTTTTTTTGCGTAGACAAATATTTGAAGAAGAGATGGAAAGATAGAAAGCGCTTTGCAAGAGATTGTTAATTACATATTTTAAATGTAAATATTTTGTAATGTGAACACTAAAAAACAGACACTCAAAAAACAATATTCTTAATAAAATTATTATTTTTCTGGGAAGGGGCTCCTTTCCCAAATCCTTAAAGATAGCCAGTTATGACTATCTTTTAGGAGTGTCTTCGTGTGTTCTTTTGTCAATGTTTTTCTTTCAAATTAGTAGATGATTCTAATTGTTTATTAATATGTGAATGCTTATTTTAATGATTTTAAATATACTAAAAGGTATAATTTAATAATAATTGTAATTGTTTATTTTAATGATTTTAAATATACTAAAAGGTATAATCTAATAATAATTGTAATTGTTTATTAATATGTAAATGCTTATTTTAATTTTAATGATTTTAAATATACTAAAAGGTATAATCTAATAATAATGGCATTGTAATGATTTTAAAAGTGAATTGTATATTTAAATTAGTAGATGATTCTAATTGTTTATTAATATGTGAATGCTTATTTTAATGATTTTAAATATACTAAAAGGTATAATTTAATAATAATTGTAATTGTTTATTTTAATGATTTTAAATATACTAAAAGGTATAATCTAATAATAATTGTAATTGTTTATTAATATGTAAATGCTTATTTTAATTTTAATGATTTTAAATATACTAAAAGGTATAATCTAATAATAATGGCATTGTAATGATTTTAAAAGTGAATTGTATATTTAAATTTAACTTTAAATTTTTGGTATGGTATTGTGAATGTTTTTATTTCATAATTTAATAATAATGGTATTGTAATGATTTTAAAAGTGAATTGTATATTTAAATTTAACTTTAAATTTTTGTATGGTATTGTGATTGTTTTTTTTTCAAATTAGTAGTTGATTATAATGGTTTATTAATGTGTAAATGTTTATTTTAATGATTTTAAATATACCAAAAAGTATAATGAAATAATAATGGTATTGTAATAATTTTAAAAGTAAATTGTATATTTAAATTTTAATTGTTTTCAATTGATTTAAATTAAATTAATTAAAAGAATATTGATATATTTTATGGTTTTTATTAATTTATTTAAGAGTATAATGTAATAATAATGATATTGTTATAATTTTAAAAGTGAGTTGTATATTTAAATTTAAATTTTTTTCTATTAATTATAATTTAATTATTTTAACAAATTAATGATATATTTTATGGTTTTTATTAATTTATTTGATGTATACATAATACATATAAAATTTGTTTTACATTTCAAAAATTGAATGATGTTTATTAAATGTATAATCTAACAATAATGGAATTGTAATGGTTTGAAAAGTGAATTGTATATTTGAATTTAAATTGTTGTATGGTATTGTGAATGTTTTTCTTTCAAATTAGTAGTTGATTGTAATGGTTTATTAATATGTAAATGTTTATTTTAATGATTTTAAATATACCAAAGAGTATAATGAAATAATAATGGTATTGTAATAATTTTAAAAATGAATTATATATTTAAATTTTAATTGTTTTTTATTGATTTTAATTTAATTAATTAAAAAAATTTAATGATATATTTTATGGTTTTTATTAATTTATTTAAGAGTATAATGTAATAATAATGATATTGTAATAATTTTAAAAGTGAGTTGTATATTTAAATTTAATTTTTTTTTCTTTTATTGATTGCAATTTAATTAATTTAACAAATCAATGATATATTTTATGGTTTTTATTAATTTAACAAATCAATGATATATTTTATGGTTTTTATTAATTTATTTAATGTATATATGGTAAAAATTAATTTATTAAAAGTTTATTAAAGATTTTGAATGAATGTTTATTTAAAATGGAATTTTAAATTATGTATTAATATGAAAATAAAATAGAATGTTATATATTAATATTTTAAAAATTGATTTATGAAAATAAAATTTATATTAAGACTAAATTATGTTTGTGTATATATATGTATAAAAACAAACAATATATTATAGTTGTATGTTACATTCATAATTTCAATAAAACACAAATATTCATATAACATTTAAGTATAAATAATGTGTTATATTTTTAATAAAAAATAAACACATCTATACACCTATTATATGTATTTTTTTATTTATTTTCAAATGATGTGATTATTTTGTCAATTATAATTATAATTTTGTATTTATATTAAATATTATGTTTTAAATTAGATTTTTAATTTTATATTTAATTACACAAAACAATAAATATAAATAAATAGTTTTGTTTTGTTATAGTAACGATAAATTTTATGTTTCATATATAAATAAATTAAATTAATTGATAAATAATAATTATAAAAGTGTATTTTAAAAATATCAATTTAAGATTTTATTGTGAAAACAAATATATATATTTTTAATAATTTTAATTTAATAATTTTAATTGTGAATTTTTAAATATTTGGGTTTGGGTGGTTTTCATATTTTAATGTTATTTTTTATCATTAAATTAGATATATTTAATATACTTTTTATCAAATTAATTATGCAATTTGATACTATAATGATAATTTTAATTTGATACTACAATGATAATTTTAATGTTGATGAATTAAGTTGTAAATTAAAATGATAAATATGTATATTTTTATATCATTTCAATTTATTCAAAATAATATTGTAATTTTAATTAATAATTTAATTCTATATCAAAATTTTGGTTTGTTTTTATAATTTTATTTTTCATCTATATTTACATTTTAATATTTTTTTATTACATTAAATTATGTAATTTAACACTTTGATGAATTAAGTTGTAAATTAAAATGATAAATATGTATATTTTTATATCATTTCAATTTATTCAAAATAATATTGTAATTTTAATTAATAATTTAATTCTATATCAAAATTTTGGTTTGTTTTTATAATTTTATTTTTCATCTATATTTACATTTTAATATTTTTTTATTACATTAAATTATGTAATTTAACACTATAATGATAATTTTATTGATGATAAATTAAGTTATAAATTAAAATAATAAATGTGTATATTTCCATTTATAAATTATAATTTGTATTTAATAATTTTAATTTAAGATTTTATTTTATAATAAATATATTTTTTTTCGACAATTTTAGTTGTGAATCTTAGTGTTTGGGTGGTGTTGGTATCGGATTTTTTCCATTGCGGTCTTGTGCAGGTCTTGGCCATCAGAATTTGCATTTTATTTTCATCATTGGCAACAATTTTGCTTAGGGATGATTGTCTATGCATCTGCAGGTAAAATTGTCTATGAAGTTCATGCATGAATTTCACTTGTGGCCATGAATGTATGGATGGAAGTGCTGTTGCGTTGATTAACATAGTCAACATAATCAACGCAACTCCATGAATAGATGGAGGTGGGGTATTCAAAACAGGTGGCAGAGCACATAATCAACATCAAATGTCAGGTTCCGAGACAAAGCTTTCAAGGATCATAACCCGAATTGAATTGTGGAAACATTTTTAGCAAATTCCTTATTTCCTGTGACATATCAGAGACTTCATTTATTGTTATATTTTTTAGCTCTTATTTTGTTATATTTATTGTTATATTTTGTAAGTTTATAAATTTCTTTCGAAGCCTGTAAGTATGGGATTGTATGGAGTTAGTTTTTTATTTTTAATCAATACAGATACAATTTCAATGTTTTTGATTCATTCTGAGATGAATTTGATGAAAGATAATGTCTCTATCTCTATTTCTTGTTTCTCATTACAGATGCATGTATTTGTATTCCCTTTATATAGAATGTTTTTCTGTTTTAAAGGTATTTATTTATTGGATATGTAATCAACTGTATGTGGTTATATAGCTGATTCCTAATTAGTTCATACATATCTACTGTTTGTAATTCTATGTATATATTCTCTCTGCAGTTGGAGTGCATCTTTTAGCATCAACAGGTGGTTTTTATATTTCAATATATTTAATGTATTTTTTATCAATTTGATTATACAATCTAATATTATAATAAAATAATTTTAAAAATGATGAATTAAGTTGTAAATTAAAATATTAAACGTGTATATTTTCAAAATAATGTTGTATTTTTAAATGTTATATCAATATATTATATTTTAATAGAATTACAACTTCTAATATTAAATACATTTAGATGTGAAATATATTTTATTTATTTATGTGGGCTTTTTATCATTTATTATTTTTTGGATTTAAATATATTTTATTTATGTATGTATCTTTTTATCACATTATCCATTATTTTTTGAATTTTTATTGCTTAAATTTGGAACCGTTTGCAAAAGTTTATGAAAAAAGTTTACGAAAAAAAGCTTGAATCATCTAAATATATCACATTTTAATAGAATTATATTTTATTTATTTATGTGTTTTAATCACATCATCCATTATTTTTGGATTTTAATTGCTTAAATTTGAAACCATTTCCAAAAGTTTATGAAAAAAAGCTTGAATCACCTTAATATATCACATTTTAATAAAATTATGACTTAAATAATATTGATATTTAAAGATATATACTATGCAAAAATCACAATTACTAAAAAATGATTTAAACATATGATTTGAATATTTTTAAATCATTTTTTTTATTTTTTTATTTTTTAAATTTAATTAATTAAATAAATAAAAGTTGCTGGAGTATGCAAAACACCAAAAGGAAAATAAATTCAAAATTATATAATTAAATCATGAAAATATTTTATTTTATATATTTGTAAATATACATAAGTAAATATATTTATTTTTAAATAATTTATATATTTTAGTTTTTAAATAAATAAATTTTGTATTTAAATATAATAATTGAGATGGTATTAATTGATAATTCCAGTTATTTATATTTATATTGTTTAAATATAATATTGTGAATTAAAAAAATTGATATTTATTAAAAATTGGTTTGAATATTTGTAAATCATTTTAATAATTTTTTTTAAATAAACAAAATTTTGATGATTTTTAATTGTTGATTTTATTTATTTATATTTATATTATTTTATATTTTTAAATATAATATATGGTTATTAAAAAAGGTAAGTGTATAAAAATAATTGTAGTTGTTGAGATTGTATATATCAAATTATAAAAGGAGAATATTTGAATGGTATATATTGTATTTGTTTTTGAACATATGTTTATTGTGAAATCTATAATTATTAATATAATATGGTTAATTAAAATTAAAAAATTTCATATATATTTGTATTTTTTTTCAAAATGAAAAAGAAGCTCTTTTAATTTCATTGGAATATATATAAAACATTTCAATTTCATTGGAATGCTCAAATTTCATACTTTTCTATGCCACCAGTTTTTGTGAGGAATTGAACAATTTTGCATTATAGCATCATAAGCATTCTTGATAGAAAGCAACCCATTGACACCTCGCCAATACCAAACCAGTTGATCAAGTAAGTCGATTCGGTTAAGACATGCCAGAAGAAATAAGAACAGTAACATAATTATTCCATTCCTATGAAACTTCTTCTAAAAATGAGTATTTAAAGATGTTTGGATTTATTTATGCAATTAAAAAATATTTAAATAATGAAAATATCAACCTAATAAATAATTAAATAAATCAAGATTTTTTTAAATACGAAGATTTAATTGTTAATTTTATTGATTTATATTTGTATAACATTATATTTATAAATAAGGTTAACTAAACGTGGTAAAATCAAATTGCAAAAGGAATATTCAAATTAAAAATTATTTGAATAATGAAAATACAATTCTAATAATTAAATAAATCAAATCAATTATTTAATTATGATGATTTTTAATTATTCAATTTAATTATTTATATTTGTATTACATTATATATATTTAAATATGATGTATGATTAGATAAGGGTGATAAGAGTAGTGGGGTTAGGTGAAATTTTTTGTATTTCCTTCCTAAGAGTAGTGGGGTTAGGTGAAAATCTTTGTATTTCCTTCCTAAGAGTAGTCGGGTTAAGAATAACCTAAAATAATTATAAATATATGCATTATACTTTGTAATGGTGTTTGTAGACTCTATTGGTCAAAGTTTTAACATGTTTGGCAAAACACTAATGGAATCGATTTCATTGTGATGAACTGTGATAGTGCCAACTCATAGTAGATTCACTTGGTGTTACGATATTGTGAATATGTTGTGAGTATTTTCACCATTTGTCCGTCGTAAAATCATTTGCCACAAGAAATCTTTAAAACCTTTTATACATCAGCTTTTTTTTTTTTTAAAGTTGTAGAGGAAAATTTAATAGACAGAGCTAAAAAAGATGGTGAAAATTACATATGTAGCCAAAGAGTCAGGCGTCAACTGGGGAGGCCTCAGGTGATGAAGCCACCATCCCAGTCGCTCAAAAATACTGAAATGACTGCCATTATACAAAAATAAGACCTCCTGGATGAGGCTTGCCTAGAAAAAAGGTTGGGTCTTTTCCAAAACAATATGTCATAATGTCTGGGAGTTCTAGATAGCATACTGTAAAAGAAGTAGAAACAAAAAAACTGAACATTACAAAAATAACCTGGAGCTGGAATGACCCATCTAGGGGTGTACTTTTGCAAACTATGCATCTGGTTCCTCCTCAAGGATTGGGTAGCCTTCATAGTAATCTTCAATCATCCCCGAAGAGGGGATAACATGGGGAGAGGGTCTAGGAGTATCGTGTCCATCCTGCACCACATGGTTGGCCAACGTTGCAGGTGGCTGAGCCACGCCCTTTATCACCAAAGCATTCACCTTGGCTGGTCCATCTCCATGAGCCCCAGGTTCACAGGCCTCTACATCTTTTCCCCGGGAGCTGTTGAGGATTTCCAACTCATGTATTTGCCCAAGGGAGAATATTTCCCAAGTCATGTTAGCATCCATTGTGCTCAGGATTTCAGTGGCGTCTGTCAGATTGTGTTTTATGTTTTGAAGGGTGCTAGTATTGGCTTGCCAGTTAGCCTCCATTTCCTCTACTAAAGTGCTCATCATATTTTTAATCATCCAATAATGGTTGATTTTTCCTCCATTTCTTCCTAAGGCCAGGAGAGCCACGACCCTGCGAGCTTCCCATCCGTCAATGAGACTGCTAGTCCGAGCCTAAATGCTCACAGCGTAACCATCCATTACCGTCCAATCCATAGCATGCTTTGGATGCCTTCCTGAACTTGAACCTTTTCTGCTGCTACCACGATGGGGGGTGCCTCTTGTTCTCGTCATGGTGTCAACTCGCGAGAGGGCGTCCAGGAACAAGAGCGCAGGGAGGGCCACGAGGAATAACCAAGCATAAATCAGGGCAACAAAATACTCAGGAATGTCGACACTTGGCTTTAAGGATCCGAGCCAACATGTAACCATCCCACAAGGGTAATAAATGCAGCAGGCTGTCATCCTTGGAAAAGGTGGCAGAGTTAATGTTGCAGGTGCATTCCAGCACCTTCATCCATTGTCACGACGTCGTTGGCATGCAGCTGAGTGAAGGCCAAGTCTGGGGGCGCGTCCACCGTTCTTAAATGTTCGCCGCTGTCGTGGGGAGTGTGCTGGTAGGTCACTAGCAGGCGGAGGGCGTCCAGGTCGAGACGGTACCCTTTGTCACATGGAGCGAGTTGGTGCTGGTGCCATGTGGAGGCTGGCCTATGTGAGCACGGTTAACACTCGGATCCGGGGTTATACATCGGCTTTGTTATAGAGGTGGGGGATTATGATTGTTGTTTATGGTGGGAAGAGGTGGAGACTATTGTGAGTGTGGTATGGTTGTTTGGTTTTTTAGTGAACTATAAATTTGATATAAACTTTTAATGTAAAATTGGTATAGTGATAAATAAATAAAAAAGATATTATATTTCTATTTATGCTCTCAATTAAGATAATATTTTTATTTATTATTTTGAATTTTATAGAGCTAGTATTCATATATTCATTACACATCATCAAAAAGTTTACACATCATTACATGATATCTAGGCATTTGTTAAGTATAAACATTGCCTTGCCTACTGCTTCAAGCCGTGAATTCATAGTATCAAAGAAAAATAAAAATCAGATTTAGTAGAATAGAAATCCATTAACAATTGTGTGTGGTTGTTTAAGTTTTTCTCACGAGGTCTAGAAGAAATGGTGAATAGATGTACCATGCAACATTTAATGTCTGTTGATTTTCAAGGTATCTATGTTTTTAAGGAGGGAGGGGAATTCATTCTTCCCTCATTTGAGATCACTGTCTGGATTATTTTCACGAACAGAGGCACAAGAATGTTCAGTGGTAAGCGCAACATCGGCTGCAAGGATTCCCTTCACTGTGTTATAATGGAGGAAGACTCCCCTGCCCCTAGTCTTTCCACGCTTCAATGCATCCTTTGCAGGAAGAAAATAACATCCCACGGAGGGATAAACTATGATTCTCTAAAGAATCCAATTTCAAACGAAGCCGACCAGGTCGGGACTAAGGAAGGAACGGGCATGGAGCAACACAATTAGTCAAATCCCTGCAAGGAAGGATTTCTTGGGAAAGGAATCAACAGTCTCTATGGTAAGATGAATGATGATTGCAGTAGTTCTGCGACAGGGTTTTCCAGTTTGCCTATTGAGGTTCAAACACACCTAAAATATATGGAAGCTCAAATTAGAACCATTCGGGGGGGAATTATGAGCTCAAGTGCGCCTTCTCTCATCTATTATCTCTTGTTCAAACTACCAACGCTGAAGTTCGAAGAAGCAGTTCCAAGATCATTGGCCATGTTAACAATCTGGCTGAAAAATTTGAAAAAGGATGCCCTTGTTCAGTCAATCTGGAAGCAAGGATAACTGCAGTTCATAATAGCGCCAAGGTGGTGGAGGCTAAGATCGACAGTATGGTCGCAGAGATCAGAAACTTCTTCGAGGAAATCAAAGGAGTCGTGGGAAGAACAAGTGTGGAGTCTTCCCATCATTAGTTCCACATTGTCTTGTGGACCAATCCTTATTAATTTGGGGGTTACTTCTCATGGTCATATGGACCAATCTTTCTAGTCATGTGGACCCAAAACCACTATATTCAGGGTTATGTGGACCCATCATCATGATTTTGGGAGATCTTTCACACTTCATCCCAATATACTTTGCACCAACCTTAGGGGCTCTCTAGGGCCTTCTCCAACATGGGTTATGTGACCACAACACCACTATTTTAGGAATTTCTTCACATTTATTACTGACATTGGTTAGGGACATCTTTAGGGACTTCCTTACACTTTTTATCATCATGGTCATGTGACCCAACATCATTTATTTAGGAAATTCTTCACACTTCTTTGGGACACTTTAGGAACTCCTTTACGCTCCACATCATCATGATCATTAAGGGATTGTCTAGTGGCTTTGTACCACTTATGTACAACTCAAAGTGTCTTCCTGTGAGGGCCATGCACAACCGCTACACAATAAGGGGACCACTTTGGAGTTATGTATACTTGTGACAAGGTTTCTTCTTCAATGGATTGCTTAGGATCATTAGGGTCTTCAAGGCTTCAACAAACATTCCCAAACAATCTATATCTACTACAACCACATCATCGTTGTCACCTTGACACCAATGGAAACACCACATATCTCTTCACCCTTTTGACATCAGTGACACCCTGTTTGACATCAATGACAAATCCTTCCAACAAGAAGAAGATGAAATAATCAACAATATTCATGGATCATGGAAGCAAAATACCATTATTCAACAACCTATTACCCAGTTTCATAGCATGTATAACGCTTAACTGTAAAGATTCCAGGACAAATATTTTTGAAGGATAGTACTATGTTATGATTCAAGGGGCTATATATGGGGTTAAATGTATATTATATGATCCAAGGGGGGCATATATGGGGTTAAATGTATATGACATGACCCCAAGGGGGGCATATATGGGGTTAATTGTATATATAATGAAGTAAAGGTATATGTATTAGTGGTTGGCCTAATGAAGGGCCCACATGTGCAATGAGTGAATAGGCATATATAGTGGTCATGTAGTCATTGTTGAGAGGAACATGTGAATTGGAAATATGAATGTATTCGAGTATTTTAAGGAGGTTTGCTTATTATTTGAGGAGTTATTGTGTAACCCATCTTTCTTATATTTCTTGGAGTTGTACTCTACATTTACATTTGGTGTAGATGGTGTGTACTCGAGTTTATTATATTCCCTTAAACATTTGTTTCATAACAGTATTTAGAGTTAATTGAGACTAAGAAAAAATGTAGCAAACTTGCAAAAAAAATGTGCATGATACCATTTGGTGGATGAAAATAGATTAACCTCAAACCATAATACTATAGTGACCAACATAAGCACTTAAAGGGAATTGAGAGAAAATGTATTTCCCGTAATATTAAAATATATTTTACACTTCACCATCCATACTTTAAAATAAAGGTAGATACTCGATTGGTAAAATGTGATATCGATGACTATAACCTTTGAAAAGTCCATTCCCTTTAGTAAAACATTTAGATCCATATCCTCTAGAGATGTCTAGTGATATATTTCAGTGTACATAATCTATCACCAAACCATACACCTAAGCTTGGTGCCAAGCACTTCAACTGCTAATTAAAAATGGAAAAGGCATTGTCCTAATCTCAATTGACACGTTGTTAAGTTCCTCCCTAACTTATACATGAATTTGTTCTTAACCTATGCATACCATGTCGAAATACAGATGCCCCTCTACCTTTAGTTCCACAAAATTCTGATTGATAGTAATATGAAGTTCCAAGCCCACTCCAAAAGAAGATATAGGATTAGTTCAGTGTCATTGTTACTATGTGGTTGGGAAAGCCTTAATGCCCATGACAAATAAGGAAGTTTTGAAACGTAATCATAGACATATTTAACTTAATTAACTAGATATTCCACATCCCTCCATCTAAACCTATGTCAACTCCATAGTGTCATGGGAGTATCTCATTTTCCACATTTAGTTCACATTTTTACATTTCTCCATTGCCTTGGGAGATACAAGTCATTAAAAGTAAATTAGATTAAATTTTTTAGAACCAAAGCTATAAGTTCATTATGGAATAATCAATATCATTTTTCCAAAAAACATATTTTTATAATCGAGATAAACATAAAATACAATCATCATGTGCTTTTATAGTACCAATATAAAGGATGGTTCTATGAGCTAGTTCAAAACTGTAGACTACCAAGTTTTCAACCCATCATAGTCACCAAGTAAAACCTATAAGAGTTCTTAACTTTATCATGAACCAAAATACGAGTGTTGTTCATGGCATACAAAAATAAATAATCTCAAATGCAATTTAAAATTCATTTAATAGATTTGTTTTACAAGACATGATTATGGCTTCATCATATTCTTTTAATACAAACATAGTTTCCTCCAAATCTAAACCTGTTTTTAGATAACTCATCAACTTCAAAGTTATATTGTTTGAAAAAATGTTGAAAATCAATTTTTTGGAAACTATGTTTTAGCTTTTTATTCTCTCCTACCACATCCGATAAAGTGATGTTCACAACCATATTATTTTCTAATATATAATTCATAGTTAAACAAGAAAAATAATCGCAAAGTAGCTTGTCCCCATGTTAAAATTATGTTTATATTTTCTCTAATTGATAAAGGATTAAAGTATTTTATATTAATGATCCTAGCATTTGATATTTTTTTAAATAATTGAAAAAACAATACCAAAATCATATAAAAATCCATAATTTTTAATTTGAAAATTATACAATTTTAGTGAACAATTTTAACATTATGAATATTCAAAATGATATTTACTCTATTTATAAATTACCTAAATTTTTCTTATTTATTTTTCATTTGTTAATACATATGTTGCACTCAAAGAGGCCCAACACTATAATCCCATAAATGTTATTAAAAAAATTGTATCAACCATTAGTTACATTATTATTAAAAAATACTTAATATATTCTATAAACCCTCTGTTATAAATTTGGAAAAATATAGTCCATTGGTTGTAGCCTGGATGGTTGGGAGGAATATTGTTACCCTCCCCACCTAGGTTCAATTCTTGTAAGTGACATATTACTCTTGTTGAGCCCATATTGTAATGATTGTAATTCGTGCCACCTTGATTCTCTAGAATAACAGGTGGTGACCATTTCCCAGGTGGACTAGCCCTCTAACAAACGGCGAACCACCTTTAGAAGAATTTTTTTTTGGAAAAATACAAACCTGATATATAAAATTAGTGGAAGTTAGAGATACTCAGGTCTCACAAGCTTAAAAAAATGAAAAAGGTGCATAACATAATACCATGTGGCCCATTCATCCAAATAGTCAAAGTGTCTTAAAAAATACCAAAAGTGTAAAGTTAGTGGAAGGTGCATATATCAAACCTGATATATAAAATTAGTGGAAGTTAGAGATACTTAGGTCTCACGAGCTTAAAAAAATGAAAAAGGTGCATAATATAATACCATGTGGCCCATTCATCCAAATAGTCAAAGTGTCTTAAAAAATACCAAAAGTGTAAAGCATATATACATGATGAAGTAGAAGACAAATGCAAGAGAGCTTTTCTTTCTGGTGTCTGTTTGCAAGAAAAAGATGGATCAAATTCCATATGCAATCATGGTGTGATATATACTTGTCTCGAAAGTACAATGATAATGCAATTACTAAACAATATGTATATGTAGTTTATGTTTATTACAACCGCAACCAAACATTAACGAATAGATTGCCATTAATTCTCTTGTCATGGAGAATGGGTTGTGCATAGTGAAACAAGTAAAATATGTAAATTTCCGTAATTTTGCAAGTGGCTATGATCAACATGGATGCATTAAAGAACTTTCATAAGGATATTTGCTAACAAAATGATAGCAAAAGATTGAAGTGAATTAACTACTAGCATAGATTCATTTTAAAATAGGATCTACCAAGTACTGAAAGGGATCCAATTTCTTGTGATGTAATTTTTTTTTTTATCTTATATTTTTTACACATCCAAAAAAAATTACACCTCTAGAAATTTGATCCCCTTGGTGCTTGATAGATTCGGATTTAAGATATATCTATGTTGGTTTTAATTTTTTTGTTTTATAAGTCGACATGGAATTTTTTAATTACTTTTCATTTGGTTTTAATTTTTAATTTTATGATTCGGCATGATTTTTTTAATTACTTTTTACTTTTGACATAACGCTACGTTACATGACAACATCTCCCCCATACTGGGTTGTAGAGCACCTCGCTCCTCTCGTCGCAATGAAAACTTTAGGACATAACAAATATCCAAAGCAACTAGTTGATTTTTTTCGCCAACTAAGAAAAACAAACCAACTTAAACATAAGTTTTAGAGTTTTTATATATACCTATGAAACACAACAACCCACCCTTGGAAATAAAATTACTTTTACTATTTTATTGCTTACTCTCCATAACTAGACCGCTATTGGAGCCCAATATATATTGACTTCCCCAAGTAGTTTTTTGAGCCAGGGAATTTAGTGTTGTAGGTCGGCCAGGATGGGTATGCACTACACCCATTCCTTTCTTATTCGATGCACTATGCCATACTCTTTATTGTCTATGTTATGGATGATGGATACACACTCGCCCTTCATCAACGACTGGGAAGGGTTGTATTGCAAGGGCACATTTACATTAGGTATAACTAAACATTGTGTAATCCCCAAATAAAATAGTTAGGTTAAATTTATTGACAAACCTAGGGTACCACACATAAATTAACATTGAGAGTCTATTTGCTCTGTATCTTGATTGGTTCACTTAACATATCATTGGAATCCTTTTGCCACTGTGACATAAAGCAAGTAGAGATGTATATCAACATATATTTTCTTTCCAAAAATTTATGCTATGCTGCTTTAATATTTCAAGTTAATGAAATACACCAACTATTAACTAGATATAAAGATGATGATAATAATAATCACATGCTAGTTTTAACCAGATAGAGGTGCCTCTATGCCTTTCTTTATGGGCTATGGAGTTGATATGCCTCGGAAAGTGCCAGAATCATGGCGTGGTTATACATGACAACCATGAAGCACACCTACAAGGCCACTATATTTAATTTCAAGTTATGGCTTACATTCAATTTGACGGTAAGATTGTGTGGATAGAGTGAAACCATTTAATATCACTCAACAAAGCATCTTTAACAAGTTCATATTTAATAATACATTTAATATTGCAAACTAGGTGGCATTCCTCATAGCTTGTTGCATTTATTATTGAGTATATCATGGAAATGCATCCATTAATATATATCCCAATCACTTTCCTATAATGGGAATGGTGTAGCTTCTAGGCCATTGTATAATGGGAATGATCAAGCGGTCTAGCTTCTTAATGGGAATGGTCGTCATTGTATTTCATTGAATTGATGGAATCCAAATGGATTTTTTTTTTAAATTTTAAATTAATTTAATTTTTTTATTGATTCGCCATTATTATTTGTGCAGAAATTCTTTAATGGAATTGATATTGTTTTTGAAATGCTATTAACTATTTATGCACCAATTATTTATATTCGTAAATAGGCATACAAAGTGAAGCATGGCATGAAGATCGTTTCTTGTTCTGTTGAAATCTCTTTGTAAATCGTGGAACCTTGGGTAATAAAACCCTTGTCTGTGTGTGAATGCATACAACGTTTTATTTCTGGAAAAGTATGTGTTATTGTTGGTTCTATTCAATGTATAATGATTTGGTTTTAAAACAAGGAAGGTCGCAGCTCGACCATGGAGTCGAGCTCCTAGGCCGAGAGTACTGACATGCATATAAAAGATAAAAACGCAATTCGAAATGATACTCATTCTGAAATTAACTAGAAATTGTTTACAGATGCGATAGCAACCAAATCGAGTTCCATATTGAAACTTAAATGCTATTTATAAACATACTTGCTAGAAAATGAATCTGAGTTCCATGCTAGAATTAAATGTTATTTATATATAGAGTAGATAGCAACCGAATGTAACTCTGTCGAGTATTGGAAATTTCATTTAACTGTAGAAATAAATTATTACAATCACAGTGCTTTGTTTATCTATACAAAGATAAACTAATAGTTTTAAAGCATTAAGAAGGCTTGACATGTAAACCTCACGGTTTACATGTCTTCCTCATTTCTACCATAATTAGGTGAAATGTATGCTCTGTCACTAATGGGATATGTTGAATAAAAACGTATGCTATTTAAATACATTCAACATATCCATAGAATATAACCTAAACAATGTCCATTCTATAATGCCTATCTCAGGATTATAAATCATTATTTAAACTATATCTATGTCTACCTACTGTACAAAGAATGTGCTCATTCTTACATCACACATAAACTATAAATATTGCAGGTACTTCAATTAGATCACCAATATGTACAAAATTACAGAGACCTAATAGTTTGTGTAAGATTCATACTCAAAATGCAGTATAACAATATATTCAGGTTTAGATTTGGTAAAGCAAACTTTTCAAAAGGAAATCAGAGTATACTTGAATAAACCCTATTAAATGTTCCACAATAATACCATGTAAATGCAGCATATAAACTTATCTGTATTTTGATGACCAATGGAACTTAGCCACAAACCTCCCAGCCTTTGACCAACAAGTTCTCCTTGCTTCTAGGTCACCCTCGAGTTGAGTTCACAGTCCCCCTGGTTCAGAGTTTATATTTT
Source organism: Larix kaempferi (assembly GCA_027924585.1). Lineage (NCBI taxonomy): Eukaryota > Viridiplantae > Streptophyta > Pinopsida > Pinales > Pinaceae > Larix > Larix kaempferi. Next base: position 6,710,719 of record BSBM01000101.1, on the reverse strand, counting down.
TGTAACATCTCGTAAATTTCACGAAAATTTAAAATTTTTAAAGTAGCAATAAATACTGAAATTGCTAATGCGGAAATAAAATAATTACTAATCTTTTAACTGAATTACTATAACAACAAAATATACTTCATAGCACAAAGTACTTCATTAGTTCTGCTTGTGTTTATTTGTAAACTGCGTGCTGTAGTTAAGTTTATCCTGCGATATATTTTCTTGATAAGGTACTGATAGTTTGCTTTTGAATGCTGATGAAGGGGTCCTACGGGGTACCCTGAGGTTTACTTAGTTGTTTTAGCTAAAGCATTTGAACTTGTCTCAATGTGCAGAAACACGGGTAAGAGTAATACAACAAATCAAGTGTTAGAGTAATTCCAATTTCGTTATCAGTTAATCGTCAATGCTCTACGATACTCTAAGTACATCTTGTATGAGAGTTATTAATGGTATGGATACTTAGTTCTATTTCCTGTTTACATACTAGTTTACAATTTTTAAGTGCTAGATTCCAATATACATATGGATTCACTTGAAATCGTCAAATAACTATAGTGGCTCCTATAATTTTCCATTTATAAAGTGCATATAGAATTATGCTAATATGTCATCATCTATTATGATATTATGATCATAGTTCTATTATAAATTTGCTACACTATGGGATTGTGCTTCATCTATTATAATATTTGTGTATTCATAACATAATGGGCAACATTGTGAAAATATAAGGTAATATAAGCAATATTACAATGTACTAAAAGATGCATCCTAAACTACTAAACTATATGCTAAGCATTATGTACACCTAATATCTACAATCTTTATAACATGAAAAGCAAGCATATATTAGCCTTATAACCTCTGATCGAAGGTATTATGAGTTTTCAGTTTATACTATGCATAGTGCAAAGGAAAATATATACTATCAATCCTAACTTGCACTGAATGATGTTGATAGTGTAATGGATGTTTTAGTGCCAAAGTGATAGCTGTATTTCGTAATAGGTCATTGCATTTAATTACCAACCTACCCTGCTTAGTGGAAAGCTCCGTGGATGTCAACGTGGCTGTAGTCCACATGATAGTAAGCACCAAACTCCAATCTTATGCCGAGTTGTGTAATACATTAACCTTGGTCTACTAAGCTGGATGTCGTGATGGTTGGGATAATTAATATGGCATTTAATACAATGGTTGCCCGAGTTTCGACGTATCTGCCTGACATCTTTTCCATCATTGATCTCTTATGTTTTGGTTTTTGAGCATGAAACCCTAGTTCTTCGCTATGTTTATCGTTGGGGTGAGTCTGTGGCCTTCATTTCGCTTGGTAGTGGTAAGGGTGAGAGGTCGACAGCCTGCTACGATGTAGGGTTTAGAAAATTACTGCTCGGAGGACTCCTTCCTCGGTTTCAATCCTAGGACCTGTGGGAAAACTTGTTAGTTCCAGTTCTAAGTCTTCCTGTAGAGCCGAACCACAAATGCAGTCTTCGATACTCTTTAAGTAGAAGTTGTGCAGAGTTTCCTGTTGGTCCTTTGGGGTATAGTTTTGAACCAGCAATCCATTTTGTATGATGGCGATGATGGTTCTTGGAGTATGCAACTCTTCTTCGTTCCGTTTGTTAGGTGATTCTTACTGTGTTTGATTTTGGAGTCTCAGTCCTAGGTGCTACAATACTCAAATAATATTTGAACCATATAAAAAAAATATTAACATTGCCTGGTGAATTTATTCGAATCTCTACAAATCTGGGTTTAACTTCTGATAGTGTTACATGCAGGTAATACTTTAGCCATAGGGTTAAAGCTTGTTGCTAGGTAAATGAAATGCTACTCAACCACCGGTAAGCCTTGGTGGTTCTTAATCCTCGTAGGTCCTCCTGGTACGCTATGGCCGGTGTTATATTTTTTACGAGAGCTAGTGATGTTCCCTAGCAAGGTTTCTGGCTAGTGTTTGTAATTTTTGAGAACTAATGATAAGTATTCCAGGGTTAGAAATCCTCGGCTTGTTTTACTACTTGCTCTACAACGTTTCGCTGTGTCTTTTATTGAAAAGTAACTTGTTTATGATGTAAAATTTCAAAGGGCCGAATCCTCGGTTGAATTTAATGGAAGAACAGTATTAATACTTTAAATAGTTTTCTGTGCAAATGTATGAGTTTCAAATCATCGATGTTTGAGTAACTAATACAGTGTTTTAAGATCTAAGGGCTGACTTAATTCTGTGAGATAAAAGGTTCTACGCTGTACCGATTACTCCGTTAATGAATAGTAATGGGAGGCTGAATTTGCAATGAAACATAATGTAAACAAAAATAGTTTACTGAGTGGTTTCTGTGTTTTATAAAAGTTAATAGTTTGACTAGGAAATACCATATTGATTTTGGCCGAGAGCCATAGCTAGCTTAAAAAAGTCTTAGGGTTTTTAGTAAATGTTTTTGCACAAAAAAAAACAAAATGTAATCTGATTCTATTGGGAAACGGAAAGATATCTGTGTTGCTATTTCGAAATCAAGGGTTTTGATTCTATGTCTAGGTAATGCAACAAAATAAAACAGAGTTTAGGATTATGTCTATAATGACAGTATTTGAATTTAAAGTTTGTAGTTGATAACTAAATCGAAATACAATGTATGAATACTTAAATAAAATAGTACAATACAAAGATGTTATTACTTTTTGAATGATAAGTATCTATTTATTGTTTATGTGTAACAACTCTGTATAAATGAATATTGCAGCTGTTAAAATTCTAGAATGATGATGTCTATAATAGATGGGATTGTAACATCTTACTAATGGAAAGAATCGATAGAATGCATGGTATTTACGTTCACAGGAAACTAGATGGTAGTAAATAAAATCCCTAGTTTTGTACAAAGATAAATTGTTTTACTTTTCTTACCAAGTACATAAAATATTATAAATCTGTTTAAGATATGTTGTTCTATTTCTAAGTTTTAAACATGTATAAATGAAGTTGTAGAATTAAAAGAAATACTACAGTATTTATCTAATCATTCCGTTGGCATTTTGCCCGTCATTCATCTATATAAATTTTACTTCTCTGTATTAGAGTACTATATAGAAAACAGTATGGGAAAAATACATAAAGGGTTTTAATCAATCATCTCATCTACTTAACCATCATTATACCAAATCATCTCTAGGTTAGAAATTGAAACAGTTTCTTCTGTATAACTGTAAATAATAAAACTACAATGAAAAAAATCATTTAACTGTAAACAATAAGATAGAACAGTAGAACCTGATTGATTGTAGGAGAAACAAACAACCCAAGGAGCCTGTTCCACCCAACCTATTCCTGAAGACAGCCAGATTAATTTCCTTAGGACCCCCGAGCCTGTTCACTAAACCACTAGGAAGAAGAATCTGTAGAAGCTTTAGGTTAATCCACTTGCAACAACAAAGTAGTTCATCCAGTCATATAGACTTTGCAGTCAAAGAGATCTGCACCAGCACCTCTGGTTATTTTCTCAGAATATTTCAGTAGCCTCACAATGCACTTCCACTTAGCCTCCCTATTCGAATATCTCAGTGATCACCTGATACACTTGAGGAATTATTTCTACAGAAAATAATGTAGAGCTGCATGCTCAATTCGAATTGCTTTATCTGGGTTGCCTAGGCCTTTTAGTGGTTAATCTGGTCATTAATGAGCCATCAACTCTCTTCCACCCACCTGGGGGATAATGACACAAATTTAGGGGTAATTGTTCCATAACCAACAACTAGTGGTGGAGTGCAAATGCTGACATCTATTCCATGCCTTCTAACAACTTCCATTCCTCCTAGTGGGTCAATGAACACTCATTTAATAGTTCCCTTGGGTGTTTGTCTCCTGTTTTAATTTATTAAATAATAATAATCAGTCATTACAATCATCCTTGACGAATATTTGGTCATAATTACAAAACTTTGTAATTATAATTTAATATAATATTTTTGCAATAAAATAAATAGTCTCAAAATTTGGGTAGGTGACAATTTTAACTGCCCTTAACTTGTTCCCTAAGTTATTTATAAAAATTCTGTTGCAGCAGACAAGCCAACATCCAACTCAGTGCTATTGAGCTCCAAGGACTTTTAAGTCTCTGCCATTTAAGAGAGCAATCAGTCACACCCTATTCAGAGTAATTGCAGTGCTCCTGCAAGCTTGGGGTAGTTCTCCTACCTGAACACAACCAGTGTTCTAAGCTATACCTAGCTTCTATGATTTCTCTTGTTCTGGTTCAGTTTTGTGCTCCAAAGCTGCCCCCATTCCTTGTCTTCATTTAGCTTTGGTTATTTTTATTCCCAACTCCCATTTCTCTCTTGTGTGATAATGATCATGATAATGTGTGAATGAGTTCCTCTTTTCTCTTTTTATTCTCTTTGGTGTGAATTCTCTTATTTTCTTATTTCTTTAATTTCATTATTCTCCCTAAACTTTTATTTAGGGTTTATAATTGTCTCCAAAAATAATTTCTCAGTATTGTTTTAATTGGCATTTATCCTCCAAACCATAGGGAATTGTGACTCCCATCTCATTAATGTGCTAGTCCACATGGTCATCAGAAATTAACTTTTCAAATTTCTAATGTCACATAAGTAAAATGAAATAATACTTAGCAAAATATATAGGGGGTTAAAAGTCCAAAATTTGGGGTATTACAATTTTAGGCATCAAATACAAGACCTTTATGCAGTAAACAATTGAAGGAAAAGGATAGAGGTTGCAGTAAACAATTGAAGGAAAAGGATAGAGGTTGCAGAGTCTTTTCTCTACTAGCAAAAGTAATGACAGTAGCAAAAGAAAGCCGTTGCTCCCATTTTAAATAGTGAGCATATCAAAATTTATTGCAATAATCAAAAGAAATCACTGAGATCACAGAGACCACGCTCTCTATAAACAAATATACAAACAATAAAATAAATAGTAAAAACATACCGGAGTATTAAGGTCTGGTGCCAGGATCGTCAAGAGTTGCGCCACTCTGATATGTGAGAGAGATAGAGCTACGTAGGGGATGTTAAAAGGAAGAAACAGTTAGTATTGGAATCATCATTATGGAAGAGGTAACAATTGCAGGAGAGTTAGAAGAGAGTCGTTATGGTGGCAGATCATCATCACCAGAGAGTTAGGAAAGAGCCACTATGGTGACAGATCATCATCACCGGCCAGAATCATACTGTCATTACGAGCAGGAGGCCATTAAGGAATGTCCGCCTGTTCACCTACTCAAGAATAAAACACCCACATTGGCAGTCCACTGGCAGGAATAAGCACGCAGTTCAACAGAGATGTCCATTGGAAGAAATTGCAGGAGGTAGGCGTTATGTTTTTTTTTTTAAATGATCATTTCAAAGAAACCCGCAAACCCTAAACGTGTCCACAGTTAGCATGCGACTCATCATTATAGTCATGACCATTTGTAGGGGGCTGTTGCACCACCACGCAAAAGGAGACAACCCGAGATGGAAGAGAACAACGTGAATTATCAACACAAAAAAATAAATTTATAACATGATCAACTTAGCCAGGGTTTCTACTACACACAAAAATAAATACATACAAGATGAAGAAGAAAAAAGGAAATAAGTAAAATAAGAAGCCGATGGTATTAGGCATAGGGAACTGCAAAGCAACATTCAAATAACGCTAATATAAATAAATAACTAAACAAATATATCGAAATACATTAAATAATCCATACCCTAACTTCCGTAATTTTGCCGAACAAAGGCCGATGCTGCAGAGAGCACCACGCCTGCCATTACTAAAATTTGCTCTCAAAATATAACAGAAGAGTGTGTGGCCACTGGCCGGTGTTTTGTGAAATGATAAGCTGCAAAGAAAAGAAAGAACCAGAATCCAACCTGCTTTATGTACATATTTGAGGCTGGAAAGCCCGCGGTAGAGAGAGCAGAAAGCTGCCGAGTTCAATTTTACAGGAGTGGAACCGCTCACCTCCGAATCGTAAATATCAAGAATCATACCAAATGGAACTCCATCTTGTCCTTCTTATCAAGAATCTCTTATTTATGCATTGTTTGAACAAACAAAGGCGGTCATGGGATTGTCCAAAGAAACAATATATCTGGGTCATGGGCTGAAGAGTTTGAGCAAAATAATGGTGCTGAAGCTTGGGCAGGCGAGTTTAATTAGGAGCAGTCTCAGATGGCATCTATGGCAGAGATGGGAAACCTGAACATTACTGGAGCAAACACGTATGGTTTCCCATACATTATCACAAAATCAAGATCCAAAGTTTCGGAATTCGAAGTTCCTTCAGTTTGTATAAAAAATGAGTCATGGAGAGTTGATTGATTGATGATAACCAGGTTAAACCTTTCGGTGCATCCTCGGCCAATGCATGGGCTAATGAATATCGGCTACAGGATGATGGGGCATTCTTGGGCTACACATAATATTAAATAATTTACGTTATATTCTTGGGCTACAACATGATGGGGACAGGCATTCTTAATATCAGCTACACATAATATTAAACCTATCATCACCCATCAACTCCCATTAAGTTACACATATCAATTTACCTTACACATATTGGCAGAAACATGCACCCAATGTTCAAGCACACACAAATGAGTGGCATTGTACATAAGTTATACAGATTCCTGGAACCTTCCCACGACCTTGTTCCAGTTCAACCCAATGATTTGCAAATTGGGGAGTGTTTCAACATAATAATAATCTCTTAACCATATATAAAAACTTAGCATTGTTCTTACTTATTTTTTCTTTTATTTTGAATCACACAAAACCAACCAAAAGATGTTTGCATGCACCCACCTCTGTTTTTATTACTAGCAAAACCAACAAAAAGATGATTGCATGCACCCACATATGATACCAAAAAAGTGAAGTGCGATAGGATAGCCTCCAAATACCTGCACTTATTGACTTCTTCTCTCAGAAGTAAGGCACCAATTTTACCGCATATGAATATGTATATAAATAATTAATAGCATTGACTACTAAGGAGAATTGCACCCCAAGGGAATGAAACCTCCTTCAACAGATACACCAATACATAAATTCAGAAAAGGCTAAATCCTTGTATTCATTACCATTAACATTTGAAAGGGGTGAGAGTCTCACCACCAAGTGCTGGATGGAACTACATGCAACAAACCTATTGCTATTGGTTGTGGAAACATGGTGTAATCTCTCTGCATGGTGGGAGACTCACATCATTTATGCATGAGTGAATTCGAAACCCTAATTTTCCCATTGGAGTTGTGCGACTAGTCTCCATTCTCGCGTGATTACAACTAGTGATATTGTGGTGACATGTGACATGTATCAGTTAATTATTGGAATTTGTTTGTAATATTTCGTTGGAGTATTGGTCTACTGTCTTGATAATGTAGATCGTATTGTTGATGCAGAGCCTGAGATCTGGGCCGTAAGGAACTAAAATACAGATGTCAGATCTGAAATTTGAATCACTTAGAGAGATTCGTTGAGGCCCAAAGAATCAGTGAGATCAACAATGATATTTAGATCTAAATTTGTATGCATAGATCTAACAAATCAAGAAGGCCGAATAGGCTTATAATAATTTCAGATATTGACTAAAACAAGTTCATCGAACCCTGGCTAGATTAGCAAAAGCCCAACGATTAATTCCCAGCAACCAATATACCCTAGATCTGACAAGCTGAAATTTAAGTGCAACCTTTAAGAGACTTAAAATGCATTCATCTATTGTAAATTCAATCTTGAATAGAAAACTATTATGTATTTCATTTCCAATTCTGCACAAAAGATGAGCTTTAGGTCCTAGTGTTTGAACCGGATACCAAATGTAATAATTGTAGACTCATAAAAATAAAAACACAAACAAATAACCAGCATACAAGAAGATCTGACAAAAAAAATGGCTCTAATCAATAATAACAGAAAATATACTATGAAAATTTAAGGAGCCATACCTGATTAGATGACTTGGACCCAACCAACCCACAGCCAATGGCTGAGGCCCCCGAGCCTCCAACAATTAACCCTATGCCAGATCTTTCTTGCTTTCCTCTTTCTTGGCTCCTCTAGAGCTCTCCTTCCAAAATGCCAAAAGACAAAAAAAGACCCTCTCTTCTTCTTCTCCTCCTTTTATCTCCCCCTTCTTCCCTTTTTCTTAATTTATTTTAATGCAATTTGTTTTCCATCATTTATCTTTCATACTCCCCATTATATTATTTACCCCTTTTAATTATTTTTTACATTTCATTATATATATTCCCTTTTTATTATTTTACCCCTTTTATTTCATTATTTTACATGAGGGTTGTTACACAATGGGCCAATGTACCATAACTTTCGGGGTCATGTGGACCAAACATCATTATTTTGGGGATACTTCATGCTTCACACCAAATTGCTTTAGACTGACTTTAGGGACTTATTAGAGCCTTCTCCACCATGGGTCATGTAACCCCAAACTCATGGGAAAGTGGACCAAACACCACTATTTCGGGGTTTCTTCACATTTTATTTCAACATTGTCTTGTGGACCAATCCTTATTACTTTGGGGGCTACTTCTCATGGTCATATGGACCAATATTTCTAGTCATGTGGACCCAAAACCATTACTTTCAAGGTTATGTGGACCCATCATCATGATTTTGGGAGATCTTTTACACTTCATCCCAATATGCTTTGCACTGCCCTTAGGGGCTCTCTAGGGCCTTCTCCAACATGGGTTATGTGACCACAACCACATGGTCATGTGGACCCAACACCACCATTTTAGGAATTTATTCACATTTATTACTGCTATTGCTTAGGGACATATTTAGGGACTTCCTTACACTTCTTATCATCATGGTCATGTTACCCACCATAATGGTCATGTGACCCAACATCATTTATTTAGGAAATTCTTCACACTTCTTCGTGACACTTTAGGAACTCCTTTACACTCCACATCATCATGATCATTAGGGGATTCTCTAGGGGCTTTGTACCACTTATGTACAACTCAAGCATCTTCCCATGAGGGCCATGCACAACTGCTACACCATAAGGGGACCGCTTTGGAGTTATGTACACTTGTGACAAGGTTTCTTCTTCAAGGGATTACTTAGGATCATTAGGGTCTTCTCTAGGGGCTTCAAGGATTCATCAAACATTCCCAAACAATCTATCTCTACTACAACCACATCATCATTATCACCTTGACACCAATGGATCACCACATATCTCTTCACCCTTTTGACATAAGTGACACCCTGTTTGACATCAATGAGAAATTATTCCAACAAGAAGAAGATGGAATAATCAACAATATTCATGGATCATGGAAGCAAAATACCATTATTCAACAAGATATTTTAAGATACTAGAAACTACAAAAAATTGGAGAATTCGCAATAACAACACATGTAATCAAAGGAAGGATAATTATGCAGCATCCAACTATCAAGGATTAAGACAAAAAAAATCAAATTTGGATGGATGGATACTCATAAATGATAGCAAGAAGGCATAAATATAAGGAAATCCTATTACCCAGTTTCATAGCATGTATAACGCTTAATTGAACAGATTCAAGGACAAAATTTTTCCAATGATGATACTATATTATGACTCAAGGGGGTATATATGGGTTAAATGTATATTATATGATCCAAGGGGGGCATATAAGGGGTTAAATGTATATGACATGACCCTAAGGGGGGCATATATGGGGTTAATTGTATATGTAATGAAGTAAATGTATATTTATTAGTGGTTGGACTAATGAAGGGCCCACATGTGCAATGAATGAATGGCATATATAGTGGTCGGGTGATTCCACGAAGGTGGTTCACCATTTTTAGCGGATGGAAGCTAAAAAAATTGTTTTTCGAACCCTTGATCGAGGTATTTTCAAGCCCTCGATCGAGGTTTTAAAAGCTCGATCGAGGGTTTTAAAAGCTCGATTGAGGGTTTTAAAATACCTCGATCGAGCTTTTGAAAAGATCGCAAAAGCTCGATCTAGCTTTTGAAAAACATAAAAAGGCTCATTTTAGGCCCTCGATCGAGGGTTTAAAATACCTAGATCGAGGTCTTGTAAAACCCTCGATCGAGGTATTGTTAAACCCTCGATCGAGGTATTTAGCTCGATCGAGGGCTTAAAAAACAGTCCGAGAGCCCTTTTCACTGCAGAATGAAAGTTTTGTCTGCATTCCACAGAGTTAAACCATGTCATTAAATGCTCATTAATGAGAGGACTTGATACCATTGGATTCGTCAATGAATCCTCTATCCAGATATATAAAATTTACGAATTTTTATCTTCATATGTCTTTTGTTTTTAAATTTCTACTAAATCTTGCCCTAAAAATCCCTGTCGACGACTTCAATTGAGTTCAAAGATAAATCGACAACATTCAAAATACACATCCAAAAAATTTGAAAAAATACACAAGCCCTAGATAAACGCGTCCTCTTCAAAAGGGTATTTTTAGTTTTGCAAATTATGTAAACAATCAAAATATTTCGTGCACGAACACACACGTGTGCAAAATGCGACTGAATTATTCATTGGTTAGTTTCGAAAAATAATAATAAATATAATTTTTCGAGAAAAAATAAAAGAAAAATATGTAAGCCCTAGTGCATTCTATCTAGATCATGTTCACATATTTCATTTTTTAAAATTATTACTTTAACGTTAAATTATCGTGCACGAACACAAACTACTTGTTAATTGCTCTTCAATTTTTAAGTACACACGTTTCATTAAATGAAAATTCGACACGATAAATAACATTGGTATATTTCGAAAAAAATATCATTGGAAAGCCAACATAATTCTCTACATTTCGTTTTTCAATCACTGTCAAAATTCATTTGGAAAATATGAGTTTCGAGGGCTTCAATTTAATACATGGATAAAATTTCATTTTTTCACTGTCATATTTGGCCAAAAAGAGTTACCCATCTTCATGGAATCACCCGGTCATGTAGTAATTGTTGAGAGGAACATGTGAATTGGAAATATGAATGTATTGGAGTATTTTATGGAGGTTTTCCTATTACTTGAGGAGTTATTGTATAACTCATCTTTCTTATATTTTGTGGAGTTGTACTCTACATTTACATTTGGTGTAGATGGTGTGTACCGTAGTTTATTATATTCCCTCAAGCATTTGTTTCACAACAATCTTTAGAGTTAATTGAGACTAAAAAAAAATGTATCAAACTTGCAAAAAACGTGAATGATACCATTTTGTGGATGAAAATAGATTAACCTCAAACCCATAAGCACTTAAAGGGAACTGAGAGAAAATGTTTTTCCCATAATATTAAAATATATTTTACACTTCACCATCCATACTTCAAAATATAGATATATACTCAATTGGTAAAATGTGATATCGATGATTATGACCTTCAAAAAGTCCATTCCCTTTTGTAAAACATTTAGATCCATATCCTCTAGAGATGTCTAGTGATATATTTTAGTATACATAATCTATCACCAAACCATACACCTAAGCTTGGTGCCAAGCACTTCAACTGCCAATTAAAAATGGAAAAGGCATTGTCCTAATCTCAAAAGACACGCTGTTAAATTCCTCCCAAATATACATGAATTTGTTCTTAACCTATGCATACCATGTTAGAATACGGATGCCCCTCTACCTTTAGTTCCACAAAATTCTCAGTGACAATAATATGAAGTTCCAAGCCCACTCCAAAAGAAGATGTAGGATTAGTTGAGTGACATTGTTATTATGTGGTTGGGAAAGCCTTAATGCCCATGACAAATAAGGAAGTCTTGAAATGTAATCATAAACATATTTAACTTAATTAACTGGATATTCCACATCCCTCCATCTAAACCTATGTCAACTCCATAGTGTCATGGGAGCATCTCATTCAGTTCACATTTTTACATTTCTCCATTGCCTTGGGAGATACAAGTCATTAAAAGTAAATTAGATTATTTTTTTAGAACCAAAGCTATAAGTTCATTATGGAGTAATGAATATTTGTTTTTCCATATTTTTATAATCAAGATGAACATAAAATACAGTCATCATGTGCTTGTGCTTTTATAGTACCAATATAAAGGGTGGTTCTATGACCTAGTTCAAAACTGTGGACTACCAATTTTCAACCTATCCTAGTCACCAAGTAGAACCTACAAGAATTCTTAACTTTATCATGAACCAAAATATGAGTGCTCTTCATGGCATACAAAAATAAATCATCTCAAATGCAATTTAAAATTCATTTAATAGATTTGTAAATTACAAGACATGATTGTGGCTTCATCATATTATTTTAATACAAATATATTTTCCCCCAAATCCAAACCTACTCTAGATAACTCATCCGCTTCATAGTTATATTGTCATAAAAAATGTTGAAAAACAATTTGTTGGAAACTATGTTTTAGCCTTTTATTCTCTCCTACCACACTAGATAAAGTGATGTTCATAATCATATTATTTTCCAACATATAATTGATAGTTAAACAAGAAAAATAGCCACAAAGTAGTAAGTTCTCTGTTAAAATTATGTTTATATTTTGTCTAATTGATAAAGGATTAAAATATTTTATATTTATGATTTTAGCATTTGATATTTTTTTAAATAATTGAAAAAACAATACCAAAATCATATAGAAGTTCATAAATTTTAATCTAAAAATTATTCAATCTTAATGAACAATTTTACCATTATAAATATTCAAAATGATATTTACTCTATTTATAAATTACCTAAAATTTTCATATTTATTTTTCCTTTGTTAATACATATGAAGTTGCACTCAAAGAGAAAGTTAGAAATACTTAGGTCCCACGAGCTTAAAAAAAATGAAAAAAATACATAATATAATACCATGCGGCCCATTCGCCCAAATTGTCAAGGTGGCTTCAAAAATGCCAAAAGTGTAAGCATATAAACAAACCTGCACATCATGAAGTAGAAGACAAATGCAAGAGAGCGTTTCTTTCTAAGTGTCTGTTTGCAAGAAAAAGATGGATCCAATTCCATATGCAATCATGGTGTGATAGATACTTGTCTCCAAAGTGCAATGATAATGCAACTACTAAACAATATGTATATGCAGCTTATGTTTATTACATCCGCAACCAAACATTACTGAATATATTGCCATTAATTCTCTTGTCACAAGCATGGTGGAGAATGGGTTGTGCATAGTGAAACAAGTAAACTATGAAAATTTACTGGTTACCGCATTGCTTCTCCGGTACTGATGTATCCTTGTGGGTTCTTTGATGGGGCTGCGGCTGGGGGGGAGGTGTTAGTGGGGCAGGTGTGGTGCTCCATCTAAACAACTCTGTTTCCTACCGGATCCATTTAAATTTGGGTTGTGGAACGAACACCCGCAGTGAATTATGTGCACTCTGGCTTCTTTTACACTTTGCTCGGCGCAAACAGGTTTCTTCACTTGTTGTTATGGGTGATTCTTCTTCCATAATATCACGGGATTTGGGTTCTTCCCCTCTTAATGTGTTGCTCCTCACAGAATGGTTGGCTGCTGTCAGGAAATACATCAGTGACTTTCAGCATATTCACTTTGCCCATGTTTACCGCGAGATAAATGTGGAGGCAGACATCCTTTCCAAGCGGGCTTTGGATGCACCGACTGGTATTATCTTGTGGGAGGAATGGCATGAGGACCTTTTTTTCTCCCGGGGTTCGGTTGATTTGCTTTGGATCTGATTCTTTTGGTCTGGACTTGCGGCATGATATGATATATTTTTCTCATGTTTATATGCGGCTATATATTGTGCAGGTTCATAGTCACTATCTCCAACTACTTGTTGGATTTTTGATCTGGTTGGATTATGCGGCTCTATACTTTTTGATATATTTGACCCTTGTGTCCAGGCCTTTGGCTGTTTTGGACTTATTATTGGACTTATATTACATGTATTTATGTCTTGGCAATTTGATACAATGCCACATGGGGACTGTTTAGTTTTGGTCATGCAGTTGTTGGGGCTCTGATGCTTTTTTGTGGCATCTTTTCTGGATTTGTTTGAGATTTGGTATGGATCCTGGATGCTGTGATGTTATCTTGGGGCTCACCTGTGCCCGTATGTGTTTTGACTCACATGCCTTTATGGTTTGATGACTTGATGTATTGATCCTATTTACTATTTCGTGGTATTAATAGTAAGATATATTTTTAAGTGAACAAAAAACTATGAAAATTTCCATAATTTTGCAAGTTGGTTGATCCACATAATTGCAATATTCGATATTTACATTGTTTAAATTGTAAATTTAAATATATATAAAATATGCTAACATGCCCTTTTCCATTGTACAATTTGTAATTTAAATATATATAAAATATGCTAACATGCCCTTTTCCATTGTACAATTTGTAAAACTATGCATGTAATTACAATTTCGGGATGTTAAACAATTTCTTATAATAATGCTTTTCTATAAAGTTGCAAATTCTTGCAAATTAAAAAAGTTTTATTAAAAATCATATTTTTAGATGTAGGGGTGATGCTACCGGTTGATTATTCCGGTTTCCTTGCAGTTATTGGAGCGGTGATGCTTCGGGTGAGTCAAATTCTTTATATATTCTTCATTTTTGATATATTTATTTTATGGGATTACAAAAATTAAAAAAGATATGGCTAGGTTTGTATCAATATTCACTAAAGTGGTTATGATCAATATGGATGCATTGAAGAACCCTCATAGGCATCAGGCATAAGGAAATTTGTTAGCAAAATGGTAGCAAAAGATTAGAGTAAATTAACTATCAACATAGATCCATCTTAAAATCAGATCTACCAAGCATCTTCTTGTGATGTAATTTTTTTTTTTATCTTATATTTTTTATACATAAAAAAAATTACTCCTCTAGAAATTTGATCCCCATTGGTGCTTGATAGATTCGTATTTAAGATATATCTATGTTGGTTTTATTTTTTTTCATTGAATTTTTTAATTACTTTTCATTTGGTTTTAATTTTTTATTTTATGATCCGACATGATTTTTTAAATTACTTTTTACTTTTGACATAACGCTATGTTACTTGACAACATCTCCCCCATATTGAGCTGTAGAGAACCTCCCTCTTCTCACTGCAAAGAAAACTTTAGGACATAACAAATATCCAAAGCAACTAGTTGATTTTTTTCTCCATCTAGGAAAAAAAAACCAACTTAAACATAAGTTTTAGAGTTTTTATATATACCTATGAAACACAACAACCCACCCTTGAAAATAAATTACTTTTACTATTGTATTGCTTACTCTCCATAACTAGACCGCTATCGGAGCCCAATATATATTGACTTCCCCAAGTAGTTTTTTGAGCCAGGGGATTTAGTGTTGTAGGTCAGCCAGGATGGGTATGCACTACACCCATTCCTTCCTTATTCGATGCACTATGCCATTCTTTTTATTGTCTATGTTATGGATGATGGATACACACTCGCCCTTCATCAATGACTGGGAAGGGTTGTATTACAAAGGCACATTTACATTAGGTATAACTAAACATTGTGTAATCCCCAAATAAAACAGTTAGGTTAAATTTCTTGACAAATCTAGGGTAAGGGTAAGTGAAAGCTGATAAAAGCCATCGAAGCCACTGACATTCATGTTGTCTGCTTGTTTTCACAAATATTTAACATTTGGAGTCTATTTGCTCTGTATCTCAATTGCTTCACTTAACATATCATTGGACTCCTTTTGCCACCATGACATCAAGCAAGTAGAGATGTATATCAACAAATTTATGCTGTGCTGCTTTAATGTTTCAAGTTAATGAAATACACCAACTATTAACTAGATATAAAGATGATGATAATAATAATCACATGCTAGTTTTTTTTTTTTTTTTTTAAGCCGAAAAATCACCTTCCTGCTATTCCGAAGGAATCAAGGAAAGCTTGAAATACAATCATTACAATAGGGCTCAACAAGAGCATCATGCCACTTACAAGAATTGAACCTGGGTGGGTAGGGCAGCTCCTCCCAACCACCCAAGCTACAACCAATGGAGAATCACATGCTAGTTTTAACTAGATAGAGGTGCATCTATGCCTTTTTTAATGGGCTATGGAGCTAATATGCCCGGGAGAGCGCTAGAAGCATGGCGTGGTTATACATGACAACCATGAAGCACACCTTCAAGGCCACTATATTTAATTTCAAGTCATGGCTTACATTCAAGTTGAGAGTAATATTGTGTGGATAGAGTGAAACCATTTAATATCACTCAACAAAGCATATTTGACAAGTTAATATTTAATGACACATTTAATATTGCAAAGTAGGTGGCATTTCATCATAGCTTGTTGCATTTATTGTTGAGTATATCCTGGAAATGCATCCATTAATATACATCCCAATCACTTTCCTGTAATAGAGATCAAGCGGTCTAGCTTCTTAATGGGAATGGTTGTCATTGTCTTTCATTGAAATGATGGAGATCCAAGTGGTTTTTTTTTTTAAAATTGTAAATTAAATTATTTTTAAATTATTTTTAATATCTGACAATTCCCATCACACTAGGGTTATATTGTGAAATCAATCTTATTAACGAATGATAAAAAAAACAATTTCAAATTTCAACAATTTTATAAAGTTTTTTTAATTTTCAAAAAAATAAATTTAATATATAATTTTTTATAAACTTTATAAAACTTTGTAAAAAATTTGATACAAAGTGAACAGTTAATATAAATTCAACTAAGTTAGATGAACAATCGATCGCTATAATCCCTGCTATGCATGGGATTAATAATGATTTTTAATGGAAAATTTTAGAAGAAAACATAGGGAAAGAAACCCTCTTGATTATTTGTTCCTCGATTGCATTTTCTTTGAATCAAATTACTCGAGTCCCCGAGAGATATAGACTAAAAACCAAACCCATAATAGCATCTTGCGCCTCACATGCACCACCAAAGTAGGCCCAAGGATTTGACCTATCCATTATAACTTCCTTTAGAACTTGATGATCTTTTGTGATATACACCATGACAAAATGTTTCAATAAGGTAATAATTTGACTTGAAACTTGGAAGGTAGGGTAGGAGTAGTCTTAAAATATTAACTTTTTTGGGCTAGCCAGATGTCCCAACAAACTAGACAACTAGAAAAGGGAGAACCTTCCATTTTTTTAATGTTTAGTCTCTGTACCAATACTGCAAACAACCCTCAACAGAATTGTCCTTCCAAAGACTTTAAAGTCTAGTCACCTGTTCAATCTCAGACCAAACTTGAATGACATATGAGAAATTAATGATCAAATGGACATTTATTTCTTGATTCGATATGCAAAATAAACATATACCCAATGCTTCCTTTCCTCTCTTGATCAAATGGCTCTAGGAGTAATCAATATTACACACTTTATTGGGATTAGATTTATCTAGTGCATCCTTTCCTCTCTTGATCAAATGGCTCTAGGAGTAATCAATATTACACACTATACTAGCATTAGATTTATCACTGTTACAATGTAATTTTCCACCTTGTGAGCATCAACATTCTTTGGCCTTCAAGATCCATTTCACTGACTCAGATTCACTTTATGTCCTCCAGAAAACACAATTTTCCTATTTTTCTTCATGTACGCTTGCTGTCCCATTATAGCCAGCGTACATGCAGGCTGTTCCACTATAGCCTGCGGGTACCACGTAAAATGGTAAAAATCATTAGAAAATTACTTTTTACTCCCAAAAAGCGGTCTTAGGGTGACCTTTGGCCCTCCATATGCCTCGAAATGCCTTGATGTGTCCTTTCACTTACCTTTGGAAGGCTATATATTGAGCTCTTATGGCACGTGGAAGAGGAGGAGAAAGAGAGAGCAAGATAACTCTAGTGGATTTTTGTCGTGACTTGAGTCTACACTCATTGATCCTTGTTGTTGTGAACTCCTTATGTTCACCTACCAAACTCCTTTCATAGTTTGAGTTTTCCATTACATGGAGGATTGAAGTGGTGGAGGCACAAGTGGAGAGACCCAGTTCTCGGTTCAGATTGGTTGCCGGCAAGAGGTTGTATATTGTACTTCTTGTTATTCATTAATGGAAATACTCATTTTCTCGTCCAAATTGATATTGTGAATATTGTTAAATTACATTGGGTTATATTTGCTTATAATATCATGGATCATGCTATTGATTATGCTAATGTCTTTCACATGTTATATGCACTTGCTTGTACTTGTTGTTGAGACTAATTTGCAAGTTCAAGTGTAGAAGTTGAAAGCTCAACGGGGATCTACTTCGAACATCCAGTTGAAGGTTGGTCTTTTCTCCATTATCTTGGCATTGTTGTTTATATAGCATTGCATTGGGATTTGAGTCATTTTCTGGTAGTCAACTGTCTGTTTTGGTCTTCCCCAAGCCACAGGAAGTTTTCTCCGTAACAGAAATGGCGACACCGCTGGAGAGAACATCCATTTTTGGGGATTTTTAGGCATTTGTCCTTATTTAGAGTTGCTGTGTATCGAGTATCCGTGTCATTAATTGGCCGTTGGGATACACTATAGAAAACAAGCTTTTTCTGGGTGGTTGGACTCTCTATTTTCTCATTTGCCTTTCCGTGTACGTGGGTCAGCTTAACTTTGCCTGTGTCTACCCGCCTCTATCTGCACTATAGCTCGCGTCTACCCATAGTTTTCCTTTCGACAGTAGCGTACAACTTCAGGTTTGATTGATTTATGGCCTTGGATTGTTGCTGGGTTGGTTTTGAGTATTCCTGAGTCTTGTTTGGCCTGATTCCTGACTGTTCCATGCCCTGTTTGTGACCAGAAACTCTTCTTTCTCTTTGTTTTGAACCTTGTTAGTTTATCACCATTTTTTATTTTCTAGCTCATTGCATTGGCCGAGTCTCACTGTTTGGGATTTATTGGGTTGTCTTAGTGATCTGCTCTACATTTATTTAACCAAATAGGTAGATTTCACTTGCATTTTTCATTTTATTATATTGAAAAATACAAAAAAAATAGTTTTGCATTTTCCTTTCCATTGTAAGAGAAAATACAAAAATATTTTCTTTCCGTACTTCATTTTGCATCTGAGTGCTTGTGCTTTCATCTAGGATATGCTTGTGCATTGGAAATTTAAAAGAATTGCATTTTATTTCGAACCGTTGGATTGATTATCATTTTAGTGGCATTGTTTTTATTGATAGATGAGTCTAGAGTTTGTCGATTGTGCATACTATTGAGTCCTATACATCATCAGTTTCACGACCATATCCTTTGAGTAATTACAGCCATTTAAAATCAACACTTAATCTTAAAATTGATTAGAATGATTTTTCATTTTATAGGGTGCACCAACTAGCTTAGGTTTAGAGTCTTGGAATAGATCATTGTGAGTTAACAATCCAAGACTATTGAACCAACATTATGTGTCTGACCAGGGAGTGGTGAATTCCAATATATATCAGTGTTCTTAGGAAGCTCTACGCAGACCAGAGTTAAGCACGAGGTCACGGGAGGTTGGTTGCGGAGATAGCCCTCCAATACTGGCCAAATGTGTGAGATATTTCCAGGATTTGTTTGTGTACGGGGGGCTCTTGAGGGATCTGTACCTCTTGAGTTTCGGGATTTGCTACTCTGCCCATACGATGGATCCCACCTGCGACTGTCCCCCTGAGCATTGTTTATATTGTGGTGACCTTAGTTTCCTTACCTAGGTATCGCATAGGGTGCTTGCAGTGGTTATACTGTACGTATCCTGAGTCAGATAGGGGTTGGACAGTACAATTTCCTGTTGTATAGGGATTTGACCCTGTGCACGCAGTGAAGTCTTGGAACCCTTATAACAGATTTTGTTACCTCTGGTTATAGTTTGGGAGTCTCAAGCCTCTCCTAGGAGAGACATACCGGCTATAGTGTCAAGAGGTCCCTTGAGCCAGTCCTGTTTGAGGAAGTCCATTTTGGAAAACCTGGTACCATTAGAAATCTCTCGGTGAGCTCTATGCAACAATGTGATCCTTTGCCCCACCTGAGAACTCTGAATTTATCCTTGATCCAACCAAAATGTTGCCCCAAACCTCATCCATACCTCTTTACCACTCTATAAAGAGATCCGATCCACTCTGTCACGACCCCTCCCTTCATCTAACCCACATAGAGAACATAGACACAACGGGGGGTGTCTATTTCTCCCCCAAGGCCATGACTAGCAGTCTGGGATTTATGGGTCTTCACAATACTTAGCCCTATTCATCAATGAATAGATTCATATAAATACAAACACAGGTGTGCATATGCAAACTCAATTAAACACAGTGGAATGAAGCATTGTCCACACACATATAAGGGAATGCATCAACACATTTCTCCTAGAAAGAATGATGAAACAACCTACAGGGAATTAGTCCTCTTCTCAAGCTATGCATAGGATTATGTTGACTAACTTAAGATAATCATTTCATTCCCATTAACATGAATAATTAAGCATTTAGAACATAGAATGAACATGACATAAATCACAGAAAACACTTATATTTTCATTGAACTATCCAAGAAAATTTCTATGGAATCCAATGTTCCAAGCCAACCATAGGTCTCTTCCCAACCTGTATTCTTTCAGCACTCAGAGAAATACCAAAAGCTGGGGTTGTATATCTACTAAGGAGGAACTAATAGGCTCACTCATAGCCTTAGGCACAGTCATTCAGGGTCATCCAATGCACAACTAGCTCTGTCAAGCAAGTGGGGAGATAGGGAATAATTTTCCTAAGCCAATGAGCTCAACCAAAGAGCTACAGACATATCCAATTGGATTCAGAAAGTCCAGGAACCCCCATCACCTCCACTCTCATCCTAAGTAAGGTCCCCTTCTCTGCTACACAGTCCCTCGGGCGCCCCTTCCCTTAGCGCTGACCTGGGAAGGTATGGCTGGGCCCGACTTCTAAACCAAGGTTAAATGATCCCTCATTGGCTCTACCATGAATTCTAACCCCCCTCGGTCTCTCTCCCACCGTGATCTGCTCTTGGATCTTCCTCAAGGTTGCGGCTGAAAGGTTTTGTTCCGCAACTGGGTTTTTTGGCTATCAAATCTGGGTCTCCCAATAGATTTCTGGGAATCCAACCCTCTCAATATCACCCCAAGGTTCGGGTCTATGGATTCCCCAATTGATTTCACTTCCCACGCAGATTTCTGGGCGTTTTTGGCTCTGAAATCCTGGCTTCATTCCAAGTCGTGATTTCCAATTCTTCTCACTGTTGGGACCGCGTCCTCTCTAAAAACGGATGCTTACCCTCCCACCATGAAATGGGGAATGAGAAAAACGTCCTCCCCAAAGGTGGAGTGACTTATGGGACAATCAAAACAAAGCCCATACCCTGCTTCACGAATTTTCAGGGCTGCCCATACTCCATCAACCTCATGAGCAGATTTCTGAAGTAATTCCTTACAGCAGCATTAAATGACAGCTAGGATAGTCAAAGGGGGTTCCCAAGGTGACATATGGAAGCCTAGGGTTCAATCCCATAACCCCCTCACCTCTCTCTAGTGGATACACATATCCCCCTCATTTAGTTGCATCCATAGCCATCCCCTTCGTATTTTATTTGCATTACAATTATTTACATCATTTTTACAATTTCCCCATGGCTTACTAACACATGGATATCACAACATAAAATACCAACCCTTCAAGGATGAGCATTCACTAGTGGGGCCTTAGCCTTGAGCTCCACGCTAGGAATCATACATCACATATATACGACATTTACATTAAAATCCAATACATCCGAAGGGCCAAACTGGGGGTATTACAACCTCTAGTCTTGATTTTGTCATCCAGATTCACCCTACCCTTGTGAGCCTATGTTTGAAAAATATCACACCACGACCAGTTTGTAGTCTATTTGTTAGAGTTTTCACTTTAATTCAATTTACCTAGGATCTTTAACTAAAATAAAGACCAGCACACCAAAACACAATAGACACGATAACTTTCCTCGGGGAAACCATAAAGGAGAAAGCCCCACAACTTCCTCAAATATAGATTCGTCACTAATACAATATCAAGCAAAATGGAATACCCAAATATAAGATGTCTTCTGCAGCTCTCTCTCTTTCTCCTCCAACGAACTTGTCTTCTCTCTCTGATTATGCGAACTTGATTGAGTGAGTGGTGTGTCCAAATGAGAGAGCAAGGCTCTCTATTTATACTTTATGTGTGGGTGACCTTTTTCCTAATGGGGTCGAGCTCACTTACCTAACAGGGTTGACATGTCCTAGGGAGACTTAATAATACAATTTACATTTGACCTTTGGGGATCTAATGGCCCGACTTACAATGGAGGTTTTACCTCAATAACCAAACATAATAATGACATCCCCGGATGAAGGAAAAAAATCTCCATCAGAAATACAAGTAAAATACAATAACAATAACAATATAAAATACAAATGAATATCTTCCGAAGTTACATTTACAACAACACTGCCTCTTAACTAGGATGGTATTCTCTTTCCACAGTCGTCATCATTCTGGACACAAATTTTGGACAATGTGATCATCGTTGGATCATCATCAATGCTGGAACATCATTATCAACACTGGATCATCATCGCCCCTGCTGCAAAAATCATCATCTCATTGATAATTGGTTAGTGACATCTCTCGAATCTATTTTTCATAATAAGTTCTACAAAGACAACCCTTTTTCATGCTGGATGTATGCCTATCTCTCATCTCGGTCTTCATCATCTCCACGAGTAAGCCATCAAGTAGCCACAACCCAAGACCACACATTACATTGCCACGACAATCACCTACGTCTCCTACTATCATATCATCGTATCCAGATCATCTCATCACACACACAGAGCAGCCCAGATGCATACATCATGCCCAACAGACCACCTGCGTCTCCCACCCAATGGGTACATCCCAAGAGCACCCCAGGTGCATTACGTCTATCAACGATCAGCCCACGTCTACAACATGTGGGTGCAACCCAGGAGCACCCCATGTGCATTACGTTCCAAGGACCAATTGTGTCTCTCCACCATGCGAGAACCAGCCTAGGTGCACACAAAGTGTCTTTGTGACCGGTGGACCTCTCAGCGTCTCCAGCATGTGGTAATAGCCTAGGATCACCCCAAGTGCATTACGTCCCAAGGACCATGTGCTTCCTCCACCATGCGAGAACCAACTCTAGTGCATCTGTGTCTTCCAGTCTCATCACTCCCTCTTTCGAGGAACCTCGATTTGGATAACACCAAGCCTCTCTCCGAAGTATTCAAACTTCACTCTGGCTAACAGCTTGGTTAACACATTAGCTATCTGCTCGTCTATAGCCACATACTGTAGCTTCACTGCTCCTCTCTGCACCATATCCCGGATATAGTGGTACTTGATCTCATTATGCTTTGACTTGTCATGGAACACCGGGTTCTCAGATAACTTCATGCAACTCTGGTTGTCACAGAAGATAAAAGTCGCCTCGAGCTCGAGATCAAACAAATATGATAGTAGCTTCCGAATCCATACTGCCTCACAACTATCGAACAAGATGCAACATACTCTACTTCGATTGTACTCAGCGCCACGCATGACTGCTTCCTGCTAAACCAGGACATCATACCTGATCCCATACTGAATCAACATCCCGAAGTGCTCTTCCTATCTGTGGCACTACCTGCCCAATCCAAATCAACATAACCATGCAGGTTAATCCTCTGATTCACCTCATACTTGATCCCATACTCAACTGCACCCTTCATGTAACTCAATATATGCTTTGCACCAATCAGGTGAACACAGTGTCTTGGATCCGTTAGGAACTGGATTAGGGTGTTCACAACAAAGCATATGTATGGTCTCGTGTTCGTCAAATACATCAATGAGCCAATCATCTACCGGTACATTGTGGCATCAACTATCTTTGATGAAGCATCACACAGTAGCTTCAAGTTCGATGCCATTGGTGTGGCCATAGCCTTGCAGTCCATCATTTCGAACCTCTTCAAAATCTCCACTACATACTTTCCTTGACCAAGGAAGATTCTATCCGCACTCTGCCACACCTCCATGCCTAAGAAATAATGCACCATCCCCAGGTCCTTCATCTTGAACTCTGTGGAAATCCTTCTCTTTGCATCTGTAATGAGCTCATGCTCACCTGTCAGGAACAAGTCATCTACATATAGCAGAATTATCACTAGTCTTCCACCCTGAACCTTGAAGTAAAGGTTGGAATCCATTTTACTCTTGGTAAATCCTAAGCTCATCGGGAAGTTGTCCATTCTGCCGTACCAAGTCCTGGGTTCCTGCTTCAATCCGTACAATAAATTCTTCAACTTGCACACATGAGTATGTCTGTCATGTGTCTCAAATCCCAGTGGCTACTCCACGTACACTTCCTGTTCAACTACACCATTCAAGAATGTTGTCTTGACGTCCATTTGGTGTACCTTCCATTTCATTACTGTAGCCAATGCAAGTATATATCTGATGGAAGTGTATCTTGCTACAGGCGAAAATGTCTCCTCTTAGTCCATGCCTTCTTTCTGGGAGAAGCCCCGTGCCATAAATATTGCCTTTTGTTTTTCAATGCTTCCATCTGCACTATGCTTGATCTTGTAGATCCACTTCGAAGTCACAACAGACTTTTCTACTGGTCTTGGAACTATCTCCCAAACATCATTCTTCATAATCGACTGGTACTCCTTGATCATGGCATCCTTCCACTCCTTCTATGTTGCTTCTTCGTAGTTGGAAGGTTCTTTATCAATGATGTCACATAGCAGGGCCACATAGCTAGAGTATGGTCTTGGTCTCTTGATTTCTCTATGCATCCCATCTGGAGAGCCATACTTCTCCGCATATTGGATTGCTTCACGTTCCCATGCTGGTATTTTCTTTTGGGATTTCTTCTCACGAGGTGGATCTACAGGTTCTTGTGATTATGTTATGTCACGGTATTCATGATCTTCTTGGATTGTCCCCTGAACCATCGTCACTTGTTCTACAAAACAAGTCTCATCATTATTCTCTTGTAGGTGATGGTACACGATATTTACTACAAGTCAAATTCAGTTGCATGGTTAGAAACATTTCATAATTTTCAGAACATATTCTTATGCATAAGGGCATAGGTCACATAGCCATGCAAATATCTTAGCCAATGGTTCAACACAACATTCATCCATATCCCGTATTCATATGGTGAATTTGTAGATGCCTTCTATCTCTACCATAACATTATTAAGAGCATGCACTACTCCCAACATGTCAGCAAAGAGGTTTCATTCTAGATAAGTAGCAATGGAATGTTGTACAGTTCCATAGGCCACTTACCCATCACATGTATATTAGTAGTATATTGTTCATCAATGCAATCATTCTTAACATGCATAATACACTTCCTGAATCTAGGAACATAAGTATGTACACTACTAAACAAGAAATTAAATACTTATCTTTGTTTGGTTGTTGGGTGGAATCCCTCTTGATATTTTCTTCCTTGCAAGAACTAATGGAGTCTTTGACAGTGTGCTCTACTTCATCGTTTGATTATGAGGATCTGTGCCTTTCTTGCTTATGATCGGAAAAGTTGAGCAAGTATTCTACATTGTAGATCACTTGTTCTTTGTACTGGAGTAGATTCTGTGTGTTCCTTCTTCTGCATCTTAACCAATGCTGAAATGGAGGAGGGGTTCTTCCATAGAGCATTGATCTTTATTTGTTTTCCGGAGTCCAACTTTGTAGGAGATTCTCCTACTCCTTTCATGTAATACTGAAAGTCATCTCTATCTTCACCTTATGAGGTGGAACCTTCTTAATGAACCCTTGTAACTCGTTACCTTTATTTATTACAATACATATTCTTCATCACTTTAATAATTTTCTTTTGTTCTTTTGCTTGTGGGTTCATCATCTTCTACGGTGTGAGCATGATGCCTCTTCTTGTCGGTTTTCTTGGAGGGTCCTTGATTCTGGGACAATTTCTTGAGTAATGTCCCTTCTCATCACATTTGTAGCATCTAATACTGGATAGATCTCTTCTGGATCTATGATACCTTATAAAATTTATGTTATGGTGGTCCTCCATCTTGTTGTGATTTCTTCTAGTGTGAGTTGTAAGAACTTGATCATCATTTGCTCCAATATTTTCTTCTCTTGCTACTAGCCGAGCTTCTTCTTGGGTGCATTCTTCCCATAGTCTGTTGAAGGGGATCAACTTCTTCCTGGCACACATTCCTTGAATGAATGAGTCTCGTGATCTTGGGAGACCATTCAAGGTGGTCATAACAATCTCTCCTTCTTCCACTTTGTCTTCTATCGCTTCAAGTTGCTCCTTGATTTCAGAGACCCTTGAGAAGTAGGATTGCATGGTCTCTGAAGGTTGGATCTTCACATTCTTGATCTGATTCCTTAAAGTCATCTTATGATTGATGGTATTCCCTTCAAATATCTTTGTCAAGGCATCGAACATCTCCTTGGGTGTCTTTAGGGATGACACATGAGGGATGAGATGATATTTAATGGAGTTTGCAATAATCCTCTTGGCTTTGAGCAAGTTATTCTTGTGGATAGCCTTTGCCTCATCTCCCTCTAGTGCTGGAATCACCTCACTAACATACTTGTCCAAATCATTTTCTTCTAGGACAAGAGAGATTCTATACTTCCATGCTCGGAAGTTGTTAGCTCCCTCAAGCTTATCCTCAAGCTTGGTGTGGTGAGTCATTTTGCAATGAGAACCTCAAATGGAAATAACAAAGATTTAGGTCTTACCAATTTGAGATTCCCAACCTGGTTCAGGAGCTGGCTGGCCTAAGGTTTTCTAGAGAAATCCTATTTTTTCAAAGTTGAAATTTTGAACTTCTGATTAGACAAGAAGATGCGCCTCCTCAAGGCGAGTTGTCCAATGTACTCTTTTATCCGGATTGATGGAGGAAAACCCCAAAAACTTGATGCCCAGTTTTCTCGCGGCACTAGTGTCTAGGTCAAAAATGAAAATTATTCAAACTTGATTATGATTCCTCCAAAAGATGCACCCTCCTAGGGCGAGTTATCCTAGCCCTCTCTTTCTGATGATCTATGGAGAGAAGACCTTGAACTAGGAATCCCTAGTTTCCCGCTGCTACACAATGCCTTCTTTTCAAGTTAGCTCTGATACCATGTTAGAGTTTGCACTTTAATTCAATTTAACTGAAATAAAGACAAGCACAACAAAGCAAAATAGAGACAATAATTTTCCTCAGGGAAACCATAAAGGAAAAAACCCCACAACTTCCTCAAAGATAGATTCGTCACTAATACAATATCAAACAAAATGGAAAACCCAAATATAATATGTATTCTACAGGTCTCTCTCTTTCTCCTCCAACGAACTTGTCTTCTCTCTCTGCTTATGCAAACTTGAGTGAGTGAGTGGTGTGTCCAAATGAGAGAGCAAGGATCTCTATTTATACTTTATGTGTAGGTGACCTTTTTCCTAATGGGGCCGACCTCACTTACCTAACTGGGCCAACTTGTCCTAGGGAGACTCAATAATACAATTTACATTTGACCTTTGGGGATCTAATGCCCCAACTTACAATGGAGGTTTTACCTCAATAACCAAACATAATAATGACATCTCCGAATGGAGGAAAAACATCTCCATCGGAGGTAAAAGTAAAATAGAATAATAATATAAATATAAAATACAAATGAATATCTTCCGAAGTTACATTTACAACAACATTATTCACTACCGTTACACCTTGCATTATTGTTTGAAGAATGTTGCCTTGCGCCAACCACCCAGTTTACTCCAATCAAGGGAATTCATGAGCCTCATGCTTACTAGCCTTTCTTGTTTAGTTATGTCATTTTCCTAGTTGATTACAATGTGTTCTTGATTTTCATGGTAAGATCACCGCCTTGACATCAAATTTAACTCTCATTGAATTCAACTCACTTCATTTTGAGAGTTACGATAACAGTGATAGTACCTTGTTTTTCCTCCTGATCAAAACAAGGATTGACCTTAGACTTAGCAAAGAGAGTCATCGATGCTCTTTTCCTCAATAGTATCCCCTATGTTCGACACTAATTCATTTATCGCATCAACGGGAATCATATGTTTTAGTGGTTGTAGTGTTCACAGTTATAGTTAAAGACATTTGTCCATCTGACATGGCACGTTGGTCACCTGGCACCATCACAATCATCAATATTTCCTCTCCTCTATCATTATCATAATCATTACAGTACTAGGCACATTCACACATGTCAGGATTGAATTCATTTCCACCAGTTTATATAGATGACCCCTCGGTCTCCTCTTATTTTAATTCAGTTTGACAAGATTTCAAGAGCATAGGGATCCTATCTCATTTGTATAAAAACATCTTCTTTTTGTCGCCTATCGGTTACATGCTTCAACAGTCATCACCAAAATCCCCCCTATGGGAAGTCATTTACTCTCAACAATTGATCTCTTACTATCACAGGATTCAGAGTATCGACATGAGGGAAAGAGACGATAATGTATTTCGGTTATGCAGGTCCTTCCTAACCTCACATATCACGGGGCATCTGTTCACGGGGGCTTCACTAGGGGGCCAATACAATACCACGTTCGTTCATATTGGGGGTATTAATTAAACATGAAAACCCAAATATTATATTGCTTATATATTAAGGGGCATTAGGGTTTTTTTATTTAATACAACAATACAAAAATACTTTGGGGTATATTTTATATGGGCGGGCTGCCAAATATCCCCAGAAATGGAAATGAGGGTGCAATGAGGCAAGGCTCGGGCTTACCCACGGCTTACCAGAGTTGCAGGGAAATCGCGTCAAGGCCAGGGTTTTGTGGTGAAGACACAGTGAAGGGGAAAGGGCTTGCATGGAAATCGCGTCGAGGCCAGGGTTTTGTGTGGGTTTTGTGGTGAAGACACGGTGAAGAGGCAAGGGCTTGCAAGGAAATCGCATCGAGGCTGGGTTTTTGTGTGGGTTTTGTGGTGAAGACACGGTTAAGAGGCAAGGGTTCTGTCCACTTTTTTTACCCACTGTCTGTGGTGGACACACTAGAATCTCGACAGTCTCGTTACTTCTCGGTGGCTTGTTTTTAGTAGGTTTCTGTTACTTTTTTGGTGCAGGTGGCGTCCTCTACGCCTATCTGTTTTTGTTTTATTTCCTTAGACTATCTTTTTTTTGGAATATTGGGATTTTATGACTCCATGGAGGATTAGCATATCTTGTTTTTAAGAGCTGTTGTGTTTTATCTCCTATGAGGAGGTTTGGATTTTCCTGTGTTCTTCAGGTGTCGGATTCCGTGGGACTATCTTTTGTTTGGAATATTGAGATTTTTATGACTCTGTGGAGGATTGGCATATCCTGGTTTTAAGAGTTGTTGCGTTTTATCTCCTGTGCGGAGGTTTGGCTTTTCCTATGTTCTTCAGGTGTCAGACTCTGTGGGTTTATTTGTATTTAGGCCTTTGGACTAACCTGGGGTTTCCTGAGGGTTCTTGGGATGATTTTTTAGTTCTCCAGGCATGCCTAGCAGTAGAAAGCAGCCACTTATCCATGTTTTGGGTTGAATTACGCCCTAAACAAAATTTTTGGCATGCATTGGGATGAAGGCATCCATCTCTTGGCATATCAGACAAAATTAAGGTAATTTTTCCACCATAGAAAGGGTCAAAACAACCCTGAAATAAAATCAAGGTGCTTTAATTAGGAAATAGAAGCATCTTGGAGTGAACCTCGACATGAAAAAAACCGTAAATATCCGAGTATGTGCATTAAATAGCCCTAGAACAACAACATATAGCCCTAGTATTACTTATGGGTGTGAATTTGGATAAGGATAGTAGGTTTGGGTTGTTTTAGTTTATTTTTGGGTCAATTTCAAACCATAAAAAAACAATATTGCTTGACAACTTTGGGTGAAGACATCCTTAAAGAAATAGGTTTGGGCCAAATTTGAATCCATTCTGTCAACTAGTAACCCTAACACAATGATAAACAACAGTAAAACCTTTAATTGAGTAGTTATGGGTGGGCTCCTTTACATTTTGGTTCTTTTCGGTCCTAAAGGGGAAATCTAAATGGTTTTTAAGGGTAGATTTGTAGTAAAACACCTTGAATCAACATTAAAGAACAATGGTGAAGTAAATATGGGCACATTTGTGCACTTATCTACCATCAAGCAGCCTTAGTCCTTCATTTTGGGCATATTTTAGACCCTAAAAAATTAAAAATAGTAGTAGACCACCTAATCATCAAATTTGGGCACATTTTGGGTAGCAAATACATTACTAATCAAATTTCCTATGGTAAATAGTGTCACTGTAGGAATTCTTTGCAGCCAATGTAGTTGCAAGGGATTCAAGGAGGGCTTCTCCAAGAGTGACAAGTGAAGCAGTTCAAAACGCTGTAACTTGTAAGTGCAGTTAACTTTTTGTAATTGGTATTGCATTCCTCTTTACAGTGAGTTATTTGATGGTTCAATTGTTACTTGAGATCACTTATTATTTAATAAATTCTTCATGATGCTTGTACTTAAGGAAACTGTAGATGAGGTTTTGATGTGCACCATTAGTGATTTCTTTTACAATCTAGGATTTTACTTGTTAATTGTTAGATTTTCAGAAATTTCAATCTGATATAGGATCTTAACTAAGAGGATAACATGTATAGAATATCTACAACATATCTACAGCATATCAATCATGGACACAATAATGCAAGCACACAAGAGACACAGAGTTTCACCGGGGAAAACCAAGAAGGTGAAAAACCCCGCAACTTCCTCAGAGATAGATAGAGCAATGATACAACCCAAGCATAATAGATAGTCCTCCTAACAGCAGCTTCTCCTCCTCCACAAGTGCGCCACTCTCCAATGAGTGTGTGAGAAAGAAGTGAATGATCAAATAGAGTGCCTCCCGCACTCTATTTATACCTGACTTGACTTGCCTAATAACCTTTACTAGGTCGGCCTTAACTTAACCACGTAACATAATGCTGACTGGGCTGACCCCCAATAGGGTGGTCTAATAACCCTTTGAGTATAAGTTACGACACTTACAATATAAATGACGACACTTCCGTATAGAGGAATGATAACATCTCTATAGGAATACAAACACTTCCGTATAGAGGAATAATAACATCTCTATAGGAATACAATATACATATAGGAAATACATTCCGAAGTTACAAATACATCAACACTCCCTCTTAACTAGGAAGGTATTTCTCGACACAGATATGCTAGCACAAGTCTTCTTCTCTGGATCATCGTCACTGAATCATCGTCATCATCATCGTCACTGCTGCTGCTATCTCAATCAATCTCTGAACTACTCGTCATAGGAAGTTCTACAGAGCTAGTCCTTTTTCATATTGGATGTAGGCCCACCACCTGTAGGTCTTCATCATTACTGGCCATACTTTGGAATCCTCAGGACTTATTATGTTCATCAAAAAACCTGGCTGTAGCATCCCAGGCTGCTACGAGCACACAGCTCTACTTGTCAGATCTCCCAGGAGCACATTACATGTGACCCCATCACAAAACATGACTGTAGCATCCCAGGCTGTTACGACCACACAACTCTACCTGTCGGATCTCCCAGGAGCACATTACATGTGATCTCACCACAAAACCTAGTTGTAGCATCCCAGGCTGTTACGAGCACTCAGCTCTACCTATTGGATCTCCCAGGAGCATATTACATGTGGTCATGGAAAAACCTGGTTGTAGAATCCCAGGCTGTTACGAGCACTCATCTCTACCTGTTAGATCTCCCAGGAGCATATTACATGCCATAGGACAAAACCTCGAAAGAGCTTCCTAGGCTGTTACGAGCTCACAGCTCTACATGTCGGATCTCCTAGGGCACTATTATATGTCCTCCCAGAGCAATGCCTCGAAAGAGCATCCCAGGCTGTTACGAGCACACAGCTCTACCTGTCGGATCCCCCAGGTCAACTTACATGCTCATCTGCACAACCTGTCCACGACCACAGATCAACATCATCTCGATACTCTCCATACATCATCCTGATGTACATCAACACATAATCATCTTGATCATCATCATAGTATCATCCTGATACATAACATCTTGAGCAACATCCTGAAGCTCATCATCCATGATCATCCTGATCATACAGTGCATCCACCTGATGCATACCTGATACATATCATCATACATGATCTATCTGATCATACAATGTATCCACCTGATACATACACAAATAAATGATCCATCTGATCATAACAAGCATCCAACATGATGCATATACATATATATGATCCAACTGATCATAACAAGCATCCAACATGATGCATATACATATACATGATCCAACTGATCATACCAAGCATCCAACATGATGCATATACATATACATGATCCAACTGATCATACCAAGCATCCAACATGATGCATATACCGAGCAGTAACTGGAGCAATGTCATTATGCTCACCATCTAGCACTTACATCCACAACCATGTGAAGGATCCTCCTCTCACCATGCTTGGAATGGCTTCAGCAAATGTGTCCATCACTTCTTCCTCAAAGTGTCATCAACCTGAAGAACACCAAGCCTCTCTCTGAAGTACTCGAACTTCACTCTAGCTAGTGGCTTCGTCAGCACATCTGCATCCTGCTCATCTGTCGTAACATACAGGAGCTTCACTGCTCCTCTCTGCACCATATCCCTGATAAAGCGATATTTGATATCGATGTGTTTCAACTTGTCGTGGAACACCGGGTTCTCAGACAGCTTCACACAGCTTTGGTTGTCACACAAGGTACCAGTAGCCTCCAACGGGAGATCAAATAACTCAGACAGTAGCTTCCTCAGCCATACTGCCTCACAACTAGCCGAACAAGCTGCAACATACTCTGCTTCGACTGTACTCAGTGCTACGTAGGATTGCTTCCTGCTAAACCAAGAGATCACACCTGATCCCATACTGAAGCAACACCCAGATGTGATCTTCCTATCTGCAGCACTGCCTTCCCAGTCTGAATCAACATAACCCTGCATGTTAAACTTTTGATTCGCATCATACTTGAGCCCATAATCAACTGTACCCTTCAGGTACCTCAGAATATGCTTTACAACAACCAGGTGAACACTCCTCGGATCTGTCAGGAACTGGCTCAATGTGTTCACCGCAAAGAAAATATCTGGTCTCGTGTTCGTCAGGTACATCAAGGACCCAATCATCTGACAATACATTGTGACATCAACCGGGTAAGATGAAGCATCACACAGAAGCTTCAGGTTCGATGCCATAGGTGTGGCCATGGCCTTGTAGTCCATCATGCCGAACTGCTTCAGGATCTCTACTGCATACTTCCCTTGTCCAAGGAAGATTCCATCTGCACTCTGCCACACCTCCATACCAAGAAAGTAGTGCATCATACCCAAGTCCTTCATCTCGAACTTGGCAGCAAGCTTCCTCTTCATGTCGGTAATCAATCTATCCTCACTTGTTACAAACAGGTCATCAACATACAATCGTAGTATCACTGGATTGCCTTCCTCAACCTTGTAGTAAAGGTTGGAATCCGCTTTACTCTTGGTAAAGCCCAAACTTGATAGGAAGCCATTTATCCTTCCATACCAAGTCCTAGGAGCTTGCTTCAAGCCATACAAGGCTTTCTTCAACCTACACACATATGACTTCCTGTCATGTTTCTCAAAACCAAGTGGCTGCTCCACATACACTTCCTCCTTGACTACACCATTCAAGAAATATGTCTTGTCATCCATCTGGTGAATCTTCCACTTCATCACTGCACCAGAGCAAGTACTGATCTGATGGAAGTGTATCTGGATACATATGCAAAAGTCTCTTCATAATCAGCCACGAGCTACAAACCTCGCTTTGTATTTTTTCTATGCTACCATCTGTAGCATGCTTGATCTTATAGATCTACTTGGAAGTCACGACAGACTTCCCTTCTGGTCTGGGACAACATCCCAACCATCATTCTTCATGATCGACGGATCATGGCATTCTTCCATTACTTCATCCTGGATCCTGGGAACTTCAATATCTTCAATAGATAGATTTGTTACTGGAACAAATGTTGTAGTCCTTCTTTTGTAGGTGATGATATACGATCTTTCCTACAAGACATGTTAAATTGCATGATTAGAAACATCTCATAGTTTTCAGAACAATTTCTTACACATAAAGAAATATGTCATACAGTCATGCAATTATTTTAGCCAATGCTTCAATACAACATTTATCCATATCCCGTAACTTTCTAGATGCCTTCCAATCTCTACCAGAACATTGTTAAGAGTGTGCACAACTCCCAACATGTCAGCAAAGAGGTTTCATTCTAGATAAGTAGCAATGGAATGTTGTACAGTGCCATAGGCCACTTACCCATTACATGCATATTAGTAGTATATTGTTCATTAATGTAATTATTCTAATATGCATAATACACAACCGAAGTCTAGGAACATAAGTATATACATTATTGAACAGTATTATTTAAACAATCAAATATACAAGAAATGACAATTCAAATACTTATCTTTGTTTGTTTGTAGGGTGGACTCCCTCTCAATATTTGCTTCCTTGCAGGAGCTACTGGAGTGTGCTCCCTCTTGATCTTTGCTTCCTGGATTACCTGTCCTTGAACTTATATCCATCCTCGGTCACTTATGCATACTTACTAGTATCATCATTTTGTTATCCTCGAGGTCTCATGCATACATACATTCATTAGTACAATCACAATAATCTTAAACATGTATAGTCACGATCATTTCAAACACAGATAATAAACATTAGTATTCAAGGTTTCATGGAATACTTCTTTTACTCATGCATATTCTTATTTGACCGAAGGATTTTTCTGGTTAGTCATATCATCAATCAAGGTAAGAGACATAATATGTATAAACCCTTGATTACTTACATTTCTAACTTCATGAATAATCATTATCAACCATACAACAGTATAAGATCCTAACACAAGGTAGGATTCTAACTTGATATAGGAAAAACATACCTGGTTATCATATTTGCTAGTTATGTCTACTAATGTCTTCTTGTTCTCTTCAATGACTTGTGCTAGTAACCTGCATTTCTCATAGGTTAAGCATTGTAGAACCAAATTATACATACCTCGTAAGTAGATCTTCTATGTGATCCATGACAATGGATGAATCTTTGTCTTCATGTCACCATGGTCATATGTTCTTGAACTAGAACATAATTTGTCTTTCTTGATGTACCTTTCATGTTAGCAGACAACATCAACCTCATACCACACCACAATGCATTAGTACAATCATAAGTGTCAAAACCCTAATCAATGAATATTTGCATTCATAATTTTATTAAGGTGATACAACAAGTCTAAAGTTAATCAAGATTGTACTAACCTTAATGAAGACAAACATACCATAGACTTTATCATGAACAGATCTCGAAACATACCTGGATAAGTCATACCTGTCAAGATTGCTTGTAATCTTCTTATGTAAGGCCTTAGCCTCAACTCCCTCTGAAACAGGAACTTCTTCACTTATGCAGGTGACTAATCCATTCTCTTCTAGGATTAACCCAATCCACTTTGATTTGCAGAAACTGGATCTGGAGCTGGATTAGGGTTTGTAAGAGAAACCCTAAAAATTCAAACTTTGAATTTCAAAATTTTGAAAGGATAGAAAGATGCGCCTTTTTGAGCTGGTCAAGCTGGTATACGCAGAATTTGAAAATTGCAAAGTTTCACCCCTCAAAATTGCCTTTTAGATTTCTGGATTCACTAGGGAGGACCCTGAATTAGGGTTTGAGTTTTCCGGAGCTTCACCCAACCAAATAGTTTGATCAAAAGCTCTAAACTTCGATTTTTCCAAGGAGCTTCCAGCTATGGTCACAGATTTAAAAATTCCCATTTTTGTAGAAGCCCTAATTTTTCACTTTTCTGATCAAAGTCCCGAACTACGGTTTGATCAAGCCCGACCTTCTACCCAACCAAATTTTTTTATCTTGGTCTCTAAATTTCGATTTTGATGAGTAGCATTCAGCCGTGGTCTCTGATTACAAAAATACCAACTTTCTCTGAAACCCTAATTCCCGGAGCCATGAATGAAGGTGCTCAAAATCCAATTATGTTTTGACAGAAATATGCACCTGATTGTTTCTGGTGTAACTCTGAAATTACGAATCCACAGGGTCTGAAACCTCGATCTGTGGTAGCCCGATCTGTCATCTTTCCAACCCCACAGGTATGACCTCAATTGGATTCTTTGAGATAGATTTATTCCAAGTGTCGCAACGTGACCTGTTTATGGGATAAAACAGGAGAGAAAAACTGTACAGCGTGCCATGTGTCACTGGTTCAACTTCGGCCTCTGAAAACCTTACCTTAGAAACTACAGTCCATTCCCTACCTGTCACTTTTTATGAAATTTCATTTGGAGCTTCCTAGCCCAAGTTGTGATCTTTTTTCCTAGGTCATATGTTTATGACTGAGATCTGGAAGAGGCAGAAAGCCTAGATTGTACAGATCATAAAACACAAAGTACAACGAATTAGAAGTTGTGATTCGGATACAAGGTACATGGGGATCTTTTCGTCGACCTGTAAGAGTTTCAAATTCTGAAACCTCTCCAAAATGGATTTATAGCAAAAGTTCTAAGATGACTTGTTTTTTCTATATCAAGCCCTAGTTTCGCAAGTGCAACAAGTGTCATAAATGCCATACCATGCCTTCTTTCAGGCTAGCTTTGATACCATGTTAGATTTTCAGAAATTTCAATTTGATCTAGGATCTTAACTGAGATATTAACATGTACATCATATCTACAACATATCTACAGCATATCAATCATGGACACAATAATGCAAGCACACAAGAGACACAGAGTTTCACCGGGGAAAACCAAGAAGGTGAAAAACCCCGCAACTTCCTCAGAGATAGATAGAGCAATGATACAACCCAATCATAAGAGATAGTCCTCCTAGCAGCAGCTTCTCCTCCACAAGTGCGCCACTCTCCAATGAGTGTGTGAGAAAGAATTGAATTATCAAATAGAGTGCCTCCCGCACTCTATTTATACTTGATTTGACTTGCCTAATAACCTTTACTAGGTCGGCCTTAACTTAACCACATAACATAATGCTAACTGGGTTGACCCCCAATAGGGTGGTCTAATAACCCTTTGAGTATAAGTTACGACACTTACAATATAAATGACGACACTTCCGTATAGAGGAATGATAACATCTCTTTAGGAATACAAACACTTCCGTATAGAGGAATAATAACATCTCTATAGGAATACAATATACATATAGGAAATACATTCCGATGTTACAAATACATAAACATTAATAAGTCTACATAAGGAATTGAGTTTCAAACAATTCACTTATTATTTAATACATTCTTTGGGATGCTTATACATAAGGAAACTATATAATCTAGATGATATTTTGATGTGCACCATCAGTAATGTATTTTGACAACCTAGGATTTTACTTGTTAATAAGTCTCCATAAGTGATTGGGTTTCAAATAATTTTCATGATTCTAATTGGAGGCTGCAACATTGAATACTTATAACCGTTGCCAAGCTTGACAAGTAAACATTTGTCTTGAGCAACAACAAAAAAAAAGAATTTTCCAATTCTTCCTTGACAACAATAAGGTCATTCCCACATATAGCTGAATTGCACAGGGTATATAAGGTGTATTTTAAAGAAAATCTTTAAATTTAGGAGCAACTTTTGCTTAAAATTATGAAGATAGGGTAGGCTTTGCCTAAAATCAGCTAAGAGAAGGTGTGCATAACAGAATATGTGTAAATTTAGGGCTATTTTGCAAAAAGCTATGAAGATTGGGCAGGTTTTGACTAAAATCAACTCAGATAAGGTGTATGTTACAGAAAATATTTAAATTTAGGAGATATTTTTTATAAAATTATTAAGATAGGGTAGATTTTTCCCAAACTTAGATAAGAGAAGATGTGTGTAGCAGAAAATATTTCAGTTTAGGAATGATTTTTCAGAGAACTACGAAGATAGGGTAAGTTTTGGCTAGAATCAAGTAAGATAAGTTGCATGCTACATAAAATCTTTAAATCCAGGAGTTGTTTAGCAGAAATATGGTAAGGACACATGTCGAATAAGATCAGCGAGGTTATAGTGCATGTTGTCTAGACAGACTAACTTAGGAGAAAACAAGGACAAAAATAACATAGAAATAATAAAATATGTTTTTTTTTCCTTGGAAAAAGTCGTAGAACAGGATGGTCGAGTACATCCCGAGGCTTACCAGGGCAGCATCAACCCTGGCGACATTGTTTTCACTCCTGTCAAAAGAAAACCTTAACCGAGGCTACCTCGCTATGTAAAACCCTCTGCGATTTCGGTGGCTACTTTTCACAAGAAAACACTGCGTACAGAAATAATAAAATATGTTTTTAAGTAAATAGTCAAATTATAGGGTTCATTTTCAATGAATTAGCAAATTTAATTTCAGCCAAGGACAAAATCTTCAAGTTTACTGTAGATTTGGAGATGCATGTGGAAAATCATCAAAAGCAAGAAAAAATAACATCATGGAAAGCTAGAGTTGCATAGTAAAAAATTATCGACCTATTAAGTTGAAAATGAGTAATTGTGAAAAGCAAGAAACAATTTGCTATGGTGGAAATTTGATCATTGTATAGTTAGCATTTTTGAGTTCTTGTGCATTGTTATAGGAAGAAATGTGGCGTGTCTCAATTTGCAAATGTGGCTCATTTCAAAGGACTTTTTATTGGTATGATGCCATTTTACAAGGTTATTGTGAATAGTCCTTATGTGTCAAACCCATATAGCTAAAGTCATTTATCGATAAAGGATAGGGAATTGCGGACACAATTAGAAAATGTTATGAGCAGTTTGATAGAAAAAAGTCAACAAAGGCAAGGTCTATTTGATACAACATGATGAATAGGTGAAAATTCATCATATGTGAGGAAGTTAAGCAAATTATCAAGTGAAGTTGGGGTCTATTTGATGCTAGGTTACAAAAGTTTGGGATTTGTCTAGATAATACATGCAAAATCAGAATCTGCATGGAAAAAAGTTGGAAGCTCCTAGTTTGGAGCCTGAGACCAAACTTATGAATGGTTTCAAAATAAATAAAATCAAGCCTGCTAGATAACACATTTCTTAAAGTTTTGTGTACTTATGATTGATATGAAGGAAAATGAGAATATGGGGCAATTTATTGAATATCAACCCAGTTGGTTACCATTTGACAGACAAGAAAGTTGGCATTGTATTGGAGATAATCAAGAAACAACAGGTTTAGTTTAATAGAAGTCAGTAGTACTATGGGAAATCCTAGAGGAAATTATTGATAGAATGTTTTAAGGATGGATTTGAGGTGCATGGAATCAAAAGGTTGAGTATCAGTAGACCTAAATATTTTTTAGATTCTATTAAAGGATTAGATGCTATTACTAACATATATCAAATCTGTAAAGTCCATTCCATGTAAATAAATCATGTGGAAAACCCAAGGTAATTCAGATAAGGTAGTCAATTTAGTGTCTATTTGACATGAAGCAAAGCTTTGGTAGAAGATAAGGATAATTAAGTCATTATAAGGAGTCCAATGCCACAACACAATAGCCTAATCTTACTACAACAACATCAAATAGACATACTTTTATGAAGAATTTCCATAAGGTTATATGGAGTACCTTTTTTACTTGAGTTAGTTGGAGAAACAAGGTGGTTTGTCACATGTGTTGAGGTTAAGTTGATATTTTGATGCAATGGGATATTTCCTACTAGAAGTTAACAAATCTATAACCATGATGCCAAATTCAAGGAATTCAATTACCATATATATGTATCTTTTGATTTGCATGTTATGATATAAAAATTCGAACTGGTACCTAACAATTTATCTATGAAACTACATACAGAGGCAGTGATGCCCTAATTTGTCAGAACCTTTTCCTATATGCCCACCTGTCACTCAAAGAATGAAATTACCAAGGCCTCTTAATAAAACTACAATCTAAGTTGTTGTTGAAGGTGCAAAGCTTTCACCACTGAGCATTGTTCCTTATGCAAATGGTCTCTCTCCTCACAGGCAGAATGGTATTGTAGAAAGCAAATTTTGTTCTTGTTTCTACATCAAGGGTGATCTAAACTCAATAATTTTTTGGTTTGGATGCATTTAGATGCTTGAGCATTTGGTTGGTTTTTTTGCCTCTGTTTGTGTTGATTCAAGTGGTCATTATTTGTACTACAAATATTTGCGTACCATGTTGTATTAGGGGGCTGTTGTAATTCTGATTTGATTTGCAGTTGTACTCAAGAGTTTCCATGGCTCTTGGTTTTCTAGACTTAGGAATGGTTCTTCACATTGAAATCCAACTACATTATCCAATTGTATTGTGCATTCCTTAGTGTAAGAATATGTGAAACCAAACGGTAGTATCCAGTTGTACTTTTCATTCCTTAGTGTAAGAATATGTATTAATGTGTTGAATTCACGACTTAGAGACTATTGTTCTGCTCAACAAAAGGGTGGAATATTGTAGCTCTGTTTTTTTTCCTATGCTATGTGCCCATTTGCAAGCATGTACATTGCCTAAGAGGAAATTTAGTAAATGAAGGAAGTTGTGATTTTTTTTTTTTACACAAACGGTTGAAGAGATTTATATTAAAAAGAAGAGCTGATTACATAGAGATGGGGAGACTGTTCCCACAAAATAGAAGCTGGAAGTTCTTGCTCCTTACAGACCAGTCTTAGTTTTTCAAAAAAGGCATTAAGCATGTTACAATTGAAATATTTAATAAATTGTCCTAGTAAAAAACAGTAGAAGAAAAACATATTTTGACGCTAGGAGAAAGGACCCAAAGGGTGGCTGCCATGACACAAAAGAAGGAGACATAGTGCCTCAATTGACATGATGAGGACGAGAATTCTTTTCTTTGCTTCCAGTGGTTGTCCCATCATTCTCGTCATCAATGTTCAGTATGATTGAAGGACTTCTTCTGTTGTCTGTCTGGGCACAATCAACCTTGGCTTCCACAATCCTAAGACAACTGTGAAGAGAATCAAATTTACCAATTAATTTTTCAAAATGGTCCTTTATCTTACCATTGTTGTTGCGAATTTCAGTGTTGGAAATTTGGACGAAGGTAGCCAGATGGGAGATCACTTTTTTCATCTCATTGAGGTCGCCTCTGAGCCAACGAACTTGGACCTCCAGGTCCATCACTTGCGAACGAAAATCAGGAGATGGGATGCTCTGATCACGAGGGGATTCCATATGCATCAAAGCACCATTGTCATCCACCATTTTCTGCCAATTTTTACTACATCCTTGTGCCACTGGGCTTCCACGAAATTGTTGCATGAGAGCTCCATGTCCCACATCAAACTGTGCAACATGTAGCCCCGGGTTTTTGTGTCCTGAATCAAAGCCACATCCAGGTTGATACCCAGATCCCTTAATGCCTTGTCCCAGACCGGGTTCCAGGGGAACCCATCTTCTACAATTTTCAGTCTCGTCAGCTATGGGTAGACTAGGACAAGTTTTCTTGGACGAGCCGCCTCGAGCGAGCTCCAAGACACCATTACCGTTACCTTGAAACAGATTAGAGAGATATCTCTTTGAATTAACCCCCCTTGAGTGCCCCTGAACATGGTTGCGGCACTTGCGACATTTCAAAGCAGGAGGGCATTGTCTTCCGTCTTCCATGCTTAACCTTAAACACCAAAAATTCACAGACCGAGGAGACAAGCAATGTGAGAAATGCACACCAAAGAAATCATTGACCGAGGAAACAGGTGGGGAGAGATGCACGCCACCTTCCCCGGGAATTTGCAGACCGAAATTTCACAGAACGGAGGGACAGACGATGCTAAAAGAGCGCCACCTTCATGCCTCAAATAACATTTGGGCACCTTGGTTCTCGTCCTCAATAAACTCGCGCATGTGAGCCAGGTGTATTCTACCAAGGATGGTCGCCCTTTCAGACGAGTGGACATGAGGGGAGTGCATGGAGATCCGTTGGATATATGGTAGTTAATGCAGATTGGATTGAGGTTGAGGGGGTAGGGATAGTGGGTGTAAGAATCCATTAGGTGCAAGGAGATATGGTAGTTAGTGCAGATCCATATTGGATTGAGGTTAAGGGGATAGGGGTAGAGGGTGTAAGAGTCCATTAGGAGCAAGGAGAGATTAGGGGACCCAAATGTTCTCATGAACTTGATCTTTGATGATCGCAATACCACAATTCAACCCCACTCCAGTGTTGGCCATGGCATTGGCACTATGGTTGTTATGACGGAGGATATGAAGGAAAGAGATGGAATGAAAGTCCTTGACGAGAAGATTGAAGTGCTGGTGCAAGGTTGTAGCAGGCTTCCGATGGTGTTTTGCAATTGTCCTGGCTTCCTGAATCACTATCATAGAGTCACCAAAGAATACCAAATTTTGTAGTTCTTCCTTCCTTGTGATTTCCATCCCTTTTATTAAGGTGAGCCACTCAGCTTCATTGTTTGTTCGCCTACCAATTCCCCAAGCAAAATTGTTCATTTTGTTTCCATCGGAGTCTATGAGAACCCCCCCCCCCCCCCGCACCTGCCAACCCGGGATTGACTTTGGAGGCTCCGTCGAAGAAAAGAATGTGGCTACCTAGCGTCCTGATCCAGATTTGGAGATCCTTTACATCCAATCTGATGTGCCAATCCTGTGTTTTGATCTTGCAGGAGGGGAGATAAGGAGGAAGGTAGGGGGGATTCAAAAGATCAACAACCCAAATTGTTTCTTCAACTGTTAAGGATTCTTTGCAAATATTTTTCATACCTCTGGTGGTGAGAGCCTCGATCCAAAGGGCTTTGGTAGAAGTGACAATATTGTCGGGGGTGGCTCTGATGCCTTCGAAGATTTCATGGTTTCTATATGTCCAAAGTTTCCAACAAAGAAATTTCGAAAAGGCCATCCAAGCCCTTTTAAGATCCGGATTTCTGTAGAGAGAGTTGGGGTAGTAATGATGCCAAGAGGTGAAAAGGTCGTTCCAGTCGGTGGGAAGAATGAGATTTGGGTGGATATTTTGGTAGGCTCTGTGCCAAAATTCTTGTGAGAATTTGCATTCTAAAAAAAGGTGGTCAATTGTTTCCTCGACGTTTTTACAAAAGATGCATCTTGTTGGGCCTTCGATTCCTCTTCTCCTAAGGTTTTCCGTTGTGAGAATCTTTCTATGAGCCAAAGTCTAGATGAAAACATTATCTTTAGGAATACCATCTCTGTCCTAGATTCTCATCCATTTAATGTCTTTGTTGCATTGATACTTGAGGTCATCTAAGTAATTGTAACCTTCCTTAACAGAGTATGATCCTCCTTTCCCCCATCTGCGCTTGTCTTTCAAGGATAGGTGAATAGGAATTGCTCCATGAAACCTGGAGAGGAGGTCAGTGTAATCGTGCTGAAGATGCTCTGGAATATTTAGCTTGATCCACCTCAGCCATTTACCTTGTCGAGACCACGATGAGAGGTCATAAAGGGAGTGAATGTTTTCTCACTCCATCCAGCTTTTTAAATCTTGGAGAGAAGGAAGAGAATTGACAGGGGGGGTGGTCGCATAAGTTTTCCTTCCAAATTTTGATTTGCTTACCGTTGCCTGGGGCCCAAGAGAGGTTGCTTTGAATAATAAAGCCCGCTTTCTTATAGGGATTCCAGATGGTTGTTCCTTTCTTATCCTAATCAATACTCTCAATACATCTACTTTTGTTTCCCTGCATGTATTTTTTGTAAAAAATCTCCTTCCACCAAGCTTTCTTCCCTATGATAATCCTCCAAAAGATTTTTGCGCAAGGGAAAGATTCATTGAAGAGGGATCTTTAATCCCTGTTCCTCCATACTCTTTTGGTCTGCAAACCATATCCCAGTTGATCAGGTGGAATTTTTTTGCCCCATTTTTTTTTCCACCATGTCAGAGAAAGTTTCTAAGAGATTTTGCGATTTCCATCATTATAGATTTTGGGGCGAGGGAGATGGAGCATGTGTAGAGAGGGAAGGCAGAGAGGATCGATTTGACGAGGACCAGCTTGCCAGCCGGGTTCATCCAGCAAGATCCCTAGGCACTGATTTTATTTTTGAATTTGGCAATGATTCTGTGCCAGTCAGCTGCTTTTTTCTTTCCTTTAAGGATAGGGACACCAAGGTAGTTGAAGGAGTTCCATTCTCCAATTCCTTCGAACCCTAGTATTCTGGAAATTCTTGCAAGGTTCCCAGGAGAGCAGTTCCAACTATAGATCTTGGATTTTGCGTAGTTCACTTTGCCATCAGAGGCCATGAGGAAGGGAAGGAAGTTGTGATTTAGCTATAACATTTTTTTCTTTTTTGCTTTGTTAATAGAACAAATAGGGACACAAATCTCTAGAGTGACACTGTACATTATCCATATAGAAGTTGATTCCATGTATTAAATGGCTTCCATTGCAATTTTTAAATTGTAACTCCCCTTTGCAAGTGTGACTACAACTCTATAGCTCATGACATTTACAAAGCAAATACACTCTTTTGTATTTATATCAATGCTCTTATACACTACTTCCAACAAAACATCGTTCTAGTTTCCTATTTGACAATATCTTTTTTATGTCTTGCTAAGTTTCAACTAAAGTTAAAAAAAAAATTGTTGGCTTCATTTAAAAAAAAATTGGATTCTTCCTTTACCTTCCATTTCTTAGTAGAACTAGGAATTCCTTGAATATATATGATCTTCAACTCATCTCTTCGTTAATGACATTATCCCTTGTTGATGAGAGTTTATTGCAATTGATTGAATTACAATTTCTTACTTCTTGAGAGTCTGTTTCTCACGATCTGTTTATGCATTGGCATTCTTATAATTACAAGTGATTCAAGTAATTGAGAGTTTGTTTCCCATGATC
Organism: Larix kaempferi; assembly: GCA_027924585.1. Taxonomy (NCBI): domain Eukaryota; kingdom Viridiplantae; phylum Streptophyta; class Pinopsida; order Pinales; family Pinaceae; genus Larix; species Larix kaempferi. Next base: position 6,665,807 of record BSBM01000101.1, on the reverse strand, counting down.
TGCATATGCATTGTTGTTGGACTGCGTCAACCCACCATGCAAAAGTTTGGTTTCAAGCTTGAATAAGAAGTCTTATTCAAGCTATTATATGGAATTGCTTGTTTGTTACATTGAATATTTATCCTTTGAATAAATGGTTTATGTGAAGAATAGAATAAAACAAAGGAGATTTGTTTAGTAACTCTAGTTGTAGTATGAGTTTGAAAAACCCAATGAAAGAAAAAGGTTCTAGATTTGTTAACAAGATTTGATCGCAAGAACGGTAACAATTATGAAAAAACATATATAGGTATGTGTTTGTTGTTTGAATTGAAATTATCAATTTCAACTGCAAAATTATATGCTAGATAATTTTAAAAAATGAATCAGGATGAGCATTACTGCATTAATGTTGTATTGCAAGAAAATGAATTTGTTTTTTTTTACATTTTCCTTGATTCAGATCCTTCGCCATGCAATAGTTATATTCAACCATTGTATAAGCAAAGAAATTGGAAGATAGTTGCTAAGAAGCTATTCTATTTACAAATTAATAATTTGCATCGAGATGGACAATTCTTGCATTTGTTAGAGAAATTAAAACCATGAAATTAAAATCCAGATCAATAGCCATCAACTGCACTTCTGTTGTGAAGTATTCTATCAATAGCCTCATAGATGAGAATTCCAGTGAGAAGCCAAATAAGTTGAATGGATAATAGTGCAACTAAAATTTTAGGTCGAAAAAACCCATATGTCTGACGAGGTGCTGCTTCCCATCCTGATGCCCATATTGCAAACAAAGAAATTGCAAATCCAGCAACATCTGTTAGTAAATGTGCAGCATTAATTAAAATTGCCAAGCTGTTAGCTTCTATAGCACCGAAAACCTCTACACTCATGAAAACCATACAGAGTATCACAGCAGTCCAGAGCTTTCTAATTGATGTTGATCGTGTCCTTACATCTGCAGCACGATTACTCCCATCTGAAGATCCACAACCTGTGCCACAAGACATACTGTCAACAATTGGCCCCGAAACCGATGCTTCCACAATTGCTTCATCTCCTTGGCTTTGCTCAGATCCAGACTACGACCCAGACTCATAATAGCTACTAGACATCTAAAAAATAACAGAGAAGGATCAACATTGAAAAGACTCTAAAAGAAGTTCCATGGGGGAGATTTTGAGTATCCCTTTATGGACATTAAACTTCCAAAATTAAAATCAGAGATAAGGATATGTTTCCACGCCATTTTATAGTAATGTTACAAACAGAGGCAAAAATCCAAATCTGAAATATTTCCATCGTAGTTTCATAATCAAAATATTAACTCCAAGAATTATCTTTGAAACTTAGTTGTGTTTAGGGAATCGCCTAGAGTGCTAAAGTCGGAATTTTTTTTAGTATAATTCAACAATTAACAATCATTAAAGTCAGAATTTTTTTGAGTATAATTCAACATCGGTAAATATGCTAAACCCATAAAAAATTCACCAAAACATTTAATGATTATGAGCATCATTTGAAGGGAGAGTTTCTATGTTTTTTCTTCTCTTGTTTTGATCACCTTTTGATCTTCTGCAGGTACTTTGAAGTTGACTCTTCAGTTTGGGGAGGGCTATTTGAATAAACCACTGACAATACATTTTGTTTCAAGGTGTTTCATCCCAATAGTAATATTTCTTCATCCTTTTTAGAGATTTGAATTGAAAGTGCATACCCTGCTTCCTATCTCTTTGTTTTATTAATGAACTAATATGCATGTGTAAATTTGAATTACTTTTTTTTCATTTATTTATGGATGCACTCACCTCATTTTGTAGCCATATTATATCCAAAATTTTGAAAAAATTGTTATAATTTTATTCATTTCTTAACCAACTAAAGGGTACACATGGATGGAAATGCAGATGGATCCAAGTGATGTTGAGAACTTTGCAATTTTTATTGGTGAAGAGAATTGTGTCCTTGGAACAGTTCAGTGTCGAAAAGGTTGTACATATGTTGATATCCGTTGTGAAATTATGGATGATGAAATCATCGAATATACTTTTTATTTTATTGGCCCAATTGGAAATCCTTTAAATACAAATCAAGAGCAAAAAAGGAAACCTACAACAACAAATATAGGCATTAAGAGGAAAGTAGACACAACGGGTTGTTGAATCATTGCAATCACATGTAATGGAAGGAACACCAATATTTGAAAACATTGAAGGGAATGTGGAGGAACCTATGCATAAACAACCAAGAGTTGATCATGTGTCTGAGTCGGTGGACCAAGTTGAAGTGGTTGATCATGTGTCCCAGTCAGTGGAACAAGTTGTAGTGGTTGATCCTAATGTATTGGCATCTTGGGAACAGAAAGTTAATAGTTTAATGGAAGAGTTTGTCAAGGAGGATCTAACAATCACGGTATATTCAGAAAATGGAAAACCTAATATAAAGATCTGTTGTGAAATTTGTGGCATTGATTATGGAATGGGGGAAGTATCCTTGGCAACGCGAACGGTTTGTAACTTCAAAAACAATCATATGAAAACAGGATCCCATCAACGTCACATTTAAATGTTGGGAAGTAATGGAATTCCTTCATGTAACAGAGCAAAGTAGACAACCATGGCTAGAGATCGACTTGAGATTTATCAAGCAATCAAACTTCTAGATGATTTCAACCAAACACAAGAGCCTAATTTGTTCAAGGTGGTGGAAGCAACACTTGCAAACTATGAGGACGAGAAAAAAGTAAGAGTGGAATGTACACGATGCAATAGATGGTTCTCTTTGGTGCTGGAAAGTGGTAATATTGTCATTTCTCTAAATGAACACATGAAATCAAGGAAGCACACTACTACTACAGATGAGGCTTCACATGATACAATTGTGTTGAGGAGTGGAGCAGTTGGGAGACCGAAGAAGCCTACCAATGTTAAGTCCCAACAAAGTTTGACTAAGTTCTTGATCCCATCACTACCATCACCATCACATGGGGTTTCTACAAGTTCACATGCTTCTACTTCAGGTGTGTTAATTACCCAAGTTATAATTTAATTTGAATTTGAATTTTCACATTACTTTATTTGTTATTACTTGTTAGTAGCAGTTCGTAGATCATATTCTAATGTGTTTTTTCATCTTATTCTAGGACAATTGCCTCCCCCGATATTACTATGTTGGGGGTATTGGGATCCCTATCTTGATAGAAGAGGGGAGATATTGGACACAAAGGTTCTAATGGATGACCAACATGGTGGAAAATTGTGGGCCAGAGAGAAACATACCAAGAGAACACTATGTTATTATGGTGTTGAATGCTGTATTAATGGTACATACATACATATCCATTGCAAGAGGGTTTCTGAAACAGGAATCCCTTTTGATTCATTGACATGCAATCTTTGTAAGTTGATACCTAATTGTGATGACTTTTGGATGCGTTTATATCACGAATCAAGGAGCAACATCAAAAGACATGGGAGAGATACAAGGAAAGGGAGAAGGTTATACCATTTGACTCAAACTGAGCTCAAAATTGTTGCATGAGATGCAAATTCTACACATAGATTAACCATGCGATCTCTTTGGTGGGAGAGGACAAAGGTTGCTACACTGTCTATTAGAACGAGGTCTCTAAGGGAAAAGTTGTTCGAATCTGCAAGAAGGAACGATGTGTTCAGGTTTTGCAAGGATATGTGTGTGAGGCTCATAAGCAAGGAAAATTACAAGGTAAAGATGCAGTTTGGGAATTTGTTCAAGATCTATTTCACAACCTAGTTCGTTCAAAGTCAGGGAGAAGATATAGTGCATCTACTAAATCCATTTATGAGATGATTAAGTTATGGGGAGGTCCTAGATTACATAGCTTTATTATCTTGAATTTGGATGGCCCTTCGATATATATGACTTTAAGGCAAGTTATAAAATCATTGACATATATCCCAGGGGAGCAGGAGTACATTTTTGAGGCAATCAGAAAAGTGTATGCTTCTTATAAAGCCAAACATGGTATAGAGGGCCCAATTCCAGCATGCCTTGCTGAAGATGAAATTGTTGTGAAATAATATGTCAGGTGGGTAGCAAAAAGTGATACATTGGTGGGTTTATGTGGTAAGAAAGAAGAACATAAGTGACAATCACATTTCTTGGTGATAGTTGGTGAGGGCGCTGCAGGCTATGAGATTATTACATAGGCCTTCAAGAATTGTGTGATTGGTCATTATGCACGTGTTATTATTGCAAACCCTTTACATGAGAAGATTCCTCGTTTGGTTATGGTTGTTCATCCAACGTGCAACAAATTTGATGCAAATTTTGTCCATCGATAATGGGAAAAAATAGAAGACCCGTGGAAGAAACATGTGGAACATTTTTTAGGACCTATTATTGGTCATTCCTCAGATGGGGATAGTAGGAGAAGAATGCTTATGTTGAAGGATTATTACTCAATGACAAGCATGAGATATCAAATTCCCTAGGAAGGGTGGAGGCTAACTGGGTTGTATGATGGCTTTAAAGTAACAGGACTTCATGCCCAGGATTACATCCACATGGAAAAAAGATAGTGAATCCTTTGTTTAGTGGTCGATGAGATTTGATTGTTGGAGAAGAGTTGATTAGGTTTAACCATATAAGAATGGTTTATAACACTTTTAAAGTGGATGACCACAAGCTTAAAATTGAGGATATGGAGAGGATTGATCGCCAAAACTGGGGTTCAGCACAACGCATTGCTTCAAGGAATGTCCAGAGGTGCTTGAAGGAAATGAGAAGTATAAGTTGCAGGACAGAGAGGACATCGGGTACAGAGACCTATCTAGCAATCATTGCTGACTATATTGATATTTTTTTGTCTCCTAGTTTGACTCTTTGGGAAAGGGTGCAAAATTCTTCAAGAGTCCATCATTTCTAATAATGTCAACATTAATTTTATTAGCAGAGAGGTATATCAAGATGTGAAAATTTCTTGCCACTTTGCGGTTTTGTTGATGAGATTATTTCGTGATCAATACCCTAACTTGCCATGTGCATTGCACCTGACTGGGTCAGATGTATGTGAGAAAATATTTAGCAAAGTTGGTGGCATGGTCGGAGTAGAGAGGTAATATGATTTCACTGACTTACTTCATGCTATTGGAACCCTTAATAGAGTTGCTGAAGAAGAATCGAATCCCCAAGGGCTTCGTTTCAATAAATCTCATAAGAAACAAATGAGTATATGGAATAAATTGCATCAACAAACAGTAGAGGAAGGTGACATCTTATCATAATATGATTCAATATCCACATATGATAAAATTATAGGAGCTCTCAAGATAGGATTGGAGGATGCATAGGGAATTTTACTAGGTCTTGGCATGCAACCAGAAAGACACACAGAAGATTCTTGGTGGTTTAAACCATGGATAAAGGATCACAATTATTCAACATTCGAAGCTGTGGATGAAGTAGTTGATAATTCTCCACTAGGGCATTCCACATCCATATTCCAATCTTCGTCTTTTATGGTACTCAATGATAGTGAATTGCAAATGATGGAAAGTGAGTGGAGGCACGAGTTGGATGGAATTTTAGATTTCGTTTATGAGAATGTAAACATAACTACCAAACCAGTGGTGGAGCTCGATGGCAAGGACATGTAAAAATCTTGTTTGGTTAGTCAATTGAATGGAAATCCTACATTATAGAAAGATAGATTGACTAAAGTGAGGAATGGAGTATACTTCAGGTGAGATGAGAGGCCCCCCAAAAAGGGTGTTGCAATTGGTTTTGGAATTAGATCAGATTGTGCAGTGTTGTTTGAGAGCGAGTCTATAGCCGTAGCTGAACATACTACAAGAAAAGGTGTATCTCAAAGTACAAAGCACGACATTTCTTGTGGGACTTGGTACATTAGAAGAGTTCAAAGAATAGGAAAGAATGATGGTAATAGGGTGTTTGATTACCTTAATGACAATGATATTTTGGATAGGCCTGAAGGTGTTGAGCTTCAATGTTGTTTGTACAATAAAATAAAGGGGCAACGCATGTACAAGTATGATTCGACAGATCATCTATTCATACAACTTGAATCTATTATAGCAACTGTAGCTAGGGTTTTACCCCTAGCTTGTGCAAATGGGCACCTACTAAGGAGAATGGACTCCTTAGTAGCAGTTCAGTAAATGTAAATAATTAAACTAAAGCAGAAATGTAAAAACTACTCTTAAAATGCATGAAACATAAACAACAAATTTAAATAATGGTTTTTTGGTATTGATATTACCTCCAATGTGGAGGTTGATGAAGCTCCTTGCAATGTCCAAGAGGGTTGCTCCAAGCTCCAAAGTGCTCCTTCTCTTTCTCTAATGGTGGGAATGGGCCAAAAGTGGCTCTCAAGGTGAAAATAGTTCAATGGTGAACTAGGGTTTCGAGAGAGATTTTGGCAGAGTAAGGGTGCTTGTGATTGTGGATATGGAATAAGGGATCTCCATCACCTATTTATAGTTTTTTGGTGGTGGAGTGCTGACCCATGGTTTTGGGCAGCTGTATAGGGTTTTTCCTCCTTTTCCTCATTATTTTATATTTTTTATTCCCTTTTTAGGGGATTTTTGCTATTTTTGGAGGAAAAATGAGTTTTTTAACCTTTTTGAGGTTATTTTAAGGGTTTTGTGGCCTTTTGGAGGCATTTTAGGCCTTTTGGAGGCTTTTTAATGGGATTTTTTGGGATTTTAAGGGAAATATGGTAGGAAAATGGACAAATGAGTCATATAATGTGGTAGATGAGGTAGTGAACACTTTTTGGGTGTTAACAGATTGCCCCCTGATGTGCGAGGGCAGGAGCTCATCGTATGGCCGATGGACATCATAAGTCATGAATGGTTTTCCTGGGATGTGGAGAGAAGAGAAGAAACAAACTGAAGCCCGGAACAACGATCCCGAACAACTGCAAGAACTGAAAGTACAGAACCTCAATAATGGATGAGGAATCATCTGATCATATGGACGAGGCGGGCATTCCCATGCTCGTATCAGGACATAACATAATAAGAACAATGGGGTCCAAAAAATGGGGACCTGACATATACATGACCTCAAAAACTGAATGAGGAATAATCTCAATATATGGACGAGGCGGGCATACCCATGCTCGTATCAAGATACATAAACAGAACTGTGAGGCCCTAAAAGGAGGACCTGTAAGATACATAGCCACTGTGTACATCATAAGAGTCCAGAGGGGACACAAATCTGGGACATACTGCTGGGCGGACCATGTGTAATCTGAAGAACTGGTGCACTGGAATATCAACAGTGCTGCTGACTGGGGTACTAGAGGAACTGATGAGCTGCTGGATCATAGTGACTGGGAGCAACAACCTCGATGGTACACTGAACTGGGATAAACCTGGGTACTCAAGGAAGCATATAGCTGAATGGCTTTCGAATACAATCGCCAACGCAGCCCGGACATCCACGGGAACATATAACTGGGCGTTCCGAAGTGACTCACCAATGTGCTAGAGTCAAGGGAAATCCGGGGTCTTCAACTAAAAACTGATGGGATATAATCCTACGTGATCCTCAACGATGCGATCAAGGTGCTGAAGTCGAGCATGTGAGAAACAACCACTCAGAGAGGCAATGAGGACTCCTCTCAGAATGATCCGTAGGCACTTACCACAGATGGTGATAAGGCCAAGGCGTAGGGACCTCTAGGCCTATCCTCTGGAATAGAGGAGCTGTCGTCGACAGAGGGAGACCTGCAACTATCAAGGCAATGATGTTTCCTTGACAGGAGCGCGAGGTACAGGACCGAAATGTGATAGTACTGATGGCAGGGCTGACAAACTGTGGGGAGACAATTGGGCAAGTAGAGTGGGTGGACTCAAACTTCCTTTGTCCAGAGTATGATAATGGGAATGATCTGGCAGCATATGAAACTGACTAAGGGGAAAGGGATCATAGCTGTATTGGATCTGGGAAGGTGACTGGTCTGAGGGAGACTCAAGCTGTGGTAAAATGGCAGGAGACTGCAGAATACTCTGAACAAAGGCGACCTGATTGGGGGTGCTGCCAAGATGATTGATCATAGTGCCAAGAGGCACAGGAGGGTACTTCTTCATGGGTTAAGGAACTAGAAGAAGTGTGTGTAAAATGATACTGTCGTGTGGATTTTACGAGCCCAGGATAGTTCATGCTCGTGGTTGCTTTCAATTTTAAGGAGTCTGAAAGCGATAAGAAGACTCTGAAATGATGGAATGGTACTGTCGTGTGGATTTTACGAGCCCAGGACAGTTCATGCTCGTGGTTGCTTTCAATTTTAGAGAGTCGGAAAGCAAGTAAGAAGACTCCAGGGGGTTGCTTTTTCGTAGATTTAGTCTCCAAGGCCCAAAGAAGCATAAAAGGATGCAATGAAGAACTCTTCTAGCCGGTGTGACTAGAGTATTCCTTTTTCGTAATTAGTCTACCAGGTCCGGAAAAGGGTTAAACTTATACCAGATAGACGCCCTTTCAGATACTTTAACGAGCATGAAAGGAAGCAAGATTGCTCGGTGATCTTTTCATTCTTTTAGGAGTCAGAAAAGAGCTTAACGGAAACTCCCTAAGTGCCTTTTTCGTAAAGGACTTGTCCGGCCCGAAAAAGGGATAAAATTATACCGAACAAAAGGAATGGCCAGGCAAGGAGGAAGTGTTCAATCAAGGATCAGTAATGATGACCAAGAACGAGGGTAGGGGGGAACACTGGTGGGCCTCCTTGCGGGGTAGATGAAATGGTGGCAAAATAACGAAACATTTGCAGTATGACAGGAGTGAAGGGCTCATGTAAAAATGTGGAACAATCCGATAGCGGCCGATGTGGCACGCAAACCGAGGCAGCAAGGTGTCGGGACACAATGTTGAAATTGTACCAAGTGAGAGCGAGAAATGATCTCAAGCATCATCACGAGCTCAGAAAAATGAATCCGATGATATAAAGGATGTCAAAAATGGGTAACGGCCGATGTGGCACGCACACCGAGGTGACGAGGGCATTTTGGAAAAATACCCAAAAAATTGGGGGGTGAGAGCGAGAAATGATCTCAAGCATAATTACCAGCTCGGAAAAATGAATCCGATGATATAAAACATGTGAAAAACGGAGAACGGCCGATGTGGCACGCAAACCGAGGCGACTAGTGGCGTCTGGACACAATGTTGATATTGGTCCTGGTGAGAGCGAGAAATGATCTCAAGTATCATCACCAGCTCGGAAAAATGAATTCGATGATATAAAGGATGTCAAAAATGGGTAACGGCCGATGTGGCACGCACACCGAGGTGACGAGGGCATTTTGGAAAAATACCCAAAAAATCGGGGGGTGAGAGCGAGAAATGATCTCAAGCATCATCACCAGCTCGGAAAAATGAATCCGATGATATAAAACATGTGAAAAACGGAGAACGACCGATGTGGCACGCAAACCGAGGCGACTAGTGGCGTCTGGACACAATGTTGATATTGGTCCTGGTGAGAGCGAGAAATGATCTCAAGTATCATCACCAGCTCGGAAAAATGAATCCGATGATATAAAGTATGTGAAAAACGGAGAACGACCGAAGTGGCACGCAAACCGAGGCGACTAGTGGCGTCTGGACACAATGTTGATATTGGTCCTGGTGAGAGCGAGAAATGATCTCAAGCATCATCACGGGCACGGAAAAATGAATCCGGCGGTGCAAATGGTGCGAAAAACGGAGGTCATAAGGACTCCGGAATGGTCAAAGGAACTAACTAGGTTAAAAAATGGTTGCAAATAAAGGTGAGCCCACCAAGCCAAGGATGCAGTGGTGGGGAGAAATGATGACCCATGGGGGAAGAATACTAGGTGTATCAAATCAAATCAAATCTACAAGTGATATGTGAGCTCAAAAATGGTTGAGATCACAAGTGTGAAAAAGTGAGCAGGGTTAATGACTTGCCCCCATGCTATGTGCATGGGGTTTGTGATTATGGATCACATATGTGTGGGTTTGAACAATGGGTTCATTGACGTGCTGAGATAGATGTGATGGGGAAGGTTCAAAATGATTGATCATGCCCCCTATCCCAGGGTCGAGGGAATCTATTATGCCCCTTGACTCAGAGGTGTCAAGGTGGTGCTCTATGATGGCAGGGTCAAGACCGGGCACTTTGGTATAGGAGCAGGCAAAGACGTCACGGAATTCTCGGAAGAGTTTTCTGTAGTCGTCAATCTCTTGTTTACTGCATAATGCTCCTAAAGTGATGAGTTCAGGGGCACGTCCTGGGGCAGCGATATCAACGTGGATGATGGGTGAGATGTTGGCCATGTTACCTTCCTCGAAGGCGTCAGGAGCAGGAATAGGGTCCTTGAACCAGTCGACCTTGGTGGGAAGGAAGTCTTTGGATTCAACCGTGAATTGGGCGGCTGTGCTAGAGGAGGATTCTTCTGGGATGAAGTAGGAACGATGATGCATATCATCCCAGGGATAATCAGGGGCAGTAAGGGCCTCAAGAACTTCCTCATCAGTACGGAAAGTTTGCGTCGTCAAATCGGTTGACGAGGGGGTAGTGGTTGAAGAGATCATATAGATGATATTAACTTCTCCAGAAGGGGGAGAGACCGGGGGGTAGATCTCCTCAATGGTGGGTGGTGCCGTCTCAAGATCCAGATTGTTCATCTCATAGAGAGCCGCTCTGTAATCCGGGAGATCGGGACAATGATGGGAGTAATGCCCGTAAATATCGCATATGGCGCAGGGGTGGTTGGTACGTAGGGACTTATCTTTAGGCTTCGGAGTGGGATTTAGTTCGACAGTTGGGATGTTAGGGTCATCGTCGAGCATCTGCATGTGCTTCTGCAATGCTGGTAACTGTGGGCATTGGTGGGTCGCATGGCCCAACTCGTCGCACAGCGAGCATTTGGGAGGAGCACGAAATACTAGAGGGTTTTTTACTGTCTTGGGAGGCGGTACAGCAGTGTAAGGTTGTGGTCCTCTTCCCCCAGTGGATTTGGGAGTAGGAGGGGGAGTCGTGGAGGACGAAGGGGTAGAGACACCGGGGGGTGGTTGAGTGGTAGTAGCCATGGGTTGCACCGGTTGGAGGACGACATCAGGTGTCGGCGGGCGAACGGGAGGCGAAAGGTACCAGATGGGTAATCCCAAGGTTAACCCCGGGAGGCTAAGGGTAGCCATAACCGGGGCGCTTACTACTCCCGATGGAGGGACTAGAAAGGGGATGGTATGGATCGGTGTAACACCAATGTGGCTAGGTACCAATGGTGGTTTAGGAAACAAGGGTGGTTGATTATTAGGTGGTTGGTTATCGTGGGATAAGGTACATAAGTCAGACACTTCCGTGTGGGCTGATGGAGGCGGAATGGATTGAAAGGTGGACGTCATCGGCGCGTCTGAGTAGACTCCAGGCCCCGTAGAGGAAACAAACGAGGTGGTGGCACGAGAAACAGGTTGTTCAACCATGGGGAGAACATTTTCAGGTGCCGCGGGAGCACTGGGATCATAGTAGGTGAGCTGGTCAACCTTAACCACGCGTCCCTCATGGGGGAACATCATGGTGCGAAAGACGGAAGAGGCAACGGCCCGCATGGCATACATATAGCTGCGGCCAAGTAAAAGGTTATAATCCAATTGGGCATTGATTACCTCAATGTCAATGAGTACAGTTTTGCCACCTAACTGGACGGGGACATTGGCTAGGAGGCCTTGTGGCTGAGCCGAACGACCGTCGTAGGCGCGTAATGCAGTGGTGGACTGCTGGAGAGTGGGGGATCCCAACTTCTGCCATACGAATGTAGACATGACGCATGTGGAGGCACCTTCATCGATGATGCATCGATGGATGACAAGAGTCCGAATGGAAACAGAAACTTGGAATGCTAGGGTGGAAGGTAGGCGAGGTTCAGACTGGTCTAAATCAAATGCCATCAAATTCGAATCATTTGGGTCAATCCCCCCAATGGCGGAGAGTAAAGTCTTGCGCTGGGAAGGGAAATTCTTCAAGACTTCTAACGCAGACATGGCTGCGGGAGATTGGGCTAGGTCGTCTACAATGTTGTAGTTTGACGCAGCGCGCGCATTGGGGTTATTATTGATACGGCGAAGTGGGAAACGAGGTGCTTTGGGAGCACCATCAAGTGGAGGTGGAGGAATACGTAACGCTTGATCGGTGGGATGAGCGTTAGTAGGTTTATCTGTGGGGGGTACGTCAGTAGTGGAGCCATATTGGTTCCGACGAGTCTGAAGGTTGACGTCAGCGGAGGACATCATCAACAAGTGGTGAGTTCCCGCGTCAAACATGGGTTGATCGGGAGCCGCGTACGTGATTTGCTGTTGGGGTTGCACGTTGGCTTGAGGGGGAGCCAACGGCTGAGTGTTCACGACGCCTTGGGTTGGTAATGGGTTTTGCAGCACCAAAGGTGTCTGCTGAGGTTGAGGGGGGTTAGGAGGCGCCTGAGGAGCTGCCTGCCCTTGCCGGTGGGCATCGTCAACCCAGAGTTGCCTAGCTCGCTCCAAGTGTGGGCAAGCATGGGTGTAGTGGTCGTAGACCCCGCAAATAGAACAAGGGTGGTTTGTTCGCAGATTAGGGTTTTTATCCTGCTTGGGCGAGCGATCAGGGTTTTGGTTAGCAGGGGCGGCATTATTATTGTCGGGGGGATTCGCCGGTGGTCCAGCTTGGTCTGCAGGTTGGTTGTTCCCCCGATTACGGCCCTTGCCGCGGTTCTGTTGACCCTGGTTACGTCGGTTGTTTTGGTTTTGCTGCGGGTTTTGTTGGGCATAAACTTGCCCTTGGGCAGCAGGTGGATTCTGAGGTTGCGCAGGTGCGGGAGCAGGCTGCGGTGGATGATATGCAGGTTGAGGCTGAGCAGGTGCAGCAACTTGAGGGGGTTGCTGATATGGCTGCGGAGCGAGTTGTGGGTTTGCCGCAGGTGCTGCCTGTGGCGGATAATAAGCGGGTTGGGCTTGTGAAGGCGCAGGAGCTGGGGCAGCCTGCTGATGGTAATAAGGCTGGGGTGCGACTGGGGGGGCATAAGCGGGAGTCGCATGACCGAAGCATTGAGGAGGACATGAGGGTCCATGGTGGTGGTGATGTGTCATGGGAGCATACGAGTTGGTTGCTCCAGACTGTGAGGTAGCCCGCGAAAGGTCGGGGCCAGGGGTAGGACGTGCTATGGAAAATGGTTGGGGATGCGAAGAAACACGGCCAATGATACCGTCTGCAGTGTGGGATGCCCCCGGCGCATCGTGCTGGGAGGACTCACCGCGAGGGGCGTCAAGTATAATGGCATAAAGGTAACCCGACTAGGCGTAAATGAGGTCGAACTGTTGGGCCTTAAGAATGGCCTCTTCTTCAGACTGGGGTCTTTCTGATGCCACATCCTTAGCAATAACAGGGAGAAGGGATTTGAGGAACCAATCTAGGAAGATACGGTCATCTAGTTTGATCTTGCATAAGCTACGGCGTCGACGCCACTCATGGATGTGGTCCGTGATATGGGTAGCCGTGTTTTGTCTACAAGATAGGAGGATCTCAACGCCCGCGTCGTAGCGGACAGGAAACTGGAAGAACTGCAGAAAGGTCGAGGCAAGGGAAGAAAAGGTGGCGTGGGTCCCATGAGGTTGCTCGATATACCACTTGGCTGCAGAGCCAGTGAAGGTGCGCTGTAAGAGACGGAGGCGAACAGAGTCGTCCACTATGGAGTTGGAGGAACACCATAGGTGGAAAGACATGATATGGTTTTGTGGGTCCTCACCGGCCTTGCCCTCGAACTTAGGGATGTCAGAGGGGAGCTTGGTAGGCATATGAGGCCACGTAGGGTCGTGTCGAATAGGATCGTTGGTCAATCTGGCCAGGTCAGGTAGGTTGAGGCTAGCCATGAATGGCAAACTAGAAGGAGGATGTGACACAGTAGTGGGTTGGACCAAGTTGGGGCCAATGCCCCTAAGTGGAGGGACAGGATTTGGGAGGGTGCCCCCTAGTGGGGGAACTAAGGTGGTGGAGGATGGTCCAGCACCACCATGGATAGTGTGAGCCACTGATGTAGTGGGGATAGGGATTCCCGCTGCGGGAATAGGTACCGTGAGGGGAACGGTAGATGAGGGTCCCATGGAGGGCATACCCAAAACAGGTGTAGTAACTGGTGTAGTGGTGGATGTGCCACCAATGGTCCCTATAACAAAAGGAGTGGAAGTCGTGCCAGCCATGGGGCTAGTAGGGGCAGTGTAAATAGGGTTCTCAGACTCTTCGTCAGAATCCGAGGTAAAGTAAGGAGCGTCAATATCTGGTGACGGAGACCTACGTCGCTGACGAGTGGAGTCAAGTGACAAGGCTCTAGATCTGTGATGGGTGGTATCAACGGATGATGATCGGAATCTATGACGAGTGGTGTCAAGAGAACCGTGCTGTGGGGGCTCGCCCTTGAGGCGCCGAGAATGTCTCGGGGACTCAATGGTGACAGATGGTGTCTAATCTCTGTGGGTTGAGGTGAGTAAAAACAGCTCAAAAACCCTAATGCAACCGAGTGTGCAGAAGGAGAGCTCAAAAACAAGGCACTCAGGCCAACAACCAACTCAAAACACCCACTGCAACAGCTGTGCTACAATAGGTGGAGTAACAACAAAGATGGTCAGAATACCAACAAGCAGCAGGTTTCCTAAAAATAAAAAAAATGGTGGACTCACTAGACCAAAGGGAGGTAAAGGAGCATGCAAACACCTAACTAAAAGTATTCTGACTCAACTAAACATATCCTCTGTAAGGTGATGAAATCCAAGTCAGACAATATGAGTAGGAAAGCCAAGTGGCTATGATATCCCCCTACCGGGAGGGACACCGGGTAGTCAATCCTAGAAGAATGGCAACTAAGATACCCCGTTCATGACACGTCCAGAAAGGTGAATCTGCCATTTAGTCCGTTGACCGCAATACCCCTATACAGGGATATCCCGCGAACCGCGAAAGGTAGCCCTTCGGTTACTGAATGGAGTGCGGTATTCCACTCAGGCCTCCGGAACCAGTCTCCCGACTTCAACCCTCCTAAGGGAGAGGCCCTCTGATAAACTGGTCGTGACCGTGCCAAAAAGTACTAGGGGATTTTGGTTCCCTATTTGGACAACAACTATGTCTCAAGTGAAAGTGACCGAGGGGTGTTATTGGAAGCCTATCCCCCCGACCCTACCTAACTACAAAGATTCTTTTGTGTTCCCCAAGTGGGGTTAGAATGTTGGTTTAATTAGGTACTTTTTAAGGCTCACTTGAATTATGTGACAGAGTGTGTGCTTGTGAGGTGATGAACCCAAAATAGAAGTGCCACAAGGGGGGCAACTTCTGACTATCAATAATATGGAAATTGAAACTTTAACTTGCAAAATTTTCTGAATTAAAAATACTGAAATTTTAAAAGAATTCTGTAAAGGGAACAGAAATTATGTTGCAGAAAGGCTGTAGGGAAGTGAGGCTGTAGGTAGGACAGAGGGCTGTTCAGATGCAGAAAATATTGCAGCAAAAGGGGCTGGGCTCAAATTAGGGAAAAAGTGCAGAGATCAGACCGCGGTTCGGTGGCGAATCGGAACAGGCGGACCGCGGGTTTGAGGGAAACAGACGCGGTCGGGTCGTGGCTTTCGGACCAACAGATGCGGTCGGGACGCAGGAAACAGGGTGAAAGACGCAGTCGGGTCGCGGAAAAGAAGCTGACAGGCGCGGTCGGGACGCGGGAAAGTGGCCGACAGGCGCAGTCAGATCGCAGCAATCAGGCTGATTAGCCGCGGTCGGATCGCAGGTAACAGACTTGAATCCGCCGGCGGGGCGTCGGAAGCAGTCTGAGAGCCGCGGTCGGGTCGCGGGTAAAGGCCTGAAAGGCGCGGTCGGGACGCGACTGCAGAGGGAAAAAACGTGATGTACGGCGGCCGAAAGGGACAGCCGAAAGGGAAATTTTTTTAAAAAGGAAACCAGAGATTCTGGGTTCGATCCCCAGCGGAGTTGCCAAAACTGTAGCTAGGGTTTTACCCCTAGCTTGTGCAAATGGGCACCTACTAAGGAGAATGGACTCCTTAGTAGCAGTTCAGTAAATGTAAATAATTAAACTAAAGCAGAAATGTAAAAACTACTCTTAACATGCATGAAACATAAACAACAAATTTAAATAATGGTTTTTTGGTATTGATATTACCTCCAATGTGGAGGTTGATGAAGCTCCTTGCAATGTCCAAGAGGGTTGCTCCAAGCTCCAAAGTGCTCCTTCTCTTTCTCCAATGGTGGGAATGGGCCAAAAGTGGCTCTCAAGGTGAAAATAGTTCAATGGTGAACTAGGGTTTCGAGAGAGATTTTGGCAGAGTAAGGGTGCTTGTGATTGTGGATATGGAATAAGGGATCTCCATCACCTATTTATAGTTTTTTGGTGGTGGAGTGCTGACCCATGGTTTTGGGTAACACATGGTTTTGGGCAGCTGTATAGGGTTTTTTCCTCCTTTTCCTCATTATTTTATATTTTTTATTCCCTTTTTAGGGGATTTTTGCTATTTTTGGAGGAAAAATGGGTTTTTTAACCTTTTTGAGGTTATTTTAAGGGTTTTGTGGCCTTTTGGAGGCATTTTAGGCCTTTTGGAGGCTTTTTAATGGGATTTTTTGAGATTTTAAGGGAAATATGGTAGGAAAATGGACAAATGAGTCATATAATGTGGTAGATGAGGTAGTGAACACTTTTTGGGTGTTAACAGCAACGAAAAACCTATCATACAATATCAAGAATGACACATACAAGTTAGAAGAAAGCGACCACATAATTTATGTGGTTTTCATCAAAAATTTAAATATGGTGAAGTTTTCAAAACATTCTAATTTCTCTTATCTTTTCTACTACTATCTTATAACTTATTTATAAAGTATTTTGTTTTGTATTATCGCTGATTTGTTTGTATCAATTTCATACTAATTTTATACTCATTTTAATTTCTCTTATCTTCAGGTGCGATGAATGGTTCGGATGTCGAACGGTTGGGATAACTCAATGTGAAGTTATCGATCGCCAAATATTTATTAATGCGTTCTTGAAGCATGGTTCTTGAGGGTTCTTGAACTGTTGGCTAGTTTAACAGTTATGTTTAATATTACTTTTAAAAGGATGAAACAAATTTTTGTTTGTCAAATTTTGGTGCCCATGCCCATGTTAGAGTTTTCATATACTTTATTTTGCTACTTCAATACTTAAATAGAATATTACTTAATGTGTGTTTCTTGAAATGTGTTTTCTAAATGTTTTCTTAAATGGAATATCAGCAGTAGTAAATAACATATGTACATATAAATAACAGTAGTAGTAACAGAAGTAGTAAATATCAGTAGTAGTAAATATCAGCTAGGATTGATGATCATCAGGCCTGCAAAATGGATCATCCTCAAGGCCACTTTACTTTGCCTCAACTACCAACAACTACTCAGGTTTGTTTTAACAAGTATTCACTTGATGGAATGTTTCGTTTTGCCAAAAATTCGACAAGCAAGGTCATTAATTCTCTTCTTTTCCTATTTTTGCAGGAAGTCCATGCTGCAATTTCCTTGCAAGAGAATTAAAGCATACACGATCTCATTCTAGCAAGAGTTATAGAAAAGGTAATTTCAAAACTTTTGTAGGACTCTCAATGAAAGTGTTTGTTATTGCTTTCCAAGTTACATCTTATAGATCTGTTACATCTTATTGTTCACATGGAAGGTCAGATGCCATAATTGTGACATGGTTTTCCACCTCTTAATAAGTGCTGGATGTTTGGCAGTCAAAGTGTTAGAAAGCATGTTGCAATACTTCCATAATTATATGAATTGTATATGGGTCTATGTGCTAGATTTGCATTTGTATTAAAATTGGTTAGGGTTGTGTGCTTGCATTGGTATTAAATGGGTTTGTGTGGATTTTGCTTGAATTGGGTTCCTATCAAATTGATTAGGTTGTGTACTTTGTTGATTTCAATCTACAACTATATCAAATATGTTTTGTGTATCATGCTTTTATTATATATTGTTGAGGGTGCAATTCATTATATACTAAAATTTTGTGTTTCCAGTGGGATTCCACCCCCTCAGGGCTTCCAATGTGCAAAAATGGTTGTGACTGCAATCACAGATATTCCTCATGTTTTTTAGTCTGAAGTTTCCAGCACTCACCACAAACTCAGTTGATCCTTTTAACTAACATAGTACAAACTAGTTAATGGCAGTACTTCATTAAAATCATTTGGTAGACATAAATTAATGCTATATTGAGATGATATCACAATAAAACTTGAAATTTTAAGGCCAGAAAGAACTGAAATTGCAAAATTACTAATTGTGTTTTTCCATACAGTTATCACAGATGTAGAGTTTTTCCATACAGTTACTCTGACAAGTAGCTAGTTCCTCGTCTTGTGAGAGGAATAGGTGCACTTGTTCTTTCATCCAATTAGTGAAGAAAAAGCTAATATTGAACTTATATATTCATTATCAAATGCACACTTATCCAAAAGAAATGTAATTTTATACAATTATCTAATTATCTTGAATATTTCAGAGATTTTCCCTAAGGTTTATAAATATTTATCTAGACGTTTTTTCACTTTCCAGAAGATGAGCATTTCCCTGACATTGGCAAAATATTTGTGGAATGTTTTTGTTAGTTAGTTTATTTTTTGGTTTATTGCTATAAGAAGTATTAATGGGAATATTAAAATATTTCTGCCATACAATAGTATCTTTGGGCAATCATAAGCAGAGTATTAACTAAAGCAGTCCACTAGATTATCTTCCTTGTTTCAAAATTTTAGAGCAAAAAAATATTTTTCAATCTATTTTAGGACCCACATTTTCTACCTCGAATTGCTAGCAGCTCTTGATTATCTTTCTTCATCAATTTGCAGGTGGATTTACTGTTTTTTCCTCAAACTTGTTGAATTTCCCCCTCTCCTCATGACTAGTAATTTACCATCCTTTTTACATGATCCCAAGTTGTCTTCTTTCCAGCTTTTCACAGTGGATTTGATACTTGTGCTTTTGAACTTAGATGTGCCAGTGGTCTTTGGACTCATGGCTCTAATATTACAAGTGATTTTATCTTGTGTCTTTAATTGATAAACATTGAGATACATAAATGTCACAAATATTCCTCCAACCCACTAAAGGTGAACTTGTGGCTTTAATATTACAAGAGTATAATAATTGCTAAACATTGGGATACATAAAAGGAAGGAGGCCTATGTTGCTCTTCAAAACTTTCAAATTTCCTAGCCAACCATGTAATCCATATCATCAAGAGTGGTAGCACCTTAAAATCCTTATTAGTATCATCATAAATCTAGCTTATGAAAGCATCCCGCAATTGGTCACCTTCCATTTGATATTTATTCATGTGATTAGGGAGGTTTGGGCCTACATACATCTAATAAAAGAGCATTGGATAAATAAATGATCTATATCTTCACAGAACATCGTACACAAAGGGAATCAACTGGGACATGTCCAAAATATTCTAACCATAATTTCCCAGAATGGAATTTTCTTATGTAGAGCTAACCACATGACAATTTTCATCTTTAAAGGGAATTTTAGATCCCATAAGATCTAGTTCCACAAAGGAACTTATGGGTTGTGATCTTCTTCTATTAAGACAGAGTATCCCAATAGTGGGTTGTAGGTTCCACCAGCCTCATTTCTACTCCAAACAAACTTTTCTTATTCGTTAGCTAAGTGAATGTGACATTCTTTCATATTTTTAAAGTAATTGTTTCATCTTCTTATGTCCCCTTCCTGAAATTCCAAGTCTTCAACTCTCAACCTAACCTGTGAGAGATTAGTAGTTCTAGCTCTATCCTCTATTTTATACAGGTAAACAATTCATTTTTCTATGAGAGAAACAATCATATTATGTGGAAGTTTGTGAGCTATGTTGCCTATCCAAGGATCAAACCCAACCTGCAGCTACCTACCATTCCCAATTCTCCATGCCAGCCATGATCCAATCAATTAAAAATATTTAATATGTGCCCTCTATATAGATGAAACATACTTAGAGTCTTTGTCCCTAGACCTGAACCATTCCACCAAAGTCAAAGGGAGATATATTTCTGATATACTACCTTCACCCAAAGATCATCATTGTTAAGCAATATCCAAACTCCTTTTGCAACCAAATATTTTGAAAAATAGTTTAGGTTTTTCAATCCCCAACCTCCCATCTCTTTAGGAAGAGAAATTTTCTCCCAGGCTACCCAGGAAAATGAAGAAGAATCCGTACTTTCTGCCACAGAAAACCATAGCATAGCTTCCTTATTTTCTCCAAGATACCAACAGGTACATTTTCCATGGTAGTCCAAAATATAGGTATAGCCTCGAGGACAAATTTTATCAAGATGAATCTCCCCCCATGGGACAACCATTTATTGCACCATAATTGTAGTTTCCTCTCAACTTTACTCACTAACCAAAACCCAATCCCTTTCCGAGTAGTCATTAGGTTTTAGGAAAAAAACAAGATATTTGATACCCAAATGAGCACTCACCACTTCATAAGCCAGGACATAACTAATCCAATCACATTCTTATTATTCCAAATTCATGTAGGTGACTGTATATTTTCTCATTGATTAACATGCTTGTAGCTTTAGAAAACTATTTTAAGAATTCTGTCACACATTCTATATCCCTCTTGGATCCATCAGTGAACAATAGAATATCATCGACAAATAGGAGATGTGTGATAAATATGTTCCCTCCAATATTAATGCCTCTCAAGGAGCCATATATTTTTGCATGGGAGATGGATTTACCAAGGCCTTTCACCACTAAGATGAAGAGTAATGGGGGCAAAGGATAACCATGTCTGAGGCCCCTTCCAGGCCTAAAGAAGTCAGAAGCTGACCCATTTAGCTAAATCGAAAAAGAAATTGATTGGACACATGCTATAATCCAATTGAAAAACTGTACCTGAAATCCCACTTGAAGAAAAACAAGTCTCAAGAAAATCCAGTTGAACCTATCATATGCCTTTGAGAGGTCTACTTTGATTATGGATGCAGGAGCCTTTTTCATCTTTGAAAAATGCAAGACCTCCTATGATATGCCTGTAATACCCCATTTTGACCCTTAGATATATTAGCTTTTAATGCAAATATTGTATACATGTGATGTATGTGTTCCTAGCGTGGAGCTCAAGGCCAAGGCCCCACTAGTGAATGCTCGAATTTTATTTAAAAGGCAAAGCATTGGATATTATGTTTCCCATGTGCTATTTGGCCATGGAACATTGTAAAAATGATGTAAATAAACATCATGCCATAAAATACCAAAACTGGCTATGGAGGCGACAAATGAGAAGGGGCCATGTGTATCCACTAGGGAGTGGTGAGGGGGTTGTGGGACTGAGCCATAAGCTGCCAAATGTCACCTTGAGAACCCATTTGACCTTCCTTGATGACATTTATTTCTGTTGTAAGGAAGTAGTTGAAGATTTCAGTCCATGGCTTCAATGGAGCATGGGCAGCCCAGAAATTCGTATGGCAGAGCATGGGATCTGTTTTCTTGTACCACAAGTCACTCTACCTCATGGGGATTGCTTCTTCCTCATTCCCATTCAATTGTGGAAGAACCCAACATCATTTTTCATCCAAAAACGAATTCCCAGCAGTGAGAAAAACTAGAAATTGCAACTGTGAAAGAACCCACGTTTTGAAGAGCCATAAACGCCCAGAATTGGTATGGGATAGTGAAATCCAAAGGGGGATCCATAGTAATGGACCTTGGGGCGAATTTGGGAGCATTAGCTACCCCGAAATCCATTGGAAAACCCAGTTTTGATAGCCCAAAAAACCAGTGACGGGATTGAGTTATTCGTTGACAGAATGGTGAGAAATCCAAGTGTGGATGTTTGAACAGAGGATTGGATTGCTTGAATTTAGCTTGAGATGTCTATAGCTCTGTGGTTGATCTCACTGGCTTAGCATCATCATCCTTTCCTTATTGCATGCTTGATAAACCCAACTGTGTGCTGGCTTAGCATGACCGTTTGAGTGAACCCATGGCTGTGAGTGAGCCTGTCTAGTTCCTCCTTAGTGGATACACATCCCAGCTCGGGGGTGATCTCTCAGTTGAAATAATAGAGGTTGGACAGAGATCTATGGTTGGTTGGAATGTTGCTCTCACATAGCCAGTTGTTGGACAGTTTCATCTTCAAGATAAGTATTCTCTGTGGTTTGAATGATGTTCATTATGTGGTTTGCCCTGTATGTTAAATTACTCATGTTACTTGGATGAAATGATTATCTTAAGTTAGTTGGTATGATGCCTGTGCATAGCATGAGAATGGGATTGATTATTATGTGATTGTTTCACTATTCTTCCTGAAGGAAATAGGTTGATGCATCTCCTTCTGCTTGTATGTTATTATGGTTATTCCGCTGTGTTTATTAAATGAGTTGTGTTAATTCTATGTTCTATAATGTCTTAATTAATGACGGTTGTTTATATGCTGAATGCATGATGAAACTATGTGCATCTATAGTGTTTTATTCCAATGTGCTTGTTGAGCATGAATATGTATGCACAAGTTTTATTTAACCATCCATTTATTAAGAATTTGAATGGGGCTGAGATTGCCAATTAAGCCCGGTATGTCAGTCATGTTCCCTCTATGGTTTATAAACGGGGTGATCTCTTAGCTGAAAGAATACAGGCTAGACAGAGATCTATGGTTGGGTGGAACGTTGCTCTCACATAGTCAGTTGTTGGACAGCTTCATCTCAAAGATAAGTAGTCTCTGTGGTTTAAATTATGATCATTATGTGTTATGTTCTGCAGGTCTAATTATTCATGTAAATTGAATGAAATGATTATCTCAAACTGGTTGGCATGAAGCTTGTGCATAGCATGAGAATGAGATTGATTATTGTATGACTGTTTCATCATTCTGCCTGGAAGAAATATGCTGATGCATTCCAGTCCGTGTGTGTGTCAATATGGTTATTCCGCTGTGTTTATTAATTGAGTTGTGTTTATTCCATGTTCTGCAATGTCTTAATTAATGACTGTTGTTTACATGATGATTGCATGATGAAACTGTGTGCATACATAGTGTTTAATTCCATTGTGCTTGTTGAGTATGAATAGGTATGCACAAGTTTTATTTATCCATGCATTTCTTAGTAATGAACGGGGCTGAGATTTCCAATAAGCCCGGTAAGTTTGGGTCACGTTTCCCTTGCATGGAATGGATTGATGGAAGGAGACGTTACAGAGTGGTATCAGAGCCCATGTTGCAGCACTGGGGCTGCTTGGGCCAAACTCTGAGCTTGCAGGCGGATATCAGAGTGTTTTTAACACAGTATTGATGAAGTTTGGGTGGAATTTTGATTGGGGAAAATGACAGAATCAAAGTTATCAAATGCGGCAGAGGATCACACCATTGCATAGAGATCTCCAAGAGCTTTCCAACGGTACCAAACTTTCCTTATTTGGTTAAGGGACGAGGGAGATATGAGCCTCGCAAGTGCATAGATCGCGCGCAAATTGCGCGCGGGTCACGCACAGATCGTGCGTAGATGGTGCACTGATTGCGCGCAGGTGGCGCGCAGATTGCGCGTGGGTCATGCGCATATCGCACGCAGGTTGTGCACAGATCAGGTGCAGATTGCGTATAGGTCGTGTGCAAATCGCGTGGAGATTGCGCACAGGTCGCACACAGGTTGCGCACAGATGGCATGCAGATTGCGGGAAGGTTGCATACAGGTTGCACAGGTGGTGCACAGGTTGCAAAGGGAGTTAAAAAGGAAAAGTAGGCAAACCCAGAAATTCATAAAAGATGGATGGCGCATCGAAACAGAGATCCGCAAGTTGCTGAGTGTTCCTTGTTATATGGACTAACTTCGCTCGGTAGAAAAGTTTTTTCTGAATCTTTATAGATTTGCTTCCACAGGTGGCTGAAGTTGGCAGTTCATGATATTTTACAACTGTGTAGAATGTGCAGAATTGTGGTGAAAGTTGTCATTTTTGAAGTAATGCAGTTTCCACACCCGATGTCAAAATGGAGCAAGTGGATAGGCATTGGAAAGCATATCCAGCAGGGAACAGTGGTGCATAATCAGAATATGAAGGAAGTTATCATACATCATATATAATTTAGAGCAAAAAAGTGCCAGTGACTGTTTTGGACAATTATTGTCAATATGGGCAATTTCTAGAATTGCATGCCTGGAAAGTAGCAGAGACGATGAAATCGAACCAGCTATGATGTGGAATATGAAGTTCATGCAAAGATGAGGGATTGGAAAGGGAGAATTCTTTAACCCCTGTCTTGCTAACCGCATTTATATTTTATAAGATTTATGTGCATAAAATTATGGCATGAGAATGCTGAAAATGCAAGAGATTAGATGAGTGGCATGAAGATGCACTGATTGGCATATTAATAAACATTGTACATTGCATGAGTATATGTTTTGCATGCATATGACATTACATATTGGTAAAAGTAGTGAGATTTCACATATGCAATGAACCACTAATGGTAAATATTGTGGTTGATAATCACTATTGTTGTGGGTTTTGGTTGTAGGATCAAAGACAACAGAAGCATGGCTAAAGATGTGGATGATGTTGTTGTATAAAGCCAACAACCTTATGAAGAAAAGGCTAGGGCAGCAAATCCATGATCAAGAGATTGGTGGAAGGATTCTGTAATCCTCTGTAAGAGACCAACTGATCAGGTAACATCAAAGGTGTAAATGGGATCCATGCAGGTAATGGTTTACTTATGATGATTGCATAAGTGTTGAAGGGGGATTGGGTAAGAATCTCTTGAACCATATTTAGTAATCATGGAGTAGTGAAGGCGAGAGGCCTCATACCATGTGACTGTTTAGAAATTTAGATTGCACTCATATAAAATATATCATGCCGTGTGTATGTTGGTTATGATCTTAATAATCAAAGCAAGTGAGGACTGGTGGTCCTGATTAGGGTAATGCATGTTATATGAGATAGTCATGATTAAGTCATAATATGCTTGAATGCATAGTACTCATGAAACAATGCAAGGTGGCATTGAGTGGATGTGCATTAAGAGATTTTATAAATCCTGTAGTTAAGCATTGAGTGAATGCATATGAAAAACTTGAGTAAATGTTGTGAATATGCATGCATGTGGGTAGCTACACCTGAGGAGATGTATTGTGTGCATGCATGATTGTGATATATGTATATGTTTCATTACAATTGAGCAATAGATTAAATGATGAATTAATGATAATTTCGAGATCATTTCATGAGCTGCTATGAATGCAGGGGAAGAATTGCATGAAGGTAGTCATGATTGACAGGCTTCCAGAGTGCTTTGTTGGAAGGACAAAGTTGTATAAATGATATGGCTATGAATTAATGAGCATTTAAAAGCTTTAAGTTGATTGCATAAATGATGTGACTGTACCTTGCAATTTTAGTATGATAATGATGCACGTGAAGTAAATGAGTTTTGGTGATATTGATATGTTAACAGCTGGAAGTGTTTGAATTATGGAATGTTATAATTCTGAAAAATGCTTCGGTGACTGTTGCAGCAATGAAATATTATATGCATGGAGACTTACAAGTGTTTGGCTGATTGAAGTTCATATTTCAGGTAGAAAAGTCTGGCATATGGCAATAACGATAAGTCCATAGTAAAGACCGGGATCTACCATGTGCAGAAGCCAAAGGTTATGAGAAGGTTCTCATGGTTGTAACTTATGCATGAAACAAATTTGAAAATTGTTTGATTTAAGTTAATGAGAATAATCTCATGGTTGCAAATCTAATTTCTGTAGGAAAACAGATTTGTAGATTTCAGATTTGAGAATTTGCTTATAATTGCTAATGACTGTTTGGCTTATGTAAAATTGTGTCAGGAGGACATGTTGTAGGTGGATGTCCATGTATGGTAGCAAACATAAATCCATAATGGACAGAATGGTGCCACTTACAAGAGCCAAGCAATATGAGGATAGCTTCATGGCTAAGAAAATCAATTTCTGTAGTAAACAGAGTTGCAAATTCATATTGAATTTAATTATTAGTGCCATGGATTGGTTATGGAACAATCGGAATTGAATTATATTGTTAGATGTTGCTGATTGTTTGGCTATTTAATAAGTGTTCCAGGAAGACACATTGCAGTAATACCGAGAGAGAGGGCCTGCAGAAGCCAAACTTCATGGGAAGGGATTCTATGATTTGGAAATGGGTTTCGGGTGAAACGCCATTAGACATTATTAATGTCTCATCTGCACTGCATGATTGGTAAACAATATGAGTGAGATGATAAAGATTATGTCAGTAAGACATATGAGAGTTATGTAACATCAAAAGGAGTTGGGATGGCAAACCGATGGACTGTCAACTCAGAGAAGGAGCCCCCATTCCTCATTAGTGAAGAGAAATTACATCTGCAAAATGGATAAGTGTTCTGTAAACCCAGACTGATATTTATCTGTATATATATATATGTATATGGGCATCTCTAATTGTTAGAATTACTACGTAGAGCATATTCCATTTGTTTATATTATTCGGACTGCTTGAAGTATGATTAGGACCTCCATAGTTCACATCAGTGAGGAGTGCACACCTTTCTGGTACTGAGTTATGTTAGGGATGCCAATATTGACTAGACCCTAAGGAAATGGACGCATGCCTGGTGTTTCAATGTTGGATAGTGAATGTTATGAAATATGTTTTTAGTTTTAGAGCAGCAATACTGATGAGCTTGCTTATCCATTTTGTGTTGTCAGGTTATGCATATGCAAATCGGTGCTGCACATTAAAAAAAAAAAATGAAGAAAAGGGTACTCAAGAGGACTGTATGAGCAGTGGTAACCTTTGTGAAGTATGAGTGGGTATCATGGGGCCATGATAGCCTGTAGTTAATAAAGTCACCTAAAGAGTTCCTAAAGGGAGCTGGTTTGCACAAGAGAAGGAGTACCACCCTTATGTGGGTGACGAATTGTTATGCGCATTGAGTGATTGTGACACATTTGAGAGGTTGATGCAAGCCTAAGGCAGAGTAGTAGAGCCTTGACCTATAATGGTCAGTGGCGCAGTTACCTTCCATTGTCCGATGACCCAGACGGATGTGCTGGCTCGACAATGGAGAGGGCCAACCAGGTATGGGACTTGTTGGGCACCACCAAATGCTTGGTAAATCCAGTCGGCGTGAAGGTGTACTGGTAGGGCATTAATTATTTGATGTTTTGGAGCAACCTGCGTGCTGGCCAAACATCCCCGTCCGCAGGAGGATCCCAAGGCTTATAAAGTAAAAGCAGGACCCTGTGGACCAGAGAGGAAATGTCTAATACAGATAAGTATTCAATTTCATTTATTTCTTGTTTGGAATAATAAAGATTTCAAGTATAAGTCCTCTAATAGTTAAGCTGATGCACTATTGTTGCTTTGTTGGAAATCTTGGTCAATGCAGGAAGCAAGGACCCTGAAAGAACTATAAATTGCTTGGTAAACCCAGAGAGTGACTGGTTGAGCATTAACTATTTGATGTTGTGGAGCAGCCTGCGTGCTGGCCAAACATACAAGACTACTTGATGTTGTGGAACAGCATGCGTGTTGGCCAAACATACAAGACTATTTGATGTTGTGGAGTAGCTTGCATGCTGGCCAAACATACAAGACTATTTGATGTTGTGGAGAAGCCTGCGTGTTGGACAAACATACAAGATTATTTGATGTAGAGGGGCAGCCTGCGCGTTGGCCAAACATCCAAGTCCATAGGCGATCCCAAGGCTTGTAAAGCAAAGAAGGACCCTATGGAATAAAGTGAAGACATCCAATGCAGATAAGTATTTGGTTATCTTGTAATTTCTTGCTTATGAACATACATGTGTATATGGTTTGGTTATGACTTCTTAAACTCTTGTTTAGCGATAAATCCTATGAAAATAAACTAAACATGCGAATTGATTCAATGTTTGAGTGTAGGTATTGTTGGAAGCAAGGACTATGAAAGCATCTTAAGAATGCATGTGGACATGTGACTGTCCTAAAAAGCTCAGCTTGAGCAGCAATGAAAGATGGTGCTAGTGAGATTGTGTGGGTCCTAACAGCAAAGAGTTGTAGACAAACCATATGGAGGGACTCCATGGTTGAGAGGTCTGGAATAGACCATAGACACTAAGTTTCATAGCCAAGAAGGGCAAGTCAAGCATTCACATTGAGGTGAAAGAGGCTAGGAGCATGAAAACCACAGTGGTGGTGTGGGTTCCAAAATGGAATAAGAAAAAGAGGAGAAAATTTTTTACTGCTCTCTCTTTCCTTTTTATTGATGCATTTATAAAAACAAAAAATTGTTGAATGCATTTATGGCTGAAAGTAGAGTGTGTTTATTTGCTTGAAATAAATTGTGAATGATGAAGTAGTTAATTCCTTGTGAAAGAATGGACATGAATGAGCTCATGTGCCTGTTGGTCAAGCATGAAAAGTATGAAAGTCTCATGGATAAAGCATGGACTACACATGTCAATTGGCACTTAATTGACTGATTTCAATGTTGATATTATGCTTGGCCTAACATAAATTATAATGACGAATTTCACAGGTTGGAAAGTGAAACTAATTTGTGGAAGATGTTGCAAAGCAAGTGTTGCTTGTAAGCAAAGCGAGAGCCAGTTGCGCAAAAAGACCATGGCAGCAGACCATAAGCTGTTGAAATTGGCTGAAAGTCTTCTTCAAACAATTTACAAGACCCAAGAAAACTTTGGAGAAATGCTCAAGCTACAAAAGCAGCAGAATGAGATGAACCTGTAATACCCCAATTTTGACCCTTAGGAAATATTGGCTTCTAATGTAAATATTGTATACACGCGTTGTATGTTTCCCTAGAGTGGAGCTCAAGGCCAAGGCCCCGCTAGTTTATGCTCGGATTTTATTTGAATTAGACACGCTTGATATTTTGTTACCCACGTGCTATTAAGCCATGGGATATTGTAAATTGATGTAAATATTTAATATGGAAATAAAAATACCAAAATTGGCTATGGAGGCAACGAATGAGAAGGGGCCACGTGTATCCACTAGGGAGTGGTGAGGGGGCTATGGGACTAAACCCTAGGCTACCACATGTCATTATGAGAACCCATTGACTTCCCTAGATGACATTTATGCCTGTTGTAAGGAAGTGGTTGAGATTGCAGCCCATGGCTTCAATGGAGCATGGGCAGCCTAGAAATTCGTATGGGTAGTTATGAGCTCTGTTTTCTTGTACAAAAAGTCACTCAACCTCATGGGAGGTTGCTTCATTCTCATCCCCATTCCATGGTGAGGGAACCCAGCATCATTTTCCATCCAAAAAATGAGTTTCCAGCAGGGGGAAAACCAGAAATCGCAACTGTGAGAGAACCCACGTTTTGGGAAGCCAAAAACGTCAAGATTTGGTATTGGGCAGTGAAATCCAATGGGGGATCCATTAGTGTGACCCTTGGGGCGAATGTGGGAGGATGAGCTACCCTGAAATCAGTAGGAAAACCCATTTTTTGCAGCTCAGAAAACCAGTGACGGATTTGAGTTATTTGGTGAGCAGAATGGTGAGAAATCAAGTTGGAAATAACTATGCAGAGGTTGGGTATGCTTGATAAACCCAGTGAAGGCTAGGATCTCAAGGATTAGCAGCTGGACCTTTCTATGCCCATCCTGAAGAGCACTAGAGGGAAGAGTTTCCTGAGGGACTGTGTAACAGAGAAGGGGATCTTCCTTGTGTTGGATGTGGTAGGTAATGTGGGTGCCTGACTGTTGAGTTCACTTGAGATGCCTGTAGCTCTGTGGTTGAGCTCACTGGCTTAGCGTTACCCTCCTCTATCTTCTTGTATGCTTGATAAACCCAACGGTGTGTTGGCTTAGCATAGTTGATGACCGGAACCATGGATGTGAGTGAGCCCAGCTAGTTACTCCTTAGTGGATACACAGCCCAGCTCGGGGGTGATCTCTCAGCTGAAAGAATATAGGCTGGATAGAGATCTATGGTTGGGTGGAACGTTGCCCTCACGTAACCGGTCGTTGGACATTTACATTTCAAGATAAGTATTCCTGTGAATTAATTTATACACATTCTGTGTTCTGCAATGTGTTCAATCTGAATGTTAAATATTCATGTAATCAAATTGATATGGAATCACCTTTTTGCTTGAGATAAACATGTTGATGCATTCCATCCTGTCTGTGTATTATGTTTAATTCCGCTGTGTTTTTATTGAATTGAATTGAATCTGCACACAGAAGTTTTTAATTGTTGTAAAATTATGACAAATAATATTGAGGCTAAGTCTTTACAAAATCCCGGTGTGTTGTTAATGTTTCCTTCCCTGCATTTAATGGGAGAAGGGGACATTACAGAACCACAAGGTTTTGCAAGACTCTAGTCATCTGCAAAGGGAGGTAAAAAACAATCTAGAAGCAATCAGCAGTAGATGAGACATTGGATCAATGAAGAGGCATTCATCCAATTGGTCCATTAAGAAACGTTCCAGACATGAAGACTCAAAGGAGATTGAGTAGGTAAGGATGAAACAACCAGTGAAATGTTGGAAATGTGGAGGACATCATTGCCTCCGCAACTGCCCAACAAAGGAACATCAGAATGGTAGCAACCATAAACTTCTCAAACTTGTGGATGAGCTGGAATATCAGAACCAGCAGGAGCAGCTCGTGGAGGCCAAAGGACTTGGTCCTGAAAGTTCAAAGTAAAGGATAGAATGCAGGATAGACCTGCAATTTTTTTTTGAAATTTTGGACATGTGTAAATTGTATATGTATTCCTAAGTATTGGAGCACCGAGGACGGTGTTATTCTAAGGGGGAGGGGATTGTAATACCCCATTTTGACCGTTCGGATATATTAGCTTTTAATGCAAATATTGTATACATGTGATGTATGTGTTCCTAGCGTGGAGCTCAAGGCCAAGGCCCCGCTAGTGGATGCTCGAATTTTATTAAAAAGGCAAAGCATTGGATAATATGTTTCCCATGTGCTATTTGGCCATGGAACATTGTAAAAATGATGTAAATAAACATCATGCAATAAAATACCAAAATTGGCTATGGAGGCAACGAATGAGAAGGGGCCATGTGTATCCACTAGGGAGTGGTGAGGGGGTTGTGAGATTGAGCCATAAGCTGCCAAATGTCACATTGAGAACCCATTTGACCTTCCTTGATGACATTTATTTCTGTTGTAAGGAAGTAGTTGAAGATTTCAATCCATGGCTTCAATGGAGAATGGGTAGCCCAGAAATTCGTATGGAAGAGCATGGGCTCTGTTTTCTTATACCACAAGTCACTCTACCTCATGGGGATTGCTTCTTCCTCATTCCTATTCAATTGTGGAAGAATCCAACATCATTTTCCATCCAAAAACGAATTCCCAACAGTGAGAAAAACTAGAAATCGCAACTGTGAAAGAACCCACGTTTTGAAGAGCCATAAACGCCCAGAATTGGTATGGGACGGTGAAATCCAATGGGGGATCCATAGGTATGGACCTTGGGGCGAATTTGGGAGCATTATCTACCCCGAAATCCATTGGAAAACCCAGTTTTGATAGCCCAGAAAACCAGTGACGGGATTGAGTTATTCGTTGACAGAATGGTGAGAAATCCAAGTGTGGATGTTTAAACAGAGGATTGGATTGCTTGAATTTAGCTTGAGATGTTTGTAGCTCTGTGGTTGATCTCACTAGCTTAGCATAATCATCCTTTCCTTATTGCATGCTTGATAAACCCAGCTGTGTGCTGGTTTAGCATGATCGTTTGAGTGAACCCATGGCTGTGAGTGAGCCTATCTAGTTCCTCCTTAGTGGATACATAGCCCAGCTCGAGGGTGATATCTCAGCGGAAAGAATACAGGCTGGACAGAGATCTATGGTTGGGTGGAACGTTGCTCTCACATAGCTAGTTGTTGGACAGCTTCATCTCAAATATAAGTAGTCTCTGTGGTTTAAATTATGATCATTATGTGTTATGTTCTGCAGGTCTAATTATTCATGTAAATTGAATGAAATGATTATCTCAAACTGGTTGGCATGAAGCCTGTGCATAGCATGAGAATGAGATTGATTATTGTATGACTGTTTCATCATTCTGCTTGGAAGAAATATGCTGATGCATTCCAGTCCGTGTGTGTGTCAATATGGTTATTCCGCTGTGTTTATTAATTGAGTTGTGTTTATTCCATGTTCTGCAATGTCTTAATTAATGACTGTTGTTTACATGCTGATTGCATGATGAAACTGTGTGCATACATAGTGTTTAATTCCGTCGTGCTTGTTGAGTATGAATAGGTATGCACAAGTTTTATTTATCCATGCATTTCTTAGTAATGAATGGGGCTGAGATTTCCAATAAGCCCGGTAAGTTTTGGTCATGTTTCCCTTACATGGAATGGATTGATGGAAGGGGACGTTACAATGCTTATAGAATCATGAATTTGTCGGCCCTTCATAAAAGAAAATTGTTCCTCTGACATAGAACTGGAAAGAATCTTCTTCATCCTACTAGCTATCACCTTAGGTATTAACTTGTATACACAGTTATAGAGAGAAATGGACCTAAACTCCTCCCATTTGTTAACTTGGTCAACTTTTGGAAGTAAAGTTATAAAGGTAGAGTCAAAGGCCACTGTAATTCTTCTTGTTCTTATAGATTCTTCTATGACTTCTAACAAATATACCTCAAATAAGTCCATAAAGCCTATGAAAAAATATATAGGCTATCCGTTAGGCCCAAGGATTTTATCCATTTGTAGAGAGCCAATAGCTGATTTGAGTTCCTGTAGTGTAAGTTCTTGCATTAGCTCATCATTTTGTGCTTCATTAACAAATGATGGATATTCTGCAGTAAGGCTCATCATTTTGTCAATCTAAGCATCCTGATCTTCTTTGAATAAATGGTTGAAATGATTGACCCCTACCCTAGACAGGTTCCTAAAACCCGTGAGTTGTTCACCATTGTCATCCTCTAACTTCCACATAGAGTTGTTATGTTCCCTATGTTTGAAAAAATTATGAAAATATTTAGTGTTGAAATCACCATTTTGGAGCCATATGGATCTGCTTTTTAGTCTCCAAATAGCTTCATGGTCATCCATAATTTTGGTCCTTCTAACTTCCATAGATAATACTTGTCTCTTCTACTCAAGTATTAGGTATCCTTCCTTATGTGCTTCATGGAATCTATCCAAAAAATCCACAATATTCCTAAGCTCCTCATCTAGATTCATCCTTATGTCTACTTCCCATTTGATAGCTCTGTCCTTTAACCTCTTCATATTATTCAAAAATTGTAAACCTACAGAAATGTAACATTTTTCATCATATGGAGTCCAAAGATATTTTACCAAATCCTGGAGGTTACACTATGATGAGCAGGGAGAGCTGACACAAAATTGTTTTTGTTCCCTTTTGGCTGCCACAATGGCAGACAGAATTGGGCTAATGCTATTTGTTTAGATCCCCTTCGTACACCAATATATTATTCTATTCCATTCTGGGTTTCGAGTAAACTAAAGCGACTGCTTTCCAATCAATCTCAAAGGTTCTAAGATCAACTAGTAGCCAGCAATTCACAGATGTTATTATTTGCATGAAAGGGATGTTGATTTTGTCTCCAAGTGAACTATGGATTTATATTTTTTATGTGGGATTTATTGAGCACAAATCCAAAGAATGTTTGAACTAAGGTACTTGTTTATGTTTTTGCAGCTATGATCTAATAGGTCTCGAAGGACTTGCTCAAGCTTTATGCATATTTATTGGGAAAGATGGCATCCCTAACTATAAATTTTTGGACCTACCAATCAATTCTATGTTGAAGATGCATGTAAATCCTGAGGTATGAAGATGCATTTCCAAAATATTGAACAAGCAGTGGGATACTCAGACTTAATTCACACTTAATTTTGATGTGCTTGTTATTTACACGTTATTTAGCAGGCCTTTCAGCAGTTGACAACAAAGTTGAGAAATCAAAGAAATTTTCAAGTTTAAATCTTGATAGTCCATTCGATGTTTATGGTTTCAGATCTTAAAATTTTCCAGTGGAAGTGTTCTTTAATTTCGTCATGTTTGTGTGGAGTGCATATTAACTCATTAGGAAATTGTGACTGTTGTTGATTCAAAAGATGGCTAGGGTGTGGAAATATCTTGTTATAAAACTCACTGTTGTGCACCTGTTGTGGTATGGAGTGGGTATGGACGTGGCATGGACCTTCCTTATAACTCTGGTAAGCCCGAGCCTTGCCTCATTGCCATTTCACAGATATTTGCCAGCCCACCCATATAAAAAATACACCAAAGTATTTGTGTATTGTTGTATTAAATAAAAAACCCATTTTCCCCTTAATATATAAGCAATATAATTTTTTGGTTTTCATGATTATTTAATACCCCAATATGTTTCCAATGTGTTTGATGAAATGTTGATGTGAATGAAAATTGTTTGTGAAAGTTATAATTCAATGCAATATTGTTATTTGTTTGAATTTGACCCAAATTATATGAATTTGTCAAACATATAACAATATTACATTGATTTATAACTTTCCCAATATAATGTTTTTTTTATAATTATTAAGCCCCCAATATGAACGGACGTGATATGGTCCGTCAGTGACACCTTCGTCTTCTTGACCTCTCTTGTTGAATCTTGATCTTATGTTGACCCTCCAATTTTGATTTCCCTGTGTACAGGTAAGCCCCTCAACCCTGCGTACCGGTAAGCCCCTCAAACCGATTTCTCATCTGACCATGATCCCTGCCATCGCCTTTCATGGATATTTGTCAGCCCACCCATATAAAAAATACCCCAAAGTATTTGTGTATTGGTATTGGTATTGTTCTGTCAGCAACACCCTCGTGGTTTCATACTTGAGTGGTCTAATATCTCTATTGCACTGTTTGAGTGTGCTAAGTTGTAAGAAATCCATGGGCTTTGTATGGGATACAAATGAAGATCTGGTTTGTGCACGTTTTGTGTGTGAAATTTCATCATTACCTGATATTTTATGGATTGTTGTTTCTGGGTATGCTGCTCCAGTAATTGGGGTTTCCTTACGGTTCACTTTAAGCAGACCCAAACACTCATATAGTGCAACAAATATCTTAGTCCACTTAAACCTGCTTAAACCACGAGGATTCCTTGCTTCGCTGCTCCAGTAATTAGGGATTCCTTGCTTGTCAACTTGGTAATTGAATTTATTCTCTCTCAAGTATGTCCTTTGTTCCTGTAGTGACTTGTCTCTTAATAGACAAGATCTGATCTAAAAAAATATTGCTGAGTATAAGGAAGGTTTCAACCACGTTTCAACTCTCTTAGTGGGTTATATTATTTGTTTTCTTTGTACTTTGAGTTAGACACGAGTTAGATTTACTATTGATGCTATTTATTGTCTTTGTATGCTTTTCAGCTGTAACTAGACAAGAGTGAGAAAAGATAAGTTCAAAGCATAATTTTCATCTATTTCAACTTTAATAATCTTGAATGTGGAATTCTGGGAGTGTTAAAGTTGAAAGATATGAACACTATGAGTTCGGACTTGTGTGGACTGATATCTTTGCTGCACTGTCTGGGTGTGCTAAGCTGAGTATAAGGAAGGTTTAAACTCTCATAGTCGGTTATCGTATTAGTTTTCTTTGTACTTTGAGTTAGATTTACTGTTGTTGTTATTTATTGTCTTTGTATGATTTTCAACTTTAACACATGGACCTTAGGGAGTGTTAAAGTTGAAAGAGATGAAAATTGTGCTTTAAACTTATCTTGTCTAGTTAAAACGATACTATTTTGTTTCTAGTACTATTTTGTCATCGTTTGTCATGGTTTATGTCTGTTTGAGATGGTGTGCAGTTGCTTTGATGCCTATTTATGTATTTCAGTTGTAGTTGTAGTTTCCAAGCTAACTACTTTTTATGGATTTCACTTCTCTTCCTTGTATAAGTTGTTTATTTGGTTCTACGTGGGTTCTACTTTCTATAACTAATGAATCTTATACAGTGATGACAAAAATATATAAAACAGTGTACCTTGAGAGAGAGAAAAGATTATTGGTCTTGTTGGTCCTATAAAGGAGTTGCTTGTCCACCATATATAGTTCACCTTGACCTTGTGGGTTTGTGGTTTGTTTTGTTGTGGCCCCCTTGGTTGAATCATGATCCTTTATCTTATGTGTATCTTACTTGGTCCATAGGTTATGTTTATTAATTTTTTGATACCCTATCTGTTTTCTCAGGTGGACTGTGGGTCCTTCCCTAGCGTGACCATTAGGTGACCATGAGCCTGTTTTCTTGTGTGGACTGTGGGGTCTTCCCCAGCGTGACAGTGAGTTTCACTTTATGGGTGGACTGTGTTTTTTCAAGCATGACTGTGCAAAGTATGCATGTGTGTCTTTGCAGTATGTGATTGCATCCTTACCCAGCATGACTGTGTGTCCTTTGTCAACATGACTGTACTGGGTATGAATGTGCTTGTTGACTAAGAAGTCTGGGTCAGTATATGTTCAATATGATTCTGCTTTAACCCTCTCTAGATCTCTCTCAAGGTACGTAAATTGTTTGTCTAGATTGACTTGTCCCTTCGGTGACAAGATCAAATCTGAAAAATCTGAGTATATGATTGATTCAAATATTGGTTATGATTATTTACTGTTGATATCTACTGTACATTATTTTATCATGTTGTTACTGTACATGGCATTTGATGATTCTCGAGGACCAAATTTAACACAGTGAATAATGGAGCGTTAAGTTGAAAGAGATGAAAATGATGTTTGTTTATTACAGTTCAAATTTTATTAGAGCAGTATCGTTCTGAATATGATTTTATTCCAGTTTTTAGATTTCTTTTTGGATATGATACATCTGGATATGGCCTGGAGGTGCATTTATTAGTTATCTTTGTAGTGTTGGATTGATTGTAGCTCTTCATAGAATTAAATTATGGTACAACATTAGTGCAATCCAGTTTGGGCTGGGAGGATTGGAAATCTACCGTCCATACTCTTTTAAATTCTGCTCTTCATTATACAAACACAACCATTCAACAACAAAACATTTCCAATTCATGTCATGAAATCAATTGCCACCTGGAACCAAGACATGCATATAGTTTCAGGAAATGGTACAGGTTTAAAAAATGCCACTTCCAAATTTACAGGAAACTAGGAAAAGCACAATAATTTATGTGTAAATGAAAAGCTGCTATAATGCATCACATACTAACTAGTTTGACATTTCAGAATTATGTTTTTGTAACAAGGGTGATGCAAGAGCGAGAGTCTGCAGGTGGCTTAAAGCCTCTACGACTTATGGAGAGAAGTGTTTTCAGTGATCGGATGGTATGTTTTGAAGTTCATTTTGGTAGAAAGGTCAATAGGCTTTCATGCATTTATGATAGTGTAGTAACTTGAGAGTCTTAGTTTTCATTGTATAATTTGTTCAAGTCTAATTTTATTACTGTCCAATATAGACGATGAAATGTATAAGCAAATTGATGTTGTAGTATCTGCCATGTTAAGAGTCAGTCTAATTGCATTCTTTGCTTTTGCACTCTACTTTGTGTTCTAGTGTCTGCTTTTAGTGCAGTTGCTGACATTTTAGCACTGGAAAAAAAAGAAATTAGAAACAAATCTACTGGTCTTGAATATAGTAGGTGTTTGTGAGAGCTGTACATGAGGCAAAATGGATGAATGAAATGGAGCTTAGCATATATGATTCATGGTTTGATCCAGTTGTTTCTATTTTACCTGGGCTTGTTCCTGATGGATTTATTTACTTGAGGGCCAGTCCAGACACATGCCATAGACGTTTGTAGTTGCGAAAAAGAGTAGAAGAAAATAGCGTGCCACTAGATTATTTGGGAGGTTTGCATGAAAAGCATGAGAACTAGATCTTACCTGCTCAATGTGGAAATTGTGGGTTGTTTTCTGTGAGCCAATTACCTCTTGATATTGATAGGTCTCTACACCTTAAGATCAGGGACCGCACATTTCTTTTGCAAGGAGAACATGTACATGCCAGTATTCAGAAGGTAAGCCAAATACTGATCTATGTAATATTCATAACCAGTTTGGGTTCTAACGCTGCTATATACTTTATGATTCTAATTGACTGATTCTAATTGACTGATTCTAATGCAACATGTCAACTTCAGGTTCTAGCCTTAGTGTTGGATTGTGAGCCCAACATTGACTTCAGCAGAGACATTGAAGCAAAGCAAGGGTAAGAATTTTTTCACTGATTTGGTTTTTACACATACATTATGGAATACCATATTTTACATAAAGAGAAATAGTCTTTTGACCTCTTTAGGAATTGAATTGCTTGATACTAAATATGTTTAACGTAGGTGTTTTCTTGCATATTTGGTTTGGTGATCCCAAATATAAATGGTTGAGGAAGATTTATGTCCTATTATGTTTGTCTTACTCACAACTAGTAGACAAAATGGAGTGCCATACACATGGGCAGGACTAATATATCTTGATCTATTGAAGTGTCAAGCCCTAGGTTGTATACCATGACATGCAGCAGTGCTTAGTCATTGTAAAATTAAGCTTCATCTGGTGATGAGAAGTAGAGGAAGTTGTTAAGCAAGCTCTTGGAATAGGGCCCTGATAGAATTTGATGATCCATTCAATGTGTTATATGTGATACCATAGTTCTTTATCCAATGCATCATGTATTTCATTGTAAATATACATATAAACAGACATTAATATCATCATATACAGGAGTGAAAGGGAATCCAAAGAATGATCATGCCAGATCCCTTTATGTTGGCTTTGGCTCCAACTTGAAGAGAATGCATATTCTTTCCAAAGATAGTAGTCTTATCTGAAATCTTGATTGTTCTTCTTGTGTCTGATTTAAATGTAAAACACTTCGCAGGTTGAACTGAGTATTTTCCTTATGAAAAGTTTCTCTACAACATCGTTTCCAGAAGAAAGACATGGTTGTCAGTCTGATCACATTCCACATACTCGAAACTAGCTGTCACATCATCCATTTGTCCCCAAACCTCTTTCTATTGAAGGGTTGAAACAGAAAGAACAATACAACCCAAGCCCAAAATGATTTGGTAACTTTGCAATTCCACATTACATCAACATCTATCTTTAAAGTTTAAATCTAGCTAAAATAAGAGTCTTAGTGATGTAGCTCTAGGATGTTAGTTATGACCAACCTCCCAAGTACTTGTCTTAAAATAAGAGTGAGACTTCTAGATACTATGACACCTCTTAACCCACCGGGTTAGTATATTCTGAAGTCATTTTTAGATAACATCATGGCCTTCAACATTCAAAATTAACTAAAACAATTATTCATCGAGGATCATCTTGTAAATTACAGTAAAAGTATGTAGGTCAACCACCTGAAGTTGCTGAGGTTGATTAAGAGTTGTCTAGGATAACCACATAGTTGTGTCCTTGTCCCACAATTCTCATGAGTATGCAATTCTTACTTCCCCAATCACTTTTTTGCAATGATAGGAATCAACCCAAATTGCCCTTTTTCATTGAGAAAGTCCAAAGTGATTCTATGAACAAGTACCATCCTTGTCTGGCAGGTGTAATGTCAATTTACTAATAGTTGTGTCCTTGTCCCAGAATTCTCACCAGGTATGAAACTTACTTCCCCAATCACTTTCAAGCCATGTAAATCACTGGAAATTATGGAAATCATGGAAATGTATGGAAATCACTGGCTCGTAATGCTGCTAGACTTGCTTGTCTCACTTTTGGCAGTTCATCCATGAATTTACCTATTGTTGATTCTTTGAGTCTTAAGTTAAACTCGTGGTAAATTTAATACATTTCAAGATTACCTGATGAGAAGCAGTAATTTACAAATTTGAAAGATTCTTTGATTGACCAATATTATATTTGGTAACAGGTTTTTAGCTGCTACATTATTTACTTAATGTGCATGTATGAGATGGTGTTGTGGTCTGAGCTCTTCTGCAACAATCCTATAACTTTAAAGTACTGTTTACTATTTAATTTTTTAATGAGTAAATGGTTGGGATGCTAAATAGGATTCATTGTCCGTACCGATCTTAGGTCTTTACAAAGGTGGAGTTTGGAATATTCATGTGGAATTACGAGCTGGTTATCCATACTCATCACCATCAATTGGTTTTGTGAATAAGATCTACCATCCGAATGTCGATGAGGCGTAAGTACCCACTCCAAATGAGTGAAATACTTTTTAATTTTGTTAGTTCACATAGCTAATTCATTTTAATTTAGTCATCAATTTCAATTATGTTGGTTCAGGTTTGATCTTTGGATTTTGTTTGGGGTCACATATTGAAGAAGGGATTCTACTGGGATTTTGCAAAGGAGCTTTTGCAAATTCTGTCGGGATTTTAGTTGGGCATGAGTTTCCACCAATCTCTCTTTTTGTTGCACTCCTGCTTCTTGTTTCTCCAATTTGGATTCCCTTGTTTCACCATTAGAAGAACTTCAAGATAGTTCATTTAGCCTCAGACTGACCCCTAACACAACTAATGGACATTCCCGTGGCATTCTCAGTCAATAGCCAAATGCAGAGGATATCCCCACCCCATTCTTGTGTCCTCAGTATGCATGGGATGCATCCTCATGAACTCTAGCGATTTTGTAGAAAGCATATTAACTAATTGGGTGCACTCACCAAATATCATATGGCTCTGCTAGATCGACTATCCCTACTCTTCCTCGCCTTCTTGGATTCCAATGAAGGATTTAAGATATTTAGAAATTTTCGGGATGATATTTAGTGTCTTTAGTTGTATTTAGTGTCTTGGAGTTGTAGAGGTCCATATCTTAGACATATCTAAATTGTTGTGTTTTACTTATCCCATATTCACTTGTTTGTATACCACGAAGGTATCCAAGCCCCTAGGGTGCCTTGGGAGGCTCTAAGCCTCCAGGGCCTGTTATAGGCCCTCGATAAGCCTTGGGGGCTTGAATACCCAACCACTCATGCCTATTAGAGGCCTTTCGAGGTTTAGTCAAGCCCACGGTATCATGCCAATATACTAGGTAGATATATAAAGGGGTATAAAAAATGTAAATGAAAAAATGGATACATACAATATATAGGGAAAATAGGGTTTTTTTAAAATTGGGAAGGCATATTGGGAGGGGGTTAAAAAAACGATTTTGGGAGGTATTTTCCAATATTTATTGAAATTAGGGGTATTGTTTCATATGCCACGAACGCACGTGCTATGGTAGGCAGCCATTGAGTGAAGCCCCTGTGCATCTGTTATCACCTAAATCTCGTACATATGCAACAATTCGACAACTATTGCAGAAAGACGTCACCAACATACAACATGTAGCTCATTAGCATCATCCTCTTCAAATTCAACATAGGAATTAAGCCTTAGAGTTCAAAGGTATTTGTTTTAGTACACCTATGCGAATTTTGTAAAGGAAACTTGCGTGAGCCCGTGTGGGTAAAAGCTTGAAAATCACATCATTGTACCAACACGCAGACCATTAACTCTCCGTGATGCATTCAAGGCTCACAACTACATTTTTTGCTCCAAGAATTCGAATTGGTCTCCTTCACATGCTTGGGGGCCTTCAATAGCCCCATACTTGTACCTTGAAGACCACTTCATGAGGTAGAGCATTCACATGGAGAACTGGATGTTTGAAGCCTTCCATTTGGCCTATAAAAGGAAGTCATGAGCATGCATTTGATAAGAGAAATCTAGAGCAAGATTATGTTGCAAGAATTAGTTTGAGATATCATCCTTCATACCCATTCTTATCATCATTTGGCATTACAAAGCTCCCTTGACTTCTTCCTCAATAGGAAAGTGTTTCTCTTCATCATTCCAATTTAGTTAGAAAGCAATTTGATCATCAATATACAACATGCAACTCATTAGCATCATCCTCATCAAATTCGACATGGGAATTAAACCTATAATTAAAAAATATTTTTTTTAGTACACTTGTGTGACTTTTGTAAAGGAAACTTGTGCAATCCGCATGGGTAAAAGCTCAAAAGTCACGCAACTATAACAATATGCATACCATTGACTCTCTACGGCGCATTCAAGGCTCCAAGAATTGGAATTGGTCTCCTTCACATGCTTGGGGGAATTCAATAGCCTCATACATGTACCTTGAATACCACTTCATGATGTGGGGCATTCACATGGATAACTAGATGTTCGAAGGCCTCCAATTGGCCTATAAAAGGAAATCATGAACATGCATTTGATGAGAGAAATCTAGAGTAAGGTTATGTTGCAAGAATTAGTTTGAGAGATCATCCTTCATACTCCTTATCATCATTAAATGGAATTACAAATCTCCCTTGACATCTTCCTCAATAAGCAAGTGTTTCTCCTCATCATTCCAATTTAGTTAGCAGGCAATTTGAGAGAGTTCAAAAGGACCCATCCCGGAAAAGAGTGTTGGCTGCCATTGGAGCTACATTATTCTAAGTGACACCATTTGTATACAAGCTTTTCCATTGGACAATACTATATGGTTGAAGTTAACTCATTCTCTTTTATTTTA
This sequence comes from Larix kaempferi, assembly GCA_027924585.1. NCBI lineage: Eukaryota > Viridiplantae > Streptophyta > Pinopsida > Pinales > Pinaceae > Larix > Larix kaempferi. The sequence goes on along the minus strand of BSBM01000101.1, from coordinate 6,623,267 downwards.
TGACATTTTGACATTTGATAATCTATTTTTTTCACTCTTATTTGTTGAGTTGGTTTTAGCTCATTAGTGTTTGGTCTTACTAATTATCACTTACATTGTTTTCTTGGTTGCAATCTGTAAGGGAGTGGAGGAATTTCTTACTCTTGTGACATTTTCCCAAAATAAATAGCGAAGCAAATTCTAAGAATATTATGAGCTATAAGCATTTGTAAACACATCATATGAACGTTGAATCCTAGAGTTTGTGTAAGATTGCATGTGTAAACACTTCTTAGTCAACATATTTTAGACAAAATAATATATTGAAGTTTCTTCTCCATGAAAGTTTTCCTTAAAAATATTTGTATATTATATATGGATGTTTGGTGTATGATTGTCTATTTATTATTATGATAAATTATTTATAAGAAAATAAATATAGATCACAATAATCACACACTACATTATTTGTTGGTTTTGAATTAAAAATATGATTTAGTGTAATTGCGAGATTTTAACTCAACAACTACATTCTAAATTAATTCTCCCCTTAAACACCTTATTAATATTTTATTAAGAACTTTTCCTTTGTGCAAAAGATCCATTTAAGAAAATAAGCATTTTAAATATTTATAATTTATGAAACTTTAGGTTCAATTTATATAAAAAAAATGGATCCAAGAGTATTGAAGACAAATTTACATTTATACAGGGTTGGCAGGTGTGGGAGGAGTTCTCTTTGACTTTGCTGGAAACAAGATGAAGGACTATGCCTGGGGTATAGGAAGAAACATGAATAATAGTGCAGAATGGCTTGCCCTAACAAAAGGTCTGGAGATTGCAAGGAAGGATGGCATCATCGATTTAGCGGTGTGCGATGACTCAATGTTAGTCATCAGGGAGGCAAGGAATCTGATTATGAACCAAAAAATCCCCTCCTCTAAAATCCATAGCCTTCTCAAGTATCTCGTCAGTGAATATGATTCTATCAACTTCTATCACGTCATGAGATCGAATAATCAAGCAGCAGACAAGAAGGCAAATGAGGGTGTTAGACTAGATAGGGGTGTACTTGTTAGCAACGTCTCTTTTAGAAACAATGTCTGGATTCCATGACAAACTCATTTCCCCATTATTAAACCATGGGGAATTGTTTAGGTCTCAACCACTTGCTATTTTCGATCTGCATCAATTTTTAAGCTATGGTTTAAAACCCAGCTGGGTTTTATGAGGTAAGGACACTCGCATGATGGCTTCACGTGGTAAACACATGGGACGCATGCAATCTTTCCTTTCGAAAGGTCGTCGCAGCTCCCGCTATTTCATTCAGCTGGGTGACAGGTAAGCATCATTCTCGGTCCTGTGTTTGCAACTCCAGCGTCCAAGTAGCTGCGCAAATATGACAAATTCAGGTTTTCCTCATTGTATGAGTACCGTTCCCATTCTTGGCAGTGCTTCTCTTGAATTTCGTAAGCAATCCCCCTCCTGGCCAGGGTATCTGGAAGGTCTTCAACACTTGGAGCAAGCTCAGGGAAATGTGAAGGAAGGTGGTGAAGTAGTTTACAGGAAACATAAATATCCCTTGTTTGGATATTTCACTAGTGTGACTTCTAGTCTGAGCATGGAACAGTCTCAAGGTTACGGTCCATCTGAAAAGCAGGGTTATGTGGCCTCCATAAGCGTCATGGATGACCGAATGGCAATCTTAGAAGCACAAGTTCATGTCCCTTAGAATTGAGGTGGCGGAATGGAAGAAAACTGTAAACCACTTGTCTAATTTGGAATAGGCGGCAAGGCTGGAAGCTCATGTGCTGAAAGAAAAGCTAGAAGCCCTCGAAGTGGCCATGGAGAAAGGAGAAATGCGGGATTCTGAACAGCTCAGGGAGATTTGAGGCATCACAAAACAGGTTCAGGAAAACGTCAAAGACATCTGTGATGAGAGCATAGAATTGAAGCACCTTCTGTTGAACAAGTTTGAAAGGAACGACAAGCTCTGATGCGAATTCTGGGTTTTTATCTCATCTCAAACCTCTGGTAGATTTTTGGTTTGCTGGGATTCTGAAGACTTTTGAATGTATTTTCCTTTTTTCAGCATCAGTATGTTAAGAACTTTTAGGTAGTTATAATACTGAGGCTATATGCCTGCAAGTATGTAAGTCTGTCCGAGAAATTGAGGCTAAATGTCTGTAAGTCTGTATGTCTGTTAGATGGCTATATGTTAGTATTTTGGACAAGATGGTGGTAGAGTAGTGGCTGCCCAACGCTCTTGATGTGCAGGCCTGCTCATACACTTTGTATTCCGGTTCACTATCCTTTTTTTTATATATATATAAAACTCAATCGTTTATGTTTAAAAAAAAAAATACATTTATAACATTTTAATAAAATCAATTCTTTATTTTATTTGTAGGACACGTAGAGATAATGGGTAAATATACAAAGCATGCATAGCACTACCCACATGCTTGTCCTATAAATTCATCAAATCCCATCTTAGTATTGTCCTATAAATTCATCAAAGCCTATTAAAATATATATTTATGCATACTAAATATATTTACCAAAATATAACCAGGGCTATGTGGTAATCCAAATATATTTGGGTTATGTGGTAGCATAGTCCCTATCAAAAGAGATAATTATTTCGTTGATACAAAATAGATAAATAGATAATTATTTTGCACTGGCTAACATTGAAATCCCTTAATAAATCAACACATGATCATGTTAAATTACAATTATACACATTCATAAACAATCGTTTCAATAAAAAAAAATGTGAATCTCTCCATCATGCAATCACTTCAATGGATTGTTAGGTGGTTTGTAGCTTCTAGCAAGTTGGTACTCTGCTCTATGTTGCTAGACGTGATTGAAATCCTTGATTAGTTGGTATTTCAACCCTACAGTCACTGTTTGAACCGATTATATTTTGGGATTTCAAGGGGTGAAATATTTATAGACTACATGCATTGTATATGATGGAAACGTGAGTGTATTGTATAGGATGAAAATGTAATCGCATTTGGTAATTCAATTTAAATGGAATTAAGCTTTTTGATAGTGAGATTGATATTTATGTAGAGTGTTTATTAGTGTGATTGTGTTGAGAAGGTGTATTTTTATTTCGTTAGAGGGGAAGTGTCTATTTATCTAATAAAAAACAAAAATAAATAATTAGAATGCATGTATTAGTGTGTTGTAGTATAGTAGATCCCGGGTAGGGGGATAGTGTCCATCTGTCCTATAAAAGAAAAATTAAGAATGCATGCATGTGTATTGTAGCATAGTAGTGAGAGGGATGTGTGATATAATTTAGTGGTTAAAAATTTGTAGATTTAATACCTCTTGATACTTTGTAAAACCAAAGTTAGATGAATCTATACTTGTTTAAAATAAAACTAATATTGATATTTTTATAATGTTATTGTAGACCTCTATTGCTTCAAATCTAAATCCTTAGGATAAAAGAAAAACATACTACTAGTGTGAAATTTGAATTGATGGTCCACCAAGATTGTTTTTCAAATTTAATATCAACGAAAGTTGTATAAATAGAATTAGCTTCCAGCAATAATTAAATAATCTTTGCTTTCTTGACATCGCTCATATTGTGCTCTCATACGGTTCAAACTCTATGCATCAATTTTAAGGATATGTAGTTGATTTTATTGAATTTATATTAATTATTATGTCCCCGCAGGGGACTATATATTTTTCGGTGAGTCTGACTAACATCCTACTACAGCGCAAATTTCTTTTTTCCCCTTAACTTTATGCTAAAGTTATATTTTGCCATATTAAATATATTTTTTTAAAAACATTTATTTCAATCCTTATTGGTCCTTGATGGCTGACGTTCGCCTTGGGTTTTGGTGCCTGGGCCTCGGCGGCCAGCGAACGTCAGCAAATTTTGCGGTGCAGAGTGGAATTAATTGAATGCAGCAGGGTCAGCGAGTTTTGCGGTGCAGAGTGGAATTAATTGAATGGGTATTTGTTTAACTGCTTATTTCCATGACTATTCCAGCCGAGAATGGTGGTTTGCCATTGTGTGGATACATTAATTATGGTATGGGCTAGTGTCATTTCCGTGATTTTACATGCTCTCTGAGACTTCTGTCAAGTATGGGGAGCCGCTATCTCGTTTCGGAGCATTCTTGGGTTTCCGGTGGGTCTATTTGTTGGGAGATGCCGGTGAATGTTGTTGTTGTTGAGTATCCGTGTTCGACTTGTTCGTTGGCTCTCTTCGTCTTCGGCTTCTTTTCTGGTTGTAATATTCCAGCTGCGCATGCTTGGTATTCGTATGGAGGTTCGTCGAAAGCTCTAGAGGTTGTTGTGAAGTGGGGAGCAGCATTGACTGTCTTCAGGCTGGTCGCTATGTCGCTTGGAAAGGTATGCCGCAGTTTTTTTTGCCTCTCTGCAACAACAACGAAATATAGAATGATTACTTTTTTCCTTTGGAGTAGGGTTTCTTTGTATTTTTTCACAAAAAAAATATTTCCCTTGTTAAATGGTTTGGCTGCACAGAGGTTTGTAGGTCTTCTTCCTAATTAGGGTTTTAGACGGGCGTGTTTTTCAAACATTTGTATGTGCCAACCTCCAATTAGGGTTTGTTTGTTGTGTTCCCCCCTATGCGTGTGGATGCAAACTTGCGCCGACCTTTTTTATCTTTATGTTTCAGAATTTGTTTTATGCTCAGGATTTTCCATGTTGGGTGGTGTGGACGTCTGTGCCATGAAAATATTGGGACTCCGAATTCTGTGCTCTGGTTTTATGGCCAATAGGGATTTCCCCTGCAAAACCTTTCACTTTAGATTTTTTTTGGGGTGTATTTTTCTCGGGGCCATGTGGAAATTCACTTTCTCTTTCGATTTGTTATGCTTCTTGCTAGTTTGTCAGTGTTCTCTCAAAGGTCTGTCTGTGAATAGTTTGCATAGTTAGAGAAATATTGGAATCATGTTGGTTGGTTTAAGTGGTAATTGTTTGAATCCATGCGATGTTGGTTTTCATTGATAAATTGGCATTGCCTTTTTCCGGTTGGATTCTATATCGGTGTTTCTTTTCTATGTAAACCCTTAAGTGGTCGAATTAAATAAAACTCCACAATCTAAAATAGATAATTTAACTCAGAGTATCACTTGGACTCCCAGAGACCTCTGCTACGAGTTCCACTAAGGATAAAGGGCTTCCCAGATTTATGCATTCCACTAAGGATACATAACTCCTTCTCACAGGCATTTTAGTTAATAAATGTATTCCATCTATTGTCGATCAAGGTTTGTCAATTCACTGTTCTCGTTAATATTTCTCTTAGACTAAAAGAGAAGAGATATGTTGTCAATGGCATACCTGGATCTCTGACAGTGCCGCGAACGTTATAGCCACGTTCTAGGAGTAATTAAACAAGCCATGATGCTATAAAACATCCAGCCCTGTCACACAAATGGTTTCACCATGTAATTGCATGGTTCTTTCGAATTTCAAAGGCATGTTTCTGCATCAATGAAATGCAAAATTGCAATTGCAGCTGCAACAGAGTTGTATATTGTAGGGGAAATGTCCACCCTATTTTAAATTTCACGTGTGCGCGCCACATCTTCGAAGTTGGACCATATTTCAATTTGCTTTCTTGCGTGTCATTGTCAAAAATAGACATTGAGATAGGATGGCTGAATTAGAGTAGGAATATCAAGGTATCGAGTTATAGAGCATTTATTGTAATTTCTGTTGATAATCAGTAAGTATGGTTAGTTTTTTTTTCTAAGTATCTTTATTTCTTTCTTTAAATTCAGTTTTCAAATATATATGCCAGCACGTTAGATATCGCTCCAACGGCTACCCCCTATATGGTTTTAAGTCTCAAACCCTCAGCATTTACCTCCACAACCGAGATGGGCCAAGTCCCCCCTTCCTTGGGCTCGAACAATACCAAGTCGAAATGAAGAGACAACCCTAGTGAATTCACTAGAGGTGGGTAAGGCCGGCACACGACACAAGGGAAAATTAATGTGCCTTGCGAACGGTCCTTCCAGGTGATGGGAGATTCGACAACAACGAGACTAAACTCGGGCAGACAACACATCTGAAAGAAACTTTGACATGTGAGCCATTTTAATTGCATGAATGGTGCACATTTCAAAGCCAGGCACATAAGAAATGAATTCGTGGTCGCAATTGGAATGTCCAACACTATGATTTTGAAATGAATTCGTGACTGCAGTTGGAATGTCCAATATTATGATTTTGAAATTTTGATAAAGTGTTTAAGCTTATTTTAGCCTTCGATAGTGGATATCAATTGTTCCTAACAAATAAAAAAATATACACATGCGTCTTTTAAGTATACATTAAAGGGTAGTGTTGTATGTTATTTAATCTGATTCATATTTCTCCACATGGCATATCATATTTTCATGGATTTGTAAACAGATAACTTGCTTAATCAAATTGCATCTCTCATATGTTGATTGATTTTTTGTAGCCTTTGAAATGGATTTATTGATTAAAATGTATTTTAGGTTTTGATTTCTTTTCTCACATCTTCTTGACTGAATATATCTCTTTTTTTGGTGAGATTTCGATATTTTTATCCGCACCTTGAATGGATAATAAATATGTAATGCATTTAATAAAAACGACTTCTGTATTTTTGGTGAATATGGTTGTAATATTTTCGGCTTCTCAAATCACCTTATTGCTTCATAATCTGAGAGATAAAATGTGCTTAGATAACCCCTCTTTTCTTTAGGTTCCCTAAAAATTTTACATCTTGACAAAACTAATTTGCTACCATATCAAACCAAAAATCTACAAAACTTGCATTAAGCATATCAGGCTACTTAAATTTATGGCTCCTACTCCAAGTCAAGGAGGGTCAGATCTAGGCGAGACTACTCCTCTTCCATTAACCATCAACAATGATATCTAGTTGCATAGAAGCAATAATGTGCAAATTGCATAGGGAAAATGATGTTTGATTTGAATAGTAACAAAAAATATATAAACAGATGAGGGGAGTTAGGTCTCCATCTTGGAGGTTGCTCCAGCTCTCAACAACGATTAAACAATATATATATTTAAATACATATGAGATTGCTGGTTTTCTCTTGAGACCACCCTCTCTCTTTGATCATCACCGTGTGTCTATATATATACAAAAAAAATGGGTTCGGGGATTTACCAATGGGATTGCCTGAGTAACATTGGCACACAAATAATCTAAACAATATTAATACTTATTACATCATTTTTCGAGAAGAGTGTTTATAAAATCAACTTGAGAATCTTTATAGTTGTCGACATGTTGCCTTAAAAACTTGGCAATGTAGTTGCCGACATGAATTTGACCATTATTTCATATATTTTTCTAAGATTTTAAACATTTTATAAACAAATTAACTAGCAAACCGCCTAAACAATAGCTAAGGTTCTTATTTTTATAATATAAATTGAAAAAATAATTTATAAAAATATATGAAATTAAATCATTAATATAAAAGTGTGGACCATTATCAAACCAACGCCATGCATTAGAATTTGGAACATAAATGTACAAGTATACCAGCTAAGCATTAAAAACAAGTGATACTGATAATCCTTCAATTTAAACAACTTAAAAAATATATTATATTATTTTTAGAATGGTGGTTGTATATTATATTATTATATTATATGTATAATAAGCATGTGAGATTCTCATCCTAGCACTAGATTTTCTAGAGAGACACGAGGTAGATATTTATTTGCTTCGATGCCTCGCCACTCCCCTGCTCCGCCATTGATTTAAATTCGTGTGAAATTTCAACAATTCCTAATAAGGATTATGGTGCGCTTAGCTATCAATAGCAATGGAATATTTTCCTTTGCCAACATCGAATATTTTCACTGCTCTTGGGCATACAGAGGGTTCAGGGAAAACAATCGGAGTGGGGCAGTGGCAATGGCAGATTGTGTAATTCTTTTTTTTCAATCATGCAATTTGACCAAGAAGCACAGGGGCTTCACTAGAAGGCAATATAATACCACGTTCATTCATATTGTGGTATTAAATATTCATGAAAACCTAAAAATTATATTGCTTATATATTAAGGGGAAAAGGGATTTTTTTATTTAATGTAACAATACAAAAATACTTTGGGGTCTTTTTTATATGGGAAGGCTGACAAATATCCGCCAAATGGAGATGGTGGGATCACGGTCGAATGAGAAATCGGGTTTAGGCAAGGCTCAAGCTTACCAGTACGCGGGGAAATCGCGTCTTGAGGCATTCTTGAGGCTAGGGGTTTCGTGATGAAGTGGGTTTCCAGTCGATCATAGTCAAGAGACAGTGGTCATTGACAGCCAATTGTTACCAATAGCACTCAGCCAGTTGTTACCAATAGCCTTGGGAGGCTCTAAGCCTCCAGGTCCTGTTATATGCCCTTGATAGGCCTTGGGGGCTTGAATACCCAACCAATCATTCCTATTACAGGCCTTGGGAGGTTTAGTCAGCCTCCTAGAGCTTGTTACAGGCCCCAGGGGCTTGGATACCTGGCCCACAACAGGCTTAGTCAACGATTGGGGAACTGCAACATGCAATCTAAATGTTGTACTATGTGCATTGGCTATAGTGACATACAAGAAGTGATCTCCTATCTCTTTATTAGACCATTAGATGTTGCAAATCATAGTGATATGTGGTTGAGTAATTGCATTATGGGTGAAGTAATGTGCATCCACGATATACATCGAAAGAAGCAAGGTGCATTATAGAATGCATGTGGGGTCATAAGAGGGGTATCATATCAATATACCAGGTAGAAATATAAAGGGGTATAAAAAATGTTAATGAAAAAATTGATACATACAATATCTAGTGAAAATAGGGGGTTTTTTAAATTGGGAAGGCATATTGGGAGGGGGTTAAAAAAATGATTTTGGAAGGTATTTTCCAATATTTAGTGCAATTAGGGGTATCGTTTCATATGCCATGATCGAATGTGCTATGATAGTTGTTTATTGAGTGAAGCCCCCGTGCCAAGAAATCACAACTCTAGTGCCATGCAAAAATTGCTTCGAACATGGCTTCTCATTGTTGCAATTCGCAGTTGTCTTTTTCAATATTTCTATTAAAAATCCTAAAAGCATTTACATTAATGATTATTTTCAATAATAATTTGGTTTTGAAATTCATCTCGTAGAATCACGGACTTGCTTCTACGAATGAAAGTGTGCAGGTACATGCAAACAACCTATCTTCTAGAGTATTTGTAACTTTCAATTACACTTTTTTATCTAAGCAAGTCGTTAACAAAATACAATTGAAGTAGAATATATTTTATGCTCAAGATATTTTTTCTTTTTTTCCTACTTTCCATGCTTCATGAAATACCATTTGCACCACACGTACTATTTTTATGTTCACACTTGAATTCTCAAACTCAAAAAAACTTCAAATCAGCTTGCATAGTGCTACATAGACTACATAGAAACCATTGCATTTTCATCTTCAAACACAAAACATGATTAAGTAAACTGCATATTAGTCTCTATAAGTGATTACTATATTAGTCAAAAATGAATATTTGTTTAAATAGCATGTCAATGTTTCATGCATTCTGTCTTTTTCTCATGTACACAGTTTTTGACAAGCTTTTTGCAATTTGAAGGTAACAAATTTTGAAAATTCTGCAACAACAACAATTTTGCCATTCTGAAGTCCAATTTTGAAAATGGCTGGCATTTTTGAGTGCCCATAAACAATACAACTCCTCTTTTTTGTGCTTTTCTGCAAAGGGTCTTCTACACTTTGACAGTTTCATTATATAGCACATCATCCATTCACATCGTTAATATCACTTTTTGACATAGTCCGCAACTTGTTTACTTTATTTGGCTTTTACAACAAAACAATTTGAACTAAATTATTTAGTTATGTCTTTTTTTATGATATTTTTCTTGCATGACTTCAAATACTAAAACTATGCCAGGCTAGCTCTTGTAAATGCTCTTTCAAAACATTACATATGGTTTTGTTAATATGTACAGACTTTCAAGTTCCAGTTCCAGTTACAAAAATCTTTTTTTTTTCTTGCATGGGAAATTGTTTTTTTCCTTTTTAAAGACATGATTCAATTTATTTTGAATCAAACAATATCCGTTGAATGCATGCCAAAGGCTATAATTTTTATGTTCTCTGATATGCTTCTTTGCTTTGATGCTAGATTTTAATGTTCATGAATTGATCTTTTAGACATTATCGTTTAGTACAGGGAATTTAGCCATACATTAGCATATTTCATCTTTACTTTCAATGTTATGATACTGAAGGTTGACTCTTAGAAATTTTTTGGTCAATATATGTCCATATCCATCTATAGTTGCATATACAAAATTATTTTGAAACTAATTGCAATGAGACTTTGTAGTATACAATTTGAATCCATATCAAAGAAATGATTTGCTTTTATCACTAAAAGGCATATGCATGAGCCTACAACAACAGTTCAAAAGAAGCTACACACCATTAAAACAAAAAACAAAAATGATCTGATATCTAGTTATTAAACTTGCTACATGTAAATCCTATCACTCTATTGGTTGTATATGAGGATTGAGTTTTAATGTGCATTTCTAAATTGAGTCATGAATTGTGTTTTTTTTGTATCATTTTTTTTGTTAATTAATGGGTCAGATTTGGTCTTCATTAGTCTATGTATACGAATGTGGTAGGGGTTCCTCCTTTTCACACAATTGTTTTTTTTTTTTCTGGCTAAGGGTCATATGTGCCCATGTTCGGGCTGACCAGCTTGGTGGAGGCAAACCTAGGCCACATGATATCAACTCAGTGGTAACACCTGAATGGCCCCTGTGAATCCAATGACTGTTATGAATAGGAATTAATATCCCAGAGGTTCAAGTGTCGCTACATCGACCTTTGCAATGTGCACCTGACCTACAGGATTCAAAAAAGAGAAAATTATGGAACGTTGTGTAAGCATTTCCATTTCATGTACGATGCGATGAGAGTCCCAGTGTCAAGTGTCAGATTATCAAGAAAAAGCTAAAAGTTGTGACAAATTGCGCACAGATTGAAATAATTATATCTCAAAATTCTTTATCCAATTGAATTCCAGTTGAAAGATAGATTCTTTCCTCACTGGCCAAAATATGAAAATCCAACCAGCGAGGCCCTTAGAAGTCTTGAAATTTTGAGGCCACATTACCTGCTTTCTCACTAGCTTGTGTGTTTCAATGGTCGATGTGGCGCCAGCTAAGGGGACTTCTCAGCAGCTATTGTACGTTAGTTGAAAATGCTTTCAATGTTTCAGTACATGAGTCAACACGTTCTTTTCACAGTCAATAAACTTCAATATAAACACGGGAATCCACAAAAGTGTGGGATTATGAGATAAGTACATAGGTGTGCCGTTTCCCAGCACTACATTTTCAATGTCATGCTTTAAAGTTGCAATGAAGTCTAGCACTACATTGTTAGTGTCAACCACTTTATTATCAGAACAAAACTACTCCCGAAAATTGTAACAAAGGATGACAAAGGAAGTCTCTAAACTTTAAAAAAAGTTTTCACAATTATTTATCACTGTTTTACACTTAATCATATTAATAAAATGTTATGTTTTCACAGCCTTTGTTTGAAGTGATAAAATTGTTTCTTGTGTGAATTTTTTATTATTTAAAATAGATTTTGGTTAGTTTATTTATCTAAATAAAATTCAAAATTCAAAAACTTATTTATATAAAAAATATACTTGTTAATTATTTTATATATATATATATATATATATATATATTTCATTTCATTTCAAGTGTACATATCAAATTTATTTCAGTTTGTCTCTATAGTTTATTAACAGATTATATTATATTATTGCCATACATCTAGTGACTTTCCTTCTCTTGCAATAGTAGCCACATCTGATTTTCTTGTTGTTGCTCTTAATGTATGCAATGTTCCTTTTTTAGGTCCTCTAGCCATGACCAACACCCCTTTGCTGATTTTCCAACCACCTTTCACGAAACTTGTGGAGTAGTATCCTTCATCATCCAATTGTCCCATAGAGATCAAGCTCATGCGCATCTATGGAACACACCTAAATTGTTTGAACAATATATCATGCCCATTCTTTCTATGGATTCATACATCTCCCACTCCAACAATGTTACAAAAATGATTGTTTCCCAAATATACTCTAGCATATTCTCCAGTTTCATATGAAATCAAATTGGTTTTGCATGGAGTTACATGGTGAGATGCCCCAGAGTCAAGAATCCAATCAATACTATTGTTGGAAGTATATAAGCATGCATCTTCCATTGAAACAACTATTAAAACATCACCATTTGAAGCTATAGAAGTGGTTTCACCTTCATTTGTGTTGGCTGATTTTTTATTTGTGTTGGTTGATTTTTTCTCCTTCTGTTCTCTCTTCCATATCCAACTCTCTCTTTTCATGTGTCCTGATTTTCCACAATGAAAGAAAGTAAGTCTACCTCTTCTTGATTTTGATCTTCCCGTTGAATTTGAATGTCCCTGCCTATTTCAATCAATTTTTCTTCCACGATCAACTATGCTCAGAGCTTCTATTCCCTGGTTTTTTGTAACTAATTTATGTCGCAACTCCTCATTCATTAAGATACTGCTAACATCATCAAACTTCAGGGTCCCTGCAGGAGCTAAAGTGGTCATGGCTACTATCAAATTTTCCTAGTTGTCTAGCATGGATCACATTAGTATGATGGCTTTGATTTCATCATCCAATACAATTTTAACAGAGGCAAGCTAACTGGTAATTATATTAAATTCATTTAAGTGCTATGCAACTGAAGCACCCTCCTTCATCTTGAGGTTATACAACTTCTTCATAAAAATTGATGCTGTGTTTTTCTCATACAAGTCATGCAATTTCTTCCACAGAGCTTCTGTTGTCTTCTCTCTAGCCACATTGAAATAGACATTCTTTGCTAGGTACTACCTAATAGTTGCAATGGATTTCTTGTCAAGCTTGTTCCACTCTTCATCTATCATCGATGAGGGTTTACTTGTTGCTCCCTCAATCGACAAATATTTGTCCTTTAAAATTAATATGTCTTACATCTGTGTTCTCCATAGGGAAAAATTGCCCCCATTCAATTTCTCCATGTCGCTCATGGCTGTAGTCTCCATGCCGCTTCAAATGATTGTCCCAAAAAATAAATTGAGAGACCTGACTCACACAAGTGTTGTGACAGACCAGCTCATGCTAATGGAAAATTATTTTATGTGTATCTTTTCCCTAGTCACCACTATTGGGGCTCCCAGTTCCAATTTGTGAACTCCACAAACTCTCACGGGTTTATACGTTGAGAAAACACACATCCAAACCACCTCTCATGGGAAATCTTTTGTACAACAAGGCTATCTCCTAACCCATGTTTGATACCAGTTCTTGAGAATAGAGGAACTATCAATCCCCTATTATATTGATTTCCAGCTCAGTTTCAGACCCCTGTCTACAACACTAGACTACCAACTTCTCACGCACAAATCCACTGTGATAACAATATGCAGTAGAAAATACCAGTTGTTCTCTCAAAAATAAAACGTATTGATGATTTGCAAGATAAATACACAGTACATAAGGAAAAAAAACAAACACCCATTCAGTTAACAATACAAATAACCTCAAATTATAAAGAATAATCACTTACACAACGACACATAATTTTTGGGAATAAACTCTATTATTGTTATTCACTTCAGTGTTCTATACAAAACACAGTAGTATCAACCGGTTCTGCATCGAATACATTACATTTTGCAATAAAAAATACAATAGAAGTTTTCCCTTGAAATACATGGTGTCTAGAGCCTTCCTTTTGATGTCAATGGGAGAATAGCTTCGTCGAGAAGCATCTGATCGTTAAACTCAATAGTTACATTCTTAACTTCCAGCCATAATTGATGACTGAGTTGGCACTGACAGTTGAGATGGCTTTCAATGGCTCATATTTGTCGTAATTTGGTTTCATCTACCAACATGTTTGTCAGAAATAAAGATTTTGTCTATACAGTAAGCCAATTCATGTACAATCAATAGAGTTCATAAACCCCTTTCAAGTGATGATTGCTATTATTTCACCCAATCCTATCAAGTAGGTTCATTTAATTTTCTTTTTTTCTTTCTTTAAAAAAAATATTTTTCCTTGCAAACCCAATTATTAAATTTGTAATTTTTGTATTGAAAATGTGTGTCTAGAGCACCCCTACACACATATAGATAATGGGGATGTAAAAAGAGTATGCGAACAAAATTTGCAATGGGAGTGCCTAGTTAATTTTTTGCAGAGTAGAACAAACTATGAAACATTAAACTGAGAGTGACCAACTAAGTGAAACATTGGAAAAAGGTCATGAGGAGCCTAAGATCTGGAAACAATGTCAATGGGATACTCTCCCATCTTTGAGGCCGAGAAGAAATGGATTATAATTTGGTGTTTATATCTGGTACAGGCTACTGTAGCCTACAACGCCCAACCAATTTCCTAACTAGTCTCTTCACAAGATCATTTGCGGCATTCCCTGTCTAAAGTCTATAAGTACAAGGTGATTACCTTGGAGCTGGAGATGTTCATGAATTGTAGCCAACATTAGAGGAAATTTGGGTAAAAAATGGGCCTCCTAAGGAAAAAAATAAGAAAATAATAAAATAATAGTAGAGAGAGAGTAAAAAAACTACTTTTTTGGATCATATTTTCAACTTATCTCCTTGTAGGTTTACTCAAATTTCAAGCGGGAGGACTCATTGGATGCATAATTAAATTAGGTATCCAATGAGTACCCATGTTGCATACTTTTAACAATATCCACACCATGAAAAATCAAAAATACATTGAAAAACGTGTTTCTAGTAAGTGAAAACACGTTTTTTAATGTATTTTCAATTTTTCATGGTGTGGATGTTGTTAAAAGTATGCAACATGGATACTCGTTAGATGCATAATTTAAGTATGCATCCAACGAGTCCTTCCGCTTGAAATTTGAGTAAACCTACAAGGAGATAAGTTGAAAATACGATCCAAAAAAGTAGTTTTTATTTTTTCCCTCCAATTTTTTTAGGTGCTCCCTTGTTGAATTTTAAAGCATTTTGATTGGCTAATACATGATGACATGGAATTTGTATTATTTTTGGAAGGCCAATTTTAAATTGAAATTTCATCTAGTGTGGTTCTTAGCCGAAACTAAAACATATTAGGGATAAATAAAGCCAGACATTTCTAGCCATAAGATTCCTCAGGGAACAGTGAGTCTCTAAACATGTAACAGTATCGTCCATAAACTTTATGTCATCTATATGTGGCTCTTAAACACATAATATACCAAAAAAAATGTAAATGGCATGTATGAATAGTTACTCCTTAGGCACCTTTGTTTCATCTTGCTCCAAATTAATAACTCCCTATAAAATCAAAGTAAGCCATGTGTGGGATACATTGTATATGTTCATAAGGCTCAATCCTGGAAGTATGCATCAATGGCATTTATATGTCATTCTAAGCTATTCTTATCATATTCCAAAATTTAGATATTCCTTATCCTACAGGCTATTAATTCATATATCTCAATACATGGGAAGTATGCATCAACGATATTTTTAATTAGTCAAGTTATTTATACTATAGGTATCCAATGTACATGCTATATAGTTTATGCACAATGTCGGCCCTCCATTTTGCTCAGTTTTTATCATCAAAACCTTACCTTCTAATCATTGTTTTGCATCCCCTACATACCTATGCCACCTCCCATTTGATGTTATTAGTCAATTCTCCTTCAACAATCATGAAGAAGTAAAATTGTTATAATTTTGGATAAATTTCATATGTTTTGATGGATTAAGACTAATTCATGGTTAACTATGCCTGTGTTGAAGATCTTGGTAGCAGGTGTCCATTTTGGTACTCACTTCTGCACCAATCAGAATTCTAATTTAATGCATCCAATGAAGCTTAGGGGTTGTATAAATGCATTTTCAAGGTGTGTAATGTCCCCAATTTAGTAAATTTTCGAACTTGGACTAGTAAAGCCCCAAACTGTCCCAAATGATCCCAAATATTTTCGAATGGTGTATGGAGTGGATTGAGATGTATTTGGACACATTAAAGCAACTATTATATGCTTGGACACTTTCCAAATACTTCAGCAACTTTCATTTACAATTAGAGAATGAAAGGCAAAATTACTAGGAAAATTGATGTTGAAACCTCCAAGGGTAGAAGGCTCCAAAAGACTCCTAAGGATTTTGAATTGGGACTGCGAGTGTTTGAATGGTATTGAGACATAAAAATGAAGCTGATTAATCCTTGTAAACTCTCAAAATACTTCTGCAACATTCATTTAACTTCAGGAGAAAATAGGAAATTTACTAGTAAATTCGAGGTTCAAAACTCCAAGGGTAGAGGTCACTAATGGCTTCCCAAATGCAGTACGACCCTTCCAAATTTAAGAACAGAGACATGTATTAGTTAAATGAATTCAATGGTCACCCAAATACATCATTAATCGGTTTCTAAGGTCTGTTTCAACTCCCATAAATCAGAGGTTTGTGGACATGTCTTCACATAGGGGGAAATGATAGGAAACTTCACCACTTGCTATGAAATTCGAGATTTATGTTCCAAAGGCTTATGTAATGTATATGAAATTTTTTAAGGATTTTAATTACTCTACATACATCATAAAAATTATAGATATGAACTGGTACAAATCGAAATAAAGCAACTTCAAGCTCTCACAACAAGATATAGGGAAAATGGCACCATTTATGCATTGTTTGGTATTTTTACATAGTTTCACTTGGTATTTCGACCTGAGAGTGTTCTGAGAATTAAATAAAGAGTATATATATCATATTACAAATAAATTGAGTATCTTGGAATCTCACAAAGAGATCAACATCTCACCAAGTGCGCCCTTCCTCCAAGAGCCAAAATATGCAGAGAAATGTGAGAGAGAGATGGGAACAAGTTGAAGAAGAAAGAATCACGAGCTTCCCTGTAGCTTCAACCTGAAACAAATAACTCAATTGTAGATCCAAATGAAAGGTCTGAATGGCCTCTCCAATTTCCAATTAGGATGGGAATCTTTCACCCTCAAAATTGGTACTAAGGCAAGTAGAGTAAACACTCCGCTAGCATGGACAAGCTAGAAGCTCTCCAAATTGCAAAGATGAAAATAAAAAAATGATCAAAAGCTGTTGTCCTTCTTTGTTCTCTTTTATAAACTTCTCAAGTCCTCCATGGGTCTAATTCCTTCCAAAATCCTCATGCCAACTCAAGTTGGGAAGAGATTCCAATGTGTGCCACTTGTCCAACAATTCCTAGTCTCCATCTTCCCTCAATTCGAATGGGGAAGCTTCTTCGCCTCCATAACTCCCTTGTGTGCCCTCTTGGAGGATGGTTTTAGCTTTGACATGTCATATATGTCATATTTCAGCAATTAGGTCTGAACTTTGTCATAGGTGTCATATAATCTTCATCATTGTTGTCATAGGAGTTAGGGAATCTAGCTCCAAGTGTCACAATTCTTCTAAGATGCCTCTTTCTCTTCCACGGGAGTTATTCTCCACTCCAATTATACCTTACATTACTCATTTCATGAATAATACCTCTTAAAATCCCCCAAGTATGTTACCCTTCATCTTAAACTCGAATTGGTGAGAGAATCATGCCAAGTGTAGTGAGGAATCTTGCCACATGTGGGTCCCACAACCTCTTATGTGCCCTCATGATCCAATGCCACCTTATTTTATTTGTATTATTATTTAATTGACCCATTTAATGTGAATTTGTAATTCTAAGGTCATTTTGGGTCTTGTAGCTCCTTTACTCCAACTTTTAATGCTTCCACCTCCAACTTAGGGAACTAGTAATTTTTCTCCATGATAGTTCATTTGGATGGGAAATATTACAAACCAATACTTGGGAATTTTCTCTTGATGTGATCCACCTTGTCCATTTGGATCTAATTTTTCATTATTACCAACTTGGACATCATGTTTGGCAATTATTTGACCCTTAGAATCAATTTGACAAACTATCATGACTATGGCCAAGGGGCTTAGTCTATTGTGACCTAATGCAAATTTTTGGGACATGACAAATCCTCCCTTCCCAATATTACTTGTCCTCAAGCAATTTCAAACATGGATGTTGAAGAACCTGCTTTATTTCCAAAACTTTGCTTCTAAAACTCTTGGTAGTGGCACTCATGCCCTACAATTGTGTGTTTCCAAAAGCAAGGAGATGTGGATTTTCTTTTTCATATTCATATCCCTTGTGACATCACCACTAAACACCAAAATATTAATTAAATCCATCAAAACAAAGTTTGCACAATTAATCTTTTACCTCTTTCATATTTTGGAAACCCCTTTCTGTATAATTCTTTGAAGTTGCCACTGAGTTTATCAACTTTGAGTCTTCAAGATTCTATGAAAATTTTAGAAAGGAACCACCATGATTGCTGCTGCACTACTCTAATTAAAATCACTTTATTAAGTGGGGCTCAATCTCCCATACTACTTGTGTCCCCCAAAAATTGAAACCAATGAGACTAAAATTTATCCCAGGGTCCCATTGCTTGTATTGTAATCCAACAATTAGGAGTGCTCTCCAACCCATACCATCAGGCAAGAGAATTCCTGGATCCCATTTTCTTGTATGCATTCTTCCAAACATCATGAGTACCAAATATATATCATCAAAGTACATAACAACATAATAAAAATGTGCATCAAGGAGGTGCCTCATCAAATAATCATGAAAGTGCTTATACCTCCAAGTAAGTAGACCATCATTTGCCAAGTGCATACAAACTTCAAGTGACCAATCAAATATGTTCCAATGACATAGGTGAGGATCCCATGTCCTAATGCTGCTCCAAAAGGATGTAAGATGCATCAAAATATTCAGTCATGTGTTCTTTCATCCAATAAGTGAATTAATAATCTCCATTAAAATCTGAACCAAGTAGGGAACAAAGAAAACAATGAGCCTTCAAGGGGCTCACAGAAGTACCATTTGTGCATCCCTGAATATGTGTATCATCAAGAAATAACAAAGAATGTTGTTTCCAATAAGAATGTGCTCCAATCATATATCTCTTCACCCAAGTATTAGATGAAGTTCCTCCAACATCAATTGAACTAAACAAGGAGCAAGGAAAATCATGAGTCTTCAAGTGACTCAAGTGAACATCATAGGTGCATCCATGAAGATATGTATCATCATAAGGTAAAAAATGATGTTGTTGCAAATGTAAATAAGAAGGTGCTCTAATCATGTCATCATCTAAAGGAGAGATAGGGGTTTCATACTCCTCGTGTGGTACCATCAAAAAGAAACTTTTCACTCATACTTCATTAGGATTAATGCTCCAAAATATGGAAGTGTAAGATGTAGGAGAATGAACCAACTCACCCAAATGATTAGAATATGCAAAAGTGTCATCATTTGTAGGCTCCATAAGGGTAGGATAATGCACATGTGATTTCTCTTCATATTTTTCAGAGTCACTTGGGAGTGACTTTCAATCCTCTTCATTGTTTAATAAGACCTCTTTCATAACTTAAGACTTCTTTAATAAGTAACTTTAAACTAAGTGAGCTATAGTAAAAATATAGAAAATATTGTAAAGGAGGAAGGTTTTTTTTTTTTTACTCTTCTTGCCTTTTTGTGTATGCTTACCCCGCAGACCCCTGTTTCAACCTGCAAAACAACTTCACACACTAGAAACAAAAAACAAGACAAAAAAAACTAAAGGGTTTCCTGTTCTCTGTTAGTTTTCTATTAGTCCTTCCTGTAAGCGGAATGCCTTTCCTGTTGTTTGTGGTCGGTCGACACCGTCAGCATATGCATATAGGAGGCTATCACTTCCATAAAAAAAATTAAAAAAAGGAACAAGTCGAAATGAAATAGAGACAGAGAAAAAAAATGCGGAAAACAAAACAGTATACCTCAGATTTGTGAAAAAGGCCGTAGTTAGGGAAAACGGAAGCCTTTTCGTACAAAACGAAGGGCGATCTTTACTAGAACCAACACTCTGAACACAATGAAGCGCTTAAAATAGTCCAAAAACGGCCAGAAATAGAATATCTCGGCAGCAGATCCCACATGCACCCGCACCGGCTTCAGATTTAGATCAGAATAAAACAGAGACGACCCTCAATAATGCTCTGATACCATGTTTGAATAACAGGTACATCCACAGAGACTGAACACCAAGAACACCACTCACACACAAATATCATAGATCAGTACACCAGATGTTTGACATTGTTAAAACCCCCTAGAGGGAAATAGTTCACGACCCCAGCAAAATAGCTTCTACGAAGCAGTTTATTATGCAAAAGAAAAATATTACATGAGCTTCTCTAAAAAATGGATCATTCGGCAAGTGACCCTCCATGCTCTTTAAATAGAGATCATGGACCAATCGGGTGTCAAGCCACGGATCAAGTGTCGTTAAGATCGAGAGAAGTTGAACCGTTGGATCACTTTATATCGTGACCGTCGGATTACATATATACAAATGCATACCTAATGGATATATTAGACCAATTTGAACTTAACTAACTCCTAAGTGTCAAAAATATCGTAACATTCATGTACTGCTTCTTCTACTTCACCTATTTCAGAACTAGGTGGCCCATGGGTCTCCTCCTTTCGCTCCTTCAAGCAAGATGATGCATTTTTCCCCTTGGTTTCCTTAGGATCAATTTATTTGGAACCTCTTTTTGAAGAAAAACCAAAAAATCTCTTCAAGTAGGAAACACATGCATTCCGTAAAGCTTCAGATATTTCACTACTCTTTTCACTCACACACATACGATTTTCTCTCCGAGGTCTTTTGCAAGAAGGGCATAGACCTTTCTTCACTACTACTACACATATTCTATATTGGGCCTATTTTCAAACACCCAATCAACAAAGTATTAAAAAGGAATGGCCTTTTGTGTACCTCCGTTATACAGATCAAGATATGCATGATATTGTTGGGGCAAGGTTTTACATGTTGCTCTCAATCTTTGTAGTTCATTCATGGAATTGTACTCATAGGAGTCATAATAATAGTAAGACATGGTTGCAATTTATTATTAAATGGATGAACCTAATGCAGAGGTGCAAGTACCATGCTCTGATACCATTGTAATGTCTCCAATTTGAAAATTTTCCCAATTTAGTCAATTTTCGATCTTGGACTAGTAAAGCCCCAAACTGTCTCAAATGATCCCAAATATTTTAGAATGGTGTATGGAGTGGATTGATATGTATTTGGACACATTAAATCAACTATTATATTCTTGGACACTTTCCAAATACTTCAGAAACTTGCATTTACAATTAGATAATGAAAGGCATAATTACTAGGAAAATCGATGTTGAAACCCCCAAGGGTAGAAGGCTCCAAAAGACTCCTAAGGATTTCAAATTGGGACTGAGAGTGTTTGAAGGGTATTGAGACATAAACATGAAGTGATGTATCCTTGTAAACTCTCAAAATACTTCTGCAACATTCATTTAACTTCAGGAGAAAATAGGAAATTTACTAGTAAATTCGAGGTTCAAACCCCCAGGGGTAGAGGTCACTGATAGATTCCCAAATGCAATACGACCCTACCAAATTTTAGAAAAGAGACATGGATTAGTTAAAGGACTCCAATGGGCAGCCAAATACATCATTAATAAGTTTCTAAGGGCTACTGAAACTCCCATAAATCAGAGGTTTGTGGACATGTCTTCACATAGGGGGAAATGATAGGAAACTTCACCACTTGCTATGAAATTCGATATTTATGTTCCAAAGGATTATGTAATGTATATTAAACTTATTCAAGATATTAATTACTCTCCATAAATCATAAAAATCACATATATGAACTGGTACAAATTGAAATAAAGCAACTTCAAGCTCTCACAACAAGATATAGGGAAAATGGCACCATTTATGCATTGTTTGGTATTTTTACATAGTTTCACTTGGTATTTCGACCTAAGATTCTTATGATCATTAAATAAAGAGTATATATATCAGATTAAAAATAAATGGAGTATATTGGACTCTCACAAAGATATCATCATCTCACCAAGTGCGCCCTTCCTCCAAGAGCCAAAATATGCAGAGAAATGCGAGATAGAGATGGGAACAAGTTGAAGAAGAAAGAATCACGAGCTGCCCTGTAGATTCAAACTGTAAAAAATAACTCCATTTTTGATCCAAATGAAAGGTCTGAATGGCCTCTCCAAATTCCAATTAGGATGGGAATCTTTCACCCTCGAAATTGGTACTAAGGCAAGTAGAGTAAACACTCCACTAGCATGGACAAGCTAGAAGCTCTCCAAATTGAAAAGATGCAAATAAAAAATGATCAAAAGCTACTTTCCTTCTTTTTTCTTCTCTTTTATAAACTTATCAAGTCCTCCATGGGTCGAATTCCTTCCAAAATCCTCATGCCAACTCAAGTTGGGAAGAGATTCCAATGTGTGCCACTTGTCCAACAATTCCTAGTCTCTATCTTCCCTCAATTCGAACGGGGAAGATTCTGGTCATCCATAAATCCCCTGTGCACTCTCTTGGAGGCTATTTTTAGCCCTAACATGTCATATATGTTATATGTCAGCAATCAGGTCTGAACTTTGTCACAGGTGTCATAGAATCTTCATCATTGTTGTCATAGGAGTTAGGGAATCTAGCTCCAAGTGTCACAATTCTTCTAAGAAGCCTCTTCCTCTTCCATGGGAGTTATTCTTACACTCCAATTCGACCTTACATGACTCATGCCATGAATAATAACTCTTAAACTCCCCCAAGTATGTTACCCTTCATCTTGAACTCGAATTGGTGAGAGAATCATGCCAAGTGTACTAAGGAATCTTGCCACATGTGGGTCCCACAACCTCTTATGTGCCTTCATGATCCAATGCCACCTTATTTGTTTTGTATTATTATTTAATTGACCCATTTAATGTGAATTTGTAAGTCTAAGGTCATTTTTGGTCTTGTAGCTCCTTTACTCCAACTTTTAATGCTTCCACCCCCGACCTAGGGAACTAGAATTTTTCCTCCATGATAGTTCATTTGGATGGGAAATATTACAAACCAATACTTGGGAATATTCTCTTGATAGTTCATTTGGATGGGAAATATTACAAACCAATACTTGAGAATTTTTTTGCATTTGTATTGAAACACCTGTAGGTGAGCCTGTGGTTTTCAATGGTATCGAAACACCTGTAGGTGAGCCTACTATTTTCACTTGTACCGAAACACTTGTAAGTGACCGTGCCATTTCAACAAGTGCATAATCCAGTATCAAAACAATTGGTTGAACTTCCTGATGATCTCATCTCATTTTTAGAAGTTCCTCATGTTCATGAGCATCCAATACTCTCTTCAGTTTCTATATCAACATGCATTACTAATCCAGAATAAGCAACAATAATGGTGAGTCTTTGATCATGTAACAGTTTTCTTAGAAATATTTTTAATTCATTTTTACATGGGAATGAGTCTTAAAATGTACAATATAACCTCTTTAAGATCTTCTTGATTAATATCCTAAGTATGGCATTCCCAATCATCATTATACCCCTGCCATGACATAGATTGTATGTGCATACTCACTCCCATTTTGATCTCACTTCCTTCCACCTATCCCACCTCTCTATTATCATGGGATTAAACCGATAAGAACCCTCTTCTTTTCAAGCACTCGATAGCCTGATGAAGAATTTGATGATGATACACCTACACCTATAGTTAAAACAAAAACTGAAGTGGGTGGCTTAGAAGATGATGTAAAATAAGAAAATGAAAGGTTCAGGGTCCATAATGTTTGTCTACAACTTGATATTGGAAACTTAACTACTAAATGAAAGACCTCAAATGATGACGCTGGGAAGCTTCATTGTTTAGAACTCAAAGTTGAAAAGTTCACTGTTGAGTGCCAAGTGCTAAATCGATTAGTTCTAATTCTGAAAATCAAGCCAAGGCATCCCCAACTGAAGTTTTGGAGAAACGGTTAAAGGAATAATTGGACCATCAAGATCAGGGATCATGATAACAACTGATGTTTAACCCTAATTTTTCTCTTGCATGGGGACCTGGAAGAAATTTGGCCCGGGGGAGATTTCAGCCCTCTATTTTGCTCAGTTTGTATCATCAAAACCTTACATTCTAATCATTGTTTTGCATCCCCTACATACCTATGCCACCTCCCATTTGATATTATTAGTCAATGCTCCTTCAACAACCATGAAGAGGTAAAATTGTCATAATTTTGGATATATTTCATATGTTTTGATGAATTAAGAATATTTCAAGGTTAATTATGCCCGTGTTGAAGATCTTAGTAGCAGGTGTCCATTTTGGTACTCACTTTTGTACCAATCAGAATTTCAATTCAATGCATCTAATGAAGCTTATGGGGTGTATAAATGCATTTTCAATGTGGCATACCAACTCCCAGTCCGTTTCAGTCTTTTGAGCATCATTAATGG